>CM038351.1:12348367-13028367 GCA_021464625.1 Proterorhinus semilunaris | reverse complement strand
GCAGGTCAAAAAGAGTTTTGTGGTTCTTTGTCTACATGGGAAACAAACATTAGTACTAAAACTCTGAAGCTCAAAATGCCAGGAAAAAGTATAGATACAGCATAATCCAAGTTTTACTATACAGACGAGTACAGTTGTTATTTGTGTTAGAAAAGGCGCTTCATATATCGGATTCCCTTTAGTGAAAGTGTCTTTGCTGGTCTAAACACTCCCTGGTTGGTGATGGCTCAGTGCAGTTGAACACATCTCTGTAGTCGGGCTGCATTACCCAGTGGTTGCAGTTTGGATAATATGGACAAACAACGTCCCTGTTCACACACAGTTTAGAAATCTAGTTGTTGTGTGAGTAAGGCATTAATTCACGTTTCCCTTTGCCTTTGAAAAAACATTATATTCAGAGTCTGGACTGAACCGGTCTGTTGCCTGTAACTTATAACTTTTTGACACTTGTGGACCTCCGGCTTGATGACTGCATTAGCTTTTCTTACCCTTCATTTTCAAGAAATAACAAGTATAGTTTCAGCCCTTTGAGTCATTATCCCGATTCCGTTGGCCGCGGCGTCTTGTCACCGCGAGTGCGGCCGCCGTCCCGTTCGAGACTTGTTTCTGAGCTGTGCTCCCTAACAACACGCTCGGTCCTGTTTATCCCACATCGTGTCCCTCTAATGGCCTCAATTATAAAACATGTGAAGTTCCAGGGGCCGCACAGAGGACTCGTTTGGGCGATGTCGTCTCGCGACGGTCCCAGCTGCTGATGCATCTCCGCTCATTTCCACTCACTGCTGTGTTTTTTAGTGCGATCCCTCTGGTATTGTCCACACGGAGGGGCTGGACATGATGAGGCTCAGGGCCCCACACTCATTTTGTCACTTAGTGCGGATTATCAGATTTATGCGCTCAAACTCGCCGCTAACATGGCGATTAGAAATGTCTCAGCTACTGAATACAATAAAGTGAGGAGTTTGGAAAAAGAGAAAACCACTTGGAAAAGTAGTATCTTTGAATATGGGGACAAGGCCTCTCCAGAAAGTGTATACAAAACATTTATGGAACAATTATTCAAATAAAATGATTTAGTTTTGTCTTTGTAGAGCTGCAATGGTCTATGAGCTTATACTTTCTATATATTTACATAGAGTACCTAATTTTTCCTGCTCAAACTGGGATTTTTTTTAAAAATTTGTCCTAAACTTGTTTCTAGCTCGCACAAGACCCTCCTGCATACTTGAAATGTACAAGCAAATTAAGGTATCACTTTATTTTACAGTACCTTGATACATTGTACTTAACTAAATGTAGAACAATGTAATGTACTCTGTAACAATTTGTAATAACTTGTACCTATGGGTTAGGTACACAATGGAATAACTTGTATTAGTACTTTGCAGGTACATAATGTAATAGGACACGAGACTCTTAGGGTTAAGACTTAAGGTT
The DNA here is from genome assembly GCA_021464625.1 of Proterorhinus semilunaris. Taxonomy (NCBI): domain Eukaryota; kingdom Metazoa; phylum Chordata; class Actinopteri; order Gobiiformes; family Gobiidae; genus Proterorhinus; species Proterorhinus semilunaris. The sequence continues at coordinate 13,026,930 of CM038351.1, read as the reverse complement.
ACATTATGTACCTACAAACTACAAATACGTATTATTCCATTGTGTATCTAACCCAAGTTATTACACATTGTTACAGAGCCCATTACTGTACTAAATTTATTTAGAAACAATGTATCAAGGATACTTTAAAATAAAGTCTAACCCAAATTAATTATATGCACGTTCTACAGCTTTGAGTGGTGGCAAAGTTAAACCCCCAAATAAATTGTACATATTTAGATCCATCTGTTTTCCATCACTCAATTAAACTTTAGATGAAGCCAATGCAACACGGTCTCTGTTTTGCTGTAGTGGCTTTTTTTTAAATTTATTTGTTTATTTACTCTACCACAAAAAAAGTGAGCTGCACCAGCTTTAAGATTTGATCAACAATGGCAATAATGACCAACACTTTTGCTGACGAGATTATATTAAATTAACCTACAAGAAAAAAAAAATCCTTTATTCTTTAAATTTTGATTTTGATGAGTCTTAGTTATTATTATGTTTTTTTTAAATTCCTTTTGTTTGGTCTGTTTGTGTATGTGTCTTACGTATTACGATATGTTTTTGTGGCATCCTTTTACCCGATAGAACTGCAAATGGAAATAGGCTCTGAGCTAAATTCATCATATTTACTTTAGTTATTTGTTAATGAACATGCACTGACTATTAGAAAAAAAAATGTAAATTGTCTCATTCTATTTAGTGTTTTTCCATCTACCATAAGCACTCAAAGCACCTGAATAAATAAAAACATAAATGAAAAGTTTATTTCATTTAATTCCTTTATCGTAATCATCCTTTTGTCTCTGCTTTTCTGACCGTTGGATATTTACCAGTAACATTTGTCAGTTTCATTTCTCCTTGAATCATTAGAGGGTTTTGTTCGAGTACAGTGTTTGTAGCGTCCCCTCCGCACCGGGACTGTCCCGCTGTCCCGCCGCCTGCATCCTAAATGAAGCCCTCTTTGTCCGGAGCATCCTACTCGTCTCTGTCTTTTGTCTTTGGTGAATTTGTTCAAACTCGACAAGTGTTTACTCCGCCGCCGCCGCCACCGCATCCCCAAGTGCGATCCCTTTGAGTCCGGCCAGACAGGGGGGGTCAGGGCCAAGAGCTCCTGTCTGGACCATCCCGGGACGGCCAAAGGATAGAGGAGTGTGTTTATTCTTTGTGTTTGCCCAGAGTCACAACTTAGTCTGGGGGGGGGGGGGGGTGTCAGTCGGATTTGTATGCAGAGTCCATCGCTGCCCCCAGGCCCCCTCCCAGTGCACTCTATAGGGCTCACCTGCCTGTTGCATTAAATCATAGAGGAATAAGTGAAGCGTGTGGGACGGGTGCACGTGCGCGGGGCGTCCCAGCACCTGCCGCAGTCAATGTGAGAGTGTGGACACAGCGCTAAAGGAGGAATAATGAAGTGCTTTCTATACGTGTTTACTTCATACTCTGGTCTGGGGGTTCACTGATAAGAGAGGGGCGAAAAGACCGCCCCCTCCCACTGCAGTGAACAATACCAAGATATTACCATGTATTAAAAGGCTTTGACTTAAACTGAAAAAAACATAAATGTCATCTGAAATTACTTATTGTGAAACATGACAATACCAGAAGTAACTCAAAGGCAACAAATAAAGAAATGTTTGTGCAGGTTGTATCCACAATGTTGAAGTAAGTCAAATATTCTTGAAATTAGCACATTCGTCCTTGATTTCAAGAACTGATTTCAAGGAATCTGTCCAAAGGGGAAAGTTTTTTTTACACTTTGATTAAGAAAAAAAAAACCTCTACAACAATCTTAGGTCCAAAAAATTAAGAATTTTCCATAAAATGTTGAGAGTGATTAGATCTTTCTTTAAAAAAATAAAATAAAACTTGCCTGGACAGATTTCTTGAAATTAGTTACACAAATCAAGGACAAATGACCTTATGCAGCTTTCAAGTCCCCAATTTGTTTTTAATTAGGGCACAATATATCGCCAAATTATCACTATCGCAATAGTAGCCGATACAATCTCCATATCGCAAGAAGCCACAACATATCTTAAAATCAATTAGGTCTTCTGTGACTGACAGCCATTTTTCTGCTTTGCTTTGTTACTTGGGAAACACCAAAACAAACACGCGGGGTGACTTACAAATTCACAAGTTCAGTTTTAGCAATGATTGTTTTATAGACACAATTTCCTAAAAGAACAACTTAACTTTAGTTTTTTTCCTTTAGCCAAAATCTATTCTTACATTGAACCAAACCCCAGTAAGATAAAGTCAAAGTCATCTCCCCTTAATCCTGGAGTTACGAAAAATCAAACACAAACCAATAACGCAGCTACAGCGTTCATTGTGCCACCCCTAAGCCTTGTTAAATGCCCAGGGATTTTATCTCAGCGTTTATGTGCGGCGCTAAGAGCGTGCGGAGCGTCCCGTTTGCAGATGCCCGCTCCTTTCGACACAGTATCCTTTCAGAGTCAATGAAGGGGGTCAAAGCCTGCAGCACCTCAGCCTGAGCCAGCGTCCCGGGCCGAGCGCCGGGGCGGTCACTCTCCCCCTGTCATGCAAATGCACCCCACCCACGCTTTTTAACTACTCCAGGAATTTTTATGTCCGGCCTCTTTTTTCCCTCCATTTACCCCCTTTTTTTCCCCTCAGCCCTCTCCAAATCTGCAGCTCCCTTCAGTATTCACAAAGTCATTGACGAGACTTTCAAAGCTTTTTAAATCGAGGGGAGGGGGGGCCGTAGTGGGACTAAATATACTCTGGGCTCAAAGCAGTTAGATCATGTTCTTTTCATGGTCCGATTAGAATCAAATCGATGCCCCCGCCCCGCCTGACACTCCACGGTTTGAAGAGGAGCGCCCCGACAAAGATTTCTTGGCCGGGACAGGGGAATGAATAACTAAAGCTGAATGCTAAACACACTCGTAAAAACGTCCTATTGGATAAGCGCGGACAATGACCCACAGAGCAAATGTGCTTGAAGAGCAGGAGAGGTGTTTGTGCTGAGAGAGCGCGGGCGCATCTCGAGTCAGGACACAGAACACATAGAATCATATCCACTACTGAAAGGGAACCTGCTTTTACCTATTTAGAAAGCTAATTATTAGGGCTGGGACAAAAAAAATAATGTTTTGCAATACATCGCGATACTTTGTTGTGATATGTGTATCGGGAACCATGTATCATGTATTTGGTGCTGACTGGTTTAAACAAAAGACTTCTGCCATTTGCACTTTTCAAAATAATTTAGATTTCATTTATATATTATGGAAACTCCACTTGCTCGTTCTTATTACATTCATTTGAGGCAGTTTGTTATTATGAAAAATTAGAAATGTAATACCTTCTGTGCTGGAATATATTGTATAACAATACATATTGTATCTGTATGGGGATAAGTACTGGATTGCAACAAAAGTGTATTGTCCCAGTCCTAGAAATGAATAAGAAAAGTGCCACAGGGTTGGACTGAATCATGCTCATGTTTTGTCAGGTTATTATTGAAAAAAACTAATGATAAGTAGAAGGTGGAAACCGTTTTGAATCCGTCTTAAGTCCTAAATGTAATTATGTCCAATCGATGGAATCTGACTTTTAAGCAAGAAAAAAAACACATTTATGGAATACATTTTGTAATAAATGTTGTCCTCACTGATGAGTAAATGTATAAGGGCAGAGGAGTGTGTGCTCTGATCCCGGAGGCCACACAGAGGGGGGGGGGGGGGGGGTCAAAGACACCCGCTGCACCTGCAGCAGTCGCAATTATCCCAAAGGCTCCACTCAGTCCCTCTACAAGAGAGAGGGAACACAGTCATTAACTTCATTAACATGTTTACATTCACTGTGTTTCAGTAAAGCTCATTTTTGGATTATTTCATTGAGATGGGAAACAAATGTTCACGTCAACATTAATGGTAAATCAGAGGACACATCCAGTAATGATGAGGTCATGTTTGATGCGTTCGTGCTGTATTGGGGCCTTTTCCTGATTTTGACTTATTCCGGCTACAGGTCTATTTTAGTGTTTAGTTTTAGTGTTCAATAGAACGCCAGATATGATATGAGGTGCTATTTTGTGTGAAACGTTTGAGAACCAGCATGAGTGTGTACAGTGCTTCGTTTTGGTTCTGTGCTCTGTACAGTGTTGTTGTTTGTGAGTGCGTATTGTTTCTTCTCTCTCCCTCTATCTCTCGCAGTCTCTGAGGTGGGACCACCCGGCAGCGGCCCTCTCTCACCTCGTCCGGCGCTGGCTGCTATTCATGCTGCAGCTGCACAGTGCTCTGTCACACTAACTTTCTCTGTGTTTGTGCGGGACACAAAGATGGATGGAGGAGCTCGGGCTGGGGGCTTCAATGGCCCACGGCCCAAGGTGAGCGGCTCAGCTGCGCCCGTCCCGTCCAGCGTTGGTCTCTCTGGTGCTCTGCCGTGCAGTGAGAGGGGGCTGAGCGACACAGTATGGCAACAGATGCTTTTGTTGGGCCAAAAGTCTGAAAGGGGCCAGGGCGGGGGGCACACAGGAGTCATTTTTCTCCCACTTTGCCAGCGCCTCTGTGAGCTGCAGAGCAACAGGAAATGTGAGGGCAGTGCCGTGATGGACTACGTAAGTGGGGCGCGCGGTTTTGGCCTGTTTTGTGGGCGACTTCATTAAAGGGTCGTTTATCTGTCCTATGATCCCATTGTCCCGGGCCGTCTTTATCGGGCCCGGTGTGTCAGGGGGCTTAATTGGCCGATTGGCTACGGTCTGCACATGCTGAGGTGATTTATAAAGCTGTGAATAGGCCTGACTCCTCTCCCTCTCTGTGGCCGAGGAGCTGCGGCCTCAGAATAAGACTGAATAAAGTCAGAAGAAAGAGAAAGTCCTGAAAGAGAAAACGGCCCAAAGCCGGGTGTGAAATCAGGGGCTGAATCAAAGGGCCCTGGGACCGCTCCGTCCTGTCATCACCGCACCTTTATCCTGCGTGGGACTCTTCTCTCCAAATCATTTCACTTTACCATATTTCATCAGCCGCATGGGGGGAGCCTGAACTCTCTTACCTTCAGTCAACTGCCCCAAAACAAACCATCAACAAACAACGGCTTCATTAAACTCTTGTTATTCTGCGCCTTCCAACAGAACCATTGTTTTACAAAAAGTGTGCCACACAAGAGAGTTCAACGTTAACCTGTGACTGTGGTCCTATAAAGTCCTACAAAGTCCTATAAAGTACTATTTGAGTGCGGCCGGTGGGAGTGAGCCGTCCCGTGGCTGTGGGCTGCTCTTAATAACCTCCTAATTAAAGCCGACTCCCCTGAATGGGCTGATCATGTAGGAGGGGTCAGGGGTCATTTACAGGGCTGCTGGTGGCCGCGCTCCTGCTCCACGCTAATTGCTTTTCAATATCCACAAATGAACAGGACATAAGTAAAGAGCGGGCGCAGCTCCGTGAAGACCGTGCGAGACGAGAGGTTTGACCAGTGCCGTCGCGTCTGGGCCGGAGTTGGTTTAGTCCGGAGCGGGTCCCCAGTTGATTAAGTCTCTCTGAGTGTTTGTCTAAAGGCTGAGGACACGACTTAAACCCAGTCGATGAGGTGTAAGAGGATTTACACAAGCATTCTGACTTTCCTCTGATTACGACTGAACTGGGAGTGAGGGGCAATGAACCAGGGTGACCAGGCTCGCCCGGCATTGGCCTTACATTGGACAGGACGAATGTAGTCCCAGAAATGTGACGAGTAAACGGTCCCATCGGCAGGTTCTCTGTCTATTCTGTGGCATCGGCTCCTGGTTCGGAGTTTAGGTATAAAACGCTAAGGTATGATGAAAAAACGTCTAACACAAGGAAAACTCTTAGAGCAGCTTTGTCAGTCTTAGCTTTCAAATGAGGCGTTACACTGTAAGGCTATTAGCTCCGGTCGAGAAGATTTTATATTTATTGTAAAGCTGGACTTGTGCTCGGTTAAAGCAGGGGTCAAGAGGTTAAATATATATCTTGTTAAACGTTCATAACCATATTAGTAAAAGCTGGTAATTTATTTGTAATATATAGGGACAACATTTCTAGATGGATCAATATGAGGGGAAGATAATTCTTCTTTGTTTTGTGTGTTTTTTTATTATTATTTAATAAACAAACTCATCCTCAGTGTTTTCTTTTTTAACCCTCCAAGCTTGAGGGTTTTTCAGCAAAATATCCAAAAGAGAACAGTTGATAAGTTTATCTTTTCAGTAAATGCATAACTCTCACTCGGACGACGTAACGATCTGTGCTTGGGACGTCCTGGTAAAGTCAGAGGTGGGGCCTGTTTCGACGGTTTAAAGTCCCCGATTGTGCTGCCGTGAAAAAGGAACTGTTTCTTGTGTGTTAATTCTCAATTTTGTCGCAGTCCGTGTGTGCTTCCTTTGTGCCGGGGGCTCCTCTCTCACCCCCCTCCTTTAACCAGGCTAGATTATGTTGCTAAGGAGATCTTTTTTTTTACCCCCTTTCTATTCTTTTTCTTTGCTTTTTTCACTGTTTCCCATTGATTTGGCGTTAATGCGTTTTGAATGCCGCTCGGTGTGTGCCTGAGGAGCGGGAGGGGTCAGTGGAGGAATGTCAGTCTTAAGATGGGATAGAGAGTGTGTATGTGTGTGTGTGTGTGTGTGTGTGTGTCTGTGTGTGTGTGCGTGTGAATGTGTGTGTGTGTGGAGGAGCTGAGGGCCCAAAGAGAGGCACTCAAGTGAGAACTGAAGTGCTTTCTCCTCCCTCCTTCGCTCCTTGTTCTTCCGTGGGTCGCCCCTCCACTAACAGTCCACAGGTGCACTGTCAATCTCACCCTTTCACTCACAAACTCCGAGCCATGAGTAAAACAAACAGTTTCTCTCCCGCACAGAAAGAGGAAGAAACTGGGACAACCATACTGGAAACGTCAGATTCAAGGTCGGACTAAAAGCTCTGGTTCTTGTGGTTCTGCCAAATGGGCACCAACACAGGCAAGTTCCATTTAGAAAGTTGTTGTTTTTTATCTTAAAAAACTAACGCCAAATTTAGTCTCGTGACCCCGTCCTCTTCCCCACCTCCACCTCCACCTGCACCTGGCGATTTGGAGCCAAGACCAATCCAATCTGTGTGTTTTCCGTGACGCACTTTCAAACTTTGCACGTGTTTTGTGTTTCGAGATCCCTCATTTAAAGCAATAAAGGTGGAACCTGGAGCTCCGTCTGATCTTTCACTTATGTTTAAATCCAATCAAGTTGCTTTTTTAATGGCCCATTAGAACAACAGGCGTTGCCTCACAGCGCTGCACCAAACATCAAAACAGTGACACAAAGAACAAATAGTTCAGATGCTCGTATTACACTTGTTTGATTGTATTGTATTGTGTTTTTGCCTTGACCCTTAGAATAAATCTAACCCAGAGAGTGCCCGACTAGTGTGGTTGCACTGCCCGGGTAGGTCTCCAAACAGACCTAAACTCTGAGAGCAGTGGCCTCCATCAGCTCCGTGCCCCTCTACAGCCAGTCTGTCTCAAGGGGAGGACCCACAAGGTACATTCACTGCAATAGTCAAATTATGATCCTACACTCGACAAAGCAGACGTAGTGAGTTATAATGCTGACTCTGATCGCATCGGTGCCAGTCGTCCTGGAGCCTTCTGATGGTTCTCGAACTGTCTGCGAAAAAGGCTGCTCCGTTTAAGTGCTGTTAAACCTGTCCCAAACTAAGTGGCCAGTCAGGGTACTCACGGGCCCCTCTCGTCCTGAAGCGGCTTTAAGGAGATAACGGCTCTTGTAGGAGTTCTTATGGAGAGTTGTTGGAGCCTGAGTGTGGTCCTGGGACGGAGGAGGTGGGAGGGACTGTGCAGCAGGAGTCCGTCCCACGATGATGAAGTCGTCAAATGAGGCCCCAAGCCTCAGCTGTCAGACCTGCATCCTCTTCGGAGTGCGTGTTGTTTTATGGATAAGCTCTAGATAAGGAGAATAGAGGTGTGATTTTTAAAGTACGTGGGTAGTTGTAAGGCTAATATTTGTTTCATTTAGTGTTGGTATTTATTGTTTATGTAAGGTTTATGTCTCAGAAAGATCCTCCATGATCCATAGTAATGAAAGCCACAATCATATTGCAGTGAGTTGAGTTAACCGCTCAACCACTGTGCCACCACGGGCTTCACTGGACTGCGAAAAGCTTGAACCAGTTTGTTTGTTTGTTTGTTTTTACTAATACACTGGACATTACATTTCCATGTTTTTGTCAGTCCTGCCACTTTTTTTGGTACAATCAGCTCAATAGAGTTCAGGATTGTGATGTCATATTGCTAAGCATCATGGGATTTGCAGCAATAATAAACGAATGGAAATTTCCAATACTAGAGTTATTGTTCACATCAAAACACTTGGACACCACAGCGTGTTAGAGTGACAGTATTTAGCAGTGGTGGCTCAACAGTTTTTATTTTAGCTCATGTCAGTCTATGTAAAATGTATGCTAACAGCCACAAACAATCTCCATGGTAACAGTGGATTTTCCTGAACTCTATCACTACTGAATCTTTTGAGAAAATTGCATTAAAATTTTTGTATTTTGCCAAAGCTAATTTCATTAAGAATTACTTCATATCTTGCTGTAATTTTTCCATACAATTAAAAAATGTACAGCGTATTAATGTCTTTCTGGTTATTTTTGACGTTTTGCCATCGTGAAACTGCTCTCCCTAAAGCCGTGAGTGGGGTCGAGTTTTGTTTGCTTCCTGAGAGTAGTTCGGTGCTAAATGATGCCGTGAGCCACGGGCCTCCGCTTCAGGCTGCTCTGACGGGCTCATTACACTCAAAGCTCATCATGAGAGAAAAAGACCAGAGACTGCAGCCGACCTCAGGTTAATATTTGCTCTAAAGTTAGTCTCGTAAGGCCAGTGTTATGATCATCAAAACAGTGCTTGAGCAGGTTATTTCACTTTCTTCTTACTTTGTGACAAAATTAGCAAAGGATTTTTGCACATTTGAGCCAGGTTTGTAAGGTGGGCTAGGCATTGTCGGGCCTGGGGGCAAAACCGGCCCTCAAGTATACAGTTTATCCTCTGGCCCCTAAATGATTTTGAGAAATAATTCGACACACATTAGACATCAAATACTTAGTTCTGAAAATACTGAAAACATTGTCAATTCCTTTTAACATCAGCAAGGACACTTACAGTGGGGAACTGTTTCCCATAGACTTTCTATTGGATTTTGACCAAATACTTTTTTCCCCACTGTATACCCAGTATTTTGATGAGGAAGAAAATAGAAGCATTAGTAGTTACACGTTGGCACTGGTTAGCGCTCTTGCCTCACAGCAAGAAGGTCCCAGGTTCGATCCCGAGCCATGTGGGGTCGTTCTGTGTAGAGTTAGGTTTCCACTGAGTGCTCCGGTTTACCCTTCCACTAATAACGTGTACAATAGGTTCCCTGCTGGGGCCGGGGCTCCTCTGAAAAAGAAATTCTGAAACCTCAGTGGGACTTTCCTGGCTAAATAAGGCTAATAAAAAAAGAAATAAAAAAGTAATAATGTACATATCTATATCCTGTTAAATGAGTAATTAGGGAGTATTATTTTTTGTTTCTTTATAAAGTAACTGGTGTATTTCGTCTTCAAGACATTTGATCTTTTTTGTTAAATCAACAGATATTGAACTAACAGTGGCTTTAAATGCAATACCATTATTTAAATTTAGTCATGACAGGCCCATGCCACCGTCCCTGTGTCAATAAAACTCTTTAAACACCGGTGCAGCGGTTGACCTGCGACCTTTAGACCTAATTTAAGTCACTCTCCTCGGTGTAGAACATGGAGACAAACACTCCCAGCTGCAACGCTGCTCAATGGGTTCGACCTTAAAGGGGAGGAGACCCATTCGGCCCCACTCTTAAAGAGGCGCTCTCCAGACTGTTGTGTCCTGCAAATAATCACTCCGTCTTCACGCACAATTGCCCTTTATATCATATGCCTCCCTGTACTTGTATTTTTAGTCAAAGCTGGGAACGAGTTTTATGCGTCCCAGCGCTATTGTGATGCTCTCAATTACTAAATAAATCATTTGTTTGATGGAGGTAATGACTTTGGTGAGCGTCCTGAAAGATTACAGCCTTATCATCAATCATGGGCGTCCCTGTTTGTTTAGTGGTCTGATCTGATTGGATAATGAGACACTTGTGAAACAAAGGAACTTTTTTTGCGGCGTACACTACTCATTATCTCTCCACGCTTGTGCTCTCTGTTGGGACGTGACCTCCTGCTTCAACTAAAAAAAAAGACCAAATACCAGCCATATACATCAAACTTTTGTTAGCCAGCCTTGTATGGGCTGTTAAATCATGACTATACATTGTGTAAAGTGCATTGGGGTCATACCGCATGGTTGTCTTGTGATTACAGTGCGGCCTATGATTTATTATATGATATATTTATCTGAGATCTCCTGAGTTTGTGAGTTGTGGTCGACAGAGTAGCAGTGAAAAATGCATGATTCTTTATAAAAGTTAAACAAGAATGTTCGACACCAGGTGGATAAATAATCAGAGTCAGAGTGGACATATCCCGCTCCATTGTTTGATTGGATTTCCCCGCCCACCCCCGCCTGTAAAAGGGACAGTACCAGTTTTGTTTGAAAGCTGTTTTCTAACTATAGATGGGTTTCAATCATACGGCTTTTTCCAGCAAGCATTTTGAGGACTTTTCACCAAGCCAAGCCCTATGGTGAGGTGTGACATGTCTATTTCATGGCTTTTATATCATTTCTGTTTGTCCATTATTAACATATTAACAGAGGAGATTTAGTGGCCATTGGGTGTGTATCCGACCCTGCAAAAAGAAGAAATTCAACTGAATATGATGTAACATTTAACTCAGAGGCCACTTGTATGCGCTAATTCTTATCTGAAGTAAACTCTCAAATGAGCTGTGCAGTTATTAATGATTTCTATCTTCGCTTTGATGTCACCTCAATGTGTTAGAAGGATTGACAGCAGCAGAAAACCTCTGGATCGTTCATAATTTGGGATGTTTGACGGCTAATGCTAATGGCTATAGGGACCTTGAACCATCGCTGGAAAGTTTCCCGGACTAGCCGGCTTGCTGACTGTCCGCACACATTAGGATCGAACGCTGCTTCTCCTTTTTATTTCTATGACTCAGGTGATTAAATTTTGTGTTTTCAATTCTTAATCTCTATGACAATGGCCTTTATATTTCATCACGGCACTTTCAATTTGAGCTTTGACCTGCCTTTTCTTTTATTCATACAATTTCAAGAACAAAAAGTTAAGAAAAGATAATAGCTCTCTCGTATTTTGGTACAAGCTGCCAAAAGTTGAGGATCTTTTTGGCTGCATTATTAGAAAGCTCACATACTGTCACACATGTTAATCTGAAGGCCATGGGTCCCGGTCCTGTGGGAACCATCTGAAACATCTCCCCAATGTGCGCGGTATTTCGTTATGAACTGAAGGTGTCTACAGCAGCAGCTCGGACACCTGTCGGAGACACATGCGTCCCGCTGCACAGAGCGCAACAGTGGCAGCAGCTGCGGTGGGAGGCCTCCTCAGCCATGTCTTCTTCAGTCGTTTGATCCTTTGGGACGGTCGCGCCCGCAAAAAAACAGCAAAACTGAGTTAATGTGTGTCTTTGTCCACCATGGGAGGGGACAGCCTTTCTTCTCCCCAAGTACAAATCGCAAGACTTTGGCCGTATTCTGCGCAGACACAGGGAGGCAATGGCGCACAGAAAGATCCCAATCAGACACTGATCTGAACCAAGTTAATCCTCCATTGGTGCCAACGTGACCCTAAAAAATCGGCTTAGAGCAGCTCAGTTTAACAGGTTTCCCATTTAAGTCGGGCCCACCCTAATGTTGCCACCCACAGACTTTATGGGACAGAATGAAGACACATACATTCATAACACTTTTGGGTGCAGCGGGAGGCGCCCCACACGGCGATGCTCCGGGATGAGCGGGATAAGCTGGTGACACCTGATCCAACGCGGTTTATCTGTCTATGGGACAAACTCAGAGGATTATTCCCAAGAGAAAATAAAGAGAGTTCAACTTTGTGAGCTCATGTTTTAATGGGGCTGAAATTTACTTCATAGTAAATGTTATCGTTTTGATTGTTATGACACTGAAAATAATTGGAGATTTGTTCATTTATACATAATTTGGACCAAAGCATAAGACAATGTCTGTCACGGCAAAGTACAAAACAACAACTAGTCTGTTCACAAATGATAAAAAAAAGAATGTAAAATATCACGTACTGTTCACAAAGGTCTGATTCTACAACTTACTGAAGGACAAAACGAATCTAACAGTTATAGGGCTTTTTAAGTACTGCACAAATATATAAAAAACATGTGATAAATTGATTTATACACGTCTCTGGTCATGGGGTCAGTGTGGTTACGCCTTCTTGTTTCTCCTGCGCTCTAATCTTAGAGTTCACCTCAGGTTCATCCCACATTAAAGCTGCCGTCCCACTGATATAATTCATATCATGGAGAAGAAGTCTCCTCTTTTGCTCCATTGTGTCGCCACCACCACAGTCAAACCAAGCTATTTCCTGTGCGCTCCATAACAGGACTTGGACCGCGATCCTCCAGCGCGACTTCCAGGGATCGGGGCTAAACCAACAGCTCCAGTCAAACATGTGGGCTCCTGGCTGCGGTCCAGGGAAACGCAGAGCCTCCCACACAGATGACAGACCCCGGCGAGGCTGTCACTGCCACGGACAAACAGTAACTGTGCACTGTAGGAGCGCGAATAAAAGTGCCTTTATAATAATAAAACAGGAACCATGAGCAAAGCTAGCAAACAGAAAGCTTTTGGAGGAAGGGGAATAAAATGATTTAAAAAAAGGTTAAATGATAAACAGATAAACAAATAGATAAATAAATATAAATATGTCATGTCATATCTATCCATCAATATTCACTCAAAAATAATCATAATGAAAAATTAACATGCAAAATGTGGCACGCTAAAGTGAAACATTTAAATAAGTTTAGTTTTAAATTAGTTTATTTCGTTAGTTAGTGAGTTATAGTTAGTTAGTTGGTTGGTTGATTCGTTTGTTTGTTAGTTTTAAGTTCATTGGTTGGTTATTGTTGTGTTAGTTAGTGAATTAGTAAGTGTTTAGTTAGTTACTAAATTGGTTGGTTAGTTTTTACTCTAGTTAGTTAGTTAGTTAGTTAGTTCATTAGTTAGTTAGTTAGTTAGTTGAAAGTGGTGGTGGTAGAGGTCTAACAGCCTACCTCATAGTTTGCACCCGATATCCTTGAGAGAAATGGTGAAACATTATTCCGGTGCACTCTTTGGCATTCAGTCTTAATATATACGGCAGGATGGCAACTATGTTTTGGCAAAAATGCTGTCTAATGTGTCATTATGCACTTTAAGTCCTTTAAAAAAAAATCAACAATTGAAGTCAGTGGTTGATTGTTGATTGTTGATTGACTGCAATTGTTGCAGTCAATCAACAATCAACAAGTCAATCCACAATTGCAGACAATTGTGGATTGACTTTTGTACACAACTCAATGTGTATACAAGGCTTGTGTACAAAATGCGCAGTATAAATAAAGTTGCCTTGCCAATTTGGTTTTTCAGTGGTTTTTCTGAACCTACAGGCAGGTTTCAGAATTGTATTTAGTTGTTTTTGTGGTGTGTATTTACAGTGGGGTAATCCGAGCGGGTGTTTTAGTTGGAGGTGTGTGTACTGTTTAGTCTGGGCTCCTGCAGCACAGTGCCCTGTGTCTACTGCTCAGGACACGTCACAGAGTGGGTGACGTATGGATTTACTAAAGACGTAAGGCTGAAACAGTCAAAGAAAGTGTAATGTTTACTGCCACATGCAAATTCAAATATGTCAGCAACTTTTCAACCTAATAAAACAACGAGCATGACGGTGTAGGGACATAGCTGTAAAAAACAACTATCAGAGCTACTTGAACCTTTCACACAAAACCATGATGCAAGGAAAAGAAAATATTATCATCTCATCATGAGTAAAGAGGTATGTGCCAGGGCATATCCTCAACTTGAACGCTGGGGTGAAGCATGTAAGACATTTTGCCAATAACTAAATAGTTTCCACAGTAATCCCTGTAGTACACGCAGAAAGGACGGAAACTCCAAAAGTATTAATATTCTATCCACACACAATTACTGTTTATGTAATATTTTTTCTTCCTGTCCTCAAGGCGTTCTGGGCTAATGTTTCACTCGCTATGCAAACTGCCATCCCGAAGCAGAATGAAGCAGGTCCTCTACTGTTTTGCTCGGACAAAGTCTTTTTTTTTGGGGGAGACACTTTTTTTTTGGTGAACCCATTATGCGATGTCACCGGCTTCTCGGGGACAAACTTTGGAAACTTGGAGACAGCCGTTTTACCTCACCAGTGCACACAAACAAACGCTCCTAGCCCCATTGTCAACACTACGCCATGTCAATAATTACATGAACTGTTTGCTGAGGCCACTTTGTAAATATACCTCCGCAGAATGAAAGCCCTCGGCCTGATTTTGGAGCTGCTAATGTCAACAGTATCAGTGTCCCGGCCTCTGAAGTGGGACCATCCACTCTGTCTGTGTCCATTGTCTCCTATGATACTCTGTTAGATCAAAGTCCAAACTGACTGGTGTCTTCAATGGGGTATGAACACACTCCAGAAAGGGCAAACGAGGACACTCAAAACCAGGACTTGAGTGAGTTCTTAAGACTCTCCTGGATCCTTCAGCGGAGGAGGAAAGAGCTGTCATTGCACCAAATCTTTTTGTGAAGTGAACAAAGTGCCGTGAGGCAATAAAACCCACCGTACTACTTCAGATTAAATTGGGGCGCCGTATTTCGCGCTTGTTTACTCAACAGGGCTGTTATTTTTTAGCACACAGTAACAAACATTTCTCCATTTATTACAGGCTTGTCCAAAGAGTTTAAATTTGGGCTGAATAATGAAGTGTAAACTGCATGGAGGGACACACACCAACGCAGTCAATGCAGTGAAACATTTGACTATGTGTATTAAGACTTTATTTCGTCATGGAACCTTAAGACCAGACCTCACACTAAAATATATGTTTTTGAGGTTATAGTAGGAAAGAATTGAAAACAACATCAGTAAAAATATCATCTCTGATTATATGTTGTGTACCAACTCAAGCAAGAAGCCTAAGGGCAACAAAAAAAAAAAAAAATTGAAATTTGGCCCCTGGGCCACACGTTGGGACCTCTGATTTAAGCATCAAAATTAATATTTATTAATTCACATTCCTGTAGCAAGTTATAAACTACTTCGATGGGTCAACCACTTAATAATTGAAGTCTACAAAGTCTCATGTCTGCAAATCATAATCCTAATTATAATTGTGCGATTGGAAAAATATTATGTAACTATCTTAATTGTATCTATTAATTATGCATAATCTAGAATGAACATACATACCACATTTATACAGCCTCACATTGTTTTGAGTGTTTCATCCCTAACACTGTATCCGGGAGCAGGAATGTCAGGCAAACACTGCCCTCTATCTAGAACCGCAGGTATTGCAGTCTCCGTCATGTTCTCTGTGTAAAACTAATAAAGCACAAATGTCTCCTGCTGCACTGGGCTTACTTTTTTTGGCAAACGGAAAGTAAAATTCCCAACCTGAAAGTAAAAAGTTGAGTTTTGAGTGAGATTGTAAAATAACAAAATCTCTAATAGATAATTCCATGATGCAAAGACAATGTGATTTGGATCTTACTGTTTTAAAGCAGGGCTACCTCAGGGCTGGAGCTGAACAAACGCGTCTATAGTAACATGTCTGTGTGCACTCTCACATTGGTGAGGCTTAAGCTAAACAAACAGTTGTGCTTATTTCAGTGGAAACAACTCATCTGACAGGTCCAGCGGGCGGCCAGAGGAAGAGGAGCAAATCCAGGAGATATGTGGGGCGGATGTGGTGCAGACACAGGGAACAGTAGCTTTATTCTGTTGCAGATATTTTTTCAGTCATTCAAGATGCAACACTTACAACATACTGTTCCTATTGCACACGGCTTTCATTGTTGCTGTCAGTGCTGGATCAAAGAACGTCATTTCATTACATGAGTAAAAGTATGGATTATACTGGTCAAATATCAATATAAAAGTTGCACACAAACAAACTATTACTTAAGTTAAAGTACTGAAGTATTTATTGTAGAACATTTTCATTACAGTATCATATTTGTTGTTTTTAAACATACCTAGAAAATTTGCAAACAAACAAACAAACACACACACACCAAACGAATGCATTAATTTCTTCATTTTTATCTCCAACTGTCCACTTTACTTGAGGCATTGTGACCATTTTCATTATGACAGCCCATCATCCTGCCTTCACCGCCGCCCTGAAGCGTCTGGGGAGGGGGTGACCTTTACATTCGACTGGGACCTCCTCACGCCACAATGACCTGCGGGCGAGTGTTTCCTTCGATTGGCTCAGATTAAAAACATCGCCTTCACCACTACCCCAGCCCGCCCAGGTAATGGCTTCTTCACCTTTTATTGTTGGGTTGATGGCAGGTTTGGACAGGGGAGATTGGAGTTATTACTGGGCATTTACTGTCCTGCCCACATGTCCCGTGTGGGAATTGGGCCAAGGGACCCATCTCCTTACTACTGCCTCAGATAAGATATGTGCTGTTGGGGAATGAGGCTTTGTCAAAGGATTAACACAATTCCCATTTGGTTTGTTTCATCCCTTTTAAACAAAGTATCAGATAATAATTGTTAGATTATTACAGCTGGGTTTACGCCGTATTTACTATTGTTGAGTTTTCACACATCCAGTTCGATTCTTCTGTATTCATTTTGTCATGGTATTGTGAGCCACTTTGTGACAGTGTCATGACAATCAGAATTATAACTTCATGTTGGTCGCCCCTACCTCACAACAAGTAAGTCCTTTGTTCGATTTGCAGAGTGGGTGGAGCTGTTTTGTGTGTAAATTGCCTTATGAGGCCAGGAATCCCTTTATTCTGAATCTGATTATTTAACATATTCATGATGTCTTCTTTGTTAAAGGTGCACTATGCAACTTAGTATCAACTTTTTTTGACATACAAACACATATTTGACCTTTCTGTGACCCAGCGGATGCTCGGGTTGTTAGCATCGATCGCGCCTTTACTTACCATCCCGATGGCCTGTAGGACGCTCCATCAATTGTTTTTTATTTTATATATCGAAGGTTATGCACGGTGTCTATTCCATTCCGAAAACCTACCAGAAACCCTAAAAAAATCGGAAAATAAAATGTATCCGTGGGCATCATAGGAGCCACCAGGATGGAAAGAAAAGGGGCTAAGCTAACCACCCATACAGCCGCTGGGTCAGTGAAAGGTCAAATAAGCACAAATATTTTTTTGACATAAAAAGTTGCACCAATCTTTTCGCATTCCTTTTAGGAAACAATAGCTGATGAGAGACCTCACTGTCAGGCGACGCCTCTGACGAAGACAGTCACCTGACCACCAAAACATAAAGTAATAACAGCTATTGTTGTCTTAAAAAGAAACACCAATATATAATTTGGCCCTAAATACAAAATAATCCAGGTGGTATAAATTAAAACATTCTAGTTAAAGAATTCAAATGACATCATATCTCTGTAAAGATGTTTGTGTGGTCCTTGTGCCTGATGGCTTTCACTGTTTGTACTGACTTGTTAAATGAGGTGCTGGTGACAGACCGTCCGTGGGACGCCCCGCTCTGGTAAACCAACCCCTCCTTTAGCCTGTAGAGGTCAAAGTTCAGAGGTCAGGGAGGACGACTCTGTTGATGTGACCTGCTGTATACAACACTGTCACTATCTCTGCTGCATGAATCATCCCAATCGAGCCACAGTCTAATGCTTATATAACCACTATCACCACTAGGCCCACTACTACTGCTAATAACGGGGTAGTCTAAATACGTTTACGTTAAAAAGTTACATCATTAAATCCAGTAAATGACAAAAAATAAACTCTATATAATCTATTTAAATGAACTGCTCATAATATTACTGCTGCTACTCCTGCTTATAGTAATTCTATACCACAGTTGCAACGTATTAAGTTTATCCTAGCAGGCTCTGGAAAATCAAGCCTTAGGCGCCTAAGTCCATTGTAATGTAAGACACAGATGTGAAAATGCAGATAAAATATCTTTGCTGTAATGAGTTATGTTCTTATGAGACTATTTTTTTTTTTGTCATGTTGTTTTTGATCTCTGTGTTGCAGCTTTGGAAGCCCTGAATCCCAAACATGCAGCGTTTAATGGCTGTTGGTGTTGGCGATGGGGAAGAGGTCTGCAGAAGTCATTAGTGACAGTGATGGACAGACTTTTACTGCTCAAGACCTGGAGATGCCCTCAGCCGACGAGCACCCCCCTAAAACACGCAGATATGGAGGTACTCACGTAAAAAAGATAAAAGTAAAGCTTGGGTTTCCTCATTGGAACAGACATATCTAAAAAAAAACACACACACACACACACACAAAAACATACAATCTAAAACCAGACAAGCTACGTTATAATCCCACACGGTCTCCCATCCTTTTGGCCTGGGCACTCCCGAGGCCAAACCTGAGATTGCACACTCTCAAGATGGTCTGGCCACCACAACAACAGCAATCACTGCTGCTACTTTCTCAGTGAGTTCAATCAATAATATTCTAAACATTTTGAGAATGAAAGAATATTTATAGGTCAAGGTTTTCTCGTCTAAAACCGTTCAACCCGCTGACACAGAGCGCACCTCTCCCAGAGCAGAACTCATCAGGAATCCCAGCTCACACATGGCACACGTCTGGCTCATACGAATCCAGGAACACGTCTGACACTTGTCAGAGGCTCAAGTCTAAAATATACGGCTGGACCCTCCATCTCTTTCTATAGGTGAAACATAAATCAGTCATTATTTCATTAATCATTTCACTGTACTATTTCATTTTCATTCTATCGCTATAATTTTCACTTTCATAACCACTTTGCAATATCTTTTAAAACATGAAATAAAGTTGCTGAACAGTGCTTATATTGTCATGTCCAGGAGTGACTTTTGACAGAATTGCAATTCAAAACAGATTTGTAGTGGTCTAAACTTTAGGTTGTACGATCTTTTCAGCAGACACTCCACTACCAGCCTTTCCCATTGTAAGCACAGCCACGAGACTGTGACTGATCCTACCTACCTCTGAAACGTGCAGCGTTATGGCGTCGGGCCGATGACACCCAAACTGGTGTGCATGTTTTTCCCATGATCCTCTGCAACTGCGGCAGCGCCCCGGGGCGGACACAGGTCAGGTCTGTGACAGGAGATAACTGAGCGTGGAGTCTTCTGCTGACGGTGCTGTGTGACCCGACGCGGGCTGTTTGCTCTCCTCTAATCCCTCCGGCCGCAGCACACTGGGGGCAGCCGCTGTAAACATGGTAAATAAACACACGCCACACGCAAAACTAATAGGATTCAACGCGCTGAAGCTAAAGCGGTGACACAAAGGCTTTACATTTCTAATGAATCAGCCGAAATGATGGAAATGCCGATCCGCTTTCACCGGAGAACTCAGCGGCCTTTCCCAGCCTGGCAGACTACTGTATTATTCGGAAATCTTACATTCATTCAGATTCATTTTAATGGTTAATAAAGATGAAACATGTTATTAATTTAGAATTTATAAAGCACCGGAGCAAGCCTCAAAAATGTATCATCCTGTGCCAATGGTGATTACGTATTGCACGTTTATGTTTTAAAAAGCCCATATTTTACAAGCCACAGTGCTGTCACTATATGCATTGTCATAATAGTGTGGAAGTCAGACTTTGTGTGATTCTTTTGTAAACCTCTGACATATACAGTCTGGGTTGGCGGCAAATGAAACCACTGTAACTGCACCTGAGTCGGTTTAATGATGTTAGTACAAGCTGCAAACAAATCAGAAACAGCCCAAACAGGTTGTTAAAACGAATGGAGTCCACACATGAAGGAATCATCAAAGTCTTTCTAAACCCACCTGAGTCAGCACATTTCCCGGTCTGGATGCGTTTGGTCACCAGACTCCGCGACAATTAGTGCAATCGATAAATGAAAAGAGGATGAACAGGAAATGAAAGTGCAAAGTATATTAAAAAAAAAAGGTAAGAAAATCCCGTAAGAGTCCTCCGTTTTAGTCATTTTTAGAAGTATTTCTGAGCTGAGGTGTCATGACAGGGGGGGGGGGGGGGTCTGGTGTTGATGATGCTAAACAGGCTCCAGATGTGGAAGGAGAGAGAGAGAGAGAGAGAGAGAGAGAGACCCACGGGGGACATGACTAACCGCTGGGTCACATCCGTCTACTTCTTTCAACACAAAGTCACACCAGCCTCCCCTTTTGCTTGAACTAGATACTTTTACGCAGATGGTTTACCTTTCTGGAAGAACGTGTATGGGCATTTCATAGGGCACTCGTCTGGAAGTATTTTAGAGAAAGAAAGTATGTTGACGACAGTATTTGCACGGGAGCGGTTGTTGTGGTAAAAGCATTTCAGGTAATGGCAGTACAGTAGTAGCTGAAGTCATCGGACTAGGTATTTTACGTAAGTACTAGTAATAAGCGGTAGTCGTCCAACACATAAAATCCTATTGGTATATCTTCAATGAAGGTACTTGATTCATCGTCTGTACTCAGTAGTTGAAGTCCTATACCATATTGGTATAGTAACAAATGAATAAGCTTGATTTATCTTGTACCTGTTCTTTACCTCATTACATTATTTTGTTGCTAATTGCTATTTACATTCAAGAGTTTAACTTGCACTCATATTTTGATTTTGCACCTAAGAGCAGTTTTGGAGTACTTCCTCCATCTGCAGCCGGCGTCATCCCTCTTATCAATATCATAACAGCTAAATATATACAATATCCGCTACTGTTCTTATTCTGCACTTCCTGCGCCCCTTGGCCCACTGCGCGCACACTGCGTCTCTGTGTGCCCGTCACAGAGAGGCAGATTTACTGATACATGCAATGCAAATGAACGCAGCATGAAGGGCTTGTTTTTCTGACGGTTCGTGCAGCGGAAGCTCAGGAACGTGGCATTTCCACGTGCACAAATTCCCCCGTGTGTTTTGAACTTGTCTCTTAATTTCGCAGAATAGCTCAAATTGTGTTCAGAAAAAGGTAGCTTTTCTCCATAACTACTTTGGGACTCGAGGCACAGAGCATTTATTGGAAGAGATGGAAGCGACAGCGGCTCGGAGCATTCGTCCACGGATCCAAAGGTCAGCGAAATGAATCGCATCTGCTTAGAGCGGATTTTTTCATAATTTAGATTCTACTTCTATCGCTAAATTAAAATGAAAAAGGATAAGACCATGCAACGAGGTCTGCTTTTTACTGAGTTTACAGCATACTCTGGTGGTAAAAACAAATTGACTTTATAACAACAAAAAGATAACTTGCCTCTGTATGTTAGAAGCCCCGGGGGAAATGTGACTCAAAATAACTGAAGGCTTATCAATGTAAGCTCTACTTTATTAGTAGAGTAGTAAATACAGAGGAACCAAATACAAAATAACTCACTTACATTAACTCACTGTGTCTTTGACTGTTCAAAAAGGGACCACTTTTACTTTCCTTTATCACACATAATGAGCGTCATTTACTTATAGGCCTTTTCCTGCATCCCCCAGAGCTGGCACAGTCTGCAGATGCCACTTGGAGGAATCTGGTGTTACACTGCCATCTACAGAGAGACAGCTACTCTCTGCATCACAAAACCACAACATTAGCCACGACCGGAACTAACAGAGTATGAACAACATGTAATAGGACTCAATGTGCATGGTTTCTCCCCAGCAGCTCATACTGTTCTCTAACCTTACAATGTCAGGGAGCGCTGTGTGCCTGATTGAGCAGCTCTTCCTCCTGGATCGAGCTGATTAGATAGTTTCCTCTCATGCGCCGCTTCCCCCTCTTCTTCTTCTTCCTCCTCCTCCTCCTCCGACCCTTCCTCAGACGGACTCACGCCGGCCCTTTGTGACTGCAGCACTTCAATCAGAGCGCGGAGCAACGGAGGTAATGATTTCCAACACACCGAGGAAATTGGACCGTAACTCCGGGCTGTTTGACTTGGTAACAGGTTTGAGAGAGAGCGGAGAGAGAGGCAGATACAGCGGACACACGCTGTCAAATCATCCGGTGATGGATAAAGATTCACATATTCAAGACGACGTTTTATACAGTGCATTATGGCAATCCAAATTGAGCATTTCAAAGTGCAGTTCTTCTGTGTTCTCCTATTTTATTTCTTAATAGTTTTATTTCCCTTAACTCCCTAATTCATCTGCATCTAATTATACCATATCCCAATGGACGATAGCCTATAACAGTGCTTTACACACAACCATTGGCTTATACCTGATTATTTTTTTCTAGTGGTGGAGCAAAATTTATTTTGTATGTTGTCTCTGAAATGTGTCGATATAACACTGTGAATCTAAGCATCTAAGCATTTGTATACATTTCATGAACTTGCAGGCAGTTTTTATAGCATTCCTCCATACGTAAGTACATGCTTGACTTGTTATTGTACAACCCTACAACTAAATAGTGTTCAGCTGTTAGTCCTGAGCCGCTGCTGCCATTGTGGGCCAATCTGACCAGCATGTTTTTGGAGGTATGGAAAACCATAGCCACCTCCTGGAACCACCACCTTAACGTGGTGGAGGGGTTTGAGCACCTGAAAGATCCTGGGAGCTCTGGTGTCGGGGGCTTCGTGCCCCTGGTAGGGTCTCCCAGGGCAAACAGGTCCTAGGTGACGGGTCAGACAAAGAGCGGTTCAGAAGCCCCTTATGAGAGACCAACAGGCCCGGTTAGAACCATGAGGCCGTCCTTCTGTGGAACCACCACCTGCAGGAGGAGCCATAGGGGCCCTATGGGTCCCTGTTTCAGAAGAGCATGGTGTCCTGCACTGGTCAGCTCCACCTCCTCCTTCCTCTTCCTCCTGCACAGCTCCCTCAGCGCCACAACAGTCTTTCACCATCTTCTGGGAAGAGCTTAGCAGATAATCTGTTTTATTCCCCCGTGAACGTCTATTAGCCAAAACAATAGTGATAGAAGGCTTGTGTGGCTTAGCCGTGAGTCTTGCCCGGATACCTCCTCCTTTGTCCCTTGTTTGTTTCCTGTAGCACTTCTTGTGATGCCTCCACTGTGCGGGGGGCTCTTGGTGCCTCTTCAGTGTTTCAGAAGAAGAAATGTGTAGGTCTCAAATGTCTGTAGCTCATAAGCTGTTTACTTTTTAAGAGCATGGTCCCTAACCCTGCTTTCTTCACGACCATTATGGACTCTAAACAAAACTCCACCAAACCCCACAAAAACACGGCACAAACGTATCCAGTAAAACCAGGTGGAACACAGAAACCACAAATACACAAGGCAAAAACTGCAGCTGTACCAAGAGAGAGGGAGGTTGCCTTTTTGTTTACACGTCGCCAATAAACTCATCCCTGTGGAGAATTGGGACGCTACAAATATGTTAGGAAAGACAGGAATGAGTTTGGTCTACCACTAACATTGTAAGAGAATGGGAGAAAAAGCAGACTTCGGAGAGTTGTTAGTTAGAAACAAGTATATTATACATCACATCTAATTGGATACTTTACGTTAGTCATTTATCTTAGGAACAATATACAGTGACATGAAGCTCATAGACAGAGATGTACCGCACCAGATTATACTTGCTAATTTACATCTGTAGCTTTGCCTATAAATATATATATATATAGACAATGCTCTAAGCTTCCCTCACATTCAATCACATTTATTATCACTTCTGTGCATTCATGACTAACTAGTCCATTTCACATGACCGACAATACCAACATTTGAACATCTTCAAACAGTGGCAGTGTTGAGCTAAGAAGGCTCAATAGATGGTATTGAATTCCCCCAGTGGAGAAAATTAAAATTGGAACCGCTGCTCGTGCTGTGTGACCCGCCAGCTCGCTCATTATGTTGCTCCTCATACATTTTAAGTAACACAAATATAGCCTTTTCAATATCATTTCTCCCGTTTCATTTTGCATGCACCGGCGCCAATAACAAGCCCGCACTATTGGAGCAAAAACTGAATTTGAGGATTGGATGCGGAGCTAAACCCGGCAGACGTCCCGAGGCGCATCTCCATAAAATATGCCGCTTTTATTGTGCAGCGTTTCTGGAATTCAGGTAAATCAATAAATCGTCTCCGTGGCTCAGTGGGAGATGACTTTTAGAGATTTTTGCTTTTTGCTGTCGGAGGTTTCTTGCCCTGATTCGAGAGGAAGCGCGGTCCGTGGGGGGCTGATGTGTTCGTGACCCGTGGGAATAATCTGTTCCGAGCAACGAGCTGGAAATACAAAACATGCCTGAGCTGTTTTTCACAGTGCTGTCTATAGACAACCTGGTTAGAGCGAGACAATGGGGAGGGGGCTATTGATCCGAGGTGCATTTAAGGTACGAAAATAGGCCGCACTTGTCAGTCACTGGGAGGTAAAGGAGTAGGTTCAGTTTAGGCCTCATTATGCTGTAATAGTCCCCGATGAGGCCAATTTTTCAAAACAGACCTGCATTTAACATCCATATGCACCTAGCCGTCTATATAGTTTTGACTTTGAAGCACTTTTAGATTGTACGAATGCCTTGTCTTCATGCTAGATCTGTTGTGTATTGACAAAGTCCTCGTTGTTTTGTTTTTAAGAAAACTGCTCTTGTCATGTTAGCATTTCAAGCAATATTCCCTCAGAGCCGTCATAAATGTCATGATGTCTAAGCCAGGGATCTCCAACCAGTTGCTAGGGAACTACCAATGGCCCTTTCCTAAATCTTTCTGAATTTCTACTTAACGCTTGATGAGAAGGTACATTTTCTTTTTGCTCTGAACGAGTTGAAGGTACTGTACATGTAAGTAAAAGGGGAAACTCGAGTCATTTTCTTTCATTGCATTGAGACGTCCTCTTGGCTACTAACTTTAACTCCATCTGTCGCATGTCATTGAAGCATGAGTTGGTTTTGTTGAGTAAAAGTAGCTCAAAGGTGGGAGATCCCTGATATAAGCCATGTCGTGTGAAAAATAGTCCTAAATGCATGGGGGAGCCCGAATACAGGTTTTGAATATGGCTGATTGTGCATGTATCTGTTTCCCGTTTCCTGCGAGACGTTGCTTAGGAACGAACATCGCGCAAAGCCAAAAAACAATTTCACTTTCAAACTTGTTTATTCACACAGTTGAGCCGAAATAAACTTATTTAAAAAAGATAATTCTCCAAAATCAATCAAACTACTGTGTTGTCTTTGAAATGTTTGAAACGAAAGTTCAAATGTACAAGTTCAGATCATACTACTCTACTATTACAATCAATATACTAACAACTAACACAATTATTAAGCCTACTACTAGCACTAATACTACTTTTACTACTTTCAACTTGCAAAGCTACAAACATACCAGCTATTGCATCACAATAGCTTTTTCCTACAACTTTTAACTACTACACTAAACAATAATACGTTGTTTTCTTTATTTTTCAATGGTGAACATGCATTTTTGCGAACATCGCGCACACAGCCATCACTCTGTCAAACCCCAGAGAAAGCCTTATTAAAATACCACTCCACATGAGACCTTTTTACACAGTGCAACATGTTCCTGGGATTAACAGTGTTACTGATAGAATTCAGCCGAGCGTCCGAGCGTTGGTGGCCTCGGGGGAGATGTTTACGGCCGCCGTAAACTATCAATGCTCGTGACCGCCTTCATCTGAAGAACCAAAAATCTCAGCTAGGGAGGTTTGTGTTTCTGCAGAGCGCTTTGGTCCAGATGTTCATTGTGAGACGGAGGAGGGAAAAGACAAATATTAGTCCAGTGGAAAGCTCCGCAGCAGGATTTGGGCTCCAAACATCAACAACGAGACAACATCTGCTCAAAGAGAGACGCAGGGTCTGGTCGGAGCATCTTCAGGTCAGATATGTGGTTTACATGAAGGTTGGGCAGTGCTTTAGATTAGACTGACATGTGTTTTAGATGTGACTTGGAAGCTGGGCAGTTTGAAGATTTCATTAGGGTATTAGTTTGAGACCTGCATGATGATGGATAGAGTTGACAATGAAGTAATGCATGACTATTTACTGCCTCAAAATCTGAAAAAGGCCTGTAAAACCTATGAGCGATTTCAGAAAAGACCCCGAAAACCTGAAGTTCCAGAAGCAATTGTGTCAGCGCCTACTAAATGATTGATTTCTCAGCCTCTGTAGCAGATGGGAACAACATTCAAAAAGTATTTGAGAGCTTACACTTGTGGCTTTCCTGATAAATTGGATTTATTTAGATACACCTTCACAAAATTAAATTATGTAAAAGCAAAGTGAAATAAATTATATATCCCTCTTATACTAAAATATAGGCCTATATTTGTTTATGTTATACCTTTGTAATTTGTCTTTTGAGGTCACTTCAAAAATGTCTAGCAGCTTCTCTCTAAACCCAAAACAATATCCACTCTTTAAAATATAATTTAATTAATAGTTTTATATAGACACATGGGAAATAAATACAGTATATTAATTATTAAGCTATAAAGAAATAAAAAGCTGGTGATGGGAAGGGCAGACTATCCTGCTCCAAACAGATTTCTCTAAACAAATCAAGGAGGAGGAGAAAGCCCCGCCCCTCACAGCAAGGAGGAGGAGAAAGCCCCTCCCCTCACAGCAAGGAGGAGGAGAAAGCCCCGCCCCTCACTGCTGCTCAGCGCTGTCAGCGAGCCCTCTCGCCCCGCACTTGACTTCTCAATAAAACTACTGATGCAAAGAGCATAACAACTGTTTTCTGATAGTTTGCGCCGCATTTACGTGTAAGCTCTATAAACGGGCTGTAGCTGGGTTGCAACCCAAAAAAGTGAATATCCGCAAATATTTCACCAAATTACACGAAACAAAAAGTGTTGAGATGCTGACGCTCCCGCGCCTCTATTGTGATGCATTTCATTGACTCAAAGGCCGACAATTGGTGCAAAAACACCCTTATACTTGAAAATTAGAATTGCGCAAGAGCGCCCCCGGCTTTAATGGTAGAAATGCGGTAATGCTTTTCCGGCCTAATTAATGCAAGGGTTCACGTCTAATCTATTATGGCCCCTAATCTTTTTTATTCAACCAATCTTCTATTTCTGTGCATCCCAGTGTTAATATTTATAGTTTTATGCTCTCAACTATGCGTCTTTTGTTTTGAAGGGTAGTACTTCCTGTTTGTACGCACCTGCGCCTGTTAATAAAAAGAGTTCCAGTCATGCAACGAGACTGACGTCCCACGTAGTTTTTCCTCCTTGATAATAGGCAATTATTCCAGTTTGCTCATGGGGAACAACGCAAGGCTACTGCGTATTACTCTGACAACAGGTTATGGGCCCAGGAATCCCCGGAGATAGAACTGAAGAAGGTTTGAACCCGCTGAGTAGAGCAACGAACCGCGAGCTCGGCGAAGAGTTAGCTTAGCATTAAGCAGCTAGCTAGAGTGCTACTACACGTGCGTTACAGAAATGGAGCGGTCAAGTGGTGGTAGCAGATGGGCTCACCTGGTTTTCAACGGAGATGAAAAGGGGTACGAACTGTGGGAGACGAAATTTTTGGCGCACTTACGTTTGCAAGGGCTCAAGGACACGATATTGTACGAGCCAGAAGAAGGTGATTTAACTGACGATGAGAAAAATGAAGAGGCATACGCCGAATTGATACAGTTTTTGGACGACAAAAGTTTAAGTTTGGTCATGAGAGAAGCACCCGACAACGGAAGAAAAGCTTTGGAGATACTGCGGAAATATTATGCAGGTACAGGAAAGCCACGCATAATCAACCTTTACACTGAACTGACCAATTTACAGAAGGGAAGCAAGGAAAGTGTTACAGACTATGTGATACGTATAGAGACCATAATAACAGCGCTAAGAAACGCAGAAGAAAGGATGAGTGACGATTTGCTCATTGCCATGGTCTTAAAGGGACTACCGGAGTCGTTCAAACCCTTTGCAGTCCATGTGACCCAAAGTGATGTCAAAATCACGTTTGCAGACTTTAAAACAAAGTTACGCTCTTTTGAAGACACTGACAAGTTGTGCACTCAGGCCACAGAGGACAATGTGATGAAGATTAAAGGCAAAACATATCAAGCTTCCACAAGAGTGCAAGAACGAGAGAGAAGCATGGCGGACATAGTGTGCTTTAAGTGCGGTGTTAAAGGGCACAAAGCCAGGACATGTCAGAAAAAGCAATGGTGCAGTTTTTGCAAAAGTGCTACACACAGAGATGCAAACTGCCGACGCAGATCAGGACAGGACAACGCAAGACAAGTTACAGAAGGAGAAAGCAACAAGTCCTATGCTTTCCTGACACAGGACAAAGACGAGGACATCCAGCCGGGACGCGGAGTGAAGAAGAAAGGCCTGATGGTGGACGCTGGGGCTACTTCTCACATCATCACGGATGAATCCATGTTCAAGAGCTTCGATGAGACCTTCAGGGCGGAGACACACTGCGTGGAGCTAGCAGATGGTACCAAGTGCCAAGGTGTGGCCAAGCGACGGGGAGATGCAGAGGTGACCCTGATCGACAGCAAGGGCCATTATCATGCAGCAACACTGAGGCGTGCATTGTTAATCCCATCCTACCCACAAGACATATTTTCTGTGAAGGCAGCCACAGCAAGTGGAGCAACTGTAATCTTCAAGGAAGGGCAGGACATCCTCAAAGTGACTGATGGTACTGTATTCCCTATTGATGTGCATAACAAACTTTACTACCTCTCTACAGCAAATGAAGGTAATGACCAATGTAATGGGTGTTTTGATTTACAAACATGGCACGAAATACTAGGCCATTGTAATCATGAAGATGTGCAAAAGTTGCCAAAGGTGGTTGAAGGTATGACAATCAAGGGTAAAACTGAAAAACCTGTGCCACCATGTGATGTGTGTATTCAAGGAAAGTTTGTGCAGTCTAGAAACAGAGAAGCTGATACACGTGCCAAAGAGGTGTTAAGTTTGGTACATACAGATCTCGCAGGGCCAATAGATCCCATTTCCAAAGATGGTCATAGATTTGCAGTGTCATTCACTGATGATTTTTCCAGTGCAGTTTTTGTGTATTTTCTCAAAAGCAAGAGTGATACAGTGTGTGCCACAGAGAAATTCCTAGCAGACACTGCCCCCTATGGGAAGATCAAGTGTATCAGATCTGACAATGGCACTGAGTTTATGTCAAAAGAATATCAGTCGCTTCTGAACAAAAATGGCATTAGACACGAGACATCAGCACCATACTCGCCGCATCAGAACGGTACTGGGGAGAGAAACTGGAGAACGTTGTTTGACATGGCTAGATGCATGTTAATCGAAAGCAACCAGCCCAAAACATTGTGGACTTACGCTGTACAGACAGCAGCAGTAGTCAGAAACAGGTGCTTTAATAATCGCACAAAGCAAACGTCTTACTTCATGTTGACGGGAAAGAAACCAGATGTTTCAAAAATGAGAAAATTTGGATCTGTATGCTACGCTTACAAGCATGACAAAAAGAAACTAGACTCAAGAAGCGAGAAGGGAGTGTTCATCGGATATGACAAAAACAGCCCCGCTTACTTAGTCTATTATCCCGAGAGTGAAAAAGTACAAAAACACAGATTACTTAAATTTACAACCAAGAAAACTACTGAGCAGCAAACCCAGACTGTGCTAAGCTCAGACGATGATTATGACACAAACCGAACTAACCCTAGACCTTCTCCAGAAGTAGATGTGAGCTCAGAGAGTATGCAGGATGAGCCAGAAATAAATAGCCCTGTATCAAACGGTGAGGCACAGACAAATGAAACTAATAATGAGAGATATCCAACCAGAGTCAGAAAGAAGCCAGATTACCTGAGTGAGTATGTAACTGATGACCAAGTGCTCACTAACGTTGATTATTGTTACAGACTGGCATGTGGAGTACCACAGACTTTTAAAGAGGCAGTGACTTCACCTGACTCAAACAGCTGGACAAAAGCTATGGATGACGAAATACAATCCCTAAAAGAGAATAACACATATACCCTAACAAACTTACCCCAAGGCAAGAGTGTAGTGGGGGGTAGATGGGTGTACGCCATTAAAAGGAATGAAGATGGTACTGACAAGTACAAAGCACGTTATGTTGCGAAGGGCTATAGTCAAAAGCATGGAGTAGATTATGAAGAAACTTTCTCTCCAACAGCAAATATGACTAGTGTGAGAGTGTTGATGCAGAAAGCAGCTCAAGAGAACTTGCTCTTGCACCAGATGGACGTTAAAACAGCCTATCTTCATGCACCCATAGATTGTGAGCTCTATGTAGAGCAGCCAGAAGGGTATGAGATAATGTCAAGTTCGAAGGAGAAATTGGTTTTTAGACTTGAAAAGTCACTATACGGTCTCAAACAGGCAGGTCGTAATTGGAATCAAATGTTACATTCATATTTGATTGATAATCAGTTCATTCAAAATGGAGCAGACCATTGTGTTTATTCAAGAGAAACACCAGATGACAAAGTCATAATAATAATATGGGTCGATGACATAATCCTTGCTACAAGTGATGAGAAGGCACTGAAAACAGTCAAAGAGATGCTTACAGTCAAGTTTAAAATGAAAGATTTGGGAAAACTCAAGTATTTTCTAGGTATTGATTTTGAACAGACAAATGGATGTGTAAAAATGTCTCAGTGCAAATATGTGGAAAAGTTGTTGGTAAGGTTTAACATGCAGGATTGCAAACCCCGAACAACACCATGTGAACAAAAACTAAACTATTCTGTTGATGCAAATGTGTTTAGTGATGTTAAAAAGTACAGAGAAGCAGTAGGAAGCCTGATTTACCTTTCTACATGTACACGGCCTGATTTGAGCTTTGTTGTAAGCAGGCTATCCCAGTATTTTTCAAATCCTACAGAGGAGCATTGGGCTACTGCCAAACAAGTACTGAGATACTTGAAAGGGACTATGGACAAAGAACTGTGTTACCGAAAGTCTGACACTGACAAAATGGAGATACAAGCCTACAGCGATGCCGATTGGGCGGCAGATGCCACTGACAGACGAAGCACAACTGGTTATTGTGTATGTCTGAATGAAAAAGGGCCTGTCGTATCATGGAAGACTAAAAAGCAGCCAACTGTGGCATTGTCTACTTGCGAGGCAGAATACATGCCATTAGCTGCAACAATCCAGGAATGTTTATATTTGACACAGCTACTGCAAGGTATTGACTCAAGTGACTATGCACTACCTAAAGTTTGGGAGGACAACCAGGGTGCCATAGCATTGGCAAAGAACCCAGTAAGCAGGCAAAGATGCAAGCATGTTGATATAAAGTACCATTTTATAAGGTCAACTGTAAATGATGGAAAAGTGGTATTGCAATATTGTCCAACTGAGAAAATGTTGGCAGATGTTATGACAAAGCCTACATCACAGTGTAAATTGTTTAAATTTTCAAGATTAATGTTTGGATGTTAGAAGCAGTGTATACCCTAAAATTGCAAGTGTTTATTTTGTGCAATGAAGCCATCAACGTGAGAGCAAGTGGGGGTGTTAATATTTATAGTTTTATGCTCTCAACTATGCGTCTTTTGTTTTGAAGGGTAGTACTTCCTGTTTGTACGCACCTGCGCCTGTTAATAAAAAGAGTTCCAGTCATGCAACGAGACTGACGTCCCACGTAGTTTTTCCTCCTTGATAATAGGCAATTATTCCGGTTTGCTCATGGGGAACAACGCAAGGCTACTGCGTATTACTCTGACAACACCCAGAATCACAAAACTGAATGGAAAATGTACTGCTACTAGTTCTAACATTGTCTTCTTCGATTATTAGCGATACATAAAAGTAGAAAGTCAGCCTGTAATCTGCAGACCCAATGTCAACAAAAAGGACACCAAAAATCACTGCTTACTTTTCCCATCAAACACATAAATTACACGGCTCGCTCATGGTCGTATCATTTGTGGTATCTGTCTGCAAGGTCAGTCGTCTCTGCGAAAACATCTTTATTTTTATGGAAAGGCTTTTAAGGACAACTCCCCCGGCAGTATTTAAGTTCAAAGGGGAATTACAGAGGGCTGGAACGTTTCATGCTACAAAGTGGGAGAATAAAGCTATAGTTGGGCAGCACGGTATGCTCTGGTTAGCACCCTTGCCGGTCCCGGGTTCAAGTCCCCGAGCCGTGCAGGCCTTTCTGTGCAGAGTTTGCATGTTTCTCTCCCAGTGTCTGGATGGGTTTCCTCCAGGTGCTCTGATTTCCCCCATCAACTCAAAACATGCTGAATAGGTGAATCCGCCGTCCAAGTGATTATGACCATCAGCCTGGCTCCTGGGTCCCCGGGCGCTGCACTGCGGTCACCACTGCTCCTTACGGGGTTGTCCCCGCGGCATCGATGGATGGTCAAATGCAGAGGACAAATTGTGTTGTACAATTGTATAATGACAATAAAGATATCTTAACCTGAAAACTATAGTAATTTTAAAGGAACAGGCCACCGTTTTTGCACACTGAGATATGTCCTTACTTGAGCTTAGACGAGGTGATGCGTACCAGTCCGGTCTTTACGCAATCCAAGTATAGTTACACAAAATTAAACATGTACATTTTCTAAGCGGATAAAAAGGGGAACTATATTGTAAGGCGTTATAATAGAGGAGAGGAGGAGAGGCTTATGCTAACAACGTCTTTTTGCGTGACTGAGCGCACGCGTAAAGAGCCGACAGGTACGCATCAACTCGTCTAAGCTCAGGTATAACATATCTCAGTGTGGAAAAACTGTGGCCTGTTCCTTTGAAGAAAAAGGTCACGTAACACTTTACAATACGGCCCGGTAAGTCTATGTAGTACATCCTAAACATCTACAGTGGTACATCTCTGGTACCTCATGGTGCCTAAAATGGTACTTCACAGTTAGTTTTAGGCACCATGATAATTACCATAGATGTTCCACTGTAGTTGTCTAGGATGTACTATAGTAACTACATAGACTTACCGGGCCGTATCGTAAAGTGTACCGAAGAGGGTAATTATGACGAAGAGGGTAATTACGACGATGGCTGATTTAATTTTATGTGAAATTATATGATAAGAGATTAATGTACAGAGGTAATATAGAGGATATAAACATCTTCTATTTCACTAAAGCATTCAAACACAGCTGTATATATCTTATTTCTTACAGATTAGTAAGTTGAACAAAACATCAAACAAATATTAAGCCCAATACATCGGTTTATGCGCACACTGACATGGCTGCTGCAAACTATCATTTTAACACACACCACTCCGGCTACACCTACCAAGACTTCATTAAAAAAGAAAGCCTGATAAAAACACTCTAGATGCACGGCGCATAAAGGTCTTTTTTCACACATGTTCGCTTTTACATTAAGGACAAAACACATTTCAATCTTCAACGAGGAGAAGAAAAAAACATCCGTATAGGACCTTTCATTCTTGGCCTCCTTGGTTCGTTCCTAGCCTTAGCGGTCGTGACAGTGAATTAACAAATAAAATGGACAGGTTGTTGCCGGCTAATTTAGCATGTCAGGGCAAATCTAATTACGGCAGAGGTGCAGATGGCAGTGTGTCCATTACTGAGGCCGCACTAGTCCAGCCTCAGAGTTGTTATCTTTGAAATTCTAATCTCCGTGTCCTGTGGAGGAGTCTGCTCACCATTATAGACTGGATATACCCGAAACTGGGTTATTAATGGTGTATTCGTTCATGTTTGTCAAACAAGGAAACAAAAACATATGAATGTGATTAGCTATTTAAATGTGTGGGCTTCAGATTTCAACACCAAGAGAGACTAAATAAAGATGGATGAAAGTGAATTACGTTGTGAGTTGGGGTCTGAATGGGTTACGATTACGAAGGTTGATTGTTTTAGTGCTCACATTATTTTAAATGTGAAATGACATTTATATGACGAAAGTTTAAAGATAGTAAGTAAGTAAGTAAGGTTTCTAAAGTGCTGTACAAGAGAATAGGTATACAACAAACAAGTGACACTTGTGAAAACCCGTCAACCAAATCAAAAATTTTCTTAAATAAACAAGTCTTCAGATCCTTTTTAAAGAGTCGACAGAGTCGTTCCACAGTCTGGGGGCAAGAGAGGGTATTATGCTTTTTCCAGGTATTTAGTGATAATGTCAAACACATCTTTATCACTATCTTACATTGTGTTGGTTAGAAATGGCAATATTGATCTAAAACTCCTGAAACAATTAATGGATTCACTTCCTGGTCCTCTGAGTGAGCTAAAAATGACCCCCTCCCGCTCCCCCCTCTCCTTTTGCTCCCCTTCGCTGTGCAGCTGTTTCAATAAAGAGCAAGAAATGGAGAGGAGAGGAAAGCATTTCCTGGATACGTCAGGAGGAAATTTTTTGTGAGCTGTCGCAGCACTGCCAAGAATAGCCGCCGATGAAGATCCAAAGATTACTCAAACATGCACCAGCGGCTCAAACACATGATGAGAGACCAACATTGAAACATGGTAAAAAAAAAAAATTGCATAATACACCACCCAACACCCTTAAAAAGACAAGAAAAAAAGACACTTTAAAGGCAGTGGTAGGAGAGAACTAACTTGGGTTCAGGTTGATCATAGGTTGGTCCTTGCGGCACCGCCGGTCCACGCCAATGAAACATTTCTGGACCCGCCCCTAATATAGGACATTCAACTCACCACCATTTCAAATTCAAAGTGCATAACAACATACTGTAACTATAATATATTCACCAAAATCAGAAATTCATAATGGTCACAGATCAATCCAACAGTCTAGGTTTTAAAGTGACATTCACCTCGCCATTGCCCATTTCCATCATCTCCACGACACCTGCAATAATATTGTTACTTCGAATACTTACTATAATGAGGTATCAGACAGCACACGAGTATACGGCCAAGTGTTGGTGTAGCGCGGATCATTTTGTGCCCTCTATAGGCCTCTGTCCACAGTCAACCCTCAGCCTCTTGTCAGTTTCCTTGCAAAAATATTTAGATTGCCTTGATACCTCGATTGATACTGTTTAGAGAGTTTCCCCAGCGTTTTCACCTCAGAGGAAGGATGTATAAAGTTTTTTTTTTTGGGTGCAAAAACGCAAGGAAGTGAGAAGCACAAGCGAGCGAGGACGAGAGAGACTGAGTGTCCAAGCACACCTTATGTAAATATTTGAGACATCTGCAGAATCTGGATAACCTTCTCTGTCGCAAAAAGATGAACTACTTCCTGCTATAAGTCCGCCATTTGAATAAAACAGTGCCATTTTAGTGGAACTTTTTATGTACCGTGTAGCTGCTCGCCCTTGTTTGAAAAAACGTGGTGCGTTCAAAAACTGAACTGAATATGTAGCAGTTGGCGTGCAGGTATTTACGAAACATGTTATTTTGTTCGACGTATACACAGACAGTAGGCTGCATGAGGTCTTCACTGCTGTCAATATTGTTATGAAAGATATCCAAGATTCACCCTCAAGAACAAGCAGACAAACTCCCATTCCCTCTTCACTCACGTATGAGCAGTGTTGTGGTCCAAGGCCGATGAAGGTCAGTCAAAGAGAGAGGCTGCTCAGAAATTCAACAAAGAGAGAGACGGTGTGGGAGATTTCTCTCAAGAATCTATATTTTGGGGGGGAACAAATGCAGTATCTTTGTCTAATCCTCAAGACATTTTCTGCACTCACTCTCATTGATTAATTTACTTTGATCTTCCGAAAGGGTATTTGTCAGGTAACTTTAACCTCACCATTATTATTACTCTAAAAGTTGCAAGCCATGTTTCTAATCCTAAATGTGCATTATGCAATTTTTTATGCAAAAAAGAAGAGTTGATATAAGTGCGGATTTGACCTTTCAGTGACCCGGCCTTTGGTGTCAATCCCATTGGCCTCTTGGACGCTCCAGGACCAATTGTTGTTTAGGGTTTCTGGGAGGTTTTCACTGCTAATAGATCTGTGTCCATGGTTACGGAGGTATTCCATCAGAAAACCTGCCAGAAGCCTTGAAAAAACTTCAATAACATTGGTCTTGGAAACCAAAGGCGCCAAAGTTAACCATCCATACAGCCACCCGGTCATTGAAAGGTCAAATACGCTGGCTGCCCACAGCTCCTACAGGTCGTCCCCAGCAGCAGCATAATGGGTCAAATGCAGAAAACAAATTTCCCTACAGGGATCAATAAAATATACCTTAATTGAAAAATAAAATAAAAATTGTGTTATATCAAAAATGTCATGCTATTTTAAGTGGTCGGGTAGCACATAGTTAGCAACAGTTAGCTTTGCGCTGTACCGCTCACGGTCCTCTGCACAAAGATGTTTCTAAATTTGACAAATCTTCTGGCTTCATTTTGTGAGATTATCTGCAACATCAGAACTTAAATCAGACTTTTCCCTCCATCAGTTAAGTTATATATGAGTTTTATATTTTTACTTGAGCACGTAATTATTTGGATCACTACATTTTACTTCTACGTGAGTATAATAATTTTAAGAGAAACGTTACTCTTACTTTACAAAATATAAATCACTTATTTTTTTGTATTTTTTTTTTTTGGCCACAGTTGTTTTAAAATGTTTGCAGCACACGGATGAAGCTTAAACGTGTGGCCGTACATCTCCTCCGTCCGCTTTCTCTTTCTCGAGTCTGCCTCCTGCCACCGCTGCTTATGTAAAGTGGCGTCGCTAATGAATTTTGAAGTTTGCTTCTTTTTCTTTTCTTTTTTTTTCTCTCTCCATATGCCTGGCTCTCTCCCATGACAATATGCGAATGGCGCCGTTACATCATCTGGATCAGGGCCACAGCTGAGATGAAAGCGTCCGGTGGAGCAGCAGTTATGTCCATGTGATGCGCCGTTTGCCGTTAACTGGGATGGCTGCTCATTAATATCAATGTTCTGCGAGATGCGCCGCCGTAACGACGCTAAGACGGGTGAATCCTCTGCTTATTTACCAGCGCTGGATCCGCGGCGCTCGTCTGCCCCGTATCGCACTAAGCCTGGAGATGTGTTCCTCTGATCCACGCGTCTCGGGGAATGACACGGGGTCACTGAGTTGGCGCATCAGCAGAATCTTTGTTGGTTTGCGGGCCTGTTTTTAAAAGACTATGTGAAAGAGAAACACATTCAGAAAAGTTAGGCTGAAGGGACAGGATTTCACTTTTCGGAAGTACAAAAATGATGAATATACAGATGGCAACGCGTCATTGACGGGGAAAAAAATCTGGGAATCACAATTTTTCATTCTTTTAAGCTGAGACTATAAACATATCAGTGACACGCAAATAAAGTCAAGCCAAAACGGGTTCATATGGATGTTTTTTTCAAAGCCAATTGTTCAGTAGAAGTGAAAAAAACAGCCGTCGTAGCTAACGTTAGCATAATGTAGCATGAAGCTAAAGTAGATACCTGGTTAGCATTATTTGTTTTTGAGCTGTTGAACCACTATGCTACTCTCCATGTCTATCTATCTTTAATTAGTAGAACAAATATATTCATAATTCTGCCTTTAACCGAGCGCATTTTCTCCAGTTCAACTTTATCCAAAACTAAAAGCTTCTGGGCTGGAGCCTGTTTGAAAGCAAAGACCTACCAAACTGATCGTAGCTTTTGTGTCGCGTTGTCGCCCTTTTCTTGACGCATTTTTGTCGTGTTTTAGTAAAAAAAAAAAATAATCTGATTTTTGTAACTTTTTTATATTTTTGTAGATTTTTTGTTGCTTTTTCACTCTTTAGTTGTGTTTTTGTTGCTTTTTTGTTGTGTTCTTGTAGTGTTCTCTTCTTTTTCAATCACTCAGTTTTGTCACTTTTATGTGGCTTTTTTGTTGCGTTGTTTTTTTGCCTCTTAAGTTATGTTTCTGATACTGTTTTATTGTGTTATTGTTGTTTATCCGGCATGTTTTTGCCACACTTTTTTGCTGTTAGATTTGGGCAATGCCAAACTGGAGAAAATAAGAAAAGAGATCTTTATTGTCTGTCCCAATGGAGGCAGAAATTCATCTCGGACACGGTTTTAAAGGCATTCAATCAAGTAAAAAAAAAAAAAGCAAACAAACAGACCAATTTACACACAATGCAAATACATACAAATATAGGCTGCTGTACACTAATGTTCATGATCTAGATGGGATGAAGGATTTTTTGTTGTGGTTGAGTTCATGTGAAAACAGGAAGAAACCTCCCTCCCTCCTGGCACAATTCAATTTTTCACCTTTTTCTGCGACCTGCATTTGTGGTTTCTGTGTTCCACATTGTTTTTCTGGATACTTTTATGCGTCTTTGCCGTGTTTTTGTGGAGGTTTGGTGGATTTGTTTACTTTGAGAGGTCCTGGTCCTGAAGAAAGCAGCTTTTTAAAGGTAAACAAAATGCTAGCTTTTCAGCTAAACCCATTTGAGACCTACAAGTTTCTTCTTCTGAAACACTGAAAAGGCACCAAGAGCCCCCACAGCTGCAGCACAGTCGAGGCGTCACAAGAGGAGCTACAGGAAACAAGTAAGGGACAAACGAGGAGATGGTGAAAGACTGTTGTGGAGCGGAGGGAGGAAGAGGATGGAGGAGGAGGAGCTGACCAGTACGGGACACCATGCTCTGACACAGGGACAAACCCAGGAGGTGGTGCACCGTTTCAGAAGATCAGAGGAGACAGCGAGAGAGGGCAGCCAGCCAGGTTTCTTCCCGAGTGCTACAGTTCCCCCCGACCTCCAAGGTCATGCGGGTCAGGTTGACACACAGTGGCAGCGCGGCTCAGCCGCTGCGGCTCAGGACTAACGCCTGAACACTATTTTATTGTACGCTTGTACATTGACAATAAAGCACTTACTCACTTACTTACTTACTTAAGAGGTTAAATGCTGAGAACATGACCATGGGCAATTGCTGGGTTGCAGGTTCTACAATGTGATGATGTCTCCGGACCCAGCGGGGGGCAGGCGCCAGTTTTTCCTATTAACAGTATTACACTTTCACAAGTCATAGCTCAAAAGAAAATTTATGAATTACAAAAAATATCATTAGTATCAGTCACTGGGTCCAAGATCTCTCTGTACAAGACCAAACATTTCCTCAAAAACAAAATAATTTTTCCTCCATATAATAGTTTTGGCCTTCAGAACGCTGTGATCCTGCAACCCAGCAATTAAAAAAAATGTCTATTGCCTACTTTCTGTCACTGGTAGAGATGGCACAGTAGCCAACATGTCAAATAAGAGTCACTTGCAAATACGGTTGTTATTTTTTCTATAGTGATGTAATCCGACAGATATAAAATAATAGGACATATTGATGATTCCAAATTATGTATTAAGAAAAGGAAAAAAATAGTCTATAAGTAAAAGATAGTTAGACGAGAATTATTTTTGTCATAAACCATCACGTTTGAATTGCTAAGGCACATTTTGAACCGTCTGCCAATCAAAGAGAGGACAGGTAATTGGTCTCCCGACGTCTGAGCCGCAGTTTTTCCCCGTAAATGCCTCTCCTCAGTTTGAACTCTGCGGTAACAAGAGATTGCTCCTGCTTTCGACATTTTCAACAACAACAAAAAAAAAAACGCCACGGCAACGGCGCGACTCAATGCAAACGCTCAGACCAGACCAAATTATTTCTGTCAGGAGAAGTTCGTTTCAAATTGCGAAATTATTCCAAGGCGCCACATTACCGTCAAACCTGGTGTGCTCTTGAGTTGGTAAGTAGCTTTTCTCCAAATAGTTTTGCCAATTAGTATGCATCCTGAGAGCTATGCCTTTTAAAGCCTTTTACGTTCAATTTCAAGGTTGAATTGCCGCCATAAGTTTTCAACTTGAAGACTGACAAAGGGGCATATCTAATTACATTGGGTCGCAATAATAATGTCAGCTGTAAGTTTGAATTGCAAAGCTTTAGAGACTATTATTAACTCCTTTATGGCAGTAATAAAGCATGAGTGTTTCCTCTGATGGCACTTTATCAAACATCAGTCCCTGGTCCATATGGAGACAGTGTCATCGCTGGGACACGGACATAAATCCTATCAACACTCGGATCCTTTGTCGTCTTGTGAGGTTCATTCTCAAGTTGAAAATGTTGGGAAAATCCGGTTCATTCGATTCTCTCCAAATGTTTAAACAACTCAAGAAGAAAAAGTAATCGAACAAAGCCTATTATCTGATATCTGACAACGTGATTTGTGGCAAACCTTCAAAAGATTCTCGGCATGTGATTGAAGTGCATTAAAATGGCATCTTGTGCAAAAACCAGTATTGAGATGATCCATAATGGGCTGAAAATTCCCCCAAATGCTGAGTAATCAGTGAGCAGATGGAAAATACACTTTTTTGTTTTCTTATGCACTGATTGCGACGTTGCACACATAATTGTCAATACTTTAAGACACCTTAGCATTTACATTTCCCGCTTTATAACTCCAAAAATGTAGTAAACGCATGTCACAAGGAAAGACGGTGATGTCGGAGACCTTGTACGTGCTGTGGAGATGTGTTGGATTCAAATCCTGCAGGAACTATACGTCATTACTACAACTTTAGCGTGCAGAATGACCTTGAATGTGATCCCAGGATTTGATTGATGGATGTTTTGTTATCCCGTAACTTTGGTCGCTCTTCTTCTTCTGCTGAAGCGCTTTGATCAGCCCTTCCTTGACCCCCCCCACTGAGCCGCTTTACGCTGTTGTAAACTCAAAGGGGGTCATTTACCAAGCGTTTGCTCATGTGGCAAAAGTGGATCGGCGGCAGTCATTTCTGCATTCTTTTACTCACTCAGCATTGCCTTATTTACTTATCAGATTTTGGGCCCTAATATTGTAAAAGAGGCAACATTAAATGGTAAATTAAGGGCATCATGCCAACAAAATGGCATACACATATTATATTTTCGGCTTGCACCCGCCATTTAGCGCCTGCCTTGATAAATGACGCCCAAAGTGTGTTCACGCATTGATTTGTTAGCATGCTGTTAGCCAAAAGTGAATCTTTGTCTTCACTGCTGCCAATTTACAATCCTGACCAGCCCAGTTTCTCACGTCTTACTACATTATTTCACGCTTTGAAGCTATAATCATGCAAAATAAAGAATATCAAATGACCGTGAAAGAGGAAAAACAATTATTTTACATAATGAAAAAAGTCCATTAAAAACAGCACTGGCATCTTTGTGTTGCAGTTCGACAACGTTGAAGGAGGGAATTCTTTCAACAAATGATTCAAACCATGTCCTGTTTTCTCCTCCAACAATCCAAATGATCTCCTTTCAAGTTTCTCTATGACTGAACTGGCAATCATGCGGTTGTTTTTTTTTTGAGAGAGCCGCGAGAGAAGGCGCATATTTCTATCAGCCCTTTGGTAATAATTGCATTTTATATAAGACTGCATTAATAAGTTCTGTGTCGTATTTGCACGTGTCCACGGCACAGGCGTGTTGCGTAAGACGTGCGCATTAATTATTAAGCGCTATTACTCATAGGGTTACGTAAGTCCCGAGATCAGAAGTGCTACATAGCCCTAAGGAACAACCGTGATGAATATTTGACATGCGTTTAAGAGCTGAGGACCCCGACCCTGTGCTGGCTCAGCTCCGGCTTCAATATTGATCAGAGGTCGGCGTGGAGTGGCCGCACACGGAGTCACACGGAGGTTGCGATGGTTAAAAGGTGTGCAAAAAAAGGGGGTGGTGTGAAAATGACTCAATCCATACAATTAATAAAAGCTGGCACTTAGTCAATTCCAGGTATGAGAGCAACGTTGAGGTTAACAATCGCACTTAGGCCCGACATGCACTGGGTGAAGGTAATCGGTGAGGGGATCTATAATGGTGCATGTGTAATTACTGAGGCCTGCATCACCTCGGGACACAACACGCTCTAAAATAACGGCTTAGGGCTCGGGTAGAACGGGTTATGGAAGCATTTATACCACTCTATTTATTCCTACACACCTGATACTGAAAACGGTCACATTTTTGATTTACAATGAATTAAACTGAGAGACAGAAGGCAATAGAATGGATCTGCAGTTGTTCATTTACTCCATCTATTACATTTCAGTTGTTTATACTTCTTCTTTTAACCTTTTAGATTTTTTTATTATTATTATAAGTCTAATCTTGTCAATAGATAAGCAGTTGATATGTTTGTACTATCAGAGCTCTCCATTACTTTGCTTACACTACTTTCGGATTAAGAACAGAAAATTCATGCAATTTCTTAAATGACATTTTCTTTTTGATTAAATGACACAAACCACAGCTGTATCTCATGACACTTGCGGCTCTCGTGATACAATACTGTGAACAGATGTCTATGTTCCCATTAACAAATTGGTTCACTTCAGGTTTCTAAAGCGAACCAAGTTTCTAACTTTGCACCATACATTGTTATAGATTTAATTATTCATGCCATTTACTCAAATGATAAAAGCGTTTTACCATACCACAGCGAGCGAACATTGTGGGTTGAGGTGGACTTTTTTTTTTACAGCTCGCAAGCTCAATTTTGTACGTGTCACTTTTTTGAAGGATTTTTTTAACAAAGAGTGGAAAAGAACAGCACAGAGTGAAATATGGTGAAGGAGCGGGGAGAGATTCACGACGCCGAGATATGGCCGGGTGAGTTCAGACCCTTACGATGACAAACAATGTGAAGTCTGGGACAGAGAAAGTAGCAGCACTGTCCAGTCAAACTGTCGACATAACCTGGAACATCTAACAGCCTCCATGTGGACAATCACTTCATGTTCAGCAACGTTAGGCGCTGGTTTCTGAAAGAATCCTTTGCATCCCTGAACCCCCCTGAGGAAAGACGGGGGGAGATGCATGTTCTGAAGGGGGCATGGAGTTACTTTCTACCTTCCCTGTTTTCGTTGTTTTAAAAGCAATATGATAATAATGCTTCAATAAACGTATGCAGCATTTTAACCTCTTAACCCCCACCTGAACCGAGCACACTTTCGCCAGTTGCCCAACTCTGAAAGCCTCTTGAAAAAAAAAAGCGTCAAAATAGTGACAAAAGCAAGGAGGATAAAGAGCGACAATAAAACGTGATAAAAACGCAAAAAGCCACAAACAAGTGATGAAAAACTGACGAAACCACGACGAATAAGGGATA
Source organism: Proterorhinus semilunaris (assembly GCA_021464625.1). Classification (NCBI taxonomy): domain Eukaryota; kingdom Metazoa; phylum Chordata; class Actinopteri; order Gobiiformes; family Gobiidae; genus Proterorhinus; species Proterorhinus semilunaris. Next base: position 12,983,800 of record CM038351.1, on the reverse strand, counting down.
AAAAAGAGACGAAAAACAACAACATTTTCAAAACGCAGCGGCAACGTGACAAAAAAAGTCACGATCAGTCTTGCAGGTCTTAGCTTTCAAATTAATGAGGGGTTATACTGGCCATGCTCTCCAGTCGAGAAGAAGGAAATGCACTCAGTTTAAGTGGGAGTTGAGAGGTTAAAGACATGTTAAAGCTCAAAGTTTCTTATTCATCCCCGACTTTCAAACGTACTCACGGCTGCTCCCGACCGCCACCATCTACTCGATCAACTACTCATTCTCTATAAACGCTTGATTTATTAATGTATTGTTATTTCAAGCTTGTTGATTCATAACGCCAGGAAATTACATTACTCCGACCATCATTGACTTAGGATAACATCTGTAGCTTGCTGTAAACCTTTAGCAAAATAAATAGAGTAGATCAGCTTGCACAACAAGGACAGATAGCTTGTTTTCTTATTGTGTGACTTCGGCTGCTCACTACTTAAGAAAGGTACTTGTACTGTATGTGGCTGGACTACTAGCAGTGGGAGAACATATAAATCGAATGTGCTGGATGAATATTGTGGTTACGGTACTTTCATGTCTTTGGATTCACAGCCCCATCTCTGTCGACAGTCCAAACACGAGCTTATGGGGCTATCACAGCGGCGACATGGAAAAAGTGATGAAAAACACCGGCGTAAATCCATACGGGGTCAGCTGTGAGAGGACAAGTTGGCGTCTGACAGATTTGTTATGAGTTTTCAAGAATGTATTTAGCGTTGCGCGGGATTTGGGTCACGACATTGTAGCAGGAGGATAAGACGAGCGGAGATTACTGACATCCTTATCTATAAAACCCTGTACCATTTAAGACGCGGGAGCTGCACACGAACCCCGGCGCGGGATAAACCATATTTCGCGTACGTACAGTGTGATATGTATTTCTACTATATGTCCAGTCACAGGGACATAAGCTGCAATGGAGGCGTCTGGTTTGTTTTCAGTTAAACATTATGGGAGACAATACAAAAGATACACCGATGGGATTGTACCGATTGAAGCCGTTTACATGGCAGTCTGCACCGATGGATTATAGAAGTGAAAGGAGTCGATGTGCGTATGGAGATAGATGGACTGTATGTAACTTTATAGCTCACCTTTGACATTCTCTAAAGCTGAGGATTTGCACAAGATTTATCATATACCGGTGGCATAGAAAACTGACGATAGAAAATCATATTGAAGGCATAAACATGGTGGACATGCATTTAAAACATGGTAGTATCATGAAACAAAAGGCTGCTTAACCTACATGCCAGTGTGGTACCTCATTTGAAAGCCAAGACCTTCTAGTTTCTAAAAGTATGTGTAAGAGCTGTGTGAGTGAAACACAATTTACATGATATTTGGCATCCCTAACCCTAGTTATAATCCTAATCCCAGACCCTAAACCTGACCCCCTGATCAAGCAACGGCTTAATGCAAGGCGTATACACAAAATAACTCAATGCACCACAATGTTACAGAACAGCGAAGACAACTAATTCAGATATATGAATTATGTTCCCATTATTTTAAAAAGCAGATATTTGTATTGTGTAACTATTGTAAACTTCAGCCATATTCATATTCTCATGACAAAATATTCTCATGACAAAATATTCATTATTTTTTGTCCAATTGTTTTTCATTAATTAAATATTCTAAATCCGAAACACCTGGTCTTTATTCCAGTCTCGTGAACCATTGAGCCGTTGAGTCGATGTTATCAGGGCTGCTCCACAGTTACATAACCAGGGCACGTGGCCTTGTGTGCGCCAGGTAGTGGACACTGCATTAATTACTCAACACCTTTTCACACTCAGATTATGCAACGCTCAGGTCTATACATAACATATGAGCATTAAGTCATCATCAAGCACTGCTTTTCCCCTACGTCAAAGAAACCAAGAACCACCGAGTTTCCACATTGCAAGGTCAAACTGCAATGTCATGTCATCTTATATAATGTAATGTGTAAGATAAGATTAAGATAAAGGATAAGCCACTATTTTATCTTACACAAATGTACCCAGTCTGACATGGGAAAGATAGTTATAGTCTTTGTATCGATCATCATATTGTTTGCACAAAACATGTTAATGCACAGCGACAGAAGCCAAATGAGTCAAAAGTTGAGTTATGACACACAGTTCGGGACATTGTGTGTTTGATATAAAATGATGGCGCACACCTCATGCCGCGCTGGGAGATAAAGCTGTATATTGACAAGAATTGTATAACTCTGAGCGATGCAATGCTCTGAATAGATGTCACTTATTACAGCAGAGAGTCAGAGCCCAAGCCCCGTATTATAGATAATCAGTGAAATGTATTCACCTGCACAGTCCAAATGATGACGGCAGAAAGCATTAGTGCGCCTTGTTGAAGTCTTATTATATCAGTACAATAGGATAGCTGCCATTCACGGGTTCAACTGGCTGTGTATTAAGCAGGCGACATTTTTAGAAACAACATCAAGAAGTACCTGTAAAGCCAAACTGTATCAAAAGGCCTTCGTGACCGCCTGTAGGGGCCTTTACATGGCACATATGCTGACCCTCCACCTGTGCCGTCTGCATGTGTGACCGCTGATCACTGATAAGGGTCGTGGGGAGCGACAGGTGGGGCGGCCCGCGGTACTGTGTCAGTGGGCAATCAGGACAAACTGTGGGTGACCGCCGCAGGACGAGCGCCGGCGCGGGGGCACAGCGGGGGCTCAGATTAACCAGCCGTGGCAGCACTGTGAAAAATGTGGCACACCATCACACGCCTTTAGCGACATTGGAAACGGTTTGGAAGACAGGGCTGAGAAGTCGAACAGCAAATAGTTTCTCCCATTTGTGCGAGTCTAGTGTAGACTAATCAGTGGCAAGAAAAAAAAATGTCTCTCTCTCATTGCAATAGTGTACATTGTTGAACTGACGTTGCTATGGTGAAGGCAGATTCCTCGATCGTGACTTCATTGGTAAATTCCAAGTGCAAACTGTGACCTATAGTTACCTTCTTTTTGTATACAATCCTTTCAGCCTCACATCCAGTTATAAATGGCGTGTCAGTGTTGATTACTTCCTTCTGTCCAAGATAAAAAATGGTTTCCTTCAAACAAAAATCCACCCATGTTGCGCTCATGGAAAATGTCCTTGCCTCAAATTGCATCATTTCGGATTTTACCTGCGAAAACAATAAACTCGGGCTTTGGTTCTCAATTAGTTAAAATACCTCGCCTTACCTTGTGCAAACTTTATTCACTTTGAAAATGTGCTTATCTAAATCCCTGTCAGAAAGGTCAGCAGCACGTCTGTGAGAAAATCAAGGTTTGTAATCATCAGAGGATAGGGATTATTAAATTTCACCGCAGCATTGAGAGAGCTATGATAAAGGGTAAGTCTTTTAAGATATTTGATGAGATAAAAGTACAATTGTCTTATCAGTATTGTCAACATGGCAAACTGGGGCAGACTGAAAGACGATGGTTATAAAATTTCAGTTTATCTTTATTTTTTTTTATTTTTTTGGTTGGGCCAGTGCATGTTAATCAATCAATCAAGTTTTATTTCTAAAGCGCCTTACAACAACCAAAGTTGACCAAAGCGCTGCACACAATAGAAATAAAAATACAATATAAAAAGGAGTACAATTTCACTAAAAACAGACCATTCACAACAGCCTCTTTAAACAGGTGAGTCTTTAGTTTTGCTTTGAACAGGGGCAGGTCTGAAACAGCACGTAACTCAAGCGGCAACGAGTTCCGGAGTTTTGGACCTGCCACAGCAAAAGCCCGATCACCCCTCTCTTTATGATGTGACCTGGGCACCTCCAGCAGGTGGTGTTGGGCAGAACGTAGGGTTCTGCTGGGCTGGTTAGGAGTCAGAGTCTCACATACATACACAGGTGCAAGGCCGGGGATGGAACTGAAAACAAATAGCAAAATAATGAATGGGACTCATATATTTAAACACGCCACGTCGGATTGTAGCCATGGGCTAATTTTCATCCGTTCCACTCATCCTGGACTATTGTACATGTTTTTAGTGAATTTATCCATTGTGAGATCAATAAAGGCTATCTTATCTTATCTCAGTGGCATAGGGAAACCGGATGAAACGGAGAAAACATGCAAACTCCACACAGAAAGGCCCCACCCAGAGATTGAACCCGGGACCTTCCTACTGTGAAGCACGAGCGCTAACCACTGGGCCTCCGTGCCGCTCTTTTTGTTATGTGTTGCACATAGAATAAACAGGATTTACTTCAGTGTCTCATTCAAAATGTTTCTCGCAACCCCTTAAAATCTCAGGTGCTTCTTTTGTCAATTGGGTTTAATCCAGAAACAATCGCCGCAGGGAGTCGCAATAAGTCAAGCTGCGGGCGAAGTGCTAATGGCTAAAACTGTGTTGCGGAGTGGCCACGGGCAACATAAACAATCTGGCAAAGAGGAGTGGAAAAGTGTTCCACGTACGTCCTGCTGAGAGCGAGCAGACTAACAGCAGCTGTGGAGGCAGGTGGCCATCACCAGCAGATTCACGCTCGAGATGCCGAGAGGGCGCGGTGGCAGGACCGGCTCTGAGCAAAACACACAGCAACAACAAATACTGAAATGGCTGAAAATGCCCAATCATAATGGTGTCTTTCTTTGCACTATTTGGGGATTTCCACTTTTAGACGAGGGACAGAAGGCAATTCTCCCCATTGACGATTGCATCTATCAATCGGTCCACACAACACTTTAGCAACACAAGACAAGACAAAGTTCAAGACCAAAAATGAAAGAGAGGAGCTTCAAAAAGAAACATCCAACAAAGAAAATCCATACTGATACTGAAATCATTTAAAACTTACTAATACTCACTGGGGAAATGAACTACAGTCGCCTCATCTTAAGCTCCACTTATGTTAAATAGTCCGTGTGTCTTGTTTCATTATAGCAATATTTATGCAGCATCAGACATCTGTATACGTTCCTAAATTCCTAAATTTGTATCATCTAGTTACTACATGTCAGTTCTCCTCTAATGTTTATTTAGACCTGTAGTCATCACGTCTTCTATACTCTACTTAACTAGCTATAACCATCTTACTCTCCAAATATTTGCTACTATATCTCTTACACGACCCGGGCTAACCTATATGTAAACAGTTCGCATGTTATACAATACGTGATCAAACAATTACACTCAACATCTTTCAAATCTTCATTCGTATCTTCACATATGATTAAGAAGCAATTTACCAAGTTATCAGGTATGTGTTAGTCATTTTGATTAAAGAAGAAAGGATCAAATGCTGGGTATCAGAGTTGATCAGTCAGAGATAGATTAGTGCCATGTCTGTAATTAAAACGGCACGAACTGATTGAAGAGATATCATGGCTCAGTTGCTGGCTCCATGTAAACACATTCATCACAGGGAAATCACTGGTGTCACCGCTGCCATGGCAACGCGGGCTCCGCTTCAACAAGAACACTTCCAATGAGACTGACATTTTGTTTTCATGATGATTCCAGGTCCTAGAATAAGGCATGCCGAGGTATGACATGTCCGTTTCAAGACATTTCTGTAATTCTTGTGTTTCTTTCTATCACTAACACATTATAGGAAGATGTTTAGTTTCCCCCATTTGTGCATCCGACACCAGAAAAAGTCGAAGATTTAACTGAATATGATTTTGCATGGAGCTCAGAGGCCACGTTTATACGCTAATTCGTATCTAACGCAAATCTCAAAAGGTTTCTATATTTATCAGTGATTTCTATGCTTTGACATCACCAACATATGAAAGAACATCTGAAAACATCTGTATCGTTCATAATTTGGGATGTCTGATGGCTAAATGCTAACGGCTAAAATACATTGAACAGGCTAACAAAACGCTGGAAGGTTTCCTGGACTAGCTGGCTTGCTAACTTGCATGCGTTGTGATCGCTTCTCCTTTTTTATTTCTATGGTTTCAACTCTTACAGATTTTTTTTTATGAATCACTGACATACAGTATAGTGCAGTGCAGAAGGCTTACAATAGGCTATATAACTTTTTTCTGAGACTGGCCTGTTCCAGATTCATTCACAAGTAGCCCATTTTGTTTATTTTTGTCACACACAAAAACACCAACTTTTACTAATGACTTGTCACAACAACAGATTGGAAAACTCAGTGATAAATTATAGCTTCAGTGAAAGTCCACTGCTTTGCACTGACCTGGGACCACCTCCAGAACCTGTTGATGCTCTGTCTGCTTGAAGGCCCGCTTGTTTATGGAGATTGGGAGCTGCTGACAGGGCGGTCCCCTGTGTCCCGTTAGCGCTGTCAGCAGCAGTGGAGCAGGAAATGCCCAGGCTTCAGGCCTATCAATGGGGCCTTTCAACAGAAACACAGCAACCTCTGTTCAAACGCAGGTAAACAACACATTCCCACGTCCAGGCCTAAGCAAAACTCACTGTGGAGGACACACGAGCTGCTGCCTCGGCTGGGACGCATGCTAATGCCCCGTGGACCACAGGAACCTTATATCCTGATGGTCACGGTGTCTGCTCAAAAATACAGTTGCGCTCAATACAGTATACTATTGTAAAGCTCTGGTGGTGGTCTGAGAAGATGGCAAAAGTCAAGTGCCATGTTTCACACCCCAAAATAGAAATGACCGTGACCCTAAAAACCATAAATGACGAATAAGTGACTATTGATCCATAAAAAACATACCGGGGTTTGAAAATAAAGCTTATTTCAACAGATTTAAGGAAACATGTCAAATATATTTGAACACAATTCAATAAGCCAAATGGGTGTGAATTGTGGGAGCCGGGAGATGAAGTCACAAAGCTGAGGCTGGCGAATTGCCCAGCATAAGTGCAGCTGCCTAAACCCCTTTAGCTATCGTGCATGCTGTCAACTTTTGTATGGATTGTTACGATACCAATACTGGTATTGGATCTTATACTGATACCACAGATAGTTTAGGTTTCAGTATTGGCGAGTGCAAGCAGGACTTTGGAAGAATAACGCAGTGCTGTGACTTATTTATTCTTCATATGGACTTGGGTTTAGCGTCAATATCAGACTGTTACCCGGGCTCAGCCCAACTATCTTTTTTCATGCTAACTAACTCAGTTTTAACACCTGATTTGTTTCATTTGTAAATAATTACCATTTCATAATTGTTGCAGATCTTTCCTTACACAGACAACTTTCCTTATCTAGTTATAATTGGTTCAAGACTCAAGAGTATTGGTCTTGAAAGACAACAGATTGCAAAGAGATGTCGCACTATTTAAAACATTTAGCCCAAATGATAACAGGCAAACAGACTGGGTGATGCTCTCTAACTGTGGAGCTATTTATCAATAGTCTTTTCTATTGAACATTCGCAGCAGTGGCCTGGATACTCGTTTTGATTTTTCTCATCTCAACTCGCTGCACTATTTAATTCACGAAAGCCTTTCCAAATTCCTGTCATTTAAGTCAGCTCTTTAATAATCCTATTTGAAAGTCCTCGCCGCTTTCACCTGGACGGAGAACCAGCCGGGTATTAGATAAAGTTACTGCTGAATTAAATTAGGCCTGGGAGTCGAGGAAGGGAGGCTGTGGAAAGAATCAAAAGAATGCATGAATAAAATGTTAATTAAGGTCAGCGTCGAGTTGATACGTTTTTTGAAAATAATCTGGGGGATTCAATCACGTTTCATGGGCAGAATTTACACTTTTGAGCAAGAGAAAGGCTCAGTGTCTCTTGGTCCGTGTTGTTTATAATGGCCGAGATGAGAGGCGGCCCAAAGGGAGGGGAGCTCATTGACAGCTGTTTTTCATCACCCGCCGAGTGCTCGGTCCATCTCTCTCTCGTTAGCGCCGGACTGGCATAAAGGCTTTCATCGAGATTTCTCACACAGAGCAGACTTTCTGTATGCCTCCTGCCTCCTAACAAGTCACCTTCAACCACAGCATGAAGTACAGCCAAAGATAAAATATGATCTTTCTCAGATGGAAGAGCAGTCTCAGTGTTGCGTCATATAACCACGGGTCCTGAATTCAATACGGGCTATGCAAATGAGCCAACTTTTTAAAGACTCTACATCTGATTTGACATATACATTGTGTACTGGAGCAAGGACTGCTGATTAATGAGTAGCCAAAAAAATTGAAGTAGCCTTTCAAATAATTGCACTCAAATAGAATTTAAAAAAATCCAAACAATTACTCTGATATGAGTATACAAGTATTGGTTACTTGTGTAATGGTTGTTTATCAAAGTTTGATTTATGTTTTAGAGAAATAATAACATAAATATTCTGTTATTTACAATAAATGAACCACAAAATGATAGAAAAGGGTGCAAAAAACATGGTCTTTAAAACTGTGCCATGTCAACATAAAGCCTTCGGCATATTTCTATACATTGAAATAATATTACCCAAGTAAAAGTAAAGCACTGTGTGAGTAAAGTAAGTACTGTGTAATAAAACTACATCAAACATGTACTCAAGTCAATGTACTTGAAGAGTCTGCTGCAGGTGCACACTGTCGTTGTGTCCTTGGGCAAGACACTTCACCCACCTTGCCTCCGGTGTCTGCGTACATTGGTGTATGAATGAGAGTGTGAATGGGTGAGGGGTTCCTTGCTTTAAAAACAACTGTGTACATCAAATATGCGGTGAAGTAATGAAGTCCAAGTACAATACCAGGACTGGTGTAACTACAACCACCTTCAACCCAACCACAAGAAAACCCAGGAGATTACCTTTGGCTACATGACACACCAACCCACCATCATCACAAAAATTACAATAGAAATATCTGGGACTCACAATCGACAGTAAATTCCAGTTTTGACAACACACTTTGGACATTCAGCAAAGATGCAACAAAAGACTGTCCGTAATTCCAAAACTCAGCACATGTCTAACCACAGGTTGAGACCATTTACCATTAATCATTTAGCAACGTTGCTCTGCTACCTGGGAAATACCTCATGCACAAGAGCTGCTTTAAATTGTCAGTACATTCATTTTATTTTATTCCACCATTTGGACGTTGGTCTTTTCAGTGTGTCATAGAGCACTTAAGCACCTGCCTTTTCAAACTTTTGTTTCGAGCTCCCACGTTTCTAAATGTCAGCCGTCTCAAATGTTGCATAAAGCGTTTAACCTGTGAGGCTGTGGAGCTTAATGACTTAAAGCAGGTCTCTTCACGCTGATCACCGTTATTGTGAGTCATTCCCTCAGCCCCAGAGCTGTTCACCATCTCCCATCGCCAATGTCCTATAACGTTTAACACGTATTTGCAGAAAGGTAACAAGTTTTTTGTTTTTTTTTCTGATGTGGCAAAACTCACTGTGCCTTGAATGCAAAGTTGCGCCCTTTTTTTTGTTTCTGTTTCCCCCCCGCTCTCTCTGCACCACCTCTGCTGCCTCTGTGATAAGAAGAAGACAAAAGATAAACAAGCCTCCAGCATCTGCCATTGATCGCCTCGGGGTAAAAGCGTAATGGGCCCGGCTCGCGGTAATAACACGCCCTGAACTGATGGGGATGATAGATGCTCGCTGCCAGGCGCACCTTTGGTTTAACTGGCAGCGGGGAAGTCGAGATGAAAGACGAGGGCACGGAGATCAGGACAAAGAAGAAGAAATGTACCTGAAAGAAATACTTAAATGAGCGGAGTGAACTTCTGCAGGCAGGCAGAGGGTATAGTTAGCCTCGGCCTTGTGATCCGACGATGTTTGGGTTGTGCCCTCGCACCTGCCACTCCACCCGATGAGCTGCACGTGATCCGTGGCTGGGGCTGTTTTTGTCACGGTTTATCACAAGTTCAACACTTTGAGTCAGAGATGCATAAGCTAGGGCTGGGAAAAAATGTATTTGATTTAAAATCGAGTTGGTAGATTTTTGTTTGTTAGATTTTATTTCATTTTTTAGCTTTCTGCCCTCTGCTTAGAGGAATAAGGTCCTGCTGTACAAATGTGCCTCAGTTACCTTTTTGTTTTATTAGCTTAATCCAGAGACAGTGTAAATAATTTGGATGTTTAACAATCTTTGTTGCACACTGCATTTAGTTAGAGAAAGGGTTTGCCTTTGCAATTTTGTTTATGCTGGTTCACTTTAATTAAATACAATAAATATATATCTATATTTGAAATATATTTATAGTTCGCAGTTATTTTGTTTTAAATGGGGGGGGTATTGAATCGAATCGTAAATCGAGTTTAGAAAGAAAAACGCAGATTTTGTGTGACGGGTTGTGACTCATGTGCAGTCACCAGGGACCGCTGTAGGTGTTAAAGCGGTCCAGAGCAGGTGGAGGAACTCTCGCGGGACATCCTGAGTGAGCACTATGTCAGATACAGAGATGAGGGAGACGGCCTCGCTCAGGGGCCGTAGAGCGCGGTGTCTGATTGTTATAGGTTTTGGAATCGCCCAGCTCTACTATAAGCCCAGTTAACAGAGATGATGCTTTTTCTTGACTTAAGTTTTTCTTTTTGTCAGTGTTACTTAATGGATGTTGTTGCCTTTTACCACAAACCCCCTGGCCTCCAGTGCGTACATTGGTGTGTAAATCAGAATGTGAAGGGGTGACTGGTTCCTTGATGTAAAGCGCTTTGGATAAAAGCACAGTACTGTATAGTTGAGACCATTTGCCCTCTCGGAAAATGCCCGTGCCCTCAGGGGAGAACAAATCCATTGATGAAATAACCTGGTCATCCAGGATAATCTCATTCAGTGGGCACATAGTGTTGCCGAACCTCTGACCAACTGCAGCAAAACCCCAGATAACAGTTAGTTACATCCATCTGATCAGAGTGTATTTCAGTAATACCAAATCCACACAGGCCTCGGTAACCTCAGTCTTACGTAATCTGCCTCTTTTTTTAGCTCGAATTGATGAACGACAAACCTACGACAATCAGACACCGCCTCTCCCTCCTCCCTGGATCTGACATACTGCTCACTCAGGATGTCCCGCGAGAGTTCCTCCACCTGCTCTGGACTGCTTTAACACCTACAGCGGTCCCTGGTGACTGCGCATGTGTCACCACCCGTCACACTCCCTCCACTTGTCCCGGGACGCTTTTATTAGAGGCACATGCTGTTCTCTCACAACCTCCAACGCTCGCTTTTGTAATTTAGACGCTAAATTAGGAGATTAATTAGCCGGGCAAATCATTACACTGAATTAGCAGATTGAAAAGTGTCTGAGATTGAAGTAGTGTCTTTTCGTGCTAAAAATATCCATCACTGAGCGACGGCGGTGATTCATTTTGCGGCGGCTCACGCTGCTTAGAAATGGTCTTTACGAAGCTTTGTGCATTTATATATTTCTGAAACATGGACCAGTCGCTGTGTGCGCCTCACCGGGGTCACACGCCACGAGTGCACTGATGAGGTGACAGTGAGCAGACACAAGCGCCTCTGCTACTGTGGGAACGGGCGCGACCTCCGCCCCCTGACCCCCGGGGCCGCAATCCGATTGGCCGAGGCAGCGCCCCGATCACAAACACTCACCTTGAGGGGCTGATGGACTGTGATGGATGTCCCGAGGAGAGGCCTGGGGTCAGCGCCAGAGAGCCACACAGAGAGGGGCCACCTCACGCGGGACGTCCTGTGGTTGTTTACGCCTGGCTCAAACACAGACGCCAATGTTATTGTCTTTTTGCTCAATCTCTCAAAGTTACAAAATGGTGTAGTCTATATAAATAAACCGAAAATGACTATACAAGTATTATTTTACATTTTGTTGCTTATTCCTCTTTGCAATTTTCCCATACAGGGCTTTGAAATGGACTCATTCCTTCATTCTGCTGCTTAGAGAAAGTCAATGTTACACTGGAGAGCGGTTTTACAGTTTTATTGTGTGGACTGAAAACACTTTTATTTAGTTCACCAAACAAGAATGAGATGGAAAATATGGCTGGTTCTATTTGGTTGGCCATTAAGTTTTTGTCATTTAAGTCATCTGCATTTTCTCCAGTTTAGCTTTACCCCAATCCGTAAGGTCACAGCCTGTAGGCCAGTGTAACGCCTCATTTGAAAGCTTTGACCTACAAAACCCATCTAAATTGAGTTCTTTTTCCATCGTTTTTGTTGTTGTTTGGTTTTCATCAAATTTATGCCATGTTTTTTGTCACGTTTTTGTCGCTTTTTTTGTCGCATTTTCCTCTTCGTTTTTGTCTCATTTCCGTCGCTATTGTGACACCTTTTTCAAGAAGCTTTTAGATTTGGGCAAAGCCAAACAAGAGCTCGGTTCATGTGGGGGTTAAGAGGTTCAAAAATGGATCCAGATTACACTCAAGAGCAACTGAGATATGATACAAAAAATAAATAACAAATAAACCCTTTATCTTTACTTTAGTTGACAATTATGTATTATTTTACTGCTATTATTCTAATGTTTTCATATTTCGTTTACAGTTTATGCAACAAAAGGTTCACATTTTCATAACGTTTTACTAAAAATTCAAAACGCATTAAGTTAAGCCATTAGTATTTTCATCTGAAGTGATTTAAGCATCTCCTGCTCAGTGTTTATTTTTCAGTGCTTATGGGAAACACTGTTAAAGTTGCACTGGACGTCCTCTGTCTGCTTCGTTCTGTGCTTCTCACTTTCAATACAAATCCATGGCTGTGAACGAACCCTACAGAAACCCTCTTTGACCTTCTCCGTGTGTCTCCTGTGCGTCCTAATCATGACACGTTCGCTTTATTCTACAAAGTGACCCCCTCTCTCTCTGTACATGTCCCGGGGGGTAGGTCCAGACGCCCCCCTCGTGTCTCTGAAGTACTTACGGTCTGCAGTGCGCTCGAATATGAAAGCGGTTACGCAAGACTCGATCGATACGTCACAGCAGCCGCACGTGGAGCACATGGACATAATGATGGATGGTTTCAAGAGATGAAGTCAAACGGCTCTTAATGGACCTGGATCGGGACTTCAGGAGACGCTTAATTTCGGGGAGCGAGTGAATGAAAATGATCTTCTGTCTCCAAAGATGAGAGAGCCAAGTGGAGACTCAAGTGGAGATCAAATTATTATGGGAATTATAATGAAAAATACAATAGAAAGGTACTGTATTTAAAAAAAAAGCCCATAATTGTATGTGTGTGTCCATCAGTGCACACCTTTTTGTGCCATGACCCCGATTTTATTTTTTTTATACTACATTTTGATATTTGGCTTAATTTCACCAAAAAAATATGCCATTTTCAATCATCAATACATCAAATTCAGTGTTGTAAATATTCAAATATATTGTTTTGAAATCATCTCGCGACCCCATAATCAGAATAGCCCGACCCCCCACTTTGGGAACGCCTGCAACAAGATCATGGTCAAGTTCATTTATAAAGCACATTTACAAAACATCTTTGCCCCACAGTGCTGTACGGGTCCGGGGTACACAGTACACTAAATCCCGGCGTTCATTAAAGAAAACCGATTATTGGTAGCAAGGTAACTATGACAACTCTATCCTGCTTCTCCTCAATAGAAATTCTATCTCAAAGCACTGTTTGTAAAAAAAAACAGCTGAGCCCACTTTTGTAATGAAAAGCATCCAGGTAATGGTTGATAACTCCAGACAGAGGGTTCTAATAAAGGTCTATAAATGAACTCTTTCTTTCATTCCAGAGAAAGTCACAGTTACTCGGGAGACAGGATTTACGCTGCTTGGACTGGAATCGCTTTTACTGCTGCCTCCAACTTCCTCTGCCATCAGCACAGGCCTAAATCATGAGATATTTGCACTGTATGAATCCAGTCTGCAGGGGAGCACTCTGTTTTTATTTTATCTAACAAAACCCTCTCAGAGAACATCCCGCTCATAAAACGGAAGACAAACTACCGCATTAGTTGTTACGAAAAGTCCGCGAGAGAGCCACTGCAGTTAATTATGTGAGAGGCCTGGTCTGTGTTTCAACGAGACGACGCGGCGGGAATAGGGGGAAAATGGAGAAACAATATAAAGCATTTTGCAAAGGAAGATGATTTAGAGTCACAAAGGAAAAATACAAACAGTATTTTCCCAGTTAATAATTAGAAACATCCAGGTTTACGAACGTCCCATGGGTGAATACAGAATGGTAAGAATGTAGGGAAATAATGCAGGAAAACAAAATCTTTAATCTCAAGGGTCCAGCGAGGTGAAGGGTCACATATTGAGAGTGTCCAGCGCGCGGAATTTGTCTGTGACGCCTTTGAAGAGGCTCGTACATCACACAGGAGAGTCCTGCGTGTCAAACCGGGACCGTGTGGAGTCTGCGCCCCACTGCCTCTAGTCCCAATGTGACGGGTGTGTGTCTGCCAAGGCATAGGTAATAGATTTCATTTATTGAAGAGTTAAAGCAGAGCTAAGTAACTCATGCCCCTAGAGGCCATAAGCGCCACTGCAGGTGTCATAGCATGTTGCGTTTTTTTACTCATTTATCGTTTGAGAGTAAATACTACGCTGACAGAAAAGACAAAGGGAGAGAGGGATATTGTACATCCAATTACACAATGGAGATCATTCTGTTTCACTCAAACTTGGCTGTAAATACTGCTAAAGTGGTTCCCGCAGTTACCTTTACCCATATTCCTGTTAGCTTCTTCTTCGTGATGTATTCCGGCCCGGTGCAGGGAACGATTTCTGGCCAGAGACACCAGGGGGAGTTGCAAGAGCAAGACCGCCCAATCATCCCATTAACACTTGTATTACCCCCACAGGGACTACGAAAATGATTTAAGGTAAACAAGCTACTTAGTTCTTCTTGAAGTAATACATAATAAATGCATTCTATTAAACATTTCTAACACATTTGTAAACAATTGACCTAAACCATTGTTAAATACTTCATTCATTTGATATTAAACTTTTACAAAGCGTTCCTAAACATTTGTAAATCCTTTTTAAAGTTCCGGCTGGTGTGGGAGGGGTACTAGTGCCGGGAGTCATTGACTCGTCTCTGTCCTGTGTCGAACGCTTTGACATGTTTTCTGTTTCCTGGTATGTGTCCAGGAATGTTTTCCACTTAAGTGTCTTATCTTAATTGGCAGTGAGAGAGGAAATCCCAGAGCATCTTTGAAACATTCTTGAAATGTCACGTTCAGTGTGTGATGAAATAGCAACAAGGGACAAGCAGGGTGGTATTTTAGTGTTGGTATTTGTCAAACGTTTGCAAAAACATGAAAGTAGAACTCATTGATCATAGAACAACCTCCTAACGCCTGAAACATTCACTTATTTATGTCTATGCATATTAATGAACAAATGTAACAGTCACAGTGAATTTGCTGGATTGTATCAGAATCAGAATAGGTTCCATTGTCATTGTCAGTGAACATTTTCTTTGGTGCAATCATGCAACATGAAACATAGAACATAAAACTTGATAAAGATATAGTAAATAATACTAGTAGTAGTAGTTATTACAATATACAACTAGACAAACAACATCAAGATCCTTATAATTTGTGACCATGTGGTTTAGACAGAACTAATACTAATGTCCATATACTTGAACTTTCCAATAGGAACTGTTATTACTTTTTCTCTCCAAACTACAGTCGACAAAGTCCCTTCTATAGTTTTTGTTGATGAGTAAAACGCACAGACTTTGTGCAACTCTCTGGTGCAAGGAGAGTGGGACACAAAGCAGCTCCACGCTGACGTCCTTCATGTCCAAACAACTCTTTTCTTCAAAACGCTAAACTCTCCACTGTCGGATCTTCCATTCTGTTTGTTGTATTTTGCAGAGCGTCTGGTAAACAACCGCTCCTCATCCCGGTGAGGACTCTAGCCCGATTTCTTTAGTCTTTCTGCTGAACATCTTAGGGTTTTTTTTTTTTTCTCCCAACACATCAAGAAGTCGTGTGATCCGTCCGATAAGACAAAGTAATAATGAGAGAACAGATAGCATCGCTCACTGGCCTATTTTCAGACACAGCGGAGTTTGATGTATGACACTGGTTCACACTCGTCAGGCCGCCATCACTTCCTGATTGATGTTATACGAGTTTGCGCCATTTTGTCCACAGTTGACCCCATTAAACTAAGGACAGCAACCCAAAAGTGACTTGGGAATTTGGGAATACTACTGTCAGGTCAGGAAGTGCGCCATCTAATTTACAGTTATGAGGTAAACTCTGTAGATGCGCTTGATCGTCCCAACCGAGAAGTTGCTTTTAGTATTTGACCTATCCTGTCAGAAGCAGCGGACGATCCAGTGAGCTCCAGATCTTGAGCTTGATTTGGTCGGAACTAAACCTAGCTGGACATTTTAGACAGTCATGCATGCTTATGGTTGATGGGGGAAACCGTAGCACCCCCTCAGCACAGGGAGAACTCGCAAACATAAAGGCCACATAATCAGGGAAGAGACAATGGTAAGTTTGTTGCAATATGCCCACAAATATTTGCTGTTTTCCATTTACACTCGCCATTTAGCACCTGCCTTGATAAATGATCCTCAGATCGCCAGTATTGGATAACTTTTATCATTACAAGTAGCATTTTAGCATTTAATAATCTCTGATGTCCATTTGGCTATAAAACTATTTCAAGCCAATCTTATGGAATACCTACTTTGGTCAGAAAACAAATGAAGAGATAGCTCTGTTTTTATTTTATTTTATTTTATTTTTTTACAGGTTTGGATATTTGTTACTGTACTCAACAGATGCCACTAATGAAACTAAAGTTATGTGACTTAATCAAGAACAAGTGACGTTATAATGTTATGGCACTGAAACAAATCTGGTAATGAAAAACACTGTTATGTAAAGAGAAATTTTCCAGCAAAGTTTTTTTCAATGGCACATCTGTTTTTGCAAATGAACTCTTCAAATACTAATTAATGCTAAACCTAGTATCTCAATGACATACTCACTTGAGAAGGTTCAACATGATTTTGTTGTTATTGTCTTTGCATAATGAGACCTTTCATAAACAGAGCAGTATTGATCATTGGAGGAAGTAGAATGCATTAGAACTGCCCCTTATTTCGCTTCTGTTGCCTCATGCTGTGACTTTGCTAACATACCCTTTATACTCTAATCCAGTGGTTCCCAAAGTGGGGTCCGGGGCCCCCTGGGGGGCCTCAGAGGCACTGCAAGGGGGCCCCAAACCTTGTCAACACAACATTTACATTGGAAAAAAAGGATTTTAAAGGAAAAGTACATTTATTTGCTACATTATACTATTTTAAACCAGTATTTAGCCTACAGTCATTGCTAATTTTGATTCTTATTTAATCTTAGTTGTAAAATAATGTGAAATTCCTCAGAATAGAGTAAATTTTCGGATCAATAAGGGGGCCGTGACGTCCCGGACTTTGGGAACAGCTGCTCTAATCTATTCAACTATTACTCGAATAGTACTACTATCTCATAAACCCTATTTCTGGCAACACGGCAGTGTTAATTTCGTCGACTAAAATATTTAGTCTTAATTTTAGTCAAAGTGATATTTCTGACGACTAAAATTGGACTAAAACTAAATTTAAAGTTCTTCATGAGACTAAAACTATGACTAAAATGTTCAGATATTTTAGTCGACTAAAATAAGACTGAATAAAAATGGAAAGGAGAGACTAAAATCATCCAAACTTCTATTGTAGTCTGAAAGAGCCTCATATCATTTAACTTCACTGCCAGAGGAACAGCTCTGAGCTTTGTTCATGAGGGAGCAGCTCCATGAAGCAGAGGACCTCGATTAAATATGATTATAATGAATATTATAAATACAAAGTCGACTAAATGTGTCTTAAATTTAGTCGACTAAATTAACTTGCAATTTTAGTCGACTAAAACTCGACTAAAATTGAAGATATTTTTTTGACTAAATCTCGACTAAAATTTAATTACATTTTCGTCAAAAGACTAAAACTAAATTAAAATATCTTGTCAAAATTAACACTGCAACACGGTAATGAAATTGGTGTAGAGGATCAAAGCTTTTCTTTGTATCAAAATCAACCTCAGCTTAACCATGACCTTAAAATGCTACTATTGAGACCACATTAATTCATGCCACTGTTATATTTGGACCATATACAGTGAGTCACGTGAATATGGATCGTGAATATAGGTCCCATGCTTGAGTGCCTCAGCAAAAGTTCCTCCCAGACTCCATCCACATAATCTTGCCCCAGCTCGAGCCCATGTCCCATCCTCGGGTGACTTTGTGGATTTTCGTTTCTCCGTTACATAATAGCACTCGAGGGACAACGGGCCTACTTCAATCAATACTTCAAACGAGCCTGTCCCCTGGAGTAGAAGAGGGCGGAGGCGCGTCTTCAAACGGGACACGTGCCCAAAACACCGCGCTTGTGTGGTCGGAGAGACAGACCCACTTCTGCGACTTAGCGGGACAGCTGTGTGGCTCAAGGGGGGGGATAGACGTGCACAAAAACAACTCAGATGCGGCCGATTATAGGAGGAGAAATATCCGGGAGCGAGGAGAGATAAAGCCGCTCACTTGGGGACACCAGCCCTGAGTGAATCATCCCAAAGATAAACGCCAGACAGAAATTTGAATGTGAGAATTATTCATGCAGCGTCGAGCGCAAAACTTTGTCTAAAAAGTAGCACACAGTTTGTTTAGAAGTTTCCGAGAGAGAATAATGCATTAGATAAAGCCTCTTAAGATGCTGTGGTAAAAGAGTGCCACTGTACCGGTGCAGTCGGCCTTCAGTGATGGGTACTTTGTGATCTAAAGGTGGAAAAGGGCGATACAGGCACTAATGCGTTTGCCAGGGATATTTTGGGACACCCACAGGCCTAAGAATGCAGGTATATATATTTTTTTTAAATAGCTGCCGCAATGGTGCACTGTCCGTCCTACCTCAGGGTTAGGGAATTTTAATCATTTTTAAAGCAAAAGTGGAAGGCCCTTTGTTGTAGAACGCTCTTATCGACCTAGCCCAAAGAGAGATGGTAATGATGGAAGTGCTGAGATAAGAAAAGTTCTAAGCGTCAGCCCAAGCAGAAAAACGTAACAAGATACGAATTGAGGCTTCTTGTTTTTTCTACTCCTTATGTAACGATTCAGATATTGATTTGGCACAACATTGATCCTGGCACACGCCTCTCGGTTCATCCTGGGAATACGGGCTTTTTAATCCAGTAGAACCACAAAAGATAAAAGAAAAAAGGGGCGACAGTGGCTCATGTGGCAGAGCATCACTTAATCTGAATGCACAGTGGGAGGAAAAAGTGAGTACACCGTGTGGAATTTCTCACATTTCTGCCTAAATTGGTCATAAAATGTGGTCTGATCTTTATTAGAATCCCAAGAATGAGTAACCAGTGTCTGCTTCAACTAATACCACCCAAACATTTACATTTAATCATCTTTTTATTGGCCATAACATGTATTCACAGGACAGGGAGGAATAAGTGAGTACACCCCCTGAATCTCACTGAACTGCAGCAGTTTTTGTAAAGAGGAACGGGCCAAGATTCATCCTGATCGTTGTGAGCGTCTAATCTGCAATGACAGAAAAGCAGTTATTGCTGCAAAAGAAGGGTCAGCCAGATATTTAATACCGGGGTGTACTTACTTATTCCACGCTGGTGTCAATGTTTTTCTGCAAATTATCTTGATAAAATTGTGAATAAATTTTTCCATTGATGAGAGCATGTTACAGTGGGGTTAAGATAAGCACCAACATCAAAACCCTAAATAAAAATATGATAAAATGTAAATGTTTGGGTGGTATTAGTTCAAGCACATATACTGTTTACTCATTCTTGTGATTCTAATAAAGATCAGACCACATTTTATGGCAAATTTAGGCAGAAATGTGGGACATTTCTACTCACTTTTTCTTCCCACTGTATTGTTTTGTGTTCACCAACCTTGCCTTTATGGATGTGTAAAGTTGATGGTGTGTTCAGTGGAGATCTAAGATGCCCCTGGCACATCATGTTTACATCAGTTAGCCTCAGGGAAGCCAGAGTAGCATTATACAGTGTTTTGGGGGTTTGCTTCACCTTGTTTGTGCCCCTGTTCACTGTAAGACTCTTGAGATTCTCATTGTGTCTCGTTTGTGTTGGGGCTTGTTCTAAATTCAGTGCGGGCATCGTCTACACGCGTCCCCGGCGAGCTGCTGTATCCGGACGCTGTTTACTCACCGGACAGACTCAGTACAGGGGCACGCGGGGGGTCAGTGGAACTCATTCCCCTGCATTATTTATCTGCTGCGGATCTGCCCATGCCGTCAGTAATGAACTGAGGCCATTAGCTGCTCTGCGATTAGGCCATAATACGGCACTCATTAAAGTCATTTAATGTTTGGCAGTAGACGTTTGAATCAATTTGATCAAATTAGGAGTAATGTGTGTAGTTTCAGAAGATAAAACATAATTTACCTACTTTTAGACATTTGTATAAAAAGTGTGAGTATCATCAGGTAAAGAGCTTTTTAAAAATTGCACTAAATGAACCACTGCTGATTGGTGTTCAAAGACATAGTTCGTGTTTCAGGATGGGCAGCATTTGAACCACCAACCTTTGGCTCAAAGGGCAAACGGGTCCACCTGAGCCACTGCGTGTGCTGCCAAAATGTGGAATAAATGATTGCCAAACAACTCATGACAGAAAAAAAAATTTGTTATTTTGTGGCATTGAACACATCTATTTTTTCTGAGTTGATGTGGGCAGCCTTTAATATATTCCTGAAAGTGGGCTGTCAAACCAAGAAGTAACATGTTTTTCTCTGCTCTGAGTCATCGATTACTCATTTCTATGCTCCCAGGCTTTGAACCTTTTGAAAGTGCGCTCTCAGACTGAATTGCGAGGCTTCTGGCACAAAAATAATGGCAGTAGCAGCGGCGGCGATGGAGCGGCCATTTCCACAAGTGTTATTAAAGGGACACACTTCACACTTTTGGGCGGAACAACTCACTCCGGTCAATTACTGAGTTCAGGGCTGAGAGGGGCTTAGTCATGTCAGGCAGGAGGGAATATGAAAGGTAACGGTTAGTGTGGGAGGTTTTCGCTCCGGTCGGACTACATTATGGCAGAGTGGTTAGTCTTCTGTGTCTCACTGTGAAGCTTGTGGGTTCACTTCTTGGATTCTTCTTATTAAGAGTTACTGATGCTTTGAAGGAAGGGCACATTTTTCCACAGGGACACAAAAAAAAAGAGTAACCTACCCAGGCCCATTGTATTTCAGTTCTGGTCAAATGATATGAATGAATAGCAAGTGAAGATCAATGAATCAGGTTGTACTGTATCTTATATGATCAAGCCTTAAGGGATTGTATGGATTTAGGAAGGGCATCATGCTTCAAACACATCGAATAATTATGAGAATCAGTCGCTGCTACTTGCTACTGTTTTACGCGTTAATCACAATAATGACCACACCAGTTGACCCAGAAACGAGTTGCACCGCCATCAAAGCTACTTTTAGACCGCAGTTTCCCATTTTAGAATTTTAAAAGCCACGGTCGTGAACTTATTCCCACTCGGGACAGAGTGTTACCACTTTGGAAAGAGTCAGAGCAGGGATTTGTTGTTGCAGCCAGTTTCCGTAACTTTGTGACTTTGGTGAAAGAGCTTTTGGAACGGGTTTATTCAATGCAGAAAAAGACTCTTATTCTTGTGCTGTGCTCTCGTTGTTTGGTGAGGTAATGATTTTCACTAGACTTGGATGGTTTCCCTAAGGATGGGTCAAATGTTCAATCACAATATACATTTTTACTGTCAGATGGATAAATTAGATACGCTTAGTTCCTGCCATTCTGGATGACTGTAAATGACCTCCTGATAAAACAGGTTATTATTTTAGGCCCTTAAAAACTGAGAGTCTTTACCTCAGCAGATCATCTCCCTGGATAATGTAAGCGTATCGACGAGCTCTACAGTTAAAAACCTTGGAGATCTGTTTGACCAAGACCTCTTTTTTTAAAACGCATATAAACCAGGCTTGTAAAATTGCGTTCTTTCACCTGCGCAACATTGCTAAAATACGAAACATCCTACCTAAGAGTGATGCAGAAAAACGTATTCATGCATTTGTTTCATCAAGGCTGGACTACTGTAACTGCCTGATAGCAGGTTCAAAATGCAGCTGCAAGATTGTTAACGCGTACAAAGAGAAGAGAACACATTACACCTGTGCTAAAGTCTCTCCATTGGCTTCCTGTTGAGTTTAGAATCAAATTTAAAATCCTGTTCCTCACATTTAAAGCCATAAAGGGTTTGGCTCCGCTCTATCTCCAAGACGTTATCGTTCCATATCGGCCAACCAGAGACTCCGCTCTCAAAACTCAGGGCTACTAGTGATTCCTCGGGTCTCCAAAATCACTGTAGGAGGAAGAGCCTTTATCTCCAAGCTCCGGTTTTATGGAATAAACTCCCAGCTCACGTTAAAGAAGCAGACACAGTCCCTACATTTAAGACTAGGCTCAAAACGTACCTCTTCGAATTAGCTTATGATCAGGTCAGTTAGGTAAAGCTCTAACCCACAGCCTGAAGTAAAGCTGCCTTTGGAGAAACACTGCTGTGGGAAGTACGGGACACTGAGCGCTATCCTCTTCTTCTTCTTACTGCAAACTTTGTCTTATTATGATACAATATTTATTTTATCTGTAGTCTGTTCATTACTTTTGACATGGTGTCTCCGCGATCTTGGCCCGTCTGCTGAGGGACTCCCATCGGCCCTGGGTCTCTATAGCCTGTCCGTCCATGGGAGTGGATCTCTCCTCCTATGGTTCTTCCCAATGTTTCTCTTTTCTCCCCCTGGGTTTTTGAGTTTTTCCTTGCCGTGTTGGAGAGTCTAAGGACAGGACTGAACTTTACATTGTCTTATTTACTGCTCTGTTTTATTGCCTTAATGTTTGTTACAGCCCTAAGACGCAACTCCTGTTGTGATATTGGGCTATACAAAACCATTGATTGATTGATTGATTGAATGTTGAGGACAAAATAATTGTAGCCTACTTTATCCGTATGTTTCTACTTAAAACTAAATGCCATGGATTTTGTTGGATTTGCCACAAAGGTCAGTTAATGCACATCCAAAGAAGGCATTTTCAATACTACTGCAAGTAGAGACAATAACAGCTGAAGTTTATGTTGCAGAGTTATACTTGAGTTCTGTAGGTTCAGACTCATGACAAGAGGTTCCGGTTTGAGAACTCGGGCTCGGACTGATTCAGCTTTCAAGTCCATGACACTACCAACTTCTGTATTTAAACAGCTTTTCAAAAATGGTTCAAGTACAAGCGAAGAGGAAAGAGCTCGACGTAGAGTCGCTGCTCCTTCACGTCGAAAGGAGCCAGCTGAGGTGGCTCGGGCATCTGTTAGGGATGCCTCCTGGTCGCCTCGTTCCAGCCATGTCCCATTGGGAGGAGGCCTCGGGGAAGACCCAGGACACACTAGAGGGACTATGTCTCTGAGTTGGCCTAGTGTCGCCTCAGAGTCCCCCCAGAACAGCTGGAGGAGGTCTGGACTGGGAAGTCTGGGCATCTCTGCTCAGACTGCTGCCTCCGTGACCCGGCCCCGGGTAAAGCGGAAGAAAATGGATGGATGGTTCAAGTATTTCAGAGAATCTAAAATTCAAAGGTGGGATCATTGAGTGAACACAGATGGTAAATACAAGAAACCTAATAAAACCATTTGATGAACTTGTGACTTGAGCTTATTATAGTCACTCTGACTTCGTCGTTGATTCCAACAAGGGTGTCTTGGACTGTAAGATTGTCGGCTACATCTGTGCTCTGTTGTGCTGAAACAAGAATATATCTTTGGAAGCGTCAACCTACTTTCAGAACTGCAGGGGGGGGCATCATAACTTTTCTGCTTGTTCAATATGCAAAATATAGTATCAAATTATTTTGTGGAAAGCTCATTACAGTCGTGTACATATGCCATCAAGAGCGAATAACAGCACCTCATGCATAGTTTAAACCTAATTACCCAGACCACTCTCCACACTCTCATGTATCCGAGCCTTTTAACTAAAAATCTCTATTTGAACCTTGTCTGTAACTCAGAAGTGGATCAAGAACTAATGGCGGTGTCGGCGTTTTATGATGAATGCGTTCGGGGCGCCTCTCCGTTTTTCACAAACATTTCCCCCGGTCCAACTGTCATGGCCGCCGCTCAACTAAAGAGACACATCGCTCAAAGTCTGCCCCGACCTCCTCTGCGCTCATCCATCATCAGCAAACGACCACAATAAAACAAATACACTCATACGTTTGCAGAGGTAATTTCATTTGGAGAGTCGTCTAATGATGATAAACAAAGCTAATCCCCCGCGGCTTTGTTCTGATTATGACAGTAGCTCTGCATTGATCACTTTTGGGGGTAGTGTGCGTATTTAACAGTCTAAAGGGCATTGTAAATGATTTGTCTGCTGGAGTGAGACGATTCTGAAACTATTAAATGTTTAACTAATGCGTCCCACGAGTTTGCAAGTTTGTTTTCTGAGGCCTGAGACATTGAATACCTAATTGTAAGCGGAAGGCAATGGTTGAAAAGAGGAAGTGTGTGACATAATAGTTTATCTTCATTTTCATTTCATTTTATTTACTATTATCCAATACAGTCTGAATGAAAAGGAGCAGAGGAAAAAAGGATATTGGCTGTATCTGTGTGTGAGAGAGTGTTTTTGATGAATGTGCAAACGACACCGGCCTCAAATCTCTAGGTTGCCCCGTGGCAGGTTATCACTACGTATAATAAAGATGAGTAAATGCATAATAGAACGTTGGTGAGTAGATAAATAAATAAATCCTCAAACTATTTGTTTGCAACATTTCACCCAAGTAATCACTCAACCCGAAAAGACTTACAAAAAGAGACGTGAATCATGATTGGGGCTCAGACCAAGGCGGAAGATTCAATTAACCATGTGAAATTTGTGGCGATGATGAAGGATTAACAGTCTTCCCCCGGAGTCTGGACACGGGTGGTGGTGGAGGGTGAGACCCGGGGCGGACAGTCGACAACGACGAGCAGAGTAAAGGCCAGGCGATTCATGGCTGAAGCAGGAATGAGCAGCTGCGGTGATTGGCTGAGGCGGAGATGCGGCTTGACTGTGATTGGATGATTGGGTTGAATTTGAATTGATCCAGGTTGAATTTTCGCTCTTTCTAACCTACTCTGGACACCAGTTCTTTTTTCTTACCTAACGATAATGTCATGGCGAAAATGCGCATTTGGCCACGAGAGGACAGGACTTTATTCAACCTTCCTAAAGATGAGTCCACTCGCCAGAAGTTGGAATTTCTCTCCGGGATTCAGCGACTATCAGCCAAATAGTGTTTGTCTGTGACCGTCACTTCACTGATGGA
Organism: Proterorhinus semilunaris; assembly: GCA_021464625.1. Classification (NCBI taxonomy): domain Eukaryota; kingdom Metazoa; phylum Chordata; class Actinopteri; order Gobiiformes; family Gobiidae; genus Proterorhinus; species Proterorhinus semilunaris. The sequence continues at coordinate 12,958,513 of CM038351.1, read as the reverse complement.
TGTTTGGTGAACCATGGCCAGAATCAAAGTGGATTAAACTCTCATTACCAGCGATGATGGAGAGTCCAGCGCAGTAAGTAAATCAAAACGTGCATTAGCATGTGTGTTAGCCATTTATGGAGCTGTGTTGCAAATGTCAACTCCTTATAACTTCACTTATTGCTGTGATATTTATATTATTACTACGGTAAAGTTGCATCGGCTGCATCAACTCAGAGAGAGGGGGCGGAGTTAACTGAATCTAAGCGTCTTGTCTTCCGGGTTTGAAAAATACCTCCAGAAAATACTGAGTAATAATGAGTACTCCATAGTGGTAAAGGTACAATATATCATATAAATGCCTATACTTTACTTTGGAATGGTCAAAATAGCATGATACAGAAATATTACACTTGTTTTTTGTTGACAAATCCCTAAAAATGACCAAACGAACGTGTGCTTGAGCAGCTCACCTCTCCTCAGACCTGACAAGGAGCGGGGGCTCGTCTCCATGGAGATGTCGACCTGAGGCAGCCAAATGAATTCTCTTATTACCCACTGCAAAAATAGCATTTCCGGTGTCCCGCTGGTCGTTAGGTGGATGTTTTGTATTGGCTACAGTAGAATGCAACATGTTACGCAGTGTGCCTGTAACCTCACTCTTTATTTTTAAAGTTACAAAAGATTCACAAGTGGTTAGACTGAGCAGCACAAAGACGGATTTGTCATATGTTGCAACTACAGTCGTGAAAGATGAAGGTGCTCCTATATGGACAGACTCTGCCAATGCCATCTTTACAAATTTATAATCAATCCCGTAAGAAGATTGTATTTTTGTTACCGCACACTCCACTGTTTAACACTGTTTAATTATCCTGTGTGGTGCTCGGAGCAGAGGAAGTGTCTAAACTGTTTGCCTGCCTTGGTTCCCAGTTCATTTTGCCGCTGCTGCCTGCGGGACCGGCCTCTTTATTATGAATGAGGCGCCTCGAAGTCACCGACTCATTACGGCTCAACACTGGCGCTGCATGAGGATGAGTGCACCAGGGGCCCCTCTGTCGCCAGGACTGTCCCGGGTAAACAGTCAGCATTAGGCATTTGTCATGAGGCAAACGGCGATTGCATTTTGTTTTGGTATGCCAGGTTATACTTGACACTAATGGACATTTTGCAGACCATTACATGTCCTTTTATTTTGTCACTGAAAGAACAAAAACACCCGTTATAATGTGGGAGAAAGCTCTAAAAAGTAGATTTTGCATAATACCCTGTGTGTAAGTTTCTTGCTTGGTGCATAATTTGAGCCATTCTTCAGTGCTGCTGGGGGACTCGGGAACAGAAAAGTGCCAGCTGCTTTTTTCTTCTTCTAATGACCAGTGACCACTAATGGCAAGTAATCAAATGTCCTAAAATGTTTTACGCACAGATGCCCACATCAATCAAAACATCAAAAATTCAGTAAACTCATTAGTTCTAAGTCTCTGCCAGTCCTAGATGGAAATAGCGTGAAGCCGAACAGTGTAAAAACATGGCAATTACGGTAATCACACAGTGAACTCGCGTGTTGTTTATTTCGTATATAATAACTGAAACTGAAAAATGTTTTATGTTTATTTACACCTGATCATCGTCACTGTCAAACAGATCTCTCTCCATCTGGATCCTGTTGGGACATGCAGCTGCTGTCTATATATTCTCCGTGTAAAAGTCGACACCGTTGTCTTTTCCCACTGATAAATTATGAATCTTTGAGCTTTTCACTGAATTAACGAATCAATGGATATTTTACATTGGGTCTGGCAAAAATGTCTGGCAAAAACGTGTGAACGTAGTGGCACCTTTTCACCACTAGGGCTGTTGCAAAATGCTGTTGTTATGGCCTGAAATCATGTTCTGTCTAACACGCAGCCCTGTGGTTTGATTTGAATAATTTAGCATAATATCCATAATGATTGAATACAGTGTTTTTGACAGATGCCTGAAATGACCGCGCTCTGAGCACAACATTCTTGTTCGCAGGTTCACCAGAATCACTGCTTATAGGTAAGAGTGTTTACAGGAGAAGAACAAAGAATTCTGAATGGACGTCTGCCTCTCTCTGTGTTTATATATAACTGTGTGTGTGGCGACTCTGAACAGCAAAAGGTCGACCTTTGATATTATAGTGTTTTAGTTTAAGGCCAAGTAAAAGCACATTTCTCTATGTTTACTTTACTGTGAATGTGAGACCTAAACTCAGGGCCAAGTAAAACAAACAAAAAAGCAAAGCCTATCGTCTATCCCGCCAAACTTAATCGAGACTAGGTGAGTAACACAAGCCGCGTTTCCATCGATCCATCACGATAATTACATTGACTCATCATTCAATAAGATAAACAATTACATGTTTGGCTCAATATTTATCCTCAGAGCATTTATTTTGCAGGATTAAAGTTTTTCATTGGGTTTCATGTTAATTACAGCGTGCGTGTTATTGAAGACACGTTAACAATACATTTCAGAAGAAGGGATTCCTAAGATTTGTATTTTTGTGTGTGTTAGTTTAACCTCTTACCCCCCTGTAAGAGGTGTCATACCTCATCTGAAAGCTAAGGCCTACAAAACTGATTGTAAATATTTTGTCAAATTTTTAAAGCTTTTTTGTCATGTTTTTGTTTTTATTTATTTATATATTTTTTTTCTTTGTGTTTTTGACTTTTCTTTTTGCCGTGTTTTTGACGCGTTTTTTCTTTGCGTTTTCATCAGTTTTTTTTTTCATCTGGTTTTTGATGCCTTTTTTTTTTTGGGGGGGGTTTTGCCACATTTTTACCAAGTTTTTGTTGCTCTTTTTTTTTGCCACTTTGTTGCATTTTCGTCACGTTTTTGTTGCTCTTGTTCCTTGGTTTTGTCTCTATTTTGACGCTTTTGTCGAGAAGCTTTTAGATGTGGGTAAAGCCGAACTGGAGAAAACGTGCTCGGTTCGGGTGGGGGTTAAGAGGTTAAAGGCACTGCTTAACATTTTTCGATTACACTTTGCCAGCAATACAAAACATGCCGCTACTGAGAAACTAGATACAGAAAATGCAGTGTTTGCAGTCGGTAATCAAAGAATGGATTTGGATGAGAACCTAAACTATTTACATCTCGTATACGGCTGCCTTTACTAAAGTTAGCCAGGTCTTAGAAGAGATGAGCAGTTTATTTGGACATTATTTTTTTAGTTTGTTAACGTTATAATAAAATAAATGTTTGTATTTCATTCTATTTATTGGGTGAAATGTTACGCGGTGTCGCTTTAAGTGGAAAGAAATTGGTCCTCGATATTATCGCTTATCGCCACATTTTCCAGCCTCCATGTTATCCTGACAGGCCTATCCTGATTTGAATGTGCCTTTTGAAGTTTTGCATAAGTAACAAGCAATGTAAGCGCCGACTTTCGCAATAAGAACCCTTAATGTGATTTTAGGATTAAGTGGCAATTTGCATTTTTTTGACAACGGTATTTAAAAATTATACATGAAAGGTCCTCACCAAATATCGTACTATTTATCTGTTGAGTCCCGTCTCCGAATCCTGTTTAGTAATTGTTTAAATCGAGTACTTCTCTCCCTGCATTACCAGCCTTTATGTTGTGCTATATTGGTCTCTGTGTGATTAGCCCTGAATCGACTGCACAGAGGGGAGAGTATCAGGCTTATATAGTGCTCCCTCGGGGGCCGTTCACATGTTTATATATACGCTCTCCACCTTTCTTCTTCTCTCCCTCTATTGACTTCATCGATCGCCTCTTCATTATGTTACAGTTTGAGTTTAAAAATAGGCTGGTGCCACATGGGCTTCATGCCTCTGGTCGGTTGGTCATAGGCTGCTGCCGTTGGAGGCCATTTAGCGACGGATTATTCGACAGAAATGGGATTAGCATCAGTGAGGGGCAACTGTGTTAACCCCGCATTCACTCTATTACCTTCAGTCGGATTCATGTCTAAAGTTAGAAATACAACGCAGCAGTGAACGGCTCATGTTGATCTACATTTGTGGCAGAAGTAGAAGAAAATGCCGTACTCACCATTGTTAGAGAAAAAAACAGTGGTGTCCGAGAGCATAGATGCAGGAGTCTGGATGTTTTATGCAGGAGAAGATACCGATACCTGAACAATACATTTTTCATCACCTATACTAGAAATATATATCATATTGAACCATAAAATAGATAATTTTCCTTTTCTTTTACATGTGTATCGTTTGTTTTAGGTGAAACAACCAAAAACAAAGGGCAGGAAACACATTTTTCCTCTATTTTTAAAAACGTTAAACCTTTTTTTCGATACCATACTGGTATTGTTAAGCAGTACTCAGCCTTATTAGAGACATTGCGCTGGTCTGACCATTCAAGTCTGGCTATGCTTCCACACGCAGAGGGATAACCTCTGTTGTGCGTCATACTGATATGCAACCCAAAACATACAGTGCCTGAGAGCCAAAGTTATGGCAAAACAAAGATGGTATCCAATATGATGAATAGCGATTTAATTCACTTCTCTCAATCGCTGCTTTTCCAAATGGCAATTCCCCCCGTACACAAGAAAGCAATCTCTGAGCATGCCTGGTATATTCATTGAAGAACTGTCTTTGGCAGCCCTTTTCAGCTCATGCAGACTTGGGATTTGCACGATGTAATCAAATACAATTGGCTTTGTCTTCCCATCTGTGGCGTAATTTTCGAACAAACCATACCTTATGATAGAACGTCCAGGAGGATTGCACAAATAAGCATGCTGTCGTTGTGCTTTTCAATGAGAGACTTCAGTCACATTGTCTACACTCAATAAATATCAATATGTAGCTGGATGGATGGCACAACATCATTGCAAAAAGAAGCTAACAAATAAACATTTTAGAGCGTAATCGAAGAGGCTAGTCCTGTTGTGCTTGGTTTTAGTGTATTGCAGTTCAAACAGATGGACATTTCAGACGTGTGCGCTCATTCATTGATGGTTTGCCAGAGCATCTCGTCGTCTCTGATAGGCTCAACTCCCACTGAGCTCTGTGTGACGCTGCATTGGCGTCACATGGCTGGACGGCCCCAGGGCAGGTACAGCCCTGGGGCTGGACGGTCCCAAGGCAGGTACAGAGAGGAGGAGGGCGCGCTCAGTCGGAGCCGTGTGGGGTGACTGAATATAGAAACAGAAAGACGGGGCAGTGAGGATCACGTTTATTATGGGACACGACTCTGAGTCATGTATTTAAGGCGCTATATCTCCAGTGCCACGCACAACGCGTCATCGGGGAACATTTCACTCAAACACACTCAAAAGTGGGGGAGAGGTGTTGGAGTGAGGATCGCGTCACTGATTTTGGGTGAGCGCTTTACCAACCTAGAGCCACGCATTACGTAAAAGCAAATCTGTGCTTGTTTTGAATAGTAGGTGTAATACCAGCCGAGTAAAGGGAAACCTCTAAGTCTGACATGAGGCTGCCCTCTCACACTGTACATTGTGTTATGGGGAATAGTTGCACTAAATTGACCATAATTAACCTCTTAACCCACACCTGAACCGAACACATTTTCTCCAGTTTGGCTTTACCCAAATCTAAAAGCTTCTCAATAAAAGCCTCAAAATAGCAATGAAAATACAACCAAAAAAAGCGCCAAATAGTGACAAAAACACAATAAACAAGGGCCAAATCATGATTTAAAAAGAAGGAAAAAGCCACAGAAAAGTCATGAAAACTTAACAAAAAAGCAGCTCGGTGAAGCGGTTAGTAAATGTTGATGAATAATTGCTGCCTGTGTGTATTTGTCCATGGTGCCCTCTGCCAGTCCCTTCTACGCACAGGCCGCTTTGATCGAATATGGTTCTCAAGGCAACGCGCTGCGTCCCTCACATGAAGGGGAGAATAAAAAATGTCTTGGGTATGGCACTCGCGTGACGTCATCGTTACACAACAATCCCGTTCACAATGCCATAGAAATTCTGGCCAATTTCAGATCCACCCGTAACAAACCATTTTCATGCCGGTCCAGAAATAGAGCTCTGGCTGGACTTAATCAGCTTTTCTTCATTGAAATTCACTGTGGGTCAGACTCTGTGACCCGACCCCCAGGCCTCCTCCTCCTCCCCCTCACTCGTCCCACATTTGAATATCAGCTTTCTGTTCACAGATATCTGACCCCGACCCTGTTCCTTTCGCAGCTGTATTAAATGTCTCGTGTTCGGGTTATGAAAGCCACTCCATGGGTGTCTTGGACATGTCTGTAAAATTGCACTGTAAATGGGAGACAGCAGAATAAAAGAACTGGCGCAAAACCTTCTGAAAAAGACTACATTATGCAGTAAGTGTGATGAGCTGAATGTGAAGTTTTGAACGATAATAAAAAGGCACTTGAAGCAGTCCTTGGTTTGTGCAATGGACCGTGTGAACTTGAAATCGCAGACTTTTCAAAAGCTTTCACCAAATGTATCATTCCAATTTTCTTGTCGCTCATTCTAAATCGTTATGTGCCAATTAGGTACTGAACAAAACTGACAGACAATCAAATAGACTATAGAAACATATATTTCCATAGTCTACATACATATTGCCCCCGAGGCAACTTTAAAGTGACAGTCTGTAAGTTTAAATGTTTTACTAAAAGGGCTTCCAGGTCCAGTGAGGAGGGGAGGGGAGACCTTGATTGTTTGAAATCGCTCTCCTCACTTTGCAATCTTACAGACTACCACCTTGAATTAAAGCACAACTAAGTAACTCATGCCCCTAGAGGCCATAAGTGCCACTGCAGGTGTAATGGCATGTTGCATTTTTTTTTTACTCAGTGTCCGTGAGAGTAAACACTGCTAAAGTGGCGCTAGTTAGCTTTGCCCGTTAGCCTGTTAGCTTCTTCTTCATGATTCTATTAGTGTGTATTGCACCGCCGACCCGCTGCAGGGATGTTGCAAGGGTATTTTCGGGCCAGAGACAACATGACAGATGAAAGACCCCCCAATCATCCCATTAACACTTGTATTACCCCCAGAGGGACAGCGGAAAGGATTTAATAAGGTAAACAAGTTACTTAGTTCTTCTTTAATATGAATACCACCAATAGTGAGCTAAACGCCTCTACTTTAAAAATGCAGAAATATTGTCAGTTCAGTTTCCAGAGGAACCTCCTGAACTCTTGAATTCGGTCTAAATGGCATACCTGCTATTAGTAGAGAGAGGCTTTTGAGTTTGGACAATTGCATGGAGGCTAAGGCTGCACAAGGCTACAAATAAAATCATTCTGCAAAAAAAAATCTAAAGGTACAAGGGAGAATTTTAAAACGTACAATAGAAACCTGCACCAGCAAACTCTATCCAGTGAGTCATCCAAATAATATGCGTTAGAAAGCATGCTGTGCAATAAAATCCTTTGTGTTAATGTATATTACTAGGATATACACTTGCACATTCTGGTTAGCTGATATTCTTCCGAGATCCATGCATTTGACTCCGGTGTTTGATAAGATTATTGTAATGAATAGCGCCTGCTTTCGCGATAAAAAAAACAAACAAACAAACAAACAAATGCAACCGAGTGACAGCTACAGCAGTAAAGGCCACATTGACCAAGCAGTGCTCGTATCTTATGGTGAGATACCGTTACCTCAGCAAACATGGGTGGCTCTTAGTGAAAAGGCATAGAGCTGAGCCCTGAGGCTGAACATCACAGGCCTGCCCCTCTTACCTCACCCCTCTGCGCCCCCTCCCCTCCACAGCCTCACTCTAAGACACCCACATACAGAGACCAGCGATCAATAAATACTGCAGCGGGAGCAGGGACAGAGAGCTCTGACATTTGGGAAATGTTCGGCAAATCGGTACACAGTCGGAGGGACGTTTTTATTCATTGACGTCACGGGAGGGAAAAGAAAAAGAAACAAAGAAAGAAAGTACAAAAGGTGATCACATCTGTTCTTTATTTTTTATTCTATTCACACTAATAGTACAAATATGAGGCTTTCCGAGAACAACCAGAGCTTAACCACGTCTAAAATAGGATCTAACTATTGCAGTAAGTGGTTCTAAACAAGAGTCCACCTATAATTTCATTTAAAAACTAATTTGAAAACAGTAACAAGATGTCAATTTTTTTCATTTCTCAAATTTTGCTCAAAGCACTTCCAGACTTGTGCTAAAACAGGACTGATTGCTGCTCATGGATCAACCAGGAAATAACCAACCGATTTCCCTGGGAAAATGGAATAGTTGGCCATCATTCAAACATGAAAAACTGTCATTACGCCGGTCTCCCGCTGCGCTATAACCTGGTGCATAATGTTCTCTGCATGTTTTAAAGGCTAATTTGGGATTCATGAGTTCCCCTCCACAAACAAACAACACGCGCGGGGGGAAGAAGTGCCTCCGGACGAGCCGAAAAGTGTTCACAGTGGGTCATAATGAGAATGTTTACGAAGCTTAATTCAAGTGGAAGATGGAACGAATGACAATGATGTGCCGGTCACGAGGGATGAACAGGAACAGGAACGGGTTTGGACACACGACTTTACTTTTAATATGGTTACAACTTTGCATAGTTAATAGTTCACATAATGAGAGTGCTGAAGGCGCTTTGAAGTAGGATTTCAATCAATCAATATGCATGTAGCCTACTCCAAGAATCCTTTCAATCTTGTTCTTAGTCTCGGCGGCACGGTAGCACAGCGGTTAGTGCTCTCGCTTCACAGCTAGAAGGTCCCGGGTTCGATTCCCACCTGGACAGGGCCTTTCTGTGTGGAGTTTGCATGTTCTCCCCGTGTCTGCGTAGGTTTCCTCCGGGTACTCCGGTTTCCCCTACCACCAAAAACATGTACAATAGGCCGGGATGAATGATGTGAGTGAGTGGTTGGTGGTGGTCGGAGGGGCCGATGGCGCAGATTGGCTGCCTCGCTTCCGTCAGTCTACCCCAGGGCAGCTGTGGCTACAATAGTAGCTTACCACCACCAAGTATGGAATGAATGAATAGTGCAATGTAAAGCGTCTTTGAGTGTCCAGAAAAGCGCTATATAAAACCGATGCATTATTATTATTATTATTATATTATTATTCTTCATTATCAGATAAACATGTGGCTGAGGATCTTATTACCAAACAAACAAAAAAAATCATGAATTCAAGAAAGCAACCACAAAACCAGTTAAATTATGACCTAAATTATTGTCAAATTGCAGCGAAACCCGAGGCGAGTCGTGGACATTTGTTGTGAGTGAGTGACTGTCTAATAAAAGGCAGAGAGGATTAGCCCAGCGTGTGTTCACGTTCTTGTAAGTCCCGCTCATCTGGACCGTTGCATCATAAACCCAATTTAATCTCTTAAAATACACACGGAGCTCTGGAGCGGGACCAGACTCTTTTCAGTTTTACGTAAGCGTCGCTAACATTATGAAACAGCGGGTCAGAGCGAATGCAATGGATGCGGCTACACCGGACGGGCGAGACTTTCTAATACGGGACAGGAGGATTATGAAATGTAAAAGTCGTTAACGTCAAATGTCCCCAATGTCTCGCAAATCCATTTTCCAGGGAGAATCTATTTCGATTATTCTCACATGAACTTTGCAACAGTGTGCTTTTTGGAATTCATGTTATGGGAAAAATACTTGAATGTCGCAGGCTAATAATTTACTTTGACACTGATTCAGTTACATTGTTTTGTAGCTTTAAATGTTGAGCTCTGTGAGTGTATTATTATCCAGGGATATGGTTTGTTGCTTACAGGCCACATTAAAGACTGTTTTACTGTGTGCTGCGTCAAATCAACACAGAAGCTCTTCGACGTGCTGGCCGGCCAATCAGAATACTTGCAGTGCTCGCCGTCCACTCGCTGCGAATCGCTGGCTCTGCGATTGATGGATCCATTATCCAAACTCCATGAACACCTTCAGTCTTCCTCCTCCAAGAGCTTTATATATTGTGCCCCGCTTTGTGCCCTGTGGTTTTACATCGATAATCATGAAATGAAATAGCAAAGCAACCTGGATTCCGACTGTGTCAAGACTTGAATGTGCGTTACAAAAACCACACAGACATGCACACACACACACACACAATCACACACACAATCACACACACACACACACAGTAATATTTTGTTGGACCAACCATAGCTTTGATTACAGCATGCATTCGCTGTGACATTGTCCAAATGAGCTTCTGCAGTGTCAAAGACGATCCACTGCTGCTTTAATTTTTCACCAAGATCTTTATTTGATGATGGGTGAGTATGACCACTGCACAGAGCCTTCTCCAGCACATCCCAAAGATTCTCAATGGGGTGCAGATCTGGGCTCTGTGGCCAATCCATGGGTGAAAAGTCTGTCTCACGCTCCCCAAACCACTCTTAAACAGTGTGAGCCCCGATGAATCCTAACATTGTCGTCTTGGAATATACCTGCGTCATCAGGGAAGAAGAAATCCATAAGTGGAATAATCTGGTCATTCAGGATGTTCAGATGATCTCATTATTTGGGCACATAGATCGTAACAGTTGGCTGAATCCAGGTGGCATTTTTTATTGTTATTTTTTTGAGGCAATGTACATACAGTATCAACACAATAAATCAATGAAGTGTTTGGATCTATCTGCACATGACGCCCTGAGGACTTCATGTGCACAGTACACAGACTAAAAGAGGGGAAAGGGCTCAGATGCTCGCCGGCGGGACAGTCTCATTATCCCGGGACACGGAGGAACCCTGTGTGCTCCGTATGTCACTCGGGAGAGGGCCTCAGTCACTGCTGGTTTGGCTGATTGGCTGAACCAGGAGAGGCCTGTCACTCTGTGGGCACAATATGGAAAATAATGAATGGATTTTTTTTTTGTCATGTTTTGACATGGCTCGGTTGCATTTCCTCCAGTCACAGTGATGTCTGTAATGTATTTGTGATTTGCTGTCAGACGCTGCATCTCTCAGCACGAGCCACGGGCCGTGAAGAAACGCAGTTTGAGGAGAGAGGCATCCACCGGCTCCGATATGATCCAAGAATGTGCTTCTGAAGAAAAATGTAAAAAAAAAAAAAGGACCATCTGAATTTCAAAACAAGCACAGCACATAGTATACATAGCTACGCCTGTATATGAGTGATTTGCACTCACCAATTTGCATAATGAAGCATGCAGCTTAAAACAAACGTATGAGCACTCGCGATGTCGTCACATAATCAACGTCACGGGGCTTTGAAGGTGTCGAATAAACAACAATAGTTCTATGATGGTCATGTGTTTGCCTACCACTTGCGGGAGTAAACACCAGCGATCTCTCCTATTGAGGGCACCATTATCTCCTGGTTAAGTGCAGGAGGCTCAATGGCGCAGCGGTTAGTGCTCATGCTTCACAGCTGGAAAGTCCCTGGTTCGATCCCTGGGCCGGACGGGGCCTGGAGTTTGTTGCATGTTCTCCCCGTGTCTGCGTATACAGGTGTCCCCTACCACGAAAAACATCGATCTGCACCATGTGGTAAGTCCACACTCGTATCTGCTGCTAACACTTAACACATGTGTAAATACATTCACGCTGTTGTTCTGTGTCAAATTGTTGTTGTGTTTGATATATTTGATGTTATGCGTGCCCTTATAGATTTATAGCTTTAAAGTTTTAGGTTCTATGATTTATGTGTCATGTTGCTCGATTGCTCTGAAGAAAATTCCTACTTTGTGAACCTGTTCGTTGACAATTCCAAGAAAACCAATTCTGATTCAAAGTTCATTTCTATAGCACTTTACAACTAACCGGGGCAGTGCTTTACATGAAAACACAAAATAGAAGAACGTCAACATTAAATAAAATGTAAAAACACAGGCCAAACAGGACAGACTAGAGCATTGGGCATGATGGAAGGTCTACATCTGCCAACTGTGGCTACCCTCTGCTCCTATAGGTCACCCCAGCAGCATTGCGGATGGGTCAAATGCAGAATGAATGAATTTCCCGACAGAGAAAACGTGCGTTCATAGGTCACCACTACTTCCCCTCAACGGAACCGTTACCAGGAAACTGTTCGGAGCGATGCAAGAACTTTACGCATGCTACAAATTAAAACAAATGACGCTCTTCTGGACTCAAAATCCAATATTTGCACATCTGTAATGCATATTTTGAATTGATCGATATCTCAGACTTCCTCAAAGCCCTGACAGATTTGATTCAAAAGACTCCATCGACACACTATTACTTTGCCGTGGCCCAAAGTGAACTTGGGGTTTAAATGTTCGCGCAGCCTGCATCAGACCCATGTCTTTTTAAACAGGAGACCTCTGCTGTCATATTGCGAGCGTGCGTCTTAATGTTGGCTTGTGCTTCGACAGCCCCCAGATTAAATGCATTCATCTTCATTTGCCTCGCCGCGTTACCTGATGCAGCCACAACGCTCCACTTCCCTCCCCCTGAGACCTCGCTGGAACGGTACTCACAAACAGAACCCCTGCCAAAAAAAAAAACACTAGACGCTTTGTATTCCGTGAGGCATCTGCTCCTCTTGTCCCAAAATGTCCCGTCTTTTGTCCCGTCTGGTGTGGGATGACTGTGACATTTAATGGGCATTTAACGGGCGGTGGTTAAAGTTTGCATAGGGCTCTACGTCAGACCAATAAGATCTGTGGAACTACCAGTGCACACTGTCGGTGTCATTGGGCAAGACACCTAAGCTGCCTCGCCTCCAGTGTGGGTCAACATTGGTGTAAATGGCGAGAGAGGAGGGAAAGGAAGTGGAAAAGCGCTATATAAGAGACAAAAACCATTTGGAGTCTGAGGGTCAACATTTATGTCAACACTATGGGTTCGGCAACTTTCATACTATTACTAAACTAATACTAGTTTATAAATACATTTTCTGAGTAGTGAGTAAGTGCTTTATTGTCATTGTACAACTGTACAACGAAATAGTGTTCAGGTGTTAGTCCTGAGCTGCTGCGCCTGAGTCGCGCTGCCACTGTGTCAACCTGACCCCCATGACCTTGGAGGTCGGGGGAACTGTAGCACTCGGAAGAAACCTGGCTGACTGCCCTCTGTCTCCCCTGATCCTCTGAAACGGTGCCTCGCCTCCTGGGTTTGTCCCTGTTTCAGAGCGTGGTGTCCTGCACTGGTCAGCTCCACCTCCTCCTTCCTCTTCAGCAGTCAAAGGGGAGGAGCAAAGGCTGCACTAACCCCCGCCTTAACAGAGCGCATTGTCTCCAGCTCAGCTTAACGCAAATCTAAAAGTTTACAGCCTATATTTTTTCCATTGCCTTTCTGTTTTTTTTCACTTTTCTGACTCTTTTTATACTTGTTTGTTGCAGTTTCATTGCAGTCACTTATCACTTTTATTTTTGTGTTTTTGTCACTTTTTTGTTGCTCTTTTGTGGCGTTTATGTTGCATTTTCATCCAAGTTTTCGTCTCATTTTTGTTGCTATTTTGACACTTTTTTTCAAAGAAGCTTTTAGATTTGGGTAAAGCAGAATTGGAGAAAATGTGTTTGGTTATGGTTAAGATGTAACCATAAGAAGTATTTACCACGATGAATACTTCCTGGACAAATGAAAGCCTTCACAAACATGTGTTTGCATACATACTTTTCCTGTTGCCTGCACTTTATTGTTTTTAAATGTTTTCCTATAAGTTTCTGGAACACTCTTCCACATGAAGTTCTTGTTTGTAAAACTAAAGCGAACAGGCGTGTTTACACACCTGACCGAACAGTGGTCACTGCCACAGCAAACCTGCACACATTAAATGATTGTGATATGAATTGTTTGGTGTGAGGGATTAATAGTTTCCTGAAGTGATTTTAAGATGTGAGTGAAATAATAATCGCTTCCTTTTTGTCTAATTAAATAAATAAATATACATTTTTATGGGCTTACTCTTGTAACATCAATCTGTCCATGTACTGCAGATGGAATTTTTTATTTTTTTTTCTCCCTTTTATTTATTCTTATACTATAACCGGGCACATGACATCTTTAGGGTCTTGTGTGCATTGCCCCTGATCATAAATACAATTGAAAATTCAATCTGTGATGTGAACAAAGCTCGTGGTTATTTACTGCATTACCCCAGTGTCCGTAGTGTTATGCCTGATCAGTTTATAAGCCTGTGAGTTTGAGTGACACTGTGCAGCAGTGTTTACTAGTTATGGGCCAGCTGTCAAATACATAAACGCTCCGTGGAGAGGCGTCAGATGTGGAGCTCCCCGCGACACAGGACTAATGACTTATTGAACACGCTGTTGCTTTTGCTTGTGATTTTTTTTTACCGACTTGAGGAAATTGGAATCGACTGGCTCACTTTATCACTGCCACCGCGTCCTGTGAGAGGGAGAGTTGCCGGGGGAGTAAAGAGAGGTGCGGGACATGTTTGCATGGGGGAGGTATGAGGACAGTGTAACAGGAGAGTGTTTCAATATGGGCGGGTCAATATATACGTGAGGAGACCGTAATTGTTTAGTCACCCTTATTTGCATACAGCTACAGTGCAAGTATCTACCAGTGGTAACAATTCAAATGGAAATAAGATTCAACACGCTAATGTGGAATGAACAATAGAATCTTGCCCCCTGTAGGTGTCACAAGAGCAATTGTGTAGCAGATTATTTAACGTGTTTTTTGTGGCTGTAGTATGAGAGACTGAAGGCTGTTAATCCGCTGTGCACGTATTGTTTTGTCCCAGGGTGAGGCGCTCAGCTTAACAACTCCTTTCAGGTTATCATTTTATTTGACCCTGAAGCACAGTTGCCTCTAAAAAAAAAAAAGCTGGGTTCTACAATGTCTATGCAACAGCCAACACAACTTATGCAGCACATCCTTTTCACAAACACACAATCGATCGGAGCGGTTTTACACAGTGGCACTGGGCCAATGGTGTCACTGCAGGGACTAATGAATGAGCTTCTGCCGGAGGTATTTTTGTGTGAATATATTTTCAAGTGCACGCGTAGGTGATGGGAACCCTTTTTGGGTTAACATTAGGCTGAGGCTGGCACAGCTGTTTGTAGCTATATACAGAAGAATCCATATCCACAAACGGGACCCCCAAAGCTGACATTTGGCAAAGTCGGAGCGGAAACTGAGGTGAGACTTGTTTTGCTTTTGAATTTGAACGGCATATTTGTGGATCATTTGGGATTAGGAATCACTTGTAGTTCGGCAAATAGATCAACAGTTTGTATTTTTTTTTTTTTTTGGTCCACAGAAATCTCAAAATGTGCGCAAAAGCATTTTACATACTATTTTTTGTTTGTTTGTTTACTCTACTGTATATCTTCAACTTGCCAAAGAGCTGTGGTGCACGCAGAAACTTGCTTTATCTCTGTATAATAGATGGGCAGCGGGGATTAGGGCGGTGTGGGGATAAACCAGATATATGGCAAAGTGGCATTACAGAGAAAGGGGATTGTTTCTTTTCTGGGCCCTGGGTAGAAGAGCGTCACTGGGATGCATTGAAAATGGCCGACTTTGTTTGAGTAATCCTCTGCACAGGAGATGACACACGTCATTGTTTCAGTTCATTTGGGGGAAAGTTGCCAGATGGGGAATGTCGAAATAGGTTTATACTGTCAAGTCCTGTCGGGCCAAATGAGGAGTTATATCTGGAGGGATCGTATTTAGATCCAAGCGGCGCTATTTCTTTTTACATACGTCACACCGTCAGGAGGACGTAATGAGACCCGTGTTATAACCGTGTTAAAAACTGAGCTGTGGATGTTTTATTTATGTCTTTTATGATTCTATTTTAATGTGAAGCTGAGAAACACATTTCATAGCCTCTTAACACAATTGCCCAAGTCGTATTTTAAGCTTTAAAGTAGAAAATAAACCTAGATGAAGAAGATTTCAGACAGAAGGTGTTTCTTGGGAGCTGAGCCTCTGATTGACTCAAAGCAGAGCTACTGATACAGCAGTGTTTGTAGAGTATCAATTTGGCCAGCTGAGGATTTGTAAAAGCAGAGCTGCGGCCACCCAACAAAAAAAAAGATTGAAGTGCGAGTGTGGGACTACTTTGGGGATCTAAAACAGGATGGACATCCTACATGCAAAGACTGTCCTCGGAAAGTAGCAGCAAAAGTAAGTAAGCAAGTGCTTTATTTGTCATTGTACAAGCATAAAACCAAATAGTGTCTTTGTGCCTCTTCAGTGTCTAAGAAGAAGAAATGTGTACGTCTCAAATGGGTTTAGCTGATAAGCTAGCTTTTTGTTTACTTTTAAAAAGCTGCTTTCTTCAGGACCATTATGGACTCTCTCTCCACCAAAGCCCACAAAAACACAGCAATACAAAAGTATTCAGTAAAACAATATGGAACACAGAAACCACAAATGTAGGTAGCAGAAAAAGGCAAAAAATGCAGCTGTACCAAGACAGATGGAGGTTGTCTAATATTAAAACATCTTCAACATTACCCTTTGCTGTATTTGTCCAAATCAAGGAAACACCCTGTTCTCCAAATGTTCAAAAATAGCCGCTCAGGATGCAAAGTCTGTTTCATCATAATAAACAGAAATTATTATTACAATTGTATTTTTTGAATGCAAGAGTCTTGAAGCCTTTTTATATTTTTAGAAACAGTGAATGTCTAAAAATGTCACTTGTTTCCCTTCATTAGGTCGATAATCGTGAATAATCATAAAATCGTGCAATTGTTCAGAAACACACATTTTGGGTATCAGTTTTCACATAACACTGCTTAAATACGTAATATTTGTAATGGTTTTGAACGTGATGCCTCTGGTGTCGCACAGAGGATGTTCATTTATCAGAGAGTCATGGAAAGAGCAATAACGTGGACTAAAACAAATCTGGCTTTAAACTCGAGATTCCAGGAACACACTCGCACTCACTGTATATTTGTATATTTCAGATCATTGTTCAGATGTAATACTCTCTCCCTGTGGAGCCGTGTTCGATACTGGAATTAAGTCATTACATTAACTTCTGAGGTGTGTGCAATAACCGTGAATGTTGATCTCAATTTGGACACTCGGAGACGTTGCCCCGTTGAAAATGTCCTTCAATACAACAAGAAACACTTTGTACGACTGGCAGCGACCGCCGCCAAAACATGAATTCTTCACAACTTGAAGGCCACTCCCCCGCCCGACCAGAGACAATAGATGAACGGCTCCTTGTACCTGAAAACAATGTCAACGCTACTAAAAGGATACTAGACGACTATGAACAAACACGGACAGCTGTTTTTTTTTTTTACATGTTGCCACGGCCAGACTCATCTTTTGTTGTTGCAATTGTTCTGATGTGAGGCGGAGAATAATTAAAAAACCTCTATAACTAAAGTTAATATAGACACAATAGCATCGAATCATTTTCCCCGTTTGTCCTGACTCGGTGCAGCCTAAGTGGCTCTATCACGCTGCTATTTCTAACTCTGAAATTACAGACACGTCTCACTCAGCCATTAGAGAGCAATTAAGTCATTATCAACAACACAAAGAGAAAAAAGCTATTTCCAATAAGTCCTGCCAGTCAAGCAGCACATGCAGGTCTATTAATATTAGCAGAAAAAATGTCTGCCTCTGCTGCAATAGTTAAACATAGTTCATAACGATTAAAAGGCAAGTGTCTGCACTGGACCAGTATGTCCTGTCGCTCAGAAACTGCGTAGTGACTCCCCATTTTTTTTTTGTCTTATATTTTTCTTGGAGCTTTCAATTATAGCCCAAGTACCCCCTGCCCTGAGGATGCTGCCAGTTATTTAGGAAGTGATCGGCTGTTTTTTTTAATACATATAATTTACAAACATGTAAATAGCTTTCTTTTGAAAATAATATTATGTTTGCCTTTTTTGCCTGAAATAATTCCAAGTAACCCATGCTAAGTGCTTGAGTTTTCCCAGGGGTCCCAGTTCCCTTAGTTGAGGAACACTGCTGTATATCGCCAGGACTTTGGGGGCCAGTTTGTGTTGTCATCCACCATTCAAGGCAGCTGGGCATAGGTCACTCTGGCTCAAGGGTCTCCAACTTTTACAATACTGTGAGCTACTTTTCCGTAATAAAGATACTTAGATGGAGTTCATCCGGAAGAGTTAGTTACAAAAGTGATAAGAAAATGAAACTAAACATGTGACTTCTCAAGCAAGACGTAGAAATCCTATGAATCTCTGTAGTAACAAGTAACAAATAATAATGTAGTAATGAATAGTGTTACAAACATGCCAAAGCCTGAAAGAAATGTAGAAAATCTGCCAACTTTGAAAGGGCTTGAGAGCTAATTGTTGCTCCCAAGCTACTGACTGGAGACTGGATAACTGCTCTAAAAGAGATTGGGAAATTAGAAGGGATCACATTGTTCAAAAACGTTATAATACATGACCCTAGGCGGAAGGGGACGTGAAACCCTTTGACTCTTACAGTCATTTTCAATAATATGTGGCTCGAGTGCCTCAACTTTCTCATAGACGTCCGCTCTGTCTCTCGCCCCATTTCAAAAGCATGCTGTCCTTGTCAAAGTCTGAAGGCTGAAAGGTTTTCAGGAGTTTTCTTGTGGGACATCCTCAGCATGTCCGCGGTACATTCTGTATTTTGCGCACACAGACGAGAATTGAGACATACATCTATTGTTTGCCGACTTCTGAGCTCTCCGCAGGATTTCCAGTGGTCGTTTCGGTGCAAGAGTAACTGGCTGAGGCTTAGCGGGCTCTGCTTCACTGCTGCTAAACAAGTTTCAGTGGGATTTACCTTATCTCTGACACACACTCACCACCTCCCCGTCAAAAAAAAATAAAATAAAAAAGGTGTGTCTGAGGTGAAGAGCAGGAGCAGCCTTTTGACCTTCCAGTAAATATTCAAAGTCCATCGGTGAATATGCAAAGATGGTGATGGATGGCGTCTCTGAACAGACATAAAAGACTATTTCTAAAGTCTGTAAAGAAGGGGGAAATATTCAGGATCTTGGTGCCATTCAAGGCTTTGAGATTCATTTAAATTCAATGCCAAGTGTTTCAGGCGACTGTGAAGTGGTTCGAGGGAGAGAGAGTGAGGGCAGAGGCAGCGGTGAAGGGCAGGCCTACAGTCTTCCGTTTGGGGATTTTCAATTTTAATGCAGCGCACTGGCAAACTCGAAACGAATCTTAACGTTGCCCCGATATTTAAACCTCCCAGAACAGACAATAAAGAAACATTTCCATAAGTTAGCACGTTGAAGGGCTATGGATGCTCTGGGTTTGTCAAATAACAGTTGTTGAAAATGACTATGGGCTCTCTCTCCACTGCAGGAGCTAAATATACTTTCGATCAGTGGTTTCCAGAGTAGGGTCCGGATTCCAATGGATGGCCTCAGAGGCACTGGAGGGGGCCCCAAGATTGTCTACATATCAAGCACAAAAAAGAAAAAAAAAGAGCTTGATGTCAACCATTTTATATACTGTATGTGCAGCTTTTATATTTTAATTGACAAATATTATATAATTTTTAGTACAGTGAATTCCAGTGCTTAATTTGATCTCCTGTTTGGGAGGACACATTGCTACATCTCTCTAGTGTAGATAGAGATATAGGATCTGGGATTTATTTATTTATTTTGAGGATACGGCAATTCATCACACCAGTTCAAAAGAGTTCCTATAACTTCTTATTTACAAATGAAGCACTGTTGAATTCTTATGTTCAAGGCCTAATAGTTTTATTGGATCTATGAGTATTATGGACTTTGGGAAGGGCTGATTTAAGTTAACATAACTGAATTTTGATTTTACAATAATAATGTCTTACACTCATAGCACTTTTCAAGCCTGTGCTTATTCATTCACACCATACTCAGTGGTGGTAAGCTACTGCTGTAGCCACAGCTGCCTTTGCGGAAGACTGACCACCACCAACCACTCACTCATTCTAGCCTATTGTACATGTTTTTAGCGGTAGGGGGAACTGGAGGAAACCTATGCAGACACAGGGAGCACATACAAACTCCACACAGAAAGGCCCCGCCCGACCGGGGATCGAATCCATGACCTTCTAGCTGTGAAGCATGAGTGCTAACAGCAGCGCCATCGTGCCGCCCACTGTTTTATCTCATATTTTCTCTGCAATCTATTGCTGGGTTGCAGGTTCTAGAATGTGATGATGCCACCGGACCCAGCGGGGGGCAGGACCCAGTTTTTCCTATTAACAACATTTCACAAGTCGTAGCTCAAAAGAAAGAGTATGAATTACGAACATTGTCATTAATATCAGTCACTGGGTCCATAATCTCTCTGTACAAGACCAAAAATGTCCTCAAAAAGAAAATTATTTTTTTCAAATGCAAACATCCATTATCAGCGATGCAACAGACATATGATCAGGAAGTTCAAAAGTGCACCTTAACGACATTAGCAATTTACACATGATCCACAATGAACAATTTGATCCACCATTTTATTAATCAGCCGTATGGTATGTTGTACCAATGCTATCAATACAATTCCAGTTTTAGCTGTGTCATTACGCCAGATTCAAGACCTTATTTTACACATTTGAAGCTAAAACTTGACATTTATTATTGATGGCCCTGGTTCAGAGTTTCCCACAGAGAAGCATGAGGAGATTGGTTTCAACTGTCCTGTTGTTTAGATAAGTCCAGCTCGCTCAGCACAAACCTACAGCGCGCGGACACAAGCCGACGCCTCAAAAGATTTGAGGAATCGCAAGAAACTGCACATTTTTGTCTATTTGCGAAAACCTCCTTTGTACGTAGGACATAAGCGAGGGACTGCTGTAAATTTAGAGAAGTGAAGGGGAAATACCAGCGGTGACAGATCTAAAGGTCGCAGTAACCTACATGAAAACTCACTTAACTTCAGTCGTCTGGGCAAGTGACCTGTATCCAATCCATGGCACAGGACTGGATCACGTATTCGATTTCGGATCATATAAAACCACTAATATTTGAATGGTATACTTTCTACATAAATGAGAGCCCGTCTTTAGGAATAAAATGATGAACGAGGCAAAAACCCCATCCCTTCAAATCAAAATGTGCAGTCATGCAGGTACCAACAAGTCTCTGTAATCAGGCGCTAATGTTGGCAGGCAGCAGGAGGGATCAGCTCTGACTCATATGCCGAGGCAGAGGCGGTTCTACCTGGAAAATAGCTGTAATTTGCCCCAGGACGGTCAGCAAGGGAGCTTTACTGCGGATTTGAGGACAATAAAATGAGAACGTTTAGGAACAAGTGGGCAGGTTTCAGCTCTGTTGCTTTGTTTGTTTGTTTTGTGCTGATTTTAATAGCTCAGCAAATGTTCTTGTTTTGAGCTCTGGAGATGGGATTAATCACTAATCAAAGAAAGATGCATTCAACTGTGATGGGAAAAGATATGGGAAAAGCAACATGCCTGCTTTTGGTTGGAGTCTGTGCCAGCAACTATGGGCCTGGGGCAGAACACACACAACACATAAGTTGTGGTGACACACAGTGAAAAAGTTAGTTCACAAGAGGTTTATTACGCTTGTTTGTGTACGATACCAAGACGAGTGACAAGCATAGTTTGGAGTAGAGAGAAAATATAAATGCTGCTGTGGTGGCATCTATTGTGCAGTTTGCAGGGTATATTTGAGAGCATTTGGGATGAAATAATACAAATAAACAAATACCAAGGGCAGCTTCAGAAGATGATTACTAAGCTGATATAAAAATAAAAAAAACCTGCATGTGATGAAATAGAACAAAAGCACTTTTCATGAATTATTTAATCAACATAATCACAGCTTTCCGATCTTCTGTGTTATTTTCTGGACTGCCTTTTTAATAGTTTAATGTGTGTGTGTGTGTGTGTGTGTGTGTGTGTGTGTGTGTGTGTGTGTGTGTGTGTGTGTGTGTGCGCGCGCGCGTGCGTGTGTGCGTGAAATCTCATGAAGTTAGTGCATATTTTAAAGGTGCATTATGCAACTTTTTTTTAAAGTTGATATTTGTGCGTATTTGACCTTGCAGTGACCCAGGACGCTCCAGGATCAATTGTTTTGTAGGTTTTCTGGTGAGAGGGTCCGTCAGCAGTGAAAACCTTCCAAACTATTGGTCCTGGAGCGTCCTAGAGACCACTGTGACAGAAAGTAAAGGGCACCATGCTGACCAGTCATACAGCCGCTGGGTCACTGCAAGGTCAAATACGCTAAATATCAACTTTTTTTATCCACATAAAAAGTTATACACATTAAACAAAGTCAGAATAAAACAGCGCAGAGCCTAAAATTTGGAATGCTAATTAATTATCTGTGATGTTAAACTGAGACAGCTTTTAATCAACATGTCTACAACCGTCCATCTTCATTTCCAAACCAAATCTACAATAAAAGCAAACTCTCTTGCTGTAGCCATTTTTAGAGACTCTTCATCTTTTCATATTGTTCCTGCACCAACTTTATTTAATATTGGATTAGCGTTAAATCCTTCGTGTGGAGTGAGGTTTTAAAACTTTAAGCTCCAGTCTAAGCACTTCTGCAAATGACGTTCCTATTGGTTAAATAAAGACTTTGATTGATGTGTTTTTATTAATCTCTTGACCCCCAACTGAACCGGACACATTTCCCCCAGTTTGGCACCAAAATCTAAAATCTTCTTGAACAAAGCATCAAAACAGCCGCCCGTGAACACTCGGAGTCTGTGGGAGGGGCTAAAGACCATCACAGACTATAAACCTCCTCGACAAACTTATGCCAGTGACACCTGTCTGTTGAACGCTCTAAATGAATTATTTGCTCGCTACGAGGCACTCAACAGAACCTCGGCACAAAAGTCAACACCCCCTCCTGAAGACCAGGTGCTGAAGCTATCTCCAGAGAGTGTGAGAAGATCTCTGAGCAGGATCAACATACACAAAGCACCGGGTCCAGACAACATACCAGGTCGTGTACTGAAAGGTTGCGCTGATGAACTCACTGAGGTCTTCACAGACATTTTTAACACATCTCTGCAGCAGGCTGTGGTCCCAACGTGCCTCAAAGCGATTCCGGTGCTAAAGAAGTCGCCACCCTCCTGCTTTAATGACTACCACCCAGTAGCACTCACCTCAAATCTTATGAAGTGCTTCGAGCGGCTCGTCATGGAACATATCAAGTCTGTTCTCCCTCCCACCCTGGACCCAGACCAGTTTGCTTACCGGTCCAATCGCTCAACTGAAGATGCCATCTCCACTGCGCTTCATTCAGCCCTCACTCACCTTGAAACAAAGGACTCTTACGTTAGAATGCTGTTTTTAGACTTTAGCTCAGCATTCAACACTATAATCCCACAGCAGCTAATACACAAACTGCTCCACCTGGGGATCAACACATCACTGTGCAACTGGCTGCTGGACTTTCTGACGGGGAGACCACAGGCTGTACGTGTCGGTGGAAAGTCCTCCAGAACCATCACACTGAACACGGGGGCTCCCCAAGGCTGTGTGCTGAGCCCCCTCCTGTTCACTCTGCTGACCCATGACTGCGCTCCAAAGTACGACTCAAACCTCTTCATCAAGTTTGCAGACGACACAACAGTGGTGGGTCTCATCAACAACAGAGACGGGTCAAACTACAGGAGTGAGGTGAGCAGTCTGGCCATGTGGTGCACACAGAACAACCTCTCTCTAAATGTGGAGAAGACAAAAGAGATTGTTGTGGACTTTGGAAGTGCGCGGTCCAGCATGCTCCTCTAACAATCAACGGTGCTGCAGTGGAGAGGGTGACCAGCACTAAGTTCCTGGGTGTGCACATCACAGAGAACCTTTCCTGGACCATGCACACTACATCACTGGTCAAGAAAAGTAATCAGCGTCTCGACTTTCTCCGCAAGCTAAGAAGAGCTAGAGTCCCAGCCTCCGTTATGTGCAACTTCTACAGAGGGACTATAGAGAGCATCCTGACCAGCTCCATCACTGTGTGGCACGGCGCCAGCACTGCCTCCTGCCGAAGGAGCCTCCAGCGCATCGTGAGAGCAGCAGAGAAGATCTGTGGAGCTCCTCTCCCCTCCATTAAGGACAAGTTCTCCACCCGTCTCACCCGCAAAGCCGTCAGAATCACCAGGGACCCTACGCATCCATCACACAGTCTCTTCAAGGTAATGCCTTCAGGGAGGAGACTGCGGAATCTACGGGCCAGGTCCAGTCGACTTAAGAACAGTTTCATACACAAGGCCATCAGGAAGCTGAACTCCCTGCCCTCCCTCCCACCCCTGCTCCACAATCAAGGATGAGAGAAATCTAATTTCAAATCATTCACATGGTTTGACAAATACAAAATCTTGAATCTTGAACATTAGGATTCTACACACGCTAGATAAGTCTCATTTCAGATGTATTTTCTTTTTGTTCTGAACATTTTCAGAATCTGCACCAGTCAGGCAAATAAAGAAAAGGATATGGACAAAAGTCAAGTCATTTTCTTTCATTCTGTTGAAATATCTTGGACACAAACCAGCGCGATCTCCTCTTAAGTCTCATCGTTACACAAGTGTCTTCGAAGCAAAGCTATCTGATGGTTTTGGTAGTAAAAGTAGCTCACTGTGTAAACAAAGTTGTTGACCCCTGTATTACAGAAAGGATGTGGAAAGTTTAAGTATGCAAGAGCTCACACCAGTTCAATCGGAAAATGTCCACAATACGTCTTTGTATTTTGGCATTCTTGTCCGATCCTGTTCACGAGGGTCTGGAGCACCTGTGGCTCAGTTTAAAAACAACATTCAATTTAGGAAAGGCCAAAAGCAAAACCACATCAGATCACAAAATCCTTCCACAACACACGCAGGAAGCCACAGCAATGTCCCGTAACTACGTGCACCAGAGGTTTACCGTACACACTGGAGTACATAGTATTATCTCAGACGTGTTGTCATTTAGGGAGATTATGGGCTTCCTGTTTGAAGAGGAGTCTGCGGCAGCATCGGCCCAAGTATTTACACAAAAGGGCTGAGGGAAAAATCCACCCTTGACGTGAGGCGCTTAATGAAGTTTCCCAGAGGAACAGTCGATGTCAAAATGTGGAGAGGAGCACGATAACACAAATGCTGCTAATGGAGTTTGCTACGTACATTTCATTATACTGTTAATGAATAATTAATGTAGGGAAAGGATGAGGCTCTAAATTATGCATGGTCAAAAGAAGAAATGCGCACCTGTCAACTTAAACACTTTGCATATCCATTCTCATTGTGCTAATTGGTTTGTGTATAGCTGTATGTTGGTAAATTGTGGTAATTTAATCAACAACAATAAATGCAACTGAGGGGTCACTCTGTTATTGTGATTGAACAAGAGCTGGTTCCACAGGGTGCTTTAAAAATGATTTTAAGTTGCATCACACTGTACAGCACTGACGCTCTCTGTGTCAGTTTGCTCTGGAACCCGCAAATCAAATGTTATACTGTTTGTCTAAATATCCGTTAGCAGCAGTCAGCTTTAGCATTAGCCAGAAGGCCAAAAGGATAGATTTTAGACTCTTTTGTCTGGGAAAGCTCATATAGTGGACTTCATTGTTGTAGGAATGTGCTGGAGGTAAAGACTAGGGTATGACTCACTCATCTTTCTTTGGTAAATATGGTATAAAAGTTCTGAGGAAACCTGTCGACTGATATTGTGAAATGAATCATCTGTTAACCTTCAGTGCATGTGTTCATTTCATAACAGTCCTTTCTGTCCAATGCCCACAGTGTATTAAATAGAAAATTCCACTTTGTCCTGAACAGGTTTGGGCACTTCTGGTTTACCTTTCCCAGGCTCCACCCACTGCGGCTGCTTCCTGCTCACCTTGGCCAGAGGAGCGTTCCACAGGCGCAGTGTTCCCTGTGGATCCCCTCAGTCCCACTGGATAACGTTACTCTGGAGCGGAGCCGCAGCCAATCACAGGACACTGTGAGCGGGACAAAGTCCTCTGCGCTCAGTCATTTCACTTTGCCCAGCCTGTCCACTTCCAGGCCGGGGTTTAGCGTTACACCGGCTCAAAGCTGTACCTGTCCAGGTAAAGTGCGCAGCTTACAGGGGACACCGCTCCAGACCAAGTAAGTACTATGAACCTAAATATCTTTAGAGTATGTTGATAAATCAGATCTTGGACATGGCACAATGAACTTCATTTGCATTGAGTTATTTACAAAACACTTTCACTATAGTTGGCTATATGTAGCTATTATTCATCATGTTTTTGAATAGGCTTTTTCATGGTTGATGACTTAGGTATTAATAACATTGTTAATCATTTACCAATCATTTAACAGACAGAACTGGACTGATGCCAGCTACTCGTACTTTGACCACAGCCTTTTGTTTTGGTCTGACTATTCCTTTAATCTGATACTTGTTACCAATACGTGTCATTGTGTCTACAAGATATCATGATTCTTACAAGCTCTTCACGTTCAAACAGCAGTGACTATTTTTAGTTGCGCGGCTTTATGCTGCTACTGTAACTTGCCATGGGGCTATTGTCTTAAAGCTTAAATACCAACTGACAGGTTTGGGGAGTAACGGATTTATCACTGTGGGATGACGTAATCACAAAAAAAGGAGGAGTACATTCTACATCAAGTATCAATTATGTATAGAGGATAAAGTATATATAGAGAGATGCAATTAACGTTTACAACCGATACACTTGAGCTTTGCAGATTGATTGCAGACGAATGTTCACAGTCGGCCTAAACATTATCTTAAGGTCACAGGAACATGGTTGACACTTTTTCTATTGACTGTAAACACACCTCAGTCAAGCCGATCCTGCGACACAAATACATGTATGTGCTGTGAAGGGGTAGCAAGAGTAGCATTGTTTTAGCATTTCTAATACAGCATACAGTATGAGCAGGATAAGAATTAAAACTGCATTGGTCCTGTGCCTGATATGCTTCTGTTCTGCTGTAGGGAATGTAGATGAACATGACTCAAGTAGTAATTGTAAGTGATTCATCTGAACTTATATACTAGATCAAAAGGCCACTGCTCTTTTCGTGGCCGTGTATGTTTCTTTTCAACGACGGCATTAGTTGAAAGGTCTGCCCATAATACGAATCCCCCATAATAGTCCATAAATGCATGATTCATCCCACTTACTAAGGCCTAATCTGAGACAGCACCGTCTGCTCTGATCACTGAGCCATTGTAGCATTAGAGACACTCGACAGAACTGCACATCTGCCGCCAGCTGTTTGCCGAGTACGAGGTGTCAGGTCTAGCTCGGACTCAACCGTGATCCCCACGTATCTGTGGGTCTATAAATGGCATTCACAAACTTATGCACAGAATAGACATTGCGCCGCAGGGTTAGCGAGAGGCCACGAAAGGTATGGCCTCAAAACCATGTCATTTGTGCTACATTTGAAATGCAAAGTACTCGCGTTGGTTTGTAATAGGCTTTGAAAATGACATGATCTGGTGCAGCAGTTCACAAACACATTCCTGCTATGACGTAGGTTAGACACGTCTGCTGTAAGTGCTCCTGATGATAGCTTATTCTCAGATTGACAGGAAATGAATCCCATTTTCCCCGTCTGGAACATTATTACTGAGAAGAAGAGGAAAAACCCAGATTATTACCATGAACTCAAATTCATGTTAAAAGTGAGAAGAATACGTTCCAGTTCCATCATTTAATTGGAGGATCGACCTATTGTGCATGTTTTGGGTTGATGGAGGAGGAGACAAACCAAACTCCAGACACAGCGAGGACAGGCTGACTCGACACAAAAAGGCACACGCACAGGTCCAGGAATTGAACCTCGGACCTTCTTGTTATCGGGGTATCAAACTTGTTAAATATCGGGGATAAATCCTTTTCCAATGTTCGATTATGAAACTCCTGAAAAGACAAACGCCATGTTTCGGGGACAAGTTTGAACACATGAAGTATGTTGGAGCCGGGGCCAAAGTCGAGACGGTTTACGGTAACGTGCACATTGCAGTGACATGTCGGAAGATGGTTGAAATAGACACGCAAAAAGTGAGGCTCGAGAAGTTTTCCGGGTCAATGACTAACCAGACAGTTGGTGTTCATGTGAAGTGCAGTGTTAATCACGGACGGTGTGTGGGCAGAAAGTGAATTGCGGGGTTATTAATGACTCACTCGGCTTTATCTGTGTATCTATGTATCTCTGTATGTGTGTACAGTGTTGGGTAGTAACGGAATACATGTATTTAGAATACTCAAGTTGGGTAACTGTATTTTTTATATATTTTATGAGTTGTATCGATTGAATTGTTTTATTGTGTTTTTATTGTGTTTATGTGTTTTTGGTGTTGCTGTGAGGCACATTGCGTAGCCTTGTGCATGAAATGTATAAATACATGTACATGTATAAATACATGTGCCTATTCAGGTACAGTGACTCATTTCAGTTTTATAATCATAACATTAATAAGAAAGAAAAGATTAAAACAGCCGGGGGAAAGTTTAGCTCTGTTCTTCTGGGCTGTGGGCATGTGCATAGTGCTTTATTGCGTTCCAAAATAGTGGTAAATAAGTTTGTAACAGGCAAGTAACAATAACCTAAACATCTTCTTAATCATACGCCACTTTTACGGCATCATTATTAAGTGGTTTATATTTGTTGTTAGTTTTAGACAGTTCCATGTTGTAATTGCAGTACAGTTTGGCTTTTTTTTTTCTTCCAGCTGGTGATATGGGATTCCTTTTATTTTTCTTTTCTTTTAAATAATTTCAATTAGAGATCATTTCATGTAAGCTATATCGCAAAGTATGTATCTGTAAGCCGTGATTCACCCCCAGTTTAGACCGGATTTAGCCCACTTAGATCTATTTCAGACACTTCTTTAGTCCTGATTTGACTTGAAACGTAGCATGCTTGTAGCTTTTTTCATTTCATTGTTCAGCCTTTTACAGTTGAGGGTGTGTTTGAGAGGCCGAGATACGGCGAGAGTGATCTGATATGCAAAAGGTGCAGGTATGTACATAGCAACATGCCAACAGGACAGCCCAGTTAGCGATCGCGCTGACATAAACAGGTATTTTGTCAACATGCCGTTTCTTCCATGTTAATCGCCAGGAAATGGCTGACAGCGCACTCTCTCGTATCATTATTAACTGTCCTCCGATCACTGCAGTGTAACCCAAGAGTCTGTCAACATTTCTGTTTACACAAAGCGCACTGCTCTGTTTGAGGGAGAAGTTGTGGGGTATCTTGAACAAACGGTGCTCTATTGGCTCGTAGCGGTTGTTCAGGGACTGTTGAGAAGAGGCTTGACTTGGAGGACCATGAAGTGACAAATACATCAATCTGAGGAATGTATTAACTGTGTACTTATTACACATTGCCTGTATATGTGCAAAAAGTAATATTATGAGCAGCTGTATATAACAAATTTGATAGTGAAGTGTCAGGTATAAATAAATGTTCATGTATTTATTTATTTAAAGCTGGGGTACCTGATTTTTTGGTGTTGTAGAATACATGTATTTTTGCCACCTCAGAGTATGTTGTAAACACAGCAAAACACAGACCTTGTTGTATTGTGTTCACCTAAAGTTTATTGAGCAATGGATGACAGGAGTCTAATCTAAATTAGTGCAATTTATCTTGGGGGTGGCCGCCCCTGCTGCACTCAATGCTGTATGTGGGTGTGAAATGTGCATGTAATTCCATTCTTTGAACAATTTGAATACACATGAGGGATTGTGAGAGCTAGAAACAAGTTTGAGCCACAACAAAAAATGTCACTGTTTGAACAGGAATAATCAGGTACCCCAGCTTTAACGTTTACAAAAACAGAAGAGGGTGTGAGTGAAGTTTGAACTTTGTGGTCCAAACTCATTCCTATCATTTCGAACACCATTTCCTAACATTCCAATTCTTCACAAGGATTTCACTATGAGAACACCTAGTCGGCCAGTTCACAATCAACCTCTTACCCCCCGCCTTAACCGAGTGTTTTGTATTGCGTTTTTATCCCCGTTTCTATCACTATTTTGACGGGGTTTTTTCAAGAAGCTTTTAGATTTGGATAAAGCTGGACAAAATGTGCTCGGTTCAGGTGGGGATTAAGAGGTTAATTAGACACAAAGCGCACTTAGGGCTTTTCCCCAACGACTGAAGGTCAAAACAAATTCAACTTTTTTCTAAGAAATATACAGGTGCATGGATTTGAATTTCAGGTTTTCGTTTTATATTGTGTATTATTATCAAAGGGAATGTCGTCGAAATGATTATTCAGCTATATTTCTGTTAACTAAACTAATGACAGTGGAGAAGCCAAAATGATAATTTGAAGAGGCTAAAGCAGATATAATTTGTAGCTGTTGCAAAATACAATATTTTTTCCACTTCACTCTCACCAACAGCTTCTTTTTTAATCCAGCTGTAGACTTTCATGACTGTAAACTCACATAAAGTCTGAACAGAAGGCTGAATTGACCAGTGACTGCCTGTTGACAACGCATGAGGTGGGAGTAAAACGTCACAGTCACATTATTATGAAAAGGCATTACAAACAAACATTGTTAAGTATAGCGTCAACAACAAGTTCCAAATGATGAGTTGAGCCCAGTATCTGAGTGACTTCATGTTCAGGGTGAGATTCTCCAGTGGGACGCCCCGGGCCCTGGGTGTGTCCTGTTTGAGTGGGTGTGTGTTGTTGGATTATGTTTCTTCTGTCAGGGTTTCTTGCATGTGAAGACTCGTGTGTGCCCTGTGTTTCGGGATATTTCAACTCCAAACAAACCTATAGTCCAGTCAGATATGAAGCGGGAGTTTAAGGTTCCCCACCATTTTGTTTCACAATCATCAGGAATATACAAACACAATGGGGATTTGTGTGATCAAAATGGACTGTTTTTTGTTGTTTTTTTGTTTACATTTTAGTTGCAATAATGAAAAGCAACACTACACTACTTTTACTTCCATTTTCATAAAGACGACTGCCTCTGACTTCCTTCTTTGACGGCTTTTTCTGCCACTGCTGGCCTTTTATCTTTTTGGTTTTCAACTGTCGTAAAACTGTTGTACATAAGCAAACGTTCCCACAATATCAGACTCGCTCCCGATGCCCAATGATATACAGTGCCTTGCGTGAGTGGTTGGTGGTGGTCGGAGGGGCCGATGGCACAGACTGGTTGCCTCGCTTACGTCAGTCTACCCTAGGGCAGCTGTGGCTACAACAGTAGCTTACCACCACCGGGTATGGAGTGACTGAGTAATGACGACAGTGTAGCGTTTTGAGAAACTTGGTAATACAGGCTGGTAAAGCGCAATACAAGTGTAAGGCATTATTATTATTATTTAATGGTTAGGGCAAGGTGTGAACTTTCTGCAGTCATTAGGAAAGGCAACTTAATGCACACAGAAAAATGCTGTATGAATACTTATGCCCCACTTTTCAGTTTTCTATTTTTTGAAAAATAACAGAATCATGTATCATTTTGCTTTCACTTCACAGTTGTCTGTTACTTGTGTGTGAACTTTCTGCAGTCATTAGGAATGTTATGAAGGCAATGTAATGCACACAGAAAATGCTGTATGAATACTTATGCACGCCCCACTTTTCTATTTTTTGAAAAATAACAGAATCATGTGTCATTTTGCTTTTACTTCACAGTTGTCTGTTACTTGTGTGGGAACTTTCAGTAAAACATTCAAAATAAAATCTTTACGTTTATGGTTGTAAACATGACAAAATGTGCAAAAGTTCAAGTTGTATTAGTACTTTCGCAAGGCACTGTATTTGCAGTGGGTATTAACCACTTACCCCCCCTCCCGGCCAAGTCTGAAAGCTTCTCAACTGGAGAGCAGTGTATTGCCTAATTTGAAAGCTAAGACCTACATAAGTGATCGGAACTTTGTTGTCACATTGTCGCCGCGTTTTTGTCACATTTTTGTCTCTTTTCTGTCATTTTTTGGTCATGTTTTATGTTTTATCATCACTTTTTTGTTGCGTTTTCATCCTCATGTTTGTTGCTATTTTGATGCTTTTATGAAGCTTTTAGATGTGGGCAAAACTGTTCGGCTGCCTGTTCAAGCAAAGCGCCAATGTCTCCAATGTGATGAGCTGGGGATGTCTCGCTCCCAATAAAGTTACGATGAGAAGAGACGATGAGAGAAATGTTTTTAACGGTATTTCTCATCAATACAATACCTGTGATGAAATAATTTGTTGGATTTTGTGACATTTATCGGGTGAGAAGTTGCTCACTATCGAGAATAATTATTACTAAAGGCAATATTAATCTAATTTGGGCGGCACGGTAGCACAGCGGTTAGCGCTCGTGCTTCACAGCTAGAAGGTCCCGGGTTCGATTCCCACCTGGACGGGGCCTTTCTGTGTGGAGTTTGCATGTTCTCTCCGTGTCTGCGTAGGTTTCCTCCGGGTACTCCGGTTTCCCCTACCACTAAAAACATGTACAATAGGCCCAGGGACTGCAGGTGGAAATTAGCACAAGTGCTATAACCTGGTACAATGCATCTCTCCTTTCTGAGGCTAATGTATATTGCACACTGTCCCTGTTCAAAAATAAATAAACAAACAAACAAACAAACAATGCTGCTATGTCAGTGGCCATTTTAAATGTCCACTTACGTGATGTTTTGTGTGGATGATTTGGCGATATGTCGTAAATGTCAGGGGTAAGATCGTAGTGGATACGAAACCCAGACTCGGCCAAAACCTCCCTCTCAAAATGTTTCTCTCTGCGCATAATCAATATACGTCTGGCAAAACACTTATAAGCAAAATATTTGAACATCAAATTGACTGCTGCGAGACTTTAGAAGTAAAACCTACATCAGAGCGGCAGTGGGAGTGGATTTCACATCTTCCCTTTATACTTTGAGCTGATGTCCCGCTGGCAGTTTTTTTTTTCGCCGGGAGCTTCACGATTCTCGGTTTGCTGAGCTGAAAGTATAGCTGTCTCTCTCTCCTTGTACCAGTCCAGATCTGACACACAGTGGGTTTCTTGGAGCAGGAGGAGTGGTGGGGGACAGTTCACGTTGGTTAAGCCTCTCCTGATTAGCCACCGCAGACACAGGGAGAAAGGGGTTTGTGAAAATGTGTCACAGCTCAGTGTGTCGGCCATATTGGAAAGAGGAGATGCTTGTTTTGACAGCGCTCTGGTGGAGTCGTCTAGCGGTGTCATGCAGTTAAATAAGATGTAGGGCTATTTCAAACAAGCCGGTAATTATAAGGCCGTTTTTTTAAAGGAACACATCCTCGGAAGTGTTCATGTCTGTCAATCATGGCGACAGCGAGATAAAAGAAGATAATTTTTAAACACGGCACAGAAGCCACGCAGACTAAAACACAGTCTAAAACTAAGACTAACCCTTCTGAACACAAAGGATTAAAGAGGTAACAACTTTGGACCACACCCCAATGGAGAAATATACAGGAGTTTCTTGCTACTAAGGGCTATGTTGCCATGTTCACTATAACGTCTCAAAGAAACACAACAAGAAGCAGGGCAGATTTGAAACTGTGTCACGTTCAAAAGTGGATTAACGTGTTTTTATATGCACAACGGAGAGACTTACCTCCTTTGCATTCACCTCCCGCCTCAGCTGTATTGATGTTTGTTGCTCATCGAGGAGCTGCTTCTTAAACCTTTCGAACCAAGTAACACCCCGGTAAACAGCCTTCAAACTACTAAATGCTATGACTAGACTATGACTGCACAAGGTCTACACCAGGACTGAGAAACTCTAGGGCCTGTACATACCATTAGTTGTTGTAGGCCTGCCACAGCTGGAGACACTGTGGATTTCTCGGTATCATGTCAGAGTTTGTTGATGGGCTGCACACGTCATTGTCTGGATTTAGTTTATATTACTTGTGAAAATCCATCCTTGTGCCTCTCAGGCTAAACAACGTCTGAATATTTTCTCTGTGAGTTTGCTTGACATTGATGCGGTCGCTGCTGGCTGCTCCCACACGGTGTGCACCTTCTGCAAACCCCCCCCCCCATGTGTGTATTTCACAATCAACACACAGCACTATGCAGACACATGCTATTTTGCTATTTGTGCGGGTCCCATGCCTGGATAATTATTATTTTGCCGTGGGGGGTGCATATCTGACATTAAAAAACAAAAAAATATGCTAATCACCTTGAAGTAATAATTTGCTGTGCAGAACCAAAAACATATAACTACACCTTAAATAAGTCTTAATAAATTATGAGCTAACACCTAATTCATCACATGTCATTAGTTAAGTGTGACTAACTACTACTTAACTACAACAGTTCATTTCTAACTCACAATGAATGGTTCTTCACATACTTGACTGAAAGGAACAGGCCACCAAGCTCAGGTAAGAACATATCTCAGTATGGAAAAACGGTGTCCTGTTCCTTTAAGTAGTTATTAAGTAGTGTTAGTCGCACTTCACTAATGAATTGTTCATGGTGAATTAAGCGTTAACTTTGTAGTTAATAAAAAAAGTGTTACTATGTATCTTATATGTACGCTTGTGGCCTTGAATTAAATGTGTGTTCTATTGCATTGTGGCTCTGTCTAAAGTCACAAATTACAGAGGTCCGACTTTGACACGTTGTTGCACATTGTAGCTTGTATCTAGAGCTAAGTGGGATACTTTTCTGAAACAAAAACCACAAACCATTTTGTTTCTTTCTCACAGATTCCTGCTGACAATGGCCTTCGCCCTGTATCCCCAGCCCTGCCCCGACCCGGGCCAGACGAGCCCTCAGGAGCAGAGCGAAGAGCCAGAGGTTTCTGTGGTAATGGCCGAAGCGTCCGCCCCGCCTTTGTCTCCCTCTGACTTGGGCCTCCTGTCGCCCCCTCCGGACTTGTGCCCCCTGTGTGGACACAGCCATAGCGTGGAGGAGAACCACGAGTACTTGTACCAGGAGGAGGTGGACGATGACCTGGTCTGTCACATCTGTCTGCAGGCCCTGATCTGGCCCCTGGACACACCCTGCGGACACACCTACTGCCAGGAGTGCCTGACCAGTTTCCTTTTGGAGAGCGACTTCTGCCCCGTGTGCCGCACACCCCTCATGTTACAGAGCTGCAGGAAGCCCAGTCTGCTCGTGCACAAGCTGCTGGACAAGCTCACGGTCATTTGCCCCTTCACCGAGTACTGCAAAGAGACAATGGCCCGCTCAGAGCTGGCGGATCACATCAAGAACAGGTGAGCCGCTAAAAAGGTTACCACAAAAACAAGTTTATTTAAATCCCTTGATTTTCCGAAGTCAGAAGACAACACAAAAGACGCATCTTACTGTAGTTATTCGCTACTTTAATTTTAAAGGCTTTATATATCCATTAACTAGTCAAACTTGATAGAAATACACCTTTCTAGCCTCTGTTGGCCTGAGGCAGACTGACTGACGCACCCAGTCTCGGTTTGCCAGATAAGGCAATGTTTTTACCTGATTGTGCTCCATTTGTCGTTGTTGTTGGGCAAGTTGGTGCTTTTGGAAGTGTTGCGAGGATTTTGCATGTACTGGCGAGGATTTTTAATCCGATCTTATATGGCTTGATTAGGTGCACCCAGACATGTTGAGCCGCACCTCTCTCTCCTTCATTAGCCATTGGGCTGGAAACGCTGGAAACAAGTTCCATCTGGCAACACTGCCCATTCCACTCTCACCAACCACAAATCACACCAACAGCAGATAGTACACCATTTGTCTGTTTCTTACACAAACAAAGAGGAAGACATTGTGGCAGTCTGAATTGAAACCACCCAAGCTCTAAACCTAAACTCGGATTTTGCCTTTAGTCCTATTAATCATCAGCCTTTATCATTGGTCACTGCAGTAGTCCTTTGCAGCCCTTTGCCGCATTCTCAGCAATAATATATTTTTCTTCTGCCTCTTGTCTGAGCTCCTTAAACTTGGCTGTTGTTGTTGCTCCTGATCTAGTTGCTGTTTATTTATATATAATTAAAAGACAACACGTTTGCCTCCCCTGTGAGGGCATGTTTCCATTAAAGCTCATTAACACCCCTCAAACCCAAAGGCCTATCGGATAATTAGTGCTACACAGGCCACACATGCTCTCTGTTTTCTGCTCACCACACACGTAATAAAATGTGGTGCGAAAAGTCTGAAAATATTCCTTTTCTCTCTGGGTTTTTGCCACTTGGTTCTCCTCATTGGGGCGGGGCTCTGATCGCTGCTCTGTCTGATGTCGTGAGACCCAGAATGAGGTGTGGAGCGGTGAGACCTGCTCCATCAGGACAGCCGTTAGAAGGTGTTATCTGCTCAGGTCAAAAGTCACGTCTACAGAGATATAACGGGATTATTGCAAAATGTAAGAAAATGTTTTCACTGTCTGTCTAGTTTTAAGGCCATTGCGAGTTTGGCTTTTGTCTGTCTACTTCAAGGCCTTTTGACAAACCAGTATCCTTGGTCTGGCTAAAGCGCAACATTGTAACTCAACTCTACTCAAACATGTAAAACATATATTTGATATGAGAATTCAGGAGTGCACAAAATGCAAGCTAATACTGGCCTGTAAACAAAATATTTAAAGGCAAGGCCGCACAGAGCATAAATATGTTTTATGAAAGTTTGTCTTGGCACTGAGATTGAGAATTCATGAGACAGCCATCTGGCGAGAGCAGTTTCCAAACTCATGTATTCCTTCTTGACCTTTCTTGGCCTTTGTGTCGCAGCGTTGTCATTCTGGACACAGCATCGCAGCACGGAACAACCCGTTCCTATTCGCTCAGACATACGACATTTCTCTTTTACTTCGACAGTTGATTTTTAGGATACAAATAACCTCTCCCTCCTGTGCTGTTTCTGAACATGCAGCAACATGCGCACATGCCTTTTCAACGCTCTCTGCTTTGAATGCCTTTTATACATCACTATTTAGTTTCAGGCAAGTTTTTCTCATGTTTTGCTATGGGCACAGTGTCCCTTTTCTCATTCTTTTTTTCCCCTCCAACTTGTACAACAGTTCTCATTTTCATGCACTAAGGCCTGTTGAGGCATTCATCAAAGTGTGAATATTTTGAAAGGCAATGAGACCCACATAGCGTAGCGAGTTGCATTTCATCAGGACTCTCAAATCTCGCTCATTGGCCATAAGACACATTTCACATCTACCACACGCTCACATGCCACGCTGAAAAACATGCCCTATATATGATTGGAGTTTCAAAATGCATTATTGTGGCAAACATTGAGAATGTATTATGCATCTGCCGACTGTCTTATCAGCCAAGAGCTTCTTGTCACTCACTTTGAGCTCCTCACTCACTCGCCCTCTCGGTCTCTGGTCGGGGACAGAGGTGCGACTGTCGGCTTGGGCTCTGGGTTAACCAGTGCAGGCTCTATGCCAGCCCGCTTCCACCCAACCTCAAAAACGGGCTAAATGTGGAAATGTATTTGATATGCAAATCGATTTCTGCTGTTTGCTGCAGACGCAAAAGCTGAAAAACTGATATGGCTTTTCTAAGGCCAATGCCGATTTTAGGGAATTTTTATTGGCAGATGCTGATATGCTCGGCCGATATTTTTGACCAATATGTTTGGCAGATTTTTCCAAATGTCTGGTCTATAATCCTGTAAAAACATAAATACTTGGCCACTCCAGCAGTGGCAAATTTTATTTAATTACTTTAGGTGATTTAATCATAGTTTCTGTTCCAGCTTTGATTAGTTGCCGCTAGCATTAGCATACTGTTGCTAGTCGCGGCATTTTGCGCGGTGATCAAAAATACAATTGCGGAGGTTAAAACTAACTCAGCAAATGAATTCACCAGGTTCTGCTTCAAAATGACACACAGCATGTCCATATTGACTGAGGTTTAGTGACACTTGTAGCTAACCAATTTTCATCGCAATGTTTTTTCTGTTCCCGAGACCTAGGGAGTTGTGGGAGAACTCATTTTAACCACTTAACTGCCACCCTAGGGTTAGGGTTAGGGTTAAGGATTAGGGTTAACAATTATTTACATCCAAGTCTCAAAGCGTATTGACTGGAGAGCTTACAGTCTATATGCCAGTGTGATACCTAATTTGAAAGCCAAGACCTTCTAGTTTCTAAAAATATGTGTGAGATCTGTGTGAGTGAAACACAAGTTGCGTTACATTTGCCGTTCTTAACCCTAATTATATCCTGATTAGGGTTAACTAACCCTCACCCTAACCCACTGATCAGGGGAGACGGCAGTTAAGGGGTTAAAGCCCTGACTTAGCTCTTTTCAATGCGAAAACAGGAAGTCTTAATCACTTTCGGTCCCGGAGATATCGGCTTTTCTCGGGGCTAGATCGTCAGATATTCCTCAAATATCGGCCGGCCGATATATTGGTCGAGCTCTACTTCTGATAGTGTAGCAGCTTGATAGGAAAATAATGGTTTCCGCCTAGTTTCGAATAAAATTTATAAATCTTGTTTCTGAAATAATCCAAACAAGCTATAGCTACAGCTCTGCCCTCCCTGTTTTTTTTTTTTTTTTTTTTGCATTTCTTCATCAACTCCACGATCGTCTCACGCTAAGCAAAGACTGAAAACTTGAGAGCTAACCTAAGTGTTATTGTTGGTGAAAGTAAAAAAATAATTAAAACTGAAAAAATGCCTCTAGCTTGTAAAAACGAGGTCTATTTTGACGTCAGAGTGAGGAACTGGTCCGTGTTAACGGGCAAACGATCAGAAATTGCATGCGCGTGTTTGGCCTTGTGCGTTTGTGTCGACTTGTGACGCCGATTTGGAGTTAATGTGCGAGCGAATGAAAGATCTCCTATGGGGCTCGCTGCTCTGTGTTCACAAACTGCATCCTGTCACAATCCAATTACATTTCCATTTCCCGCTGCCCTGTGGTCCCCCGCATACACACAGTCAAACAGGGCCGTGTGTGCGTGCATGCATTAAGGGGCACAGAAGAAGAAATCTCAGCTCGTCGTAAACCACACCGGCGCTGTCCATGAAAAAAATGTATTCAGACTTTGGGTATTTACACCGGTTAAGTGTCTTTCCGGAGGCGCAGAGTCAGCTCAGCGCCATGGAAATGAGAAGCCGGAGGGGGAAACAGGTAAAGGCAAGAGGACAGGAACTTAAAGTCAAATATGCAAACTGAGCATTTAGGTGATGCGCGGGGAAAAGGGAGAAGTGGGAGAGATTTCTGGACCACTTGTCACTACGATCCGTCATTGTGATCGTATGGAAACTATTTGCCTGTACTTATGCATGTGAGCGTGGATGATTGCCTATAGGCCTATATGAGTCACACCCAATGAGAAAAAAAAAGAAAAAAGAAATAGGTTGGAGTTTGAGGAGGTTTCACCCGCTCATCCGAGAAGCTTCTTTAAGCTTCATCTGTTCATCAGGTCAGCCATTGTGTTTCTTTTTCAATGCCCTTCATGCTAATAGGTCACTGGCTGCCACGGGGCAATCATGGCGTTTTCACATGGTACGTTGTTGATGATGCACATGAGAAAATATGCGGATAGAGCACCAACCCCATCCAGTTCCTTAGACTGTTTCTGTCGAGTCCCAAGCAAACTGTGAGAAGCACTTTGTACTGTCTGATCTGTACCATTATCATTGTCATTATTACATATTATTGATGGGGGGGACGACGGATGGAAATTCGCCCAAGGCTACAATCCGGTGTGGCGTGTTTACATGCATGAGACCCATGTATGTTCATTAACATGCACTGTCCCTTCCAAATAAACCGATAAATAAATAAATAAATACAGCTGCAATTGTTGTGCGTGTGCAAAGCGGCACGTGCGGCGCGCTCTGGCTTCCATTGTATCGTACAACTCCAATCAATTCCCCGCAATCATGAAGTTTTACGTAAATGTTCCTCAGCATTCATCATTAAGTCACTGAGCCTTAATCCAAGCACAGGCATTTTACTGAGCAATAGCTTAACCTTTAGCTCGGCGTATTCTTTATGACATTTAATAAACGCATGATTGAACTATTTAAATGTGCACCGGGGACAGGGGAGCAATTTGATTTCTAATGTTTATTTTTTTTGCACCTCTCTGTCTCTTCTGCGTCGCCCACAGTAATAAGCCAGAGCGGCCGGAGGAATATTGATTTGCTGCTTTGTTTTGGTCACGCTC
The DNA here is from genome assembly GCA_021464625.1 of Proterorhinus semilunaris. NCBI lineage: Eukaryota > Metazoa > Chordata > Actinopteri > Gobiiformes > Gobiidae > Proterorhinus > Proterorhinus semilunaris. Next base: position 12,918,613 of record CM038351.1, on the reverse strand, counting down.
TTTTCCTTTTTTTTTCTTCTTTTTTTTTTGCTCACATGTGTAGTATAGGTCCATTCTGTGAAGCCATCAAGAGCAATCTGCTGCACTGGGAGCGGTCCATCGTTACCGTGGAGGGGTGAGGAGCTTTGAGGCGACATGATCTCCCCTCTGGTGTTTTTACCTTTTCCTCATCCATCCACGCTCTCTCAATGCACGGTATGTTTATGAAACCCGGGGAGGTGAATGCGAAGGTTGCGCGCGCATCTCTCTCATTAAATATGTGTGCGAAGGTGTAGTAACCAATGAGAGCGGCAGCAGGTACCTCCCCCCAGCCCCGGCTCTTGCCTTTGTTTGGTCTGCTCCAGCGCCCCCCGCCCCCCTCCCCCGCACTGTGCTGCAGTATAAGTCACACGCTGCACTGTTTTCCCTGACACACACTCCCGGACGCGCACACGCCGACAGCGCGGGCGGACAGGCGGGCAGACATGTCCACACACGAGCGCAAATCCTCTTACAACCCCACAGTGCCCAGAGCAGATTAAAGGGCTGCAACATCTCAAATTGTGGTCCAAATGTGCCACCTTTGCGCGGCTCCCCGTCACTCTTGTCTTTCCCTCCAGCACTTTTGCCTCCGCGGGACTCTTGCACCTTGCTTTGGCTTTCTTTTTCTTTTTTTCTCCTGCTCCTCCTCCTACTTCTTCTAGTGCCGGCGATGCTACTTAAGGCTCCTCTGTCTTCAGCAACCTCTGGCAACCGTCCCGTTCTCCTCTGCGGCTGAGATGACCGGGCAGCCAGCCTGAGGCGAGAGAAGGTGGGGGTGGGGGTGGGGGGGAATTAGAAGAAGTGTCTAGCGAAGCTCAAGAAGCGCAGCAAAGGCTAATAGGGTGTTTAGCACGGGGCTGTTAGCGATTCTCAGAGCGGGGTGAGACTGACAGCATACGAAATAGCGGAGGGTCCGCGCGGCCAGGTTGGGAGAATTGGCGGTGGAGGGGGGGAGGAGGAGGGAGAGGAGGGTTGGAGAAAGATCCCGACGCAGAAAAAAGGTGATTTAGAAGATAAAAAAACAAAACAAAACAAGAAGAACAAGAAGAAGATTTCAAAGTGGCCATGAAGGCTCTCTTGCTGCTGGTCCTGCCTTGGCTCAGCCCGGCCAACTACACAGACAATTTGGGCAACCTGCACATCCTCTACTCAGAACTGTGAGTACAACAGTGAACGCATTAATCGCCCCCGACCACCATCACCCCATCTACTTCATCCCATCCCTCCATCCAAGTCCTGCTTTCTTTTATTATTGGGTACTGCATACAAGTTACTTTCCGATGTCGTAATAGTCGTACGGGAGCGCGCTGTCCCAGTGTCCGGGACGGTTGCAGCACTGCAGCATCTCCCCGTGGCTCCCCTCGCGTGGCGCGATAGAGTCTGTTACTACCATTATCGATCCCAGCGAAAGCATTCGTCAAAGTCTCGGGCTTTTAAATACAGTGTAGTTTGGCCGAGCACCGGATGGCTGTGACCACATTGTGTTTGTTTATATGAACTGACTTCAGCTCTGCATTAAATATTCATAGTCAGCTACTCCACTCTGAGCTCACGGGCTGGATTTGTATTGGTACATAGTAAAATAGCTCATAACAAAAAAATTTCTGTTACATGCGTGGATGCATAAGACCATGCAATGTAGGATTTCTGCAAACGCGTTGTCTTTGTGTGACATGTAGCGCATCAACACAGGCTATAGATGGTTGCGGCTGAATGGTGCTTGATTCATTCAGGAAAAACCTAGTACAGCAGACAGAATCCGGTAGCAAAAACCAAACATGCCTTGATGGTGCTTATTACACAACATGGTCATTTTTACTAATTGAGATTTATCAAAAGTTGTCAGGTGAAATTAGTGTCAGCAAACATTGTGTTGGATTTCTAAAATGCCAGATTTTGAAAAGTTGAAACTTGTAAAACGCCTGTGTGCTGTATTCCTTGCAGATTTGTCCTTGACTTATCTTCTGGACAGCTTTGCAGAGCTCCTACTGGCCCCTTTGTCTTGCAGATGACGCCTGTTATATTGTTACAAAAACTGGGGGCCGGGACACCACAGCTCAACATGGAGCCGGGGCTCTGTGCAGCTAAATCCACGCGGGTACTTCTGTTTCCAGCGTGGAACGGGATTGCCCTATTATAGTCCGTGAATGCACAGCATAATGATGCAGTGCAAATCCTTTTAATTCACTGAGTACCATTTTTGCACAGAGGAGACGGGGAGTGTTGGGTTCAAAAGGAGACAAGCAGAGAACATAGGAGAGATGAGAGGAGACAGGAGGCTACAAGGTCACTCCTCATGCCTGCTGTCCATCTGTCCGTCCATACGGTAACCCTAGTGGTGCCACCAGGCATGCCCGGTATATGGGTCATTTCATTGCAAGCCTGTTCAGATTCGAATGCATTTGCGGTCGAGATTTATGGACAGTGAAGCTGTGATGATGACGGCATGACAGAGAGAGAAAGCAAGAGCAGATGCTGTGTTTTTCAGCCTGGATAGAGAGCAGTGGCACACCATTCGTCTTTATCCAAACCGTTGACAGCGGCAGCCTCCAGACGGCCATTCTTCGTGCTCTTACCCATTTGTCCCCTTTCCTTTAGCCTCTCTGGTGTCTTTCAATTTAGCCAATCATCGTGGAGAGTTTAGACAGTGGTTAGGTCTATCGGATGCAAACATGTCCGAGTTGACTGAGCCCAGATGGAATCAACAGTGTAAGGATTGCTTTGTATTGTTATACTGCCATCTCCCTCTGTCCGCAGGAGCCAAAGCAAATAACAGTGGCAGGTGCAGAGGAGAGCAGTGGGTGTGTAGCAGCTTCAAACACGTCAGAGAAATCGTTTTGCATGAACAAATTAGATTTAGGATTTAGGCTAAACAACAACTTTTGCCTATATCCAATTACAGGTATGAAACAAGGCATGGAGCAATTTTGCAATTTTAATGATTAAGATAGACATTTACTGCTGTCGAATATGCAGATGGACACATGGCAACAACAGAAAAAAAAAGCTAAACAGCTCTAAGGGGCATCTTCTTCATATACAATAATAGTGAAAATATCTTAGCAGTTACAGACTGTTGCGTAAGTAGTGCCTTATGTAGCCTGTTTTGTTTTGCTATGTTCTTTGCCCAGCGAGTGAAAAGCACAGAATTAAATTTTTTCACCCAACTATGTTGAAGCCAATTTTCCATTATTGTGTTCTAATATAACCAGATTGTTCAAAAGACAGGTATCACCAAATAGTAATAGATTTAAGGAGCGCAGTTGGCTGAGCTAAATTGTGTATGTAAACATCCTGACAGATGCAAATGGGCTTTGCCTTTAGTCCCTCCCCCAGCCCACATGGTCTCCCCCTGATAAGCAGAGCACTGCTGTAGAGTTAATGATTCATGTTGGTTTGGGGCCGAGCTGCCATGTCTTAAACAGCCTGATTAGTCGAGCTTCCGTCCTTCAGGGCTCATCTCGGAGGTGTTTGATCAGACAGAGGTGCGGCACACTCCCAGAGCACCGGACGTCTTCAGCATGGACGCACCCTAACAGGATTATCTGCCCAGCCACTACACTCGCGCCCATCGCTTCATTTGTTTATGTCTGGGTCAAGAGTAGCACTGACTTTATAACTTTACCCTGGACACTTTAAGAGCAAGTCAGACGCCGCTGATTAGACCTTTGCTTGGATTCAATTTTAATCCCTCTGCTGCTGCATTTATCTTTTTGTATCTTGCGCTGACGGGACAGAGGGCAGGGGCATAAAACATCAAGCTACTTCCCGACCTCCTGCGTGGCACCCTAGAAGCAGATAACATTAAATCACCTTAATTATTTCTTTGCGTGGGATTTCAAGTGTGAAGCACATTAAGCAAATCCATCATGGGAGTATTTATATGCATGAAGGAACCAGTGGGCAACCGTGTGTTCCGCTTACACAATCAAAGTATGGAGTGGAAACAAGGGCCAGGGGAGAACCATACGGAAAACACACGGAGTTACACAAAAGCGTGAAGCCTTTGTGTGTCATTTAAGGTGTTTTGGATTTGTTGACAGCGTGTGAAAGTTGCCTCAGGGTTCAGATGTATTTGAGTTGTTTCCTCGCATTTTGCATTCACCACCGAAAGGCATCCGATGCGCATTTTCTTCTTCGATGTGTGAAAGTTGACAATCCAAAGCTCTGTTGGCCATTTCTTACACCAAAACACACGGCGGGCGTATATTTGAAACATCGACAGCGGAGGAATTATGTGTGGACATGAACAAACATTAGCTGTGGGTTAAAGGGTTTACTTTTGTCGAGGCGCACTTCAAATCCACGAACACAGACGGCAGCCTAGACTGAATCAGATACGCTGCTCCGTGACATGTCCGAAACTATAGCAACCTGCTTGGGGCTCACGAAAACATCACCATCAAATTGTCTAAAAATACAACCTCCAAAAGTGCCCTCTGTGGATGTTTAGTAGGTTACATATATTCTCCTGAAGGCAGTCCGTTTTTTTTTGCTGAGCTGCTGAATCCTTTAAATCCATTGTCCTAGTTCCACAGCACTGAAGATGCCAGTGTTGTGAAAATAACTGCCGCTGCTTGTTGGCTCACAGTGTGTCTGATGTTTAGGCTCTTTGACCTTTGAACTATAAGTTAACATTCAGCATGATATCTGTAAGGACCGGATCGATTCGCGTGAAACAAAAACGGACACAAAGTCGAGTGTCTTCTCTGTAATTGAACGCCTGCAATTTGATGTAATTATATTTTTTATAAAGGCCCTCCTTTGCTGAGCTTAAGACACTAATCAGAATCCCCGGTGCCACAACGTTGACCAATGAATCGAGCTTCCTGGAGACGACGGAGATTGGCTTTCAGGTCCAATCGGGAGGGGTTAGGGGCTTGATTGTTTACGTTTTAGAGAATGTATGTTGTGATGTTGTTGCCTTGTCATAAACATACCTGGAGCAGTTCTCCGCTCAAAGGGTATTCTTCACAGCACTATGTGTTTGCTAGCATGCCCATAGCAGAAAATAAAAGTTTTTCTTTTCTTTTTTTTTTACATAATGTGTTATTCCCACTACTCTCTGCATAGGGCGCTCCAGACCAATTTGAAGTCATGGCCATCCCAGTGTTTCACTCCTCACAGTCTTGAACTACCAATGCTGAGGCTCCCAAAATAATGTTTTAAGCCACAAGATTAATATGGAATGTTTGTGGGCTCAATCCCCAGCCAAAAATGATCAGGGAAATTGTTGGTGATCTTTTTATTCAAAGTCTTTCCTGTACAGTTGCATTGGCCGCCCTCCTTCATCTGAAATGCCCATCAGCGTCTTCAACATGAACCCAGTCTGTGTATTCCTGTGTATGTGTGGATCATCTGTGAGTGCAGTTGTATGAGAGGAGCCGACGGCCCATATAGCCTCGTACTGTGGAGCTAATCTCTCACGTGAGCGCTGCCCGCCGACTGCCAGGACTGAGGGTTGTAGAGCCACGACACATGGACGTAGGGAAACCAGGACACGGCCATTGTGGCACAGGGAGGGAAATATAGGCTAAAAGGCAAACGAGCGAGCGGCGATGTGGGACAGCGGCCCAGTGGGGATTCTCCTTGATCACGTACATGTAGCGCAGAGGAGATTACAGCTGTCAGTGCGTTTTTTATTTATTTTTTTTTATGTGAGGGAAAAAATACGCACATAGCAATTTACTGGAGATGAGCTATGTTTAGAAGTGGACACATTAGTCCAGAGTGAGCTCAGTGAGGGCGGGTATTACTGTTATCTTCCACCGAGATGGGTGTGGCAGAACTATAAATTTTATATACAAATTGTGTGGTTTAATAAACAGCAGCATTATCGACCTTCGTGCGAATACAAATTGAATTAACTTCCCACTCCGATGCTCCACGCTCCTTATGTTCTTCAAAGCACACGACTAAATTATAGCAATTACGTCTGCGCAATTGAAAAAAAAAAAAAAATCAGTTTCAACGGTCGCAGAGGATTTAATCAGGTCCAGTGTTTCCATGTGTTGGACTTAGCCGGCCTGATATTCCCCTCTACAGCGCAACCAGACACCGGCTCAGAGCCGTGGCAGGGGCCCTCCACCGCCTCATCATGGGGTCAGGCCACGAGCGATCACTGCACGTATCGATTGTGTGAAAATCATGAGTCAGTTTGGCCTGTTTCGAAGTGACAGACTGTGCAACGCCGCTCGCGTTCATGGCGATGCGCTAGACCCGCCAAACCGGCCCGGGCAACTCCTCACAAAGGAAAGTCCTGACACACGGCTCCCTGTGGTTTGTGGAGTCACTTTTGGTTTCTGTGCTCGAGAAGGAGAAGCCACGCCCAGCAGTGCAGCAGTAGCGATGTCAACTTGACTTGCTGAACTTAATCCATTCTTAGACACGAGATTAGCCACATTTTCTTCCCACAACTAATACTGGCCCTGGTCGTAGTGGCCGCGGCGTGGCCCCCTCCGTGAGGCAGATGGGATTACGTCGCACAGCGGGTCGCCATGCAGCCCATCCTCTGACTAACACTCGTCTAGTTCATCATTAACAGGATTACTCAGCCTCTCTCTTTATGCATCTCTCAATTAAACTGCATATTTCTGCACAATCAGACTTGCAGCTATGTGTGCCTGGCATCTGACCAGGGCGTCTGAGAAAACAATAATTGATATGCCAATCCAATCAAATAGTAATGTTCAGTTTAAGGTTATATCCAGGGTATAACAAGTGGATGATGCAATTTTGCATTCGTTAGTATTTGTGTGATTTTTTTTGTTTTTCAGTTTTACAGCAGCCTCAAGACATAATGAACGGTCAGTCCCTCAGTTTTAGACTTGCGGCAGCATTTGAAGAACTACAGATGTGTTTTTTTTTTATAGTTCTGTATGTGAAGACATATTATTTGAAGCAAAACAACATTTGAAATGTGGCTTTGACTTGCAAAGTTCCAAGAGGCCGTGTTAAGACAATCCTTAGACAAATAGTGTTGACTGATCACTCTGTGTGCTGTAACTGAGGAGGTCATTGGCAAGCATTTCACTCAAGAGTTATTTTACTCGATATTAAAGTATTTATGAAATACAAGTCAAAGCAATCATTTCAGTTGAAGTGATTTTGTTTGAAGACTAAAATGAAAGTATTATATAACTTCCTTGGTTTTATTATATTTTCTAGTCAAAACACTAACGAAAGAACACACAGAAATAGCGCTAATGAGCTTTTGTGCAGTTTGTTAAGCATAAAAATTGTGCTCAGAACTAGATCACAGCTCATATAGATCGAGTGCAGTTTTATGTAATTGCTATAATAAACCTCCTGTGCTTCACTCTGTGCAGTATGTGTGAATGACGTATATGGAGCCATGCACGTCACGTGACCTACTGGCTGTTAAAAGCTGCAGCAAACCCTCCAGCGCTTTGTGCTGTATCTTTCTCTTTGACACATCTCATACGTGTCACTTGTCACGCAAAGGAAAATGTAAGGGTTTGTTTTTTTGCCTTACATTAATTAGCGAGGCAGTACGTTTTTAGCTATTGCAAATGAGTCATTCCTTGAGTCACAATAAGGTCATGCCACTGTAGCCATGTGTACACAATAAAAATGAAAATAAAAAAATTGTTGCAATATTGAAAACTTTGCAGCATTTTTTGTGTCTGAGGAAAAGACTGAGGCCTGAGTTTAATCACACATTTTAAAGATGGTATTTTTGAGCTTTAATTCTTAAAAACAAATGGAAGTAATTGTTTTATGTGGAAAAAAAGTATGAAATCTCAAAACATGTACACACTATAATATAACATTGTGGGCGGGTTCATCTATCCACCATGCATGGTTAGTAGATTTACAAAAGCCCCCGAGCATTTAAATACAACCAAATTAAATGAATGTGACATGCTACATAAGAAAGGGAATCATTAACCCCTGAATGAAATAAACAGACAGCTGTCTGTGGCTTAGGCCATGACCTGATGCTCCCTCCCCAGGTGGTACTTTTCCTCATGCAGAATGTAGCCCAACACGCTTGCTCGGAGCAGGGAGGGAGCGGGAGTATTTGGGTGAGGCAGGATAATCCACTCACCCCTAAAGAGGATTGGAGAATCTCACTGACTCTGATGAGCTGTGAGCTGGTGTTTATTTCACATCACAAGAAGCACGCTGCAGTGTCACAGCCAGGGCTGCTCCACACACGGTCACTGGGGGACTAGTGGTATTAGGGTTAATGACAGGCCCAGTGTTACCACACTGGGCCTGTCATTGGTCTTAATGTCTGTCAGTTTAGTATAACTGCATGATATGCAGTCTTCCCTGAAATCATATTTTGTAATGGGCCATGAGAGTATGTGTATTTTTACATTAAAAAATATACGTTTATGTCCACTGTGAATAATGTTAGGATGTGAAATCCAGGGGAAAAGAACAATGTCAAACGATGGCAAAGTATAAATAATGTCATACAGGGCTGAGGAATATGACAGTAGAAAGTCTAATTATGATCTGATCCTGTGACAATCTCCCAATTTGGAGAAATTGTCATAATATCATGAAGACTGTTCCTCTGAATCACATATGTGCAACACGAAAAAATGCCATCTACTTTTCTCCACTCCTCCTGTTGTCAAGCTCGAAAAGAGTGACAGGAAGATTTAAAACTCAGTGAAGTGTAAACCATATGGAGAAGCAATCACAGTGTACAGTTATCTCTTGAAGGCAACATAAAGGTACTAAGTGCAGGAGAATTGTGAAAGAATCGAAATCATGATATAGGGAGTATAGGGTGAAGGATGAAGTTAAAGGCATGTGAAATTGGATATGATGATATTGGGGCTGGAAACAAACACTATAGGATTTCATGGCAGCACCTAGGAAGTCATTAGCAAAGTTAGGTTGCTCAGCACTATAGAAACATCCCATAACATTATGCACAAAGCTTGGATGAAAGAGAGAATATACAGAGAGTATGCATGAATGTACGTCCCCTCTCCATATTTGTGGCACCTCTGCTTGTGTGCACACTTAATTGCCTCTCTCGTCTCAGCTCCAGCAGCTCTTAAGACCACCCCAGACACAGACAAGGGCTTTCTGTCATGCCTCCCTGCCTTCCACCGTGCTCACCGCCTCTCGCTTCAAAAGTAATATTAAAACCACAATGATATGCTTTATAGATAGCTACATTTTTTTAATTAATGGCAGACAAAGCCCTAAAGAAAGCAGGCACCAAACAATAGCTGTGTCTCTTCCTGTTCTCGAGGCTTTTGATGTCGAGGCACTTATCAAAATCGGCTGCTCTTACTCCCCGTGGTGCTGCTTTTAACATTGCTGTCTGTGTTTTTTATACGCAAGATGTATTTTCAAAGCGCTCAAATCCTCTGTACATATTCTTAGTGAGACACTGCTGGTAAACAGGTGAAAGAAATGTTTGCTGTTGAAAAAAAAAAACATATTAAGGATAAGACTAGGGACTTTGGTGTTTGTAGGTCAGAAAATATCTTTAAGACGAAGGCCTTTGAAGGTGCAAGTTTCCATAAAAATGAAACTTCTGATTTAAAAAAATATCTTTGTTTCCAGGTAAGTGAAAACCGGTCCAAAACCCCCAATAAAAATTCAGTTTTGCCTGCCGCGTCTCCCATTAAAAGTAGTGTGCATTCATAAAACTCAAGATTTGGGTGGTCGTCGGGCTTGTTTTATGTAAAGTGAACAGAGGCGTATTCAATATTCTTCGCCCATCTGAACTCAGTGACTGTGGTCTGCCATTTTCCAATAGCCGGGGAGAGACAGGAATGTTGTCAGGAGTGTTCAGTTCCAAAGAGCCTGCTTGAAGTGGTTGGAGCTACGAACTGTACTTGCCAATGTGTGCGAGAGGGAGAAGATACGAGACTACACCTGCATGTATGGCTAGAGTGCTGAATAATGTTATTCATTGGAGGAGTGCATAGTAGCACAAAAACAGAGGCAAATAACTCATGACAGACACAAAATATTCACTTACTTGGATTTGTGCTTAAAAGAGAAAGCAAAAGTAAGCAGCAAATGCAAAGGTCAAGTTGAGGTACATCTAGAAGCTATAGAAACAATGTTAGGTCTATACAGCACTGTGGATGCATAATAATTCCCTTGCAGTGATAGCAAAAAGTCAAAAGGTGTTGATATTTTGAACAATAGTAAATGTACAGTATAGTTGTAGGATCCGCACTCCAGCACAGGGATTGGTTATCCCCTCATGTTGTTTTGTGTGATCAAAATGCTCTTTCCTGCTTTTGTTTGTATGAGTTCTCATTTAAATGAATTGGGAATCAAAATTGTCCCGGTGAGTAACAGTGAGTGTGTGTCAGTGCCATTTGGTTATATTAGTGCGTCTTTTGTTGTCTGTACTCCCTCAAAGAGTCCTATTTCAAGATAAAATAAAAACTGTGGCCAGGAATAGACATGCAAAAATACATCACAAAACGATAATAATAGTGTGACATTGGCTTTCACCAGGCATTACAGGTAATACGTGGTTATGGAGCAGATAAACCTCCAGACCCCATGTGACAGAGCCGCAGCTACAGACACGTACCTGCGCAGCTGCGAACATAAAAATATCCCACATGGGCTCCTTACTGCGCCTATAAAAAAAATATTATTGTGCAATAACTACACAGCGGTCGTTTCAAGACAGTGACAAACAAAAGCTAAGGTTACTGCGGCTGTCAGGAAAACGTTGAGATTTTGTCTCTTACAGTTGTAGAGCCTTTCATTCATGCAGCTTTGTTTGAGTTGGGCTTTCTCCCATTGGTTTTTTAGAGGTTTTTCGAGGGGTCATACAATTGCTGTAGGCAGTTATACTGAATGGATGAAGCTCTGGCCTGGCACATATTAAGGTTAAGTTAAACTTTATTGAAGGGAAATTCATCCCATGCACTTGCACCTTCCTTTAAAAGCAGCTGGAGCAACATGTCGGGACTATGGAGTAGCTCCCGGGGATTTGTCCCCAGCCCTTGAAGTAGATTTGGTCAAGACAACCTTTAGTGAAAGACTAAGTTGATAAGGGAAACCGTGTGAAACCCATCCAGAAAGGCTCCACACTAAAAGGCTTCACACAGCTCAGGAATTGAACCCAGCAAGCCACCATAATGCATTTTGACTCTACATTGTTTGTCAGTTCCATCCTTATCCATTTTGATGATTTATGCTAATTCCCCATTGGAAAATGCCTTGCTGTCTGGCTTACACAACGACTAAAGCTCATGCACCCATATTGTTGATAGACGTAACGCGTATGGCAGATTGCGTTGTGCTGTGTCTTACTCTTTCACACTGATAGCGGGTGACACTTCCTTAACTGCAGCACTGCCATTTTCCATTGCACCTGATATCACTCCATTCAGCCACTTCACTTAGTTAAGTGCCGTGTTGCTGCGTGGACAGGCTTCATAGCGTTCAATTTACCCACCGGATGAACACTTTCGCCCCACTGTATGAGTGAAACAGGACGGGTATGACACCACATATAGCGGCATTATGTTACAAACTGCACCCGCAGATCGATTGAGACATCACCTTTGAGGATAACAGTGAGTCTGGCTAGTGCCCACGAGTAAGATATACAGCCCGCTTCAAGTTGAAATGATTTTTAGCTCAGAAAGGGATCGCGCGACCCACTCAGACAGCTTTGTTACTGAGACAAAATGCCTGTTCAAGTGATGTGAGCCCGTGAGGCGGCACGCTTGCTTCTCCTGACTCCCGAATACCAGCTCCGTATGTCCGAACCGTTTCATTGAGAATTAGGGCTGAACGATTTTGAGAAATAATCTAATTGCGATTTTTTTTCTTCAATATTGCGATTGCGATTAAATATGCGATTATTGTTGCAAGGTCCTCTTCTCATGTATTTTTCACCTAACACAAGCAATAAATCAGCCTGTTTCATAATAAACAATATTTGAAGTGAAAATTGCAACAAAATTGTTGCTTGACCTATTCAAAATGTGTGTGGACTGCACTTCTTAAACTGTCTGAACTTAACAGTACAGTCTATAAATAAATGCTAAATTATATAGATATGAAAAAAAAATAACTCACTGATCCAGTCAGTAACATCACCCAGACTAAAGTGCAGGAAAGTAAGAACAAACGTCTGCTTTAACTAGTTGGAAAAGTTTTAGGAAATCAAACTCCCAATTAATACAAAATAAGCTATTTAATTTATTAAATAGTACTTTATTATTTCGGCCAATCAAATCCCTGTCTGAGTTGCTTCAGATGCGCGTTATTGAAGGACACGGAGAGGCCAGATGGAGCACACGCCAAATCACAGTGGAATTAAGAGCAGCATTTTGGTTTTGGGATGTAACTTTGGACAATATGAAGAAAGAAAAGAACACCGACACAAGGAGACGACATGAGGTGCCAAACACAGACGCGTATCTTTGACTCGCAGCCATTTAGTGACATTTCAGCTTAAACAGCACCTCAGCAAAATAAGACATGACACGGACTCCTGCCTCGGATCCTAGTTACCAACCCTTTTCATACTGTAGTTTAGTGTTTATATCTAGCGTCTGTACGACCTACGGAGCGGATATGCGGTAGACGCAAAGGTAAATAAAGGCACATCGCCTCCGCGGATACTTAATGGTCATGAAACGTCATTATGCTTTTGAGATAAGTTCTTTATCCACAACATTCCCAAACATAAGCCCCCTAAACTGAGCCACAAACGACTCTTTACTTTTTACAATCAGCACAGACTCACCTATATATGTCTGTGGAGGCAGAGGCGTGTGAATCCGGAGGTGAGGGAGTTTCTGTGATCGTCAGAGCGTGTCGTAGCGGCGACGGAATGGCGTGATTAGCGCTGTGGCTAACGCAATGCTAACGGAGAAAAGCAATATTCCTTCGCGGTTGCTGCATGATAAAAGCTGATATTTTCACTGTACATCCACAATCTACCGCGCACCTTAACTAGACTGAGACGTAAACAAAAGCACGCGACGGAGCGGACTTTGCTGCCATATCTCGTTGCTCTATTTACTTCCCAAATCGCGTGCCCTGCGATTACGAAATCGCGTTGTGTAATATCGCGATAAAATTGCAAATGCAATTAATCGTTCAGCCCTATTGAGAATGCAATATATTAGAGATTCATAACCTCGCCGCAGCTTAAAGGGAGGGCGCAGGTTTGTTTGAGTCCGGGTTGGATCCAGCTCATTTAAACCCAGTTAAAGCCTCGCAGCAGAACGTGCAAAACAACGTGTTTTGAATGTTCTGGAAAAGTAGCTTTCTTTTCCTTTTTCTTTTCGATCGTGAGCTTACAGGCTAGTTTTTTGTTAGCAGTGGCCCTGAAAAGTGACCCTAAAGTTAGGAAACATGCTTAGAAACTCATTTCAACGTTTGGTGTTCATAGTTGTAAGAAAAATAGGGCCTTTAATGCTTGTGTATCATCCTATTTACTGTGTGAAATGTTACGCACTGTGGCTTTATTGTTTGTTCCTCAGAGAGACAAGCCTGAACAATCTCCACGGCATTCAGATGAAGGTGGAAAATTCTCAGACAATACTATTACTCACACAAGCTCTTTTATTGGTCACAGTTGAACCTTCTGATGTTTTGTTCAGTTCACAAATCTATCAGAATGAAGCCTATTCTTTGTGGCATTGTCGCCGCCGACAGACAGAGGACATCTGGAACTTAGAAGTTTTATTTGTTGTGGAGAAAAGCAACATTGAGAGTCTGCAGTTGTCATCTACTCAAATGCCATGTCAGTAACTCACGCCGACTTTCCCATGAATGTGTTTCTCCCCTTTGTATTCTATCAGCTGTCACGGACGCTAACAGTCAGCGCCGCTGTGAAGGCCTGTGTTGAGTGTGATTACCGATGCTGTCACATAGAGCACAGACACACAGGGGGGGGGACTGAGGAGAGGAGATACAACATCAGGGTGAATGCATTTAGGCTTTGTACGGGGAGGGGGCACACAATGTTTTCTGGTAGCTTCGCTGGTCAATTGTCTACGTCCGTCTGTGTCTCTTACTGTGATACTGATGGTACTCGCAGGTCTATTCTTTCAGACAATTTTATTAATGTTTATTCGTTAATGTTTTTCTTTAGTTCTTTATTCAAAATTGAGCATGGTTTAGTCCTATTGCGTGAAATGCAGTCGATCATGCGATAAACATAAACTACCAAAGATTAAACGTTAAGTAGTGGGATATAGACCAAGTTAAGTGGTACTGAGCATTTCTTTTTCTTTTTTTTGATGGCACTTGCTGTGACAGGTCTGAGAACCTTTGGCCTATAGGTTGTTGTGAGGAATGGAGCGTACGCCTTAATAGTACATTACATTTCTTGAATAGAAGACGTGCCAACTTGGCCGCTCTGAATGACCTCAATAACTTGTCTAGCATTCGGAAAATGCTAATTACTGCATACCATTCAATTCAGCGGGACATTTCAAAAAGGACCCAGTGATTTGTGTTTTCTTTATGGGTCACCGTAATTTGTTGTGAATCAAAGCTAGAGGGCTATTTATTATTTATTTTTATTTTTTTTTGATAGGCAAAAGCTCACACTGTTTGGTCAGGCCTAGTTTTGGTAAAAAGAAAAAAAAGAGAAAGCAAGTTTGAATCATAGTGGTGACTTTTTCGAATGGTTTAGCAGCAGGTACTGAAGTGGTACACACAGTGTGGATAGTGCTTGTGATCGATGTGCCACTGTAATAGATGGAGTGAAAATAACAGCTGGAATCCGAGTGTCTGAGAGATGCTTTTAAGCTTTTAGGTCTGTGCATCCTGGAGGAGGCGAGAGAGCTGTCAGGGCCTCATTCAAAGACACCGAGACCGAAATTATAACTCTTGAGAAAACATTTCATGACAACTGTCAACGAGACTAGCTTCATTTAGAGTATTTTGGTGAAGACTTGGGTTTACGTTTGTTATTAAGCAAATCTAATAGAGGTTGCTGTGGTTCAGTTGGTACTATGTTCATGGGAGTGTGTGTTATTGAGCTAGTTGTAAAGGAGGTTGGAGATTGTGGATGTCTAAAGCAGGGAGAGTTTACACATAATTAGAACAGGATCCAAAGACATGGACTCTCAAGACGCTTTGGCTTTTATAATAGCTGTAACCCTAGCAACAAAGAAACTGGCATTTTCTGCAGTATGGCTTTAACTTTTGTTTGCCCACAATTATTTCACTTCAACCATTTCGTGTCCTCCTAACTGTTACATTAACCTGTTATCTGCCATCTTTGGGTTAGGCCCAAAGTTGATTGGATGTTGTGCAACCCACAACATCAAAAGAGCCATTTCGGACCATTTCAAACCAAACAAAAGTCTCAAAGAGCCGCAATAGTTTTAACGCTCAACCGACCGAACAAACTTTTAT
Organism: Proterorhinus semilunaris; assembly: GCA_021464625.1. Taxonomy (NCBI): domain Eukaryota; kingdom Metazoa; phylum Chordata; class Actinopteri; order Gobiiformes; family Gobiidae; genus Proterorhinus; species Proterorhinus semilunaris. Next base: position 12,903,235 of record CM038351.1, on the reverse strand, counting down.
ATTAATATTATTGTTGATCTTTTTTTTTAAAGAAACAATATTGATTGAAATGATTAGTTATGTTTTGTTTTATGTAATACTTATTTGTAGATTAACATTTTTAATGATGTATTAATACCATTGATAATGTCTCTCATTGTTACGGTTCTTTATCGTTTCGCTTATCAATTCATTAAAAAATAGGCTATAAATTATAATATGTGCTTCTTGTGTTTTTATTTAAACAGGAGAGATAGTAAATGGACCTATTTTGACATAAACTTCCTATCATACAAAGCATTTTTATAAAGGCTATTGTAAAATGGTTATTAAATTAACGGGATTTAAAGCTATTTCAGTGGGGCAGACACTCCTTTCTCTAAAACGTTCGTTTGACTAATTCATAGTTTACACTGGCTGTTACAAGATGATTTAGTCATGGCACGCAGAGGAGGAGCTGCGCATTAACAGGTTGTTTGTGATTTTCTTACCTTTCTCTCCATTCCTCTATTTTTATGAACGAGGGTCGAAGGATATTCTTGTCAGCCCTTCAGCGCCGTAGTTTCTGAATGCTCGCTCGGTAGAGCGCGCAAAAGCACATGCGCTTTGTTTCGGTTCCTAAAAACATGGCAGCTGTATAAGTGCAACGTGGAGCGCGGATCCTAAAACAGACGTTTGGGATGAGGTGCAAGTGGTGCGTGTATCTGCAGCGGCTCCGCGCCTGCAGGTTTATAGTATAAAGAGGGTGCGGCGCAAAGCGGCATCAATAAGAGGCATCGTTAATGAAGGAGTCACACGGTTCCGATGGATAACTCAATCAGAACCAGTTCTCCTTGTAGATATACTCGTGGCTGCTCCAGTGGGACAAAGAGCCACTACAAGGAGGCTGAAGAGCCGCGGGTTGCCGACCCCTGGGTTAGTATGTTTGGGGTTAGTGTTATTTTCTCCAATTATTCAAAGATTCAAGATTCAAAGATTGTATTATTGTTGTATCAGTTTTCTGATAGCCTGGTGGATAAAACTGTTCTTCAGTCGACTCGACCTGGCCCGTAGATTCCGCAGTCTCCTCCCTGAAGACATTACCTTGAAGAGACTGTGTGATGGGTGCGTAGGGTTCCTGGTGATTCTGAGGGCTTTGCGAGTGAGACGGGTGGAGTACATGTTCTTAATGGAGGGGAGAGGGGCTCCGCAGATCTTTTGCACTTTGCGCTGGAGGCTGGCGGCGTGCCACACCGTGATGGAGCTGCTCAGGGTGCTCTCTATAGTCCCTCTGTAGAAGTTGCACATAACGAAGGCTGGGACTCTGGCTTTTCTCACTCCTGTTTGACTCGTCTTTGTTGCTGCTGAGACCCACCACTGTTGTGTCGTCTGCAAACTTGCAAACTTGATGAAGAGGTTTGAGTCGTACTTTGGGGTGCAGGCATGAGGTCAGCAGAGTGAACAGGAGTAGGCTCAGCACACAGCCTTGGGGGTGGACCTGTGTTCAGTGTGATGGTTTTGGAGAACTTATGCATATGTCAAAGCGTATTGACTGGAGAGCATACAGCCTATATGCCCGTGTGATACCTCATTTGAAAGCCAAGACCTTCTAGTTAGTTCATCACACTTGCCGTTCCAACCCTACCCCCCTGATCAGCGGCGAAAGCAAGTAACAGGTTAGCCTCTTATCTTAGTAATAAATGTAATGACTTGTTGCCCTCTTCGTGTTGCAGGTGTAAAGGCGCGTCGCACTATGGCCTCTCGGCGGACAGAAAGCGCCGCTCTCAGGAGGGCGACTGCACGGACAGCACATCGGAGCTCACTATCGCCACATTGCCAAACGATGGCCCTGCAGCGGCCGTGGCCCTCCTGTCAGACGAGTCTGGCCTGGTCAACCCCGCCTTCGACCCCAGCATGGAGGACAACAGCCAGTCGGGCAGCACCACCAGCCTGGCGGCGCGCTCCAGCTCCAAGAAGAGTGAGTGTGAGCGAGTGTCTGCGTGTTGTGGTGCTGTGGTCAGTCCTGTGTGTCTGGGCTGTGTTTGTCTGGTCTGTGAGTTATACCGTATGTACTATTCAGAATGTTTGCTTTCATTTCTTGTCGTGGAACGTAACACTATGGTAAGATGTCATTGTGAGTTACTGGAAATTGTTGGAAGTGTGTTTTATCATGCAAATGAGGTGTTATATCACAAGCGGCACAACACACATTTGCAAAACAAGATCATTCGCCAGGTTCACAGTCCACTTTGTAGAACAGAAGTGAACTAAACAACTGCCCCAAAATCTCACAAATAGAAGTTGAAATGTGAAATACCCAGTTCATACTTTTTATCCATTTGGATGAAAATATTGCAACAAATGACAAATCTACACAACAAGAGTCATTCTAAGATCAACATACTACAAAGCAATAAAGCACGGAGAGCTTTCTAGTCACACACACTGAACTCAAACTCCGTTTCGCCAGTTTGAGACATAGTTACACTGACAAAGTATTTGTACAACCACGGATACAGTCATTGTTGTCCCTAATAATCCCTGATAGAAATCCTATCAGCCAATTAGCTGGTCTGCCTTGTTTTTCGACCAATCTATAAAGGCTCTGTGAAGCCGAAGGGAAACAGCGGAGGAAAGTCACCGAGAGGGCAGCGCATTATGCAGTCAAGGAGAACATGAGGAGAGGCAGGTTAAATATAGCCCAATGGAAGTGTGTATTAATGCCCAGTGACACGCTAGGCAGCCGAATTCTCACCTGTAAAACTAATAAGCATGTGAGTATCTCCCTAAAACAGACCCGCATCACTTAATATTCAGCCCCTCACCCAGCATTCACAAAGCAGGCGGGCAGCTCAAAACACTATCTGAACAATTAGTGCTTGCATAATGAACTGGTATGCGATCAGGTGGTATGCTGAGAGGGCATTCAGAACGCCGCCTTTTCCGTGTAACCATCTTATTTCAATGTCTAAAAACATGCAGCGTCAGTCTTTCTTCAACGTAATTGTCAGGTCCTTACTCAAGCAATAAACTAGTGTTCACTGCAGTCTTTCAACTTCAATTTTGTTTCTTATATGACGCTATGACTGTGCTCTTTTGCACGGCTACAGAACACAGTGCAGTGGTGGAGAGGACACCAAATGACGTTGGTGCAGCCTTTTAAATCTATTTGCGGAGCTCCACAAACCAGGTTCTCTACAACCCGGCGCAGCTCTTGCTGAACAAGCTGTCAGCTGCAGCAGCGGCTGGACCTCTTGAAGAATAATGTTGCTGTCAGTAGGCTTTGCGGAAGGACCGATGGGGGAGGGGGCAGTGCAGAGGAGTTTGCCCCAGAGCAGAGCAGCGAGCCGGGCCTGCCGCTGCTCCTCTGCTGCCTCCTGGTCCTGGAGCTGTCGGCCTTTGGCTAAGAAAAGACTCCAGAGCAAATCTCAGAGGAGGGACCAAGAACTTTCTGACGTAGAGTCCACCGTGCGTTACATCACACGCATTTACGTAACACAGCCACTTTGCACAGGACTCTTTATTAATTGAAAGGGCAATAGGTGCAAGTCACTCATGATGCACTTTGGAAGTAAAAAGCAAGGCAAGGCAACTTTCTTTATACCGCGCATTTCGTACACAAGGCAACTCAATGCTTCACTTGCAGCAAACGGAAAATGGTTTTAGTGAAGACAAGTCGAGATTCGCAGCATGGTCCAACATGGATTCAACGTTGTGAATCTATTGAAAAAAATGGCATACAGATGTAGTTTAGTTTTAGTTTATAGTTTATTTGAGCAGTTTACGTTTTACATTATCACATCATTGCACATTATTACATTATTTACATTAACGTTATTTTCAGAACAAAATAGATAATAATAAAGATTAAAACAAAAAACAAAAAAACTACCTCAAAAGGAGTAGGCCGAAGCAAGAAAGCTTATAAGTGCCTACCCCCTATTCAACTGCATTTATTTTTCCAGCTGCAGGCGGTCCCCAATAGGGGTAATAATAACAAAGATATTTCAGATAATAATAAGTTACAAGACTTTTTTTTTTTTTTTTTTCTTCTTTTTTTTTTACCCATTTAGAAAATACCAAGTTCGGTCATTACTTATAACAACAGGTCACCATTCTAGTGATTTACTTCATTGAAGTATATATTTCTCATTGTTTTTTATAATATAGATGCATACACATACATACCATTATCACCATCACCTTTATGACGATGGTAATTGCATTTTCCAAAATATCATGCTTCACCTTGCTGTCCTTCCCATTTCCTCTGCATGAATCATTAATATTGGTTATGGTTTATTGTCAGTGGGTTATGATTGTCTGCCCTATTCATTGAGATGCGCTAAAAAGCCAGGGTGTAGTGTGGCCCGCTGGTAAGGGGCAGCAACCCCCCATCAGCAAGCCCCCACCCTGCTGCCCTAACTAATGTACTGTCAAAAAGTGAGAAGAACTGAATAAAAATGGGTAATTCACACACTACATGTATCTCGATTTCTTATAAAAATGTAAATACAATTATTTAATTTAAAAAAATCCCCCAAAATGTATGTAAAATGTCTCATAAGGAGTGTCAAAAGTGCAAATACACAGAGAAAGTCTATTGTTTATTGGCAAGGAGAAAACCAGTTCCAGCTGTGGAAACTCCAGGGATGAGGTCCATTCAAACATGCCCGGGCATGTTGAGTCTCAGCTCATATAAAGTGTTCCTCTTCCCTCTGTGTCTCCAGTCAGAAACTTTGACCGTTCATCAGTGAGGAGCCGCTCCTTCAGGAAACTAAACCGAGCCTTCAGCGTCCTGAGGAGAACCAAGAGCGGCACCGCAGTCAGCAATGAGACCACAGAGGAGAGAGACAACACCAGGAACTCCAGCGTTCCACAGGAAGGTGAGGACCACACACTATGGATTTAACATGACACGCTTATTTCTCTTAAGGATATACTGCACGTCGTCTGTTTTGTGAGGAGGCGAAACATTCTCAACTCAGACAACCCAGTCCAGATGATGACTTTGGAAACTACGATCGCAAAGATGTAATACACTTCATAGAACAGTAAAATGCAAAGTGTTGACAAATGCACAAAGGAAGGACAGCTGCATCAAGGAAATGTAATTCTCATCATGTAGTAATACCAATAGTTTATGGACTATTTAAGCTCTATACACTGAAGAATGAGCAATAATCCAAAGGAGAACGAAATTCAACAATAAAATTACCTCTAAAACAAAGCTTTCCACTACAGAAAGCCTTTGAGGCACTACTCCACGTTCATGGTTCCACACAGCATCTTCTTCTGTGTCTGTGATCTAACTGGAGGATCAGAATCAGAATCAGAATCAGAATCAGAATAGGTTTTATTGCCATGGTTTGAGAACAGGTTCACAAACTAGGATTTTTTCTCGGTGCAAACGTGCGACATAAAACATATAACCCAGAGTTAAGATACAAATAAGCTAAAAGACTTTAAACTATAAGGCTATAGGGGCATGCATAAAAAATATTAAATACATAAGATAAAATAAAAGTGATATATGGCAATTTGACATTGAACAACAACGGTATTGTATTTACAGATGTGTAGATGTGATATTAAGTGATAAAGTGATGAGTGATAGCAGCGGGTCTAAGTGTGGACACACCGCACACTGCAAGTGCAGAAACATCCATGAGTCTGTGACTGAACTACAGAGACTTGTTATTGTTTATGAGTCTGATGGCGGAGGGGAAAAAACTGTTCAAGTGGCGGGATAGACTGTAGCCTCCTGGAGGGGTGAATAGTCCGTGTCCAGGGTGAGAAGGGTCAGCTGTGATCCGACCCACACTCCTCCGGGTCCTGGAGGTGAACAGGTCCTGCAGAGATGGGAGCTCACAGCCGAACACCTTCTCTGCAGGAGCACAATGCGCTGCAGTCGGTGCTTGTCCCGTTCTGTAGCGCCGGGAAGAGAAGCATGTGTTTCGTTCATAATTTAGCGGTATGTTACAGAAGTATGGTGCGTCAGGGAGGATGCATCAGTGGGAGAAGGTTAGCCCGTTGCGGTGAGTAGCAGAGGTCACCCACACGTGTCCGCTCACAGTGTTCACCGGTCGTGCCTGGGTAACTATTCCCCATGCCGCGTTAAATTCCCGCCTTCTTTAATCTAGCATTTTCTCCACGTCCTGATTGAGCACTCCCCAGAAAGGCTTTGCACGTGGTGATCCATAAGAGCGGAGAAACAGTGGAGGATGTTCTGTATGGCAAAGCATATGAGAAAATCAAACGGCCCTGAGTGCCGAGGCGAGGAGGAGAGTGGAGTGTGTGGATATTGCGTAAGAGCGAGGGGATGACGAACGATCCGGGACGGGATCTTTCTCCCAGGCCATCAATGAGCAGCGGAATGGATTAAAAATTCATCGGCGAGCCACTGGAGAGACAATGAGACACACGAGTGAAGAGAGAGTAAGGCAGTGGGTAGAGCGTGCGGCGGAAAGACACCAAAGCAAAGGTGAAGGTCCCAGCGGATACTCCCCGGAGGATTGATGGGAGGGGAAGAGCGTGGTTGAAGGAAGGGTTACATAACAGCCGCGGGTCCGTGATGTGTGAGGGGGTGTGCGTGTGTCTGTGCGCGCGCCCCCCTTAGAGCAATGTGTGGCGATAAAGGCACAATATTGTCCTTGGAATGAAGGAAGTGCAGCGCGAGGGGAACCAGCCACTCCAGAGAGAGTACAGGCACACAGAGGAACAGGCGGTGGGGAAAAGGGAAACAACTTTATATGATAAAGAAAATGAATCCAAGAGAATGTCTCCTCTTTCAGACAGTGGGCCATGGAAAAATATTCTCCACCCATTTTATCTTGACCCAGCAGGTGTCATTTAGCGGTTAAGTGGCTATAAATATGGCTTGGTTGATTGAAGCCCACCATAACTGTGTTGGAAATGTGTTGAAAATTTATGATTTAAGAATTGCATCACATTGTGGAAAGAGAAATGTTGGATTTTGTTCAACTTTCGCTGGATTTGAGGCCAGAGCTTCAAAAGTCTGTTTGGAATATGAGACTGAAAAAACAAACTATCATCCAATATTCACATGAAACCATTGTAGATTAGGAAATTAGGCACAAAAGGAAAAGTGGCTGGTTGCTGCAAATTATTTATGTACCCACCCAAATAATCACCCTGTGGAAATGTAAAATAGAGATTTTTCCCATGCATATTAAATGCAGATGTAAGTGACTAAGCCTGCAAACATGAGTGAATTCCCGCTCGCTCTTGTACGAGTTTATTTGAGTAACCTGAGGGAGCACCGGCAGCTGCTGATGTCTTCTCTCTGTGGATCTGTGCCTCTGTCCGATTTCCTTCGCAGTCTTGAGCTCTTGTTGTATTTGGCTGTGTCTGTTTCAGTCAAACCTAAAACTAAACTCAGCTCTTATATTGTCCTCAGTACTGGCCCTGCCTCAGCTCCATCACCTGATCCCGGATGGGGAGGTCACCAGTATTAAGATCACCAGAGTGGACCCCTCTGAACCCCTGGCCATCAGCATTGTTGGAGGCAACGAGACCCCTCTGGTGCGCATCCTCATCCAAGATATCTACAGAGAAGGTGTAATTGCGCGGGATGGACGCCTGCTGCCGGGGGACATGATCCTCAAGGTACAACAGCGTGACTGGACATATCAATATAGAACTAGTCTGCCCAACTAATACGATTCTAGTGATCAATTCTAGTGATCGAGATAGATGAGTGAATAAAACATGAAAAATGTCTTCCTTCCATTGTGACCAAATATGCCAGAATTATTCATCCAAAAATCACGCTATTAAACAGCAGATGTTTCCTGTTCTCCTTAGAGTCCACTTCACTGTCTGAGCCCTGACAGCTTTAGCACGTGAAAAATGACACGAACTGTCAAAAAGGGCTGCAGTCAACACAGTCACACAGAATAATATTTAGATAGTTGAACTATAAAAGCTTGACCGAACAGGAGGTAACCTGTAACTCTCTCCCTTAGTAAGACATATCTCCACAGCAGTGTCTGTCAAATAAAATGTTTACTGTTACTTTAAGCCTTCTAAATCTCCTCTAGCGTTTTTTTTTTTTTTCAGGCTTTTAATTCCTTTAGTGTATCTTCTATTTTCTTCTAATTTTATTATTGTATATTTTGAAAAATGTATGTTTGCGTAACAAAACCCACTTAAAATGTGCCCAAATTTACTGACATATTTTCTTCCAGGTGAATGGCATTGACATCAGTAACGTGCCTCACAGCTACTCTGTGACCATCCTCAAACAGCCTTGCCAGCTGCTGCGGCTCACAGTGCTTCGGGAGCAGAGGCACCAGTACCGGTCTCACAGCCACCCGCACCCTCACAACCAGTCAGTGCCCGGGGCACAGGGCCTACCCCAGTACCCACTGAGGGATGACAGCATCCATGTGGTGCTCAACAAGAGCACTCCAGATGAGCAGCTGGGCATCAAACTGGTGCGGCGGCCCGAGATGCATGGAGTTTACATCTTCCACCTGCTGGAGGGGGGCTTGGCCGTGCGGGACGGACAGCTGTGTGTGGGGGACAGGGTCCTGGCTATAAACGGACATGACTTGCGCTACGGGGCACCGGAGCATGCTGCGCTGCTCATTCAGGTCAGACTGAAGCTTCAAAATATGTGCTGTCGATTTTTTGATGAAAGATGAAAATAAATGGGTATTGTCATGGAATTGAGGCACGGTAAAAAGCCAATCCGGTGTAATCTCAACCTAACATTTTAGACATAAATCGACCTCGTATTACAGAACAAAATCCTGATGATAATCAGCACTACTGTAAACAAGTACAGCCTGCACTGTCTAATACAAATGTTATTGTAGAGGCCACGGCTCATATTTGTCCACATGTTTTTACTGAGCGTAAATAACTGTTGCATTCTCAGCAGGGGTCCCTGTGGTATTAAAGATAATTGTGGTGATTTAAACTAATTGTGTTGTTGTGTCTGCACTGACTGCAGTTAATAGTATTTAATAGTGGTTTGCCCTGATAGCCTCGGACATGTGGCAGCCTTGGGGTCCCGCCTGATGCAGTCAATGGTGTGTTTGTGGTTAATGTTTAATTGCTGTAATTTGGGAGTGGGCTCAGGAGGGTCCCTGGGACTCTAGTTCCTGCTTAAGAGTCTGGCTGGCTCTCCAGCGTCTCCTCGGAGCCAGCGTGCCCTCTTACAGCGGCCACTTGCTGTCAACGATTAAGAACTGGCAGCACAGAAATGAAATTAGTCCAATTATGACAATAATGGGCTGTAGCGACTAATTCAGGAGTCAGCTCCATGCTAATGTAGGGGAGGTCTCTGAAGAATTAAGCAGAGCAATGCAGCCAGCAGTCTGTGTGTTTGAGTGGCAGCTCAGTGGATACTGAGCCAGAGGAGAGTTACAAAATAGATCAGTGTGGCCGGGTTGTTATTGTGTTAGAGAGAGACGGGCCCTGGAAAGTTTAAGAAAAAAATTACCCCATCAAAAGTGGATTGTGAAATGTATTTAAAAAGACTTGGCTAAGATTTATTTTTAACTTCATTTTTAATTTGCATCATTGAAATCTAAAAGGTTTGTTTCTCTGGTCTCCACAAAAAGAATTAGTCACATCTCTGCTGAGTCAAGTTGGAATACTGGGAGCATTACTTTAACTGAACTTGGGGGAAAACAACTAATTCACATCTGATCATCTGTTACAATAGTTAGGTTTTCAATTACACTTTTTTCAAAGATTTCACATCCATTTAACTTGATAAAATGTGTGTGTAAAATAGTTGACGATGATTGTAAATGTGCCTTGTCCCGTTTTAGGCTAGCGAAGAGGGTGTCCACTTCATTGTATCCCGTCAGATCTGCCTCCCGAGCCCAGACATCTTACAAGAGGCTCCTTGGGCAATGGACGGCCCTCCTCCATATTCCCCTGTGGACATCGAGCAAACACTATTGGTGAGCACACAGCAATGAGAAAAGGGCTGCTGTTTTCTTTTTAGGGGTTTTTGGCCTGTAGGCTTTTTTCATGAGACTCCTTGGGGTAAAGGGGGTGAAGAACGGAGCGAGACAGCAGCATAACCACAATCTGAACAGAAATGTGCTCTTCTCAGACACAAAACGATTAGCAGTTAATTTTTTAATCTTCTCCCAACTGTTAATGCCCCATGATGTTTGAATCTGTACTGTGAACTCAATCTTAATTTTAATAAAACATAAATAGTGAATTTGATAACAATTCATTACTTTTTTTAAACAAAATGCAATGACGTCTTCCAAAACTGAGCAACCCAACCAGAGACCACCGTAGACACACGGAAGAGGAGCTTTGTTCTTCTGTCTTTGTCTCATCTAGCTGATAAATCGTTCCTTTCAGGTTCAAATGATCCATAGAGCTATTATTCCATCAAAGCTGAGTGTGCCATTGCACCCGTAGCAGCCATCTTTGCTTCCTCTCCACCTAATGATGATGATAGCAGGTGTAGCTATAGCACCCTGCTCAAGCAGAACAACCGCTGTGTCCTATCTCTGTCGGCATGGCCCACCCTAGGAGCCCTGGCCTCCCGTGAGCGCTGGAGAAATGTGTGAAAGCAGCACATTAGCGACGCCGCACGAGGCTACGCATCCCGTCAACCCCAATGTGTCCATGTGTTATTCATTACTAAGTTACGCCGCTATCTGACTCCCAAACCCCCGCCATAAATAAAACCCTTTTCTCCCCTCGCGGCCTTGCACCAAGCTAAATATTGCAACACATTACCACTATGAATAAATCAGTTTCATTATATTTGATACAAGTGAAGAGGCAATCAAGCTGTCTTTATGAGCACCATGCCTATTATAGATGACCAGTGATGCTAACGTGATTAATTAGCATACTGTCAGTGCACTCTCCATTATCCTGCACAGCCCGAGTATGGATCCTGCCATTATTACCGAACTTGTCAAAGAGAAAACATTATTAATAATATGTAAATTAGCCTCTCTAGGACGCCCTTGATGCGCCTCTTACGACGAGTACATTGGGGTCATCTATTTGACAGGTTACACCTATTTCGCTGGAACATAATTAGTGAAATAATGATGCTCACTTTTGGAAACGGATACAAAATTTCACATAAGAAGAGGTAAACGTTCCATAATTGTCACCGTGCAAACACACAGTACTACATGTAATGCTGTATACATAAGGGTCATGAGTCCCAGTTTTATCTTTGGAATATAACATTTTCAGGGTATCAACCTGTCAAACTAAGTAATAATTCGAAAAACGTGAAATCCTGTCATATGCAATTCAATTGTACATCCGCCACAAGAAGACCTAATTGTATATGGGAAAAACTCATCCTTTATTCATGATATTTGTCTTTGTTATTTGCTTGAAGGACGCCTGTCAGAAGCCATCGTGCTATGAGAAGACAGTGACTCTGTCTAAAGAGCCGTACGACTCCCTGGGAATGACAGTGGCCGGGGGCATGTCGAGCCGAGGATGGGACCTGCCCATTTACGTCACCAATGTGGACGCTGATGGAGTCGTGGGACAGGAAGGCTCCACCCGGAAAGGTACAGTGAGGCTAAATGATGTTGCACTAGTTACATGTGCTTTTGTTGAGGCCAAAGCTAACTGTACCGATTTCAAGTCTACCTGAGTGACAGTGACTCAGATGGTAGTGGGTTGTCCTATAGCCAAGAGGTTCAGCGTTCAACTCCCGGATCCTGAATTTGCAGACTGTTGATAGGTCCTTGTGCAAGACACGGCTTGTCTGTGTATGAACGCAGTATGTGAGTGGTCGGTGGTTTCATCTTAATGAAATATTCAAATATTGACTGACCAAAAGTTCATCTGGTCCAGTAAATGCCAGCACAAACTTTTAAAGTTTTTGTACAGTATTGTTTTCAGCAGCCAAATCTCTCTTAGTCCAATGAAAATAGTAAAAGTACATTGTGAATGTTGTTTTTGAGTGGATTGAATACACCCTAATTTGTATTGCCGAGCATGTGCCTTGTTTGTGGACAGACAATGTACAATAGTATTAATATGGTAATGAGTGTGTTGAATAATCAGGCTGAATGATTGATGCATGTTAAATAGTCATGTTTCATTACAGAGCTTATCCATCCAGAAAAGACTGTGTAGTGCTGCTTTGGTTCAACGCTTCACAAATTGGGCTGAACAACGCAAACAAACATTAGCATTTCGATTGACTATTGTGTCTGTAGGGTGTCATGTTTATCGCTATTGGTTTCATGTAACCAGTCACAAATGTATAAAAGAACAGCTTTCTTCCTGTTGCAAATATATTGTGAGGCAGAGGACTGGTTTCTTTCTCTGTAATAAGATATACTATAATGGAAAATCATTTTTAGGAAAAAGTAATTACAGAGCAAAAGGTCTTAAAAGATCGTTATTGTTGCATAGTAACTAGTTTTTCAAATAACAGTTTACATGGTAGTAAACTCGCCTGGGTGTGTGAACATATTGATGGTTTGACTTTTTAAATAGTGTGGAAGAAAATGTTTCAGCATGTTTGGTATCTTTACAAGTGTGATGATGAAGAGCTTATGGGTAAGAAGGGAAATTACAAAAGAAGATCAAGAAAATAAAACCAGTGCCAGGTCTCGGCGTGAAATCCATTGAAACCTTTAGCATGGCATGAGAGTTACCACTCCCATTAGTTTCCTGGTGCTGTGCTTTTATTCACAACCAGTTTTCCTTTCGCACAGTTGTGACACGTTCACTGCTGTGTAGTGATGCAGCCATTACTCTCATTTGCATATCCTCCCTGGGCATACGTGTCCTCTGAGCTTCTCTCTACCAACTCAGCGCGGTGCCATGTGTTTCTTTGCGCCACTTTCATCACTGGGAGCTTATTAAAACACAGGTGCTGAATATTAACTACACCCTGTGTCTGGAGAGGTCTTTTGAAAAACCATTATGGGGGCAGAGGCTTCAGCTTGTCTGTTTTTGTGTCCTCTGCCGCAGGTGACATATTGCTAAACGTGAACGGGGTGGACCTGACAGGGGTGACGCGGAGCGAGGCCGTGGCCAACCTCAAGAACACGTCCTCCCCCGTGGTGCTCAAGGTCCTGGAAATGCGTCCCCCGGATGAGAGCCTGCAGGAGTGCGCGTTACCAACCTGCCTCACCTCATCTCCCACGGACAGCACCAAGAGCCCGCAGCCCAACGACGACTACTCCCCGCAGTGGGTGTCATGGCTGCAGCTACCCAGGTGCGGACCACTGATACTGTAGTGTGTGTGTGTGTGTGTGTGTGTGTGTCCGCCGAAACTTTCTCTGCTCCTCCCTGTCCAGATACTGTGACCTCGGCCAGCTGGGCCCAACTCAAAATTTTGTCAGGGCCAGCTGGAGGAAACGGCAAAAAAACAACTTTTGGCTTTAAATATTCATAGGCCTTTTGATCCATGTGAATTCATAAAACTAAGTGTCAAAGCTTTAGTAAGAATATCTCCATAAAATGAATTGTTAGCGCAGCATGACAGCCATAAACAAGTACTGCCTCTGTTTTAAAGCAAAGATAAAAGATGTGAACATTCTCTTCCATGAATTAATTACAAAAGACGATGAACTGAATCCGGGGAGAATTATTATCTAAATCAGTGAAGCAGTACACCTAAAATGCCTCATAATGTGCCATAGGTTTCCCATCCCTAATTATACAGGAATGAAGCAAACAGCTAAGAATTGTTCATGAGATATCAAGCTTCTGTTTAGCTAGCTTGATGGGTACATTTTGTAGTTCTAACGCAACAAGTGATAACATTTGCTCCATAGTCTGTGCACTTCTGTGGTAGCCCTGCTGGGACATATTGCTGACTAGGATTAAAACCAATTAAAATAGGCTTTTTATTTTTTTACTAGGACTGCACAAAATTACGACTTAAAAAAGTGTGATATTAGATCAGTGTTGTAAAAATCAATAATAATAATAATGGTATTGCGTTATTATACCATTTTAATATGGTACGTTCCATTAAAGTGCGAAATGAGGAGAGAAATACATAGTGAACAGGGATTCTGACATCGAAGGGAGTGGCAATAATAGAAAAAATATAATGACTTATTTGGAAACCTTGGTCATGCAGCAAATTCTGGACAGGGAGGTGCACGCCAACATCTTATATAAATGTAATTGTTTTGACAGACTAGCATGGATAAAAAACTGTAGATGTTAATTTCAAAGCAAGCCCGCTGTGCTCTCTGTTAAAGTTCAGTTCAAGTCGGAGCATTTTCCAGGCAGCAGCAGCAGCCAGTCTCTTATCTCTGTCGTACCTACACTGATTTGATTCCTCGCTGCTGCTTATGTTGTTGTTGTGTGTGTGTGTGTTGTGTGTAAGTGGGAGATAGACTTGAGAGATTAGTGTTTTTAATCTTGCTCTCGGCCCCGTACAGGCATCTCTACTGCTGCAAAGACATTGTCCTGCGGCGGAGCACCTCGGGCAGCCTGGGCTTCAGCATCGTCGGGGGTCAAGAGGAGGTCAACTGCAATCAATCCTTTTTCATCCGCTCCATCGTGGAGGGCACGCCGGCTTATAACGACGGCAGGATAAGGTACATGCCCAATTCCATTTTTAACCAATGTGTTATCCGCTGTTTTCGAAATGACCAAGTACGAAACTGGTGGGGCACTATGTGAAATGCAAATAACAATTGATTATAGTCACAATGGAACATATTAAGTATCATTAGGGCGGCGACTAACCTGACATTAGCCCCTTAGCCCTCGACACAAAGACTATACCAAAAAATGAAGACATCGTAATACATCAGCTTATAGTATACACCGGAATACAACTTTTTTTATTCTCATCTTGTCTATGTTCTCAACTCTTTTTTTGTCCTGTGAAACGCATTGGTTTTAACATCGCTCAGAGTAATACGTTTTTTAATACTCTCTCTCTCTCTGTCTTTAGGTGTGGGGACATTTTGCTGGAGGTGAACGGGAAGAGTACATGGGGCATGACCCACACGGCGTTGGTGCGTCTTCTAAAGGAGCTACGAGGCAGAATCACCCTCACCATCGTCTCGTGGCCCGGCAGTCTGCTGTAGCCAAACCAACGCTTTCTCGTCAACGGCGCTGACCAAGGAATGTGGACCACCTTAAGCTTGCAGAGTGAGAGGGGCTTAGACTAGTACTGTAGCTAGATGGACAATTTACTTCTGATGGACAAGGTCGTGCTTTGCCAGGGAGTTCGAAAAAAAAAAAAAAAAGAGACTGGACCGGATTTGTCCATGCGCGAAAGTCGGGACACTATTGACGCTGTTTTGGACATTGACAGACACAGCGTCCGGTGTGAGAGAGAGGAGCCGAGACACAACACGTTGCCAATTCCTGTAGTTATGTAGTAGGGTATGCATAAGTCGGACTCACATTGTTTACTGTAAATGTTGGGTGTCTAAAATAAGCACTTGTACCATGTTTCTCTTGTTTGTTGTTGGCCTTGGACTATAGGCTCGATTCTGTTTGTACTGACAGTGGTTGTCATTCTCATCTGTTGACCTGATGACACGTTGCCAAATTAGTAGTCTGTGTTGAGGTATTTTTTTATGTTTGTTTCAGAAGCTATGGCTCAAGTATCAAACCACTGATGAGAAAATAAAAGGAAAAAAAATAGATATAAATAAAAAATAGATATGTGTTCATAGCGTGCAAAAAACACTATTTAATAATTAGGTGATATTGTGGAGGCCTTACTATTTTTCTTACTTTTAAGACAAAAACTGACTTGGTTTGTGTTTATCAGTGGATGGTGTGGGCCATTGTGCCGGCCTGTCGGTCACATTTCGCCCTGTGTAATATATCCCATGGTTCATTTGGTTCAAAGATCAATAAAGTCATTGGAAAAGAACGTGTGACGAGATTCTGGTGTTTTCTATTAGCACAGTGACGCCAAACTGCTACATCTACAGAGTTATATATTTTATTGTAGCCAACGAACTCTTTGCACATAGTGGAAATGGTCTTTTCATGTGCCATTTTGTCAAAAGGGGGGGGGGGGAAAACATTCAGTGAAAGTGAAATCGCAATAAATAAATTAAATAATGACCAATGACTGGTGCAATGTATTGTCGATATTTACATATATAATCTTTTTAAATAAACGAAATAAAAACACAGTATTTGAGCACTAGTTTCAATAGTTAAAGCCTCAAAATGGCTTGTGTGCCTTGAACATGCCAACGCAAGACCAGCTTATTTAATATTTAGATAATTATGAACAATTAGTTTTATGTTAATATTTTTATCTATTTTCTAACTTGATAACTTCGCTTAAAGTTAAGTTAATGCTATGGACTAAAAGAACAACAATATGCCATAAAAGCAAATGTAAATATTTGAACATCTAGTGAGTACTGACTTTTGCTTCACTCAGTGCAGCACAAATTAAAATCTCATAAAACTGCGGATAATTAGAATGAGTTACTGTTCACAAACACAGCTGTGTTTTCTGAGGCTACACGCATGTCGGCACCGCAGGGTGGTTCTCATTAACTCGATTAAGAGACTAATATTGAGACATTTGTTTTGCTCTCAGGCAGGGCGTGTCTCCTTGTCTTGTCTCTTTTTCTTTCTCTTTTTTTCTCTCTCTTTTTCTCCTTTGCCTCCTCTGCGAGATCTGACCCTGTCCTTGTCCGGCTCTCTTTGAGGAGAGGGGTTTCTGCAGCTGTGTTAAACATACAAGGTAACAGTTTCTCACGTGTTTCTTTCGTCATAACATGTGACGCTGTTTGATATTAGACCTGGGTTTGTCTTCCTCGTGCGCTCTTCTCCTCTTCCTCTCTTCATATTGCTGCTCTCTGCACTCTTCACTGTCCCTGCTCCTCACTCGGCCCTCCCGTCTGCAAAATGACACATGTGTAGAGTATTTTTTCCCCATCTAAAGAAAATTAAAAATTGCCTTTCTTTTGGGAACTACTAGAAAACACACACACACACACACACACACACACACACACACGACCAAGTGCCTGGCCTTTCCCTCCGCTCCTAAGGGGGAAGCATTAAGGCAGAGCCCAGGGGAACAGAGTTGTAGGCTTGTGTCAGCTGCTGCTGTTTACTCTATTGGAGCCTTGTGCTCTGATGAAGATGTGAGGCTGCACTTTGACTCACAGCAACAAAAGAGCTAAACACTGGTGTCACAGCAGGGCACGCACTAAACAACAAGGATTCTCTCTGCCATCTCCTCTCACCTGCAATGGTCTCTGGACTCTATGGAGACCAGGTGCTTTTTATTAGACAAACAAAATGTGTCATTGCCACTACAATCACTTTAATAGTAACATTATCTCATAAATAGATAAAAGCAGTTCCTACTAATGCATTGGAAAAAGTCAACTCAACTATTCTAAGGTTGAACAGCAGCCTATAGGTTTGGATCCTCACTCAATAAAAATTCTTGGCAAAGTAAAGTAATTGCAAGTATTTCAAAGCCTTTCATCAGTATCTATTGTTACTAGAACATGCATAGCCAGCTCAAGCTATTTTGGTAGTAACATGTTTGAAAGCTTAGAACCTCTTTTCTTCTAAAAACAATGGTCCATATATATTCGCAAATGTCGAAAAAGGTAGTATATGACGACTTCAGAGGTTTAAAAAATGTTGCACACAGTTTTGCAACAAAGAATGAGCCAAGCAGGCATTGTAAGATGACATTACGATTTAGACGATGAACAACAGATAACGTTCAGAAATGCACTTTAATGCAATAAAAAGAACATACAAATAACAAGCCGACACCTCGCAGTGTTTACCTCACTCCAAACATGCAGCCTTGGCATCCACTGTTAAAAGAATCAGCGTGACCTTTCCACAACATCACACTGGGAGGATTTGTGATTCTCTATTACAGCATCATCTGGACCCGTCTGCCGTGAAAGAGCACACCTAATAGAGACCGAGTGTAATTATCACCACTCAGACCACAGAACACAGAGGAGAGAGCCTTTAGGACCCTGCAGAACAGCGCTTAGTATATCCAATATTTGGAGACAGCTCCTCTGTTAACAGGCGAGATTAAAACCCTAGGCTCACATTTGTTTTTGCTCAGGGCCATTATATCCAACACAGACTACAACTGAGCACACAACAAAGCACACGTTGATGGTTCCCAAAGACACAGTTCGAGGCAAATAATGGTTTGCGTGTGTGCGTTCATCAAACTTTTATTAGACAACAAAGCCCACTGTATTCCTGTTGGAAGGATAGTCAAGGAATAAAAATAGGCTACAGCAAAGTATTACTGATGATCCCAGCAAGACAGACGAATGATGGCTGATGTTGGCTTGATACTGAGATAACTGATGGAAAAATAAGCCATAGAACATTCTTTATTATTGTTCTTTATTATATGTCGTTACCTTGCCCTATGTTCCCTTGTTTATGATTGTTTATGATTTGTTACCTTGCACTACGTTCCTTGCTTTGATTGTTAAATGAAAATGTTATTGTTTTTATTTTGGGGGTGGGCGCTTATAAGCCTTTTGCTTCGGCCCACTCCTTTTGAGCAGACTAACTGCTCAAATAAACAGATAAACTAAAAACTAAACTAAACATAGAAGATCAGGGTCAAATATTAACGTTTAATCATGTTCATTCTGTATGCTAGCACACAAAGGAAATGTCCCATGTTTAGTTAATGCAAAAGTCTTGACCTCAAATATAAAACTGCTTATAAAAAACCCCATCATGGTTTAGAACAGAAAAGGCCAGTCACAATTACAGAGATCTCCAAAACACACATAGAATAATTACATTCCTTTGGAGTGGGGCTTTTGAACATGGAGATTCCACTCTTTTCACACAGTGAAAGTGGTTTATTTATTGATTGTATGAACCCACCGCAATGAATTTCTATTACACCACTGCCCTTCGTTTTACTTTGGTGTAACAGAATGCATTATCTTATTGAATCAGCCTGCTAATGGCTACGGTTGTGCAAAGACTCCTGCACCAATCGTTTCGCCTCAGTCAAAACAAATATGATCTTTGGAAGCCAATACTGTTGTTCAAGCCTGAGCATGAAATCAGACAGAATATTGAGGTCTAGGGCCACTTTGGATCTGTACGAAAAACAAACTCACAGAAAACACGTCCAGGAGGCAAAGTCGCAAAGCAGCAAGTGCTTTGTGACAATAAACAAAATACTGAATAACACTGTAAGCCATGTAGACATTGTGATTCTTTCAACAAATCTTCTAATTAAAGTTGTATGGTTTTATGGTCATTAGTTACTTACCATATGTCCATAAGCATTGAATATTTTAAGTATATGGAAGACATGAACGTAAACTTCTTGAAAGAAGAGCGGGTTACAGAGTGGGCAGAGCAGTCCATAAATGCTCTCGTCCCTCATTGTAAATCTTCACAACCGTAAAACGGATTAATTCAACGTGCTGCAGCATCTGGGTACCATTTGTTTACAACCTGTGCTAATCTGTGAGGTTTGAGTGATGGGGGAAAGAAGTCCACGCACAAAGTTGTAACCCTAAATGAATGAGTTTGTGGGCAGCAGAAGACAGAACATTCAGAGACATGCTGAAGCCTCAGAACCAAACCTGAAGCCGGGATAAGACTGGCATCAGACACAGAGGCTTTATTTTCTGTCCGCTGTACGAGCAGGTCTATCTCCCCGAGACACTTTGGGATTGGCTTATCCCTATTTCTTCTGCGCTAAATCCTCCAGATCCAACTGCTGCAGTTACAGGATCATATTTGTGAAAAACATCCGAAAGTACCCCTTCTGTGGACCCACCACCTGCAGGAGGAGCCATAGGGGCTGGTGCAGTGTGATTTGGGCAGCTCCAACAGCTGCCCCCACGACCCGGCAACGGACAAGTGGAAGAAAATGGATGGATCCGAAAGTACCCAAAATCCAAAGTTTCTAGCAGCAAAATAAAACTGTAATTCCTGAAAAAGTAGCCTCTCGGTGAATGCTGTGAGTGTGAGGTAGCGCCCTGTCTTTGCTCTTCCAAATTAGAAATGGTTTAATTGGGTTTTTATGCTTAACGTTACAGTTGACTTTTTTCAATTATCAGACTCAGCTATATCCTTTGTTAACTCTAAAAGTGGCCTTACAGCAGCGACTAATGAAGTCTATAGAGAGTGATTATGGGAGAGCCAATTCACTCTCGTTCTCAAATAAACCATTTTAGAACAGTAAAAGGCACTAAACTAAAGATAGAGTCTAAAAATGAATCAAAGATGGAAGAGGGAGGTGGTTTAGAGACAAGGGATTGTGTAAACCTCACCTAGGCTGTTTATAACTTTGGTGATTGTGACTCATGCACTTACAGTATAGGCTTGTGATCAGGATAACAACACAAAACAACCCACCAAACATATGTTGTCACAGTCACTGATAAATCCGTGGGCGGTGTATCATGCAGAATACATAAATAGAGACTACATGCTGTGAAAAATGTGCTTTGATCATTAATTACTCTGTGTACACTACAAAAAAGGCTACACAAAGTGTGATTGGTTGAGTAAGATTTTAGAGGAACATTAATGTTAGTGACTTGGTGGTTGATACAGTATGTTGCCACATGTTCTGGCCTATAATAAAAATATTGGATATTTGAGGCAAGCGCCAAGAAAGTATCTTGAGGAAAGCTTGTACAAATTGGCAAGACTGTTATTGTGCCTTATTTTAAACTTTTAGGTATTTTTCCACAAGCTCCCACATCGACGCTCATTGAGGACATGTGATGACAACAGCGCAGAGGCGTTTCTCCCTGACAGCTCCCACCCACAGCTTGACGGCGCGTCCCTCTGGCTGTGCTCCTAAAATAGAACACAGCACAGTCATAAATCAGTGCAGCAGCACATGAAGCCCTTTACATGTGTGGGACAGTGTATATGGGGACTGATCATGCGAGCTGTGTCTAGGGCAAAACACCAACAGGAGGAGAGACTGCCGTGAACTATACTAGGGGGACAGTGACTTCACAACGCTTGAACATGTGAACAGTAAGAATCCCTTGGCGCAGTGGTTCCCAAAGTGAGGTCCGGGGCCCCCTGGAGGGCTTCAAAGGCCCTACAGGGGCTACAAAGCTTGTCTGCAGAATAAGTACAATGAAAAAAGTTCATTTTGAAAGGAAAAGTACTTTTATCTGGACAAATGCACCTGTTTAAACCAGTATTTAGCCTACAGTCTAGATGTTACTTTTAATGTCATTGTAGCTGTAAAATTATAACAAATTCCTTTGAATGGAGTAAATTCTTCTGATTTTGGGGAGCCTCGAGAGATTTTCTGATCAATAAGGGGGCCGTGATGTCCCGGACTTTTGGAATGGCTGCCTTAGCGTCTCCCTGTGTGCCTGTCACGCATATGTGAATGCTCTGTTTCCGATGTTCGCTTAAAGCCTCCCACCTGTCCCCATGCATGTCCCACTTCCCTCAGATGACCCACAAGTTACAACAAACCTTTCAATTTATAACCCAAAATCTGTGATCGCCCCATTCCACACAGCCCCTGCCCAGAGTATAAAAGGAGTTTAACTTTAGACAATGGGAGATGCTTCACTTGGTCAGATCAGCTGCGGTAAATCTGTGGAGTCATTAAGAGTGACGCTCCCACATTAGCAGACAAAGGAATTTGATTAGTAAAAAAAAAGTACTATTTTGGGATTATGGGATTTATAGAGAAAATGGCACATCGACTTCATTGTATATCCCCTGTCTGGACAAGACCCACATTAGTCTATGGCTGGATTATACCCATACCCATGTATTTTATGGCCTATATATTACACCCCTCAGGCCTTATTATGAGTGATGTACACAAAAATGACTTCATTAAAGATAAAAGCCGCAGCAGCATGATGGCGCAGCAGTTAGCAGTCATGCTTCACAGCTAAACGGGGCCGGGGCTTTTCTGTGTGGGTACTCCGGTTTCCCCTACCACTAAAAACATGAACAATAGGGATGCATGTGCGTACATTAATGATGGTCAGAGGGACCGTTGGCGCAGATGTGTGCAGTCGCACTTCTGTCAGTCTACCCCAGGGGAAACTGTAGCTATACGTAGCTTACCACCACCGTGTGTGGAGTGAATCAAGAACAAATCTCCGGCACTATGTGAAGCACTTTGTGTCATGTAAAAAGCGCTTTACAAATAAGCTTCCACTCCAAAAAAGATACTGTATTTGGAGTAATGTATGGTACAGTGTGGCAGCCCACTGACAGGTCAAGCACAGTGAGCAGTGTGCTTGAGGCAGGTCCTGTTACGTGTGGGGTGAAAACTTAGGAAATGGCCTTTTGCAGCAGAACAGTGTGCTCTCCTTCTCCCAGTGTGAGGAGGGTTCATGTGAGGACTACACAGGGAGTTCTATGCTGCCACAGTGGAAAATATTAATGACATTAATTAAATATCTGGGCCCAGGTCAGTGCTGACTATGCACAGGATATGTAGGACAGATTTGGCCAGTGCACGCATGAGGAGGAACAGCATTCAGACAGTGAAACAGTCCACTGAGTCGAGAGTGGAGTGGAGGGTTCTTATCATTTGGGAGCCACAGGGAGGACACTCAACAAACTCAATTATTTCTTAGCGGATGCAGCAACTTCTCCCCTCACTGCACCAAAACAACAAAAATAGCTGTGCATATGCGGGCAATAATTTCTCCTGGCCTTGCAATAGTCCTGATTTCTGTCACAATAGTCGCTTTTGCAATGCTCTGCGTTTCTCCACAAAAGCCATAGCAGTTTAGATAGCTCTAAACTACAGAGATGTACACAAATCAACCCAAAGTTCCATTCCTGTAACAAGGCATACCTTATATATTAAACATTCAAACATATGCAAAATATTATCTACTTTTTCTAAACTATTTTTCTGACCACGTATACAATACCCATGTCTGTTTTCTGTCCCCTGCAGAACCTCTTTGGCTCTCTTCACATACCTCACTACATCAACTGAAATATTGCCCTGTGCTGGTGCCAACCCTGCTTCCTAACTCACCTGGCAAACAGACCACTCCCCTCCCTGATCTTTGTTCTTCAGCCTTTCTCTCAGAGCTGCCAGAGAACTAAAGAACTAATCATTCTTTCTGTGCTTGACAAATGGGTCCATCAAAGAAGACAGGTTTAAAACACAAAGGCAAAGCTGAGCAGAGCTGAGCCGAGCCGGTTGGCATCGTGGACAAGAACCAAGCCACTATATGTTGCCTGCGGACATATCTGCGGAGCAGACAGATGAATCTGTGTACATCAGAGAGAGCAGGGAAGAGGGAAATTTATATAAAGAAAGCGAAGCAACCTGGATCAGGATCACACAGGAAGACTAATTGACCACAGGAGAGGCTGCTGCGCACATTTGCCATATAAATGCATTTTATAGGTGTTTCAAATATAGTATTCAAAATTATTTATATGTTATGACAGGATTTCCACGGTAAGAAACACCAAAATATGCAATAGCTGTTAGGGTTAGGTTTTTGAAGATTGCAAAAAAATGTTCTGACATACTCCTCAAAGCAAGACCTGTCTGCTTTCACAATAAAAGTCCAGCACATGTCTGAAAGATGCAACCTTAGGTAAATAAAGATCTATTTCACTGTGTCCCCTTTGTGTGACTTCACATCCCCTTCCAACAATCCCTACCTTTTGACGGCGCTCTTCTGCAGCCATCACACACATACTCATGTAATCCACAGTGACAGCGTCCTAACATGAACAAGAGGAGTAAAAACACTTTTCAATCAATGAATGAAAACAAGTGCCTCACTATGATCAAAGCCGTTTCCAAAGGCAGCTGTGGTTTGCCAACTGTTTGATGTGACTGGCTCACGGTCAACCATCAGGACACTCTGGCCAACTCGTAAATGAAATCGTAGTAGATGTGTTTCTGAAACGATGCGCATCTTATGATTGTCCATGGGGTCCAAACGCACATATGTTTCTAATCGAAAACTTCCGAGGGCGGGCAGGATGGGCTGTAAGAAGCTAGGCCAACGGAGCGCCTTTCTAACAGGTGGAAGAGCAAACAGGCTGCTCTGTATTTAAACACAGTGCACATAAGAGTCACAGACACAGTGACATAATTCTGTTTATGAATGAAGACAGGCTGAAGAGTGGGCGTTAGCTGCTGGCGAGGCCTTGGCGTGGGGATAATAACTGTATGCTTAATGGTTAATCAAAACACTTCCACAAGGGCAAACAATTTATGGGAAAATGAGTGTAACTGCAATCTGGGCCAGTTCATGTCCAAATTACAGCGACAGCTCTTTCTCTGGGAATCATAACAAATCCTATTAGAGACAAAGCATTGTTGTGTTACACAGACGCCCCGAGCTATGAATAATATTCACCAATTGGAACATGCTTGTTTAGTCAGAGCTCATCAAAAGTGCAGAACAGTTAATAAAGGTCAGGGTTCAGGTGTCTTTATTGGACTTTGATTTCAATATACTCAAATGTATAATCTTACATCCAATTCGGTGTCTGTCAGTGTCTATTATGATAATATGTAAAACAGAACATCATCACTTATTTTCAATTACAGCTTTCAAATTTATCCATCCATCCATACAATTTCTTCCACTTGTCCGTTGCCGGGTCGTGGGGGCAGCTGTTGGAGCTGCCCAAATCACATTGCACCAGCCCCTATGGCTCCTCCTGCAGGTGGTGGGTCCACAGAAGGACGGCCTCATGGTTCTAACCGGGCCTGTTGGTCTCTCATAAGGGGCTTCTGAACTGCTCTTTGTCTGACCCGTCACCTGGGACCTGTTTGCCATGGGAGACCCTACCCTAGGTTCCAGGAGAGGAGCTTTCAAATTTACTTTTATAAAAATATTACAATGGACACTTTGAATATTTGAATAAAATCTTGCTAACTTTTAAGTGAATTTCTATATAACTGTACGTCATATTTTACAAGTAAAAGATCTTGTTATATACCATATAGACCATTGTTGACTTGCAAATTACCTCAAGTGAGTAACACTATGATTTTCATCCTAACAATAAAAAATAAATATTAACTGTCATCTGATCCTGGGATTTGAATTTCCCTTCTTTTTGCAGCCCAAATGTGTCCATTACAGTAACAGCCTTTGGCCACTGCCGAATCACATGCCCCGAGAGTGCGCCAGGAATACCTGCTGTTCCTAATATCCCCGAGGGAGATCTGAGCAGCATCAGTAAAAGCACGAGCCAGGACCATCTTCTTCATAGAGTCTGCACACGTGTCCACGGCAGAAACGTTCGAAAACGGAAATCATTCATAAAATACACAGGAAACGGCTGGTATTGTTTGATCGGAACACGCAGGCCCTTAAGGATGTGGGGATCTGGCCGGTCACTGATGCACACGTAGACAAATCTGTAGTAGAAACGTTTCAGAAATAAAATGAGTTACATGAACGGGGGGGAAGCTGAAGAGACATTCGAACACGGGGGAGGCAGACTAGACAAACAGCATCCAAAGCAAATAAGCAAGCACTAGAGAGACGAGTGCAGCGTGGGGTAAGGATGAGGAGCATTTTAAAATAAGGACATAAATCTACGCTACATGGTGGGAGTGAGCTGGAGGTTGTGACACGGATCGGAAGAGGGGAGTGAGGGGAACGACGAGGACACTGATAAACAGGAGACAGAAGGCGCAAACATTCTGCTGTCTGCGTCTATGCCTTATTTGGCCATTGGGCAGTTGTCTAGGAGCTTCAGAGTACAGTTGTAAAAAATGTCGAGAGCAGAGCAATCAGCCCAGAAATCTTTAATATGTGAGGTCAGTGAATCAAGAGTCCAACCCCAAATATGTTGCTTCAGAATGTACGGGAAATTAATCATAGTTTAACTTACCTATCCGCAGTCACACTAAGGGTCACTGGGGATCTTTGAAAATCTAGATGGGAACAAAAGAGGAAAGTGTAAGTTGGTACCTGGACATGAATGCATAGACCCCAGGCTGTCAAGAAGCTGAACTCTCTTCCTTTCCTGGCCTGCAGAGCGCCATGCCTCTCACAGTCACATCTGTACTCATTTGATTTCTAAACATATCAAAACATTTCTTTTCCTATGGTCAGATTTCAAACATAACCACTATTTTCCTCTGTTTGTTGCCGTGAAGAATGGTTTGCCTGTTTTGACCACATCATCTGGTGAGGGCTATTGTTCAGAGTCTGCCTCTTTTGGGGCAAATGTCTGCCTTTACGCAATCATGCTGCTTTCTGTAAATGAAGACAAACTATCATATAATCCAGCCATCAAATTCAATTCAGCTGCCCTGGAGCCATGTTTTATCATCTATTGTCCTTTGAGTTTTGTAAAGCCTATTCCCCTAAGCTCCAAATTGAAGACTGACGAGGCGCTGACAACATAAACCATTTTGTTCTCTGCCTCTTTATTGTTATTTGCAGCAGAACTCTGTCATGTCGAGCTGGCAAAGTCAATTTCCTGACAAGCGAGAGTTTTACCTTTTTGCTACACCTTATATTTACAGATTTAGGCGAGGGGAGCGGCTAATGGATTGTACACAGTCACAAAGATTGTAAATGAGTAGAATGGGGGTAGGCATAAATAAGCATTGTTTTTTCAAACTACTCCTTTTGGGCATTGTTGTGTTTGCTTTTCTTTTCTCTCCCAAACGTTATCCATAGCTTCCTTCCACTTTTACAGAAAAATGAATACTGATTGCAACAATGCTTCCCAATGGCAAAACAAATGTCTTCTATTAGTGTCATACAATACGTTTATTCACAATTCACAAGTTACACAGAATGAAGGAAGGTCAGGTCACCCAATACTGTAGTTTGTTGCAGTTGTAATCATTGGGGACAAACGTTATTAAGCCGTAGTTTGCACTTGGCAGTTAAAGTTATCTTTATTTGGCAGCACATCGAATAAATACCAATCCATTAGGAGAGGGTTAACTTGAAATGGTATAACCCATCTTGAGAGGAGATGCGAGGCGAACACTTATCTACCAAGCACAGACGATGGCTTGTCTGCAATGGAAAACGAGCGGAAATGCTGAAAATGTTATGTGTGTACAAGAAGCTGAGTCCAAACTAAAGCAGCCATGGCCCGTTAAAGGTATCTATCAAATCAGTCGCACAATGTTGCAACTCGCCCTCTCCCCATCAATAAAAGCGAACGTGTCAAACGCTCGGGTGCACAGTTAATGGTCCCGGTTGTTATAATGCACAACATTTTACGTGACCGAGCGACACAATGAGTTCCAAGTCACACACGTTGCTCAACATGACTTTGTGCGTAAACCTACAATACACAAACACAGAAATGTTCCTTTGAAGAGAGTAGAGGCACACAACACACACACACACACTTCGACATCTGGACGCCATCCCGACTTTTTCCACAGAAGAACCCCAATGTGAGAGTGGCTCCGAGCGGTTTTCAGCACAAGTGAAACAAAGGGAGAAATAATACCAGATTATGCATGTGTATGTATGGAGAAAAAAAAAACAGGGCACAAAGGAGGATTTATTTTCCTGTTCTAATGGCTGACCAACAGGGCTAAGTGCCCATCCACGTTTGGATGACCAGAAACTGCCTTGCCTCTCACACCTGGATGTACAAAAAAGAAAACAAAAACACATGTGCATGGAAGAGCTTGGCAAAAGGTTAACAAGAATTACAGGAAATTCCCGAGGAAAAACATGGACTAACAGCAATAAATATATAACAAGATTGGTGAATCTGAATTAAAGCTTTTACCAAAATGTAACTTAGACAATGTACTGTAGAGTAGAAATTACGACTAACCATGTGTTTGCCAGGTAAATTATAGTTATTTTAAATATCATTGGACACAGCCGAGTTTGATTTAACTAAGAACATACTCAATGACCTTCTCTCGATCCCAGCTGATATCGTGATGTTGCATAAGTTGTATATGTACACAAGGTACGTTTTTACTCTCCGCCTCTGCATGATACATCCTCTTTGTGAGCCCGGCTCTCTCCCATGTTAATGGTGCTTAAGAGCGCAGATGCACTCCGCGTAAACAGTGCCATGTCCACGCGCACGCACTGGCCGCTAGCGTGAGTGAGTAATCGTTTGTACCTGTTGCGTTTGTTTGAAGACAGACGGACTTCCACGCTTGGCAGCATATAACAGAGCTAATGGCCGGGGGCTAATTGCCACCAATTGTGCTCGCGTGAGTTTCGTTCTCATGCTAATGTTCCACAGGGGAAAGGTTTTAAGATAGAACCGATAATTTTGGGCCAGTGTGCCGCACTCTCATGCAGCATTCTGCAGGGACAGATGTGGGCTATTTCTCCTGTAGTGACACTGTTCTAAAACTGCTCAGCCTCCTGTAGCATCATATAAGCAACTTACTAACTCATCCAATCTGAAAATGCAGTCTCAGAACTGGTTGTCCACTAACCAGAGGGATGTGACATTATCCCTCAAACCAAAGTTGCACATATTGTCTTTATGCTTTTGGGCATTACATTTTGCCTAACTTGTCTGTAATTACTGTGACTTTCAGGACGGTGGCAAGTAACTGGTAGTTTCACTTTTTGACACACAGAAAGTCATCTGCTTTCAAGCAAGCTGGGATTTGCCAATACACATGCTATAGGCTTTGCACTTGATATCTTCCCTGAAACTGCTCTACCCTATCCAGGCTTTGTTCCAACATAAAACCTACACTGGCTTGCGACCCTTTGATGGTGAATTTTATATCCTTTTAGCACTGCTATGGTTAATAAGACTCACATTATCGTAACAAAAGGGCATCTGTTGCTGAAACTGCGGCACCATAAAGGACTTACACATGTGCAGAGCTTTGATATGCAATGAGTGCGTCTGTGCCAGGTGGAAGGACACAGAGAAACATGCTGCGCTGCTCAAGTGACTGTGCTGACCTACTACCACAGCTGCAGCCGCCCCACTCACCTTCACTGAGCCTGTGCTACGCTAACACATGACACGCAGGTACACTGCAGTGGCACAGAAACAACTGAAGTGACTATATAAAAGAAAGTCTAGGTCTTGGTTCCCCTTTGGCTCTGTCCCCCCGGTGGGTCTGTACAGCACATTTCTTGTGCTACTGCCAGCCAAGCATCTTTTTCCTATGAGCTATTTTTATTTTCCCTTTACATCACAAAAGGGGGTGGGGCTATAACTTAACAAAGGGGAGTGGCCTAGATAAAAGCTGCAGAGATGCACTTCAAAGTGGAGGGTTCAAAGCCAAAGTCGGCAGGATGTTTGATATTTTGGTTGCATTAGGGGGCGCTGGCACAGCCTCACCAGGCAGTGGGGGCTCACAGGGGGTGACTGAGGAGGGGTTCTGAGCCCATCATCTATTTTCAGAGCTTTGAAGATAAAGATATGGCCTGTTCTCATGTGTGCTTTGGCCACAGAGTCTTCCTGGATATCAGTGCTTCACTACAAAGCGCAGAAGGAAGTGCGGAGAATGACAGCGCTCATGGGCTCACACCTGGATAAACTCCGTACAATAATGGTCTTTTATTATTGAAGCAGTCAACTTACCCTTTTTCCAAACCAAGATTTTTGTTGTTGATTTGACCCAAGAATAGATGCATGATCCCTCCCGCACATGGTCAGAGACTATGCAAGTGTCGGGGGTGCGCTTTGATTGACACTGCTCAACCCTACATGTACCATAAGCCTCAAGCATGTTACGGCCTCCACAGCACAGACAGACACGCTCATGGAAGTTCACCTCTGTCCTTCAACTGCTCACGTTTGTTTATTATGACATGTGTTCAGCTTCACAAACACACATCTCCATCAGTCATGTGTGCAGCTGCAGGGCCCGGTGCTGTGTGGTCTCTGGGGTTTCTTGAGGTCAGTTTGTCTGCTTTCAGGGTCCATCCCAAATTGAACTGATGTGCAATGTGGAAACACTGCATTACTTCCACATTGCACAGATGTTAATGTTAAATGAATGAAACGAAGAAACAGTTCCACGTCTAAGTTGATGACAGCTACAGACTAGACACATTTATTCAACGACACATACCAAACCCTATATCTGCACCAATGTCGAACCAAATGAAATCTGTAAAAGCAACACAAATGTGCGACACTAAACTAAAATCAATTTGGAAATATGCCAAATACTGAAAAATGTATTCAGTATTTGGCATATTTCCAAATTGATTTTTATCAATTTATCAATTGATTTATTTTTGGGTGAGGCAATCAATTATTTAACCTCATCATGCAATACATTTAGTATATATATATATATATATATATTTTTTTTTTTTTATAAATGTTGCATATTTGTTGTATTTTGTAGACTTTACTGTCCCTAATGAAAATGTGTCCTCTGCATTTGACCCATCCTTCAACCACTCCCTCCGGACAGCCTGTCAGGAGGAGCAATGGGCAACAGTGCAGCGCCTGGGACACACTTCCAGATTTTGAGCCGTGATCTTGGTCAGGTTGATTACCAAGCCGTTTTGTGCGCATTGGGCTTTTGCATTATAATATACTGCATTGTACCTATCAATGCATTGTTCTTTCAGTGAATACAATTTTATTTGAACTTCGTCTCTGAGACCTTGCTGTATCCTTACAACAGGCAGCATTCTGACAGGCTCCTCCCACTCTGCTCACTTCAGGGAGATACTGCAGGGTTATAGAAATGTGCACACGCCACATCTCCATTACCCCACTCTTTTTTTAAACCCCACTATCTCCTTCGTAATTCTATTTATAGCACCAAGGTCACTTACAGGGATCAGAGGGACACATGGAGGCAGGTGAAGTGAATAGATGAGTAGCATTGTCCTCCGTGGATGATGAGCTCTGCATAGTAAGATAATGTCAGCGTTAACGGAGTGTGACAGTGACTTTTGTTCTTCATCATAAACTTACTACACACAATAAGATATACTCTACCTTTCTGCCTCCACCCGACCAGCGATCTCGGTTTAAACTACGATTGGAGTCACGTCGTCTTCTGGACCAATCATCTTGGCTTGAACTACTGGTGTAGTCACATCGTCTGTTGAAGATGAAATGGAAAAGTTAAAAAAATTTAGGCTACATTCAGCTGGAGTTGGAAAACTGCTTTTACTTGAAAATAATAACAGGAAGGTTGTAGCAAAAGTAGTCAATAGAGCAGTCTCTACCACAACAAAAACTATATACAGAACTTTCACTTAGTAAAAGTAGGCGATAGACATTTCCCACCTCTATTTTCATAATCTAAAGCGTTAAGCTTTTTTTTTTTTTCAACTACTAATGGCGCTTTGACTTATATAACATTCATCAAAATAGGACATTGGTTTGTCCTAATCGTGCTGCCTTAGTCCACCCTGTAGGTCCATTAACGCATTAAACCTTGTTTTCTAGGTCATCTCTCCTTCTTCACCAAACAACCCTTTAAAGTCCCCTCACCGGCAGTGTCAAGCGCATACTCTCAGACAGATGAGACACTAACCTCTTTCTGTCACAAGGACTTAATCAGCAGGAGAGAGAGCAGGAGGAGGCAGGAAAACCAACAGCATCCGTATCAATCCACATCTCAACAGGGAGGTGCTTGGAGCTTGTTAATGTCTCATTCACTTAGCTCAAAATGAACAGATATGTTCCTACACCACTTTGCTAAATCTTTAAAGAAAACCCTCATAAATATCCATCAGCAATGAGGCAAAAACAGGCACCAAAATAGACACAAATGAGAGGCGGTGCATCTGGCTTTTGGGCCTTTTAGTGTTGTTAATGTGATGGACTGTCCACTGAAGATTGGAGATAAAAAATACTGTTTAAACAAGATGGACATTAACGATTATTACTATCAACACAGCAATGCTAACAATGCACAGCGGTACAAACAGAGAGCAGACTTGCTATCTGCCTTCTACAAGTTCCAAGTAAATGTTCTATGTAAAATTATGAAAACACAATATGTGATGAAGTTAAAGAGTATATTGAATAGTAAGTACTGATGTCAGACTGGTTACCTTTAATATAATGAATGGTTGGTCCCTGTGAAGAAGAACCATGCTGCATTCCTTTGGTTTAATTCGGGCAGCCTCCATATTCCTCTATATGCCATTAATTAATACATTTCTAAGAATTGAAGGCATAAGTGGAAAATCCTCATCAAGCTACAGATATCAAATGTGTAGTTTTTTTTATATGAGCTACACTAGCAAATTATATCAAATTCTATTTCCTCATTACACTGAAAACTATTATGCCTGGTTTTCATGCAGATCCCTAGTGTGCAGCATGACTGTCTTCCATGTCCACTTTAAACTCTTGACCTCCAGGAAGGGGCAACACAAGCAGAGGTAAACAACCACAGGACAATCATGTGTAATTGAGTTTCCAGCAAGGCTTTCTTCCCTGGACATAAACTGGGCATCTTTAGCCATAATGAAACTGAATGGCAGAGAGAGAGAGAGCGAGAGGGAGAGAAGAGAGACACAGAGAGAGAGAGAGAGAGATGCAGAGAGAAAGACACACAGAGAGCGAGAGAGAGATGAAGTGACAGAGAGAGAGAGAGAGAGAGAGAGAGAGAGAGAGAAGAGAGACACACACAGAGAGAGAGAGAGACGCAGAGAGAAAGACACACAGAGTGCGAGAGAGAGATGAAGTGACAGAGAGAGAGAGAGAGAGAGAAGAGAGACACACACAGAGAGAGAGAGAGACGCAGAGAGAAAGACGCACAGAGAGCGAGAGAGAAAGAGAGATAGTGACAGAAAGAGATAAAGTGACAGAGAAAGAGAGGTACAAAGAGAGAGAGACACACAGAGAGAGAGATAGTGACAGAGAGAGAGAGATAGATAGTGAGAGAGAGAGAGAGAGAGAGAGAGAGAGAGAGACAGAGAAACAGACAGAGAGAGAGAGAGTGCGTGCTGCAGAATGATGCTATTTACAAACATGTCTGGCGCCTCCTGCTCATATAGAGCGCATGGTAACAGGGCTGTGAAGCATGTTGTTACCGAAGGCGTAAAGATAGACCACGCACGACGTGTTCACTCCAAAGCTTGTGAAAAGCCCACTCATCAGATGCATGGCCACATTTTTTAAACTCCCATACTGTATCTTTTCTATTAATCGTAAAATAAATAGAAGCTGTAATAACACCTACAATCAATGACATACTATCTTAATATAGGCACTGGATCTATTTAATAGGTGACAAAAATCTGCAAGATTCAATCCCTAAAGACAGTACCGTTACTGTTAGCATGTTGGTTGTAGTGGAGAAGGTCTGAACAAATTTGTGACAGATATTTATATTTTCACATCCATCTTCTACTACAAAAAGCTGTTGTAATAAAGCTGCTAATGTTGATTCTCTGCTGCAGGCCTGTAGTTGGCAACTACAATTTTTTTTTTTTCGACATACACTAGCCAACTGCATCCACCATTCACCATATATAAGTGGTGGTACAACTACTAGTAGTTAGGGGTGTCATGATTTAAATGTTTTAAGTCACGATTATTGTGAGAGAACATATTGCGATTTTACAATTATTCACAATTATCAACCGAATGAAAGGAAAAAAATGATATTTTTTGTTTTTGTCTTTAAAAAGCTTTTTAATACTTGAACTTATAAACATTCACCGTTTCTAAAAATGAAAAATGCTTTAAGATTGTTTTGCATTAAAACATTTGAATAATATAAAACAATGTCAACTTTACTTCTTTACCATAGTTATCATAATTATTTTACTATATATTATTAGGCCACAAGCTAGGCTAGGTTTTATGTTCTCAAAAGTTATGCTGTTGCTTAATTATTTGTCAGATGTTTTGATGAACAGACAATGAAACGTGTTTACAAAATGACTAAGGAGACCCTTTTGAACAGCTGATTTCCACATGTGCACAGTCATTTTAATTTCTGCTACGCTGAAGCAGAGCGGAGCGCGTTAGCTTTAAGTTTACGTCCTGAGCCAGTTGTAGTGGCTAGTTCCAAACATTTAAACAACTTTTTTGGGAATTATTTACAGCAAAGGATTATCTCCAAGATGTTGTTTCATATTCGACGTAGCCGATATCAGCGCCTTTTGCGGCCACTTTCTGACGACAGGGTTTGCATAGCGGATGTCCATCGACAACAACAACGCCTTGGTCGGCTTTTGGATCCTAAAGAGGTCCCACTCTACTGACGTCAATCGTTTTTGGGTGGATACAACACTGGAGCAGAGCGTCCTTCTGCCTCGCTCAACTACCGGTGAGTTTACGCTCTGTTTATGGCGTGCAGCGGCTCATACGTCAGCTTGAAAAATTTCCGAGGTAAACCCAATGGCCGCTGGCTGCTCTGCTTTACGACCGCAACACTGGAGGCCGCCATTACTCCGCCATTGCTGTAGTACCTCCATATAGCCGCCAGTCTCCCATTGAAAAGCATTGGACTTTAGACAGGTTAAAAACAACTTTAACGCCTGGGTTCTATTTTTTAAACACTTCCTACGGGTACATTTTCCTCCTGAGATAACGCTGGGTTAGTCACAAAAAAAAGTCGGAACATTTTTTTTTTTAAATCTCGTACTAATGAGGGTTGAACTGTTAGCATTGGAGCTGCACGCGCTACACGTCACGCAAGGGCCGAGTCTACAGTGAAGATCCCGCCCTTATGCCCTTTTTAGGAACATGCTTTGTCAGAGCAGGGGAGGAGGAGTCTGTAAATCTGGCATGATTTCCCCCTCGAACGAGGTCACTAGGGTAAACAGGGAGGAGTGAGGAGGAGTTGTCTATTCTTTTTAACGGTCTATGGGTAAACCGTGGCTTCTGAAATTCTTACGGATATCCTACCGCGTCCCTTTATAATCGTGGTAATAGTAAAACCGGTTCATCTTGACATCCCTACTACTAGTACTCACTTGTTCAGACATCTCGCATATGAAAATACAGTATAACTCCCATACTGTCTATACAGTATGTCTGCCATCACCATGTTAATCCCTAAATTATCACTAACATCACAAAGTATAATTGTGTTGTGACACCTTCTATGAAAGTTCACTCAGTGAGCTTAATACAGACACTTAAGCCTGTGTTTTTGACAACACTGTGGATTCCCTTGCCAGCTCAGCTCTAATATGCTGAGCCCGTCCTCGGATCACAGTAAACAGATGGCATGAGCCAGATAGTGATTGTGACACACAGAAAGGACCAGCTGCCACCTCCTCTGGGCACCAGTTATCACACAGAACAAGATGAGAAGGCATTGGCGTCGACAATACCAACCTGGGAAATAAACTGTGTGAGTCAGAGGCAGAACAAGGTCGGCTCCACTCTTTCTGATGTTGTCGGTGTTTGTCCACCTGAGAAAAAAGGGACACTTTTTTCATATTTCTCTTGAAGATAAGTTAACTTATCTTAAAGGTCCAATATCAAATTTTAATCAGGCTTTTAAATATAGTTTTGGACACTCTAGTATTGGTATTTTTCATTTTTGTAACGTAAAATAATGTTATAGAAAATAAATAATAAGATGCCAATGTGGAGGAGATTGATGCGGTTTACAGAAAGCTAAACACAATAGCTCTCCGTTTTTTGCCAAGAAAACTCATAATGGGAGTATAAGCTGTTTCTACCTTTTCTGAACCACCTGTTCGCTCTTCTCTGTTTGCTCTCTGATTATCTTCAGTTCGCTTGCATACAGATACCTTCACAAGATAAAATATACTTATTTAATCATTCTCTGAAGTTGATTAAGGATCTCTTAAGGACTTAACTACCATTTCCCTCCTAGACAATCGCATGTCTTTCTGTTTCAGGTAGAAAGCCTCCCATGTCTCTTCAGTGAAACCGTAGTTGAAGTATTCTGTAATATCTGCACCTACAAGTACAGAGGTACAGTGGATTATAGAGATGCTTATCTGTAAAAGATAAACAATATTATAGAAGAAATTTAGCAATTCTTACATGGTAATGGAATCTAAAAGCATGTTTTAAATCAATAATATGCTGTTTTGTTGTTGTTTTTGGTGTACAAGTAATTTTAAACCTACCCGGTTTTCTCCATGGTTTTTCTTCAGTACTGGGTTTCCTTTGCATCTTTTTCTGGATTTTTCTGCCCTCCCTCTCTTCCTCAAGCAGCGGTGATAGCAGTTCTTCGACTGTTTCTTGTCAAACAAAATCAATCATCTCGAATAATTTTATGAAGAATAATAATAAAATAATAATTTCTATAATTTCTATAAGCATTAATCATAGGCAAGTCATGGTGGGACATGTCTGGCTTAAGTTGTAGTGAGGAAAACAATTATTTTTCTTTATTACTCTTGCCAATTTTGGTACGTTTGTGTCACAACTGGGAATAAAGAAACACATATATCGGCGAAATACAAAAACATATCAAAGGCTTAATAATGTGGAAAGTCTCCTGGTTGAAGAATTGAGGCCAAAGGGCAAACAAAGATAGCTGAGAAAATGTACAGGTATATTTTGTCTACATTTTAGGGCTGCTTTGGCAGATTGCAAGATCAATATCAAACAAAGGAGAAAAGCTCATGCACACTTTCAAGGGCATGGTTGTAGGATGCAAAACTTCATGTTCAACGTTGTGTTAAAAAATAAATAAAATACAAAAAAAATTGCAACAAGTTAAGGTTCACTCTATTTAATCATGGTATTGTAAAATGGCGTTTGCTAGGAGACTTACAATTATAAATATAACGGTAACGTTAACGCAAGTTGTGTAACTTACTGGCGGGGGCTCGCGTGGTCAACTTTTTGGAACGGTTTTTACATTCCTCTGCATCGGTTAATACCAGTGTTTATTATATAAATATACTTTAGTCACAAATATAATGTCACGCATGTTACGTTACATCTTAATTAGAAAAGCTACAAGAAGTTTTCTGACTCCGGTCCGTTAGCCTCAGTCCTCATGGCGCCGGATGCTGCTGTCATAGCAACAAGTGACGTCTTTACGCTGCGACACGCTGTTGCCACGTCACCTTTGCGAGACTCGTGTTTGTTTTGCTGGGAGTCTCTTGGAATTTCTCCTATAAATTGTGTTCAGTAACATTCTAAGAGTTGGTGAAATCATCAGTATGCTTACGGTGGCAGAGTACACTCAGTTCCCGCTGCAAATGTGGGGCAAGGTCCTCTCGAAGGTAAAGAAAGCGGTTGTTTTTATGGATGACAAGTGTGCAGAGACTCTCCATTGGAGCGGTGGAGCTGCTGCGTTATTCGAGGCTGGAGCAAAAAATGTGAAACAGTTTTCGAGTTTTGAGGCGTGCAGTGCCGATGAACCAAAGGCTGTATTTGTTGTTAGCACGTTGCTAAAGGGCAGAACTATTGACATAATAAAGGACGTCATTTCGCTGAGCCACTTCCAATACTGTGTGGTGATCACTACTGTTGCCCACTCCGTGCACCTTGTCGCTAACAATGTTAGTGTGGAAATGGATGGGAATCCTGTATTTGAGCAGTTCGAGGAAAAGCTGTGCGAGTGGATGGGCAACATGAATTACACAGCTGAAGTCATGCACGTTCCTGTCGTCCTTGCCCCTGTATCACAACATCTAATCCTCTCGCCACAGTTTGCACAATTGTTCCCTCTCCTCTCCCCTGACCTGGACACCATCAACGCAAAACGCCCAGAGAAGAAGAGATTTGCGAGCCTGGGCGATGTAGACATGAATTCTCTCCCGACTGATCTCCAAATAGAAGTTAAACATTTGGCTTCGGCACTCAATTCAATGTTTGAAACTACAGGGACCAGAGAAGAGAGCTTTGCAGTAGGTCCTATGAGTCGCATTATTGCTGGAGAGCTGGCCAATCATCCACAAGCCAAGAACAGACGGAAGACTGCTCAAAATAAAGCTTCAATTATATTTATCGATAGGACTATGGACCTCACAGGTAACGTTACAAAGCCATTTCAGTATTGTATTACTGTACATATGCAATAAACTTGTACTTGTGTGTAGTCATTGTTTTTCTCTTTACCGTTAGGAGCTGTTGGCCATCATGGAGACAATCTGGTGGAGAAGATTTTCACAGTGCTTAAGCCTTTACCTGGTCATGTGACAGACGTGCAGGTGGACATGTTGGAGCTAACGGCTCTGCAGCGTAGCCCCCTAACCCAGAACATCCTGGCGCCTGGCTGCTTAGCACAGTCCAAGTAAGTACACCACGTCTGGATGCATTGGCTTTGTTTTTTTTGGACTTACCAAGATGTAGTAAGTCCAAAAAGGTTGGACTTACTGGACTTCAGTTGTGATGTTCATGTGACATCACAACAATCTAAAAATCTCTAGATTAAAAGTTGAAGTCAGCTGGCCAAATGAGTGTAGTTTTCAGCTGTGGTGGGTAATGCTGTCTCTCTAACTAGCCACAGTTAGACTGGTATGGTACATTTTTGGCGGTTAAATATTCTCTGCTCGAGTTTAGATTGTTACATCCTCCGACCGGGTCTGTGGTCTGTCACATGTAACGGCACTCTCTCTCCCCAGCAGTAGGGTCTGAGCGAGTTGCACTGCAATGTCATGGCTCACAGACTTTCTCTTCTCTCTTTCTAAATTCAGTGAAATTTGCGGTATGAGCGCAAAAAATCATAATCGCGCTGTTAATAAACAACCTCAAAGCAATGAGGAAAATAAAGAGGCGGAGAGAAGGGATGGAGCACATGGGGGAAAGTGTGGACCAAGTGCTTTGGACCACATTAAAGTGCTGGACCTTGGATAATCCAATGCAGCTGTCATGTCCATATCAAATAAACAAATAATAATAATAATCACCCCGGTCCTAACATTTTGGTGCTGGTCTGGTGAAAGCTTTAAGTGTGTTCCACACTGATTAAAGCTCTAGGCTGAACTTAAACTCTGTTGCTGGTCATGTAAATAGACTAATTGGTTACATTGGGTGGCACTTGTCAATAAACTTACTACAGCCGCGTGTTCACGTTTTAATACACATTTTAGTTTTGGCTTGTGAAATAAGTTGGTGGCTAGTAACTTAAGAAACCCACTAGTCACAGTGGCCAGTGACAAGAAAGTTAATGTCAAGCCCTGGTGGTAACTACAGCAAGTGACAAGGGGGAGGGGATTCTGATTTTTATAGCGCTTATCACCTGTCACAAGTCAGTCACCCAAAGCACTTCACACAAGGGAATGGGATTTTAATTCACTCCATAGCTGGTGGTGGTAAGCTACGTATCTAGCCACAGTTTCCCCGGGGTAGACTGACGAGAGCTTGGCTGCAGACATCTGTGCGAATGGACCACCTGACCACCACCAACCACTCCCTCACACTGGCTTCCTCTGCAGGTGGTCTCCAATCCAGGTACTAACGGGCCCTACCCCACTTAGAGTCTGAGATCAGAGCAGGCAAGGTTTAAGATTAATATCTCTGTAATTACTGTCATCACAAATTATCACATTAACTTCTCATTGTTGTGTCCAAAAGTGGTGGCAATATTCCAAAACATGGGTGTGATTTTGGTCTTTATAAAGAAAAGAATGCCAAAAGAATGATATGGCAGATTTAGAGACCTCTTTCCTTGTAGATTTTCTCTTTGGGGATTTATTTTAAAAACTCACTCCCATAGCGATGTTTTTGCTCATATGTGCCTTCAATATTAGCACATAATTATATGTTGGTTTAGATAACATTTGTACAATATTCTGTGATAGAATTTTCCTGCAAAAATAAAGTTAAAACTGATAAATAAAATGTTTTCATTGTAACTTAGACTACCTCTACTTATGCTGATGGCGACATGAATAGCAGCTTGGTGCCAGTGGCTCAGTTCTGTTTGTTTTGTTCAGGTGCATGTATCGTGTTGCTTCAGTGGAAGTTAGTAGTACCCTTTAATGTCACATGTTCCACTGCTCCTTCCACTGTTTATGTGGTCACAGGAGGAAAGGCTTTGAGTGAGAAGAAGGGTTTTGTGGCTGGTGTTCTCCTTCTGTATGTTTAATCGCTGTGACACTGTCAGCGTGTGGGAGGTGTGTTGTAAAGTGTTTGGCTTCCTCAGGTCACTGCTGTTTAGACTTATGTGGTTCAGCTGACATGTGTGCAGCTGAGGGACAGGTTGAACTAACCTGAAGATGGATGTACGCATGTGACAACAAAAAGTCATAGGGACACATATAGGTATATTTTAATTTAGGTTATTATTGGTCAAGAATAACTTTAGTATATTATTTGTCTTAAATAAAAATAAAATCAGTTGAACATGTACCTGTCAGCCCACATTGGTCATAAATTATAAAGGCTATTCTCTATCTCAGCAAATCCCCCGCCTTCTCTTTATTTGTATATAGCCCCTTTGTGACTGAAATTTTTTGCTTCTGCTCTTACCTTAAGATGAAAGTTCCCCTTTTTCAGCACTCAGTCATTATTTCAGTTTGCAACCAGTATAACTGAATAACCACTAGCCAGCCAGTGAAAGTGTTTTGAAACCTTTATACTTATAATGTGGGAATTTTCCGTCAAATTCAAGTTGTGGTTTTGAATTGAAGACGTTTCACGTCTCATCTGAAAAGGTTCCTCAGGTCAAACCTTTAGAGAGCAGTGTCAAAGAGGCCATAATTGATTTGAATGGACATAGCCTAAGATTCGAATATGGCTACAATCTACAACCCGACCCAAATGAACATCACAACAATTTGGGCATCGTCACGTCAATGACTCCGAGATGCAGCCCTGGCCAGTGCACCTGCCTGTTAAAGAGCAAAGGCCACTTCAAAGTAAGTAAGGGTGTTTAGGTTACCCACCTCAGGCATAACAATTACATCAAATAACAAGATGGAAGAAGATTTTAAGTCTTTCCGATGGAGTAACATCCTCAATTCAAAACAACCCAGTACAGATCACTACCTTTCTTCATGGTAATTGGCTAATTTCCACAGCTGCTATGTCTCTGCCACATTATAATTTCAGCTAAAAATATCTGCTAATATGTTTTTCATAAATCCTGTCTGGGATCCCAGATTGAGATGTTTGTGCTGTGATTGTTCCCGTTGGCGGAGGAGGCAGGTGTGGATGTGCTGCTCAGAGAGCAGGGATACTCAGAGGTGGGTGTGTTAACAGACAGATAACAGGTCTGATGGAATCTTACAAACAGGAGGAGGGCAAAGTCATGTTCTGTGTCTTTGCACTTGCCAAAGCACCCTGTGAAAAGTGCTTCATAGATAAAGTTATGATTTGACCGATTGATGTCCAAGTTTAGCCTCATCCTGATGCAGGGGTTTGAAGTTCTGTTGAAAGAGAGGAGTCTTTGATTTAATTGCTGGGAAGTGCACACCTTATCAAAGACTGTGTTATTCTTATTTGTGAAATGCTCTGGGCTGAATTATGTTTACAGAAGTGTTTTTGTCTTATCCTAGTGAAATAATTTCTCCACTTGCAGTATACAAGTGTTCTTGCCTCCACGTCGTGCATTAAAACTGTATAATGCACAGCTCCTCGTTGTTTAATCCTAACTTGTTTCTATGATGACTAAGGGTTAAACAAATACTTTGATTCTCTTTTCAAATGCACTTCTCAACATTATGTTTCAGTTGTATTTATTTTATCTGAATAGTTTTGTTTCTTTTGTTAAAAATCCTTTTTTGTTTATTTAATCGTGATGCATATAAACTTTGGGATTTTGTTAATTCTGCAAAAATAACTGTATGGCTAATAAAAATCAAGCTGGATGTGCTTTTCTAATTTAAGAGGAAGTAAAACTAAGAGACTGTGACATTGTGAAGGTGTTGTATAATGTACAGGAGATGAACCGTGCAAAGAACTGGGCTCTTGTGGCTCTAGTGGTTTAATTGTCTACGTAATCTGCCAAGTTTCTCGGATGTTTTAATACACCTATGACTTCGATGGATATTTTTAGCCTGAACCCACAGTTTTTTCATTGGGCCTGTTGTGTAGTTCAGAGTGAACTTTAAATATTAGGTGTGGACCTAATTCCAACTTTTTTGTATGAAATTTCCCTCTGTAATTCTAGCATATTTGTACAGATTACTGTGTCCTAAACATTCTGTGGGTGGCTGTTGATTCTAGTTCTTAGGGCGAAACCCCACACTTACCTTACAATTACAGTATTATGTTTATTAACATAATGGGAATTTCTGTAGAACTAGCTAACTTTGGTACTTAACAGACTGATGGAAAAAGAAACATTCAAAGTGTTCTATTATAATGTGTAAAATATGCAGCTGGTAATAAGCAAGAAGTAGAAACCAACCGTAGCCCAAAAGGACTTTGTTTTTTCTATTTGTTGTCATTTAAAAAAATTAAGATCTAAAGTATCAAATTAACACTTTGTGGTTTGCGTTATGTTGCTGTTTTATGAGATCTGCTGATTATTATGTTATTTCAGACCTTGTTGTCGGTTAAAATTTGCTTCCAGAGGCAATTTTACCCATTCTTGCAATCTATGGAGCCAGTACGCAGGAGTTTACTGTCTCTGGTCTCTGGTCTCGGTTGAGTGAAAGTGGCAGAGTTGTTATGTGTGTCTTTGTGGTCAGGTGCCTTCCAGTTCACAGTAATTTGCTGTGCTCGGCTCGGGCGGCCCCTCCCCTTCTGATCCAGCGGTGGGACACATGAACCCCATTGGCGGAGGGCAGCGAGTTTCCCCCGGCGTCTCAAACACCACCCTGTGCGCAGCAGCAGTCATTTGGGCCGCGCCGGACCTTGATGTTGCGGTGGGAGTGAGTGCGTGTGGGCAGCAGAGTGCGCGGGTGGCCAAGGTGCTCCGGTCCTGACACAACCGCACCCTGCCATAAGAAAAACACAGTGAGGCTGCCATCTCCCTCAAGTCCAACTTTCTACCACGACTGTGCAGCAAACACACCTATTTCTGTCCCGCCGCATGGGAAAGTGTGCAAGCTTGAAAAGTAAGTTGCACAAATTTGCAAATTTAGTTGTACTGCTTATCGTCATCTACAGTACATCACAATATCAGCAGATTCAATATTGCAATGAGTCGCAAGTAACTGAACATATTGCGATAATCTTCCATTTACAGTTTTATTCCGTACACAGACAAAAATGTGTTTTGACCTAAAGTATTCGATTAGTAATGTTCTTAGCCTTAGTTCTTAGTAAAATTAATCAGCAGTGACATGTTTGTTATCATTTAATATATGTAGCTCTAAAAGCAAAGTTAATGTTGATTTCAATTCAATTAGCATGTAGAGCAGTTTTGGGCCGGATTGAAGGGCAAGGCGGGCCACAACTGGACCCGGGCCTTAGTTTGCCCATGTCTGATATCGAGCCTTCACAAACGTCTGACATAGAGTTACTCTTAACCACCACCTGAACGGACAACATTTTCTCCAGTTTGTCATTACCCAAATCTAAAAGCTTCTTGAAAATAGTGTCAAAAACAGCAACGAAAATGAGATGAAAACGCAACAAAAAAGTAACTTAAATATGACAAAAAAGCCACAAACGAGTAACAAAATGTGATAAAAACAACAAATACAGCATCAAAAAGTGACTTAAATATGGCAAAAAAAAGGGATGGAAAAGCCACAAAAGAGAGACAATGTGACAAAAACGCGAGATGGGAACTATACAAGGAAAAATATCTGTTTAGATCATTTTTGTATCTTCCAAATGAGGCTTTACACTGGAAAAGATGGAGAATATGTGCTCGGTTAAGGCTGGTGTTAAGAGGTTAAACACAATATAAAAAGAGCAACCTCATTTAAATGGTTTTCTTGCTTATTTCGGCCAGAGTGACGCCTTTGCAATACTTCTCCAGCAAATCTTCATGACCTTGTTCTTGTTTTGGCATATTCAATTATAGATTATCATTTGATCCTTTGTGCTGGTTTTTGAGCTGTATGGGCATTGACACACAGAATAGACGTGCGGAGCGCTAATGACAGACAGCACAGAGAGTGAGCCCTGTCTTCAGCCACATCATTTTCCAGTGGGTGATTCGAGGAAAGAGATTGTTTTGTCGTTCTATAGTTAGACAATCAGGAGCATGGAGTCGGTTTCATGTTATTATGAGCAGTGTGGGCACAGCTAAACGGAGATCGAGAGGGTTTGAAATAATTTATGCAGCTTACAGTGTATGTGTGTGTCGGCTATGGGCAGCTTGGGTTTCAGAGTCTGTTTAACGTCAAAAGCCAAGATGCAATTAGTTCCCCATTGGACTGATTGTGGTCAGACACACCAGCATAATTTATACTTATTGAAAGCATTATCCTAAAACAGGATGATAGTGTTACCCTATACATGTAATTATTTTTTCAAATAAATTATCATTGGTGTCTGGTCATGGTTAGCGCTGTCTGTTGCCTTTTCCCCCGATGCCTTTCAATCGGTTATTCGTTGCATTGGACACTTTCAGGGATGCTGTTGCACATCTCAAGTGTCAAAAAGCCAAGGATGTAAAATCCGTCTTAAAGGTACATTATGCAACTTTTGATGCAAAAAAAAAAAAGTTTATATTTGTGTGTATTTGCCCTTGTAGTGACCCAGCGGCAGTATGGGGCCTTTATTTTCGATCGCGGTGGTCTCCAGGATCAATTGTTTGGGAGGTTTTTACTGCTGACGGACGCTCTCACCAGAAAACC
This sequence comes from Proterorhinus semilunaris, assembly GCA_021464625.1. Classification (NCBI taxonomy): domain Eukaryota; kingdom Metazoa; phylum Chordata; class Actinopteri; order Gobiiformes; family Gobiidae; genus Proterorhinus; species Proterorhinus semilunaris. The sequence goes on along the minus strand of CM038351.1, from coordinate 12,858,815 downwards.
TACAAAACAATTGATCCTGAAGCATTGTAGAGACCACGCTGATCAAAAGTAAAGACGCCACGCTAACCACTCAGCCACTGGGTCACTACAAGGTCAAATACGCACAAATATCACCTTTTTTTTTTTCATAAAAGTTGCATGATGCACCTTTAAATTGACAGTAATATTCTAATCTGCCTCGATCTACGGATGTTTTGTTACACATGTTTCTAAGCGCTAACATAAGATTATTCCTTAACACGGCAATCACTTTGACCTTTCATCTAAAAATGACTATCATTAATTTGATCGTGCCTGTCCTCCCTGAAGGTCAGCGCTTGTTTGAACCGTTTGCAGACGCACCTGTCGATCAGCGTGCGCGACGATAAAACAGTTTGGACACATAATATCTTCAGTCTCCTCTGGTCCCTCTCTGACGTCGCGTCTCCGCCTCTGCCCTCTCTAATTCTGTTTTCTCCTCAATGTAGAAGCCTCCGGAAACCCACACTACATCCATCAACTAGATTACTTTCACCTGAACAACTTGTACACGGTGTTCCCATCACTGCAGATAAAACCGGCCATTCTGTCTTTAGCTTTTGACATTTTCGGAGATCGGACGACCACAGTGTGTGTGTTTTTATTTACCACAGTGATAAAACTCACCCGAAGATGGCAGTTCACTTCCTGCAGACCTGTTCCTTCAAAGAGCCCCCACTGTTGGCTTCCTTTTGAAATGGTAAACAATCCAAGACGTAGGAGGCGAGCGAGGATCCGGGGTCTTCCCTGTTGTGGTGCTGCCTTTTTGCATTTGGCTTTGAACATGTGTAGAAAGTTAATCCAAGGTTTAAAACTAATTCTTGCGACACTCACAGAACTCATTGCAGTGTGAGCAAGAATTTGCCATTGATAATAGCGACAAACGATTTTTCGGTCCTATTGTTTTTGCCCCTTCTGGAACCGCCACCCCTCTTCTGGAACCGCCACCCCTCTTCTGGAACCGCCACCTTAATGTGGTGGAGGGGTTTGAGCGCCCGAATGATCCTGGGAGCTCTGTTGTCGGGGGCTTCGTGCCCCTGGTAGGGTCCTAGGACCATGGCAAACAGGTCCTGGGAGACGGGTCAGACAAAGAGCGGTTCAGAAGCCCCTTATGAGAGACCAACAGGCCCGGTTAGAACCATGAGGCCGTCCTTCTGTGGACCCACCACCTGCAGGAGGAGCCATAGGGGCTGGTGCAATGTGATTTGGGCAGCTTCAATGGCTGCCCCCACGACCCGGCAACGGACAAGTGGAAGAAGATGGATGGATGTTTTTGCCCACGTTTTTTGCGATGTGTCTGCCATCAAATTGTTATTGTGTTTTTTTTGTCAGTTTTGAGATTGCAATTTATGTTCTGAATCAACATGTTCAGGAAGAGGCAAACTAAAGTGTAAACTGCTGAACTAATACAACAGTCACTTGCCTCTCAGAATATGTTTGTTTGGGTCTATACGTGATTAAGATGTGAGACCTCATTGAGACCGGATTATTGTTATTTAGAAATGATATTAAACTGCCTATAATTGCAGTTTTTGGGATTAGCTAATTACAATAATTGAAATTGCAGTTAATTATGAACCCTGATCGAAAAATAGATATAGTTCATGTGGATTTGAAATGTTTTGTCAGCTGGATTTACTGTATCTAGCAGCTTTTGAACTTTTCTTCAAATTGGGGTTGTATTTTGTCTACTCGTCTTTCGGTAAATAATCCCTCCTCACTCCCTCTTCCTCTTGACTAGCTCTCCTCCTCATAAATCCTGTGGGACATCAGGCCGCGCTGCCCGGACACTCAAGGCCGGCACTGGTCCGAGTCCAGTCCTGTCTCCTCTCTCGCATGCGTGTTCTTTACTTTATCATACACACTTCCTAAATTAGCTCAGTGAGGAATAGGGCTGACCTTGCACAACTGTGAGACTGTTACATGTTGAGCCATTAAAACACAAGATTTATCCCCTGCGATAGCAAATGGATTATCGCCTAACTGTGTATTCTGCTAAGTGGCTTTAGCTTTTGTCATGAGAGATCAGCTGCACTGCAGTTTGTGAGGTACTCTATTTGTCAGTTACACACTCTTACCACCTTATGCTAGACACTGCCTGACCAAAAAAGGTCACCACAAAAAGGTCACATGCTCTCTTTTGTGCACCTTCAGCTTTGATTACAGTATGCATTCACTGTGGCGTTGTTTCAGTTAGCTTTCGCAATGTCTAAAGATCTTGTACTGATGATGGGAGACTGTAACCACTGCACAAAGCCTTCTCTAGCACATCCCAAAAAATTCTCAATGGGGTTAAGATCTGGACTCTGTGGTGGCCAATCCATGTGTGAAAATTATGTCTGATGCTCCTGAACCAGTCTTTCACAATGTGAGCCTGATAAATCCTGGCATTGTCATCCTGCAATATGCCCGTGCCATCAGGGAAGAAGAAATCCAATGATGGAATAACCTGGTAACTCAGGATGTTCAGGTTCAGATGATCTTATTCTTTGGACAGTGGGCACTTATTGCTGAACCTAGACCTGACCAACTGCTGCAAGCCCAGATCATAACAGTTTGTGAAATCCTGGTGGCAACCAGTTATTTTTGTCACGTGGTGCATTTTTTATATTTAGGATATCGAAACTTTCACACATAGTACCACCTAAGCAAGTACATGGCACTGTATGCAACTTGAACCCAGGACCTTCCTGCTGTGAGGCAAGAGCACTAACCGATCAGCCACCATATAAACCAAGCATCCGTTTTGTGCACAATATACTTTATTAGTCACAACAGCACTGCACTGTGACACATTTGAACACTTGAGTTTGAGTGTTTCCTACAGCCTTGTAATGACCTTTCATAGTCAGCATAGGAAAAATGGGGAAAAAGAGGCAGACCAAATAGATTTTTTTTTTTTTATTGTGGTTAAATTAGCCTTCAATAAAAGCGGCTAACCCTTTCTAGACCTCTTTCCTTTTTCATTACAGCCTCCGTCATTTGTACTTTTATTTCGATGACTCAGGCCTGAATCATGTCACATATACTGTTGCGGGGCATTCTTACTAATTTGGGCAGCGGGGAGTCAGAATTAGAAAATAAACAATTTGATAAGTGCTTGTGTTCAATACGTGTCCAAGCCGGGGGTACTCGGGCCCCGGGACGGTGGATAAATGAGAGAAATCCTGAGTCAGACCTGTTCAAATCATTCCTCTGCACTGCCTCACTCTCTTCCAGGAACATGCCCTCCTCCTCACCGCACACCCACTAATGACTTGGCAATGGGCGGCCCATATGTGTTCACTTTTAACTACACGCAAGATGTTGTACTAATGTGTACCACTATTAAAATATATTTAGGCATTTTTACTACCACAAACATGAGGGTTGTTTTATGAAAAAATGCTTTCTTTTGTAAGGTGTTTTTACTAGACCAAATCAAGAACAATAGTTACTTTCAATATAGAGGTAGGAGTGTAAGTATAGTAGTGTTGGTTGTAGTAGTTGGTATTATGTTCAATTTTCATTTAATGTTGTTTTAATAGCTGTACAAAAGCTAAAACTAAAGATTAAATAAAAATGAAAAGTGGGATATGATTAAAACAAAATATATGTTTTTGAGTACAATAAAATAAATGTAAAGCTGACTATCTTGGATTTATTCAATTAAATTTGTATACAAGTTTCATAGACTAAAACTAGACCTAACCTCTTAACCACCACCTAAACCAAGCACAATTAAAACCTTCCCGACAGCCTATAGGCCAATGTACCGCCTCATTTGAAAGCTAAGACGACTGATCTCATCTTTTTTATTGCGTTGTTGCTGTGTTTTTGTCACATTTTTGCTGTGTTTTTGTAGCATTTTTCATCACTGTTTTTCCTTGCTTTTTTTAAGCATTTATGTTGTGTTTTCGTCACTTTTTAATTGTGATATTGTTGCTTTTCCGGCACGTTTTTTGTTGCTTCTTTGTCGCTGTTTTGTCTCTGTTTTGACACTTTACTTCAAGAGGTTTTTAGATTTGGGTAAAGCCAAACTGGAGAAAATGTGCTCGGTTCGGGTGGGGGTTAAGAGGTTAAACTAAAAAGAACTGTTTGACTAAATGTTGGACCTAAACTAAATAACATTTTTGTCAAAAGACTAAAACTAAATTAAAATATGTCGTCCAAACTAACACTGCTCCATAATTACCTAAATACTACTTTTACTTGAGTACGTGTTTTGATTCCTTCATGAGCCTCTGCTCCTCTCTCAACACCCTCTTAGCCGGCCCATGTTAACCACACGGGGCATTGACTGTCAAGTGTTACAGTGCCCCCTAGAGGTTTTGTGTAGGCCTGTTGCACAGATGTCCAAGCAAATCCCTGCCCCCTACTTTGAGCGTTCAACTGTTACTCATCAACGCTGCTTATGGGGCCTGTCTCACACCCCTCACCCCAGTGGCCAGCGCGGACCCCGGCGTCTGCCTCTGACCAAACGACCCGTGGAGGAGAGTGTCAGGGGAGCGGGACGGGCCAAAAGCCAAATGAGAACCATATTTCATCCACACGCTATCTCTTTAGAAAACACACAGATGTACCAGCGGGATTGGTAAATACGTCACATGTGAACTGCACACATGTGGCCCGGGACACTCGCACTATTGGCATCTCAGCTATTGGAGCAATGTGAAGTGGAGATGTTGTTGTAGGTGGTTTCCGTTAGCGTTACGAGAAATGTTAGCTGCAATTTATAGTATTACACAACACCGCTCCAGCTTTCTTACTGTGGAAAAACGTGTTCATTAATAAAGTCACTGCTTCTAAAACTGCACGGTTGCTGTAGTGGTACTCTCAGTGACCTTTTCCCCTCAGCAGTTAATTAATTGTCAGCAGTCTCTCAGTCAGGACAAGTAGCCAGGAGCAATGACCCATAGAGTGTATTTGTCAGTAACACAACTCAATGGCTCTTTTGTGTCCACTGTATCTACAACAACAATAATTTAGTGTAACAAATCTCTTTGTTTGTTGGCTATCAAAGAAAAAATTGACATAAGTGAAAAAACGGCTGCAATTATTATTATTTAAACGCAGCATAAACCCTGTTGGCGCAGCGCTCATGCTCCTCATCCGGAGGGTCCCTTTCTGTGTTGAGTTTGCATGTTCTCCCTGTAAGATTCCTCTGGGTACTCCGGTTTCCCACTTAAAACATGTACAATAGACCAGAATGAATGAGAGTGTGAGTCAGTGGTGGTCGGAAGGGCCGATGGCGCAGATTGGAAGCCTCGCTTCCGTCAATCTACCCCATTGGGCGGCTGTGGCTACAAAAGTAGCTTACCTGAGTATGATGTGACTGAATAATGACTACAGTGTGGCGCTGAGAAACTTGGTAATACAGGCGCAATACAAGTGTAAGGCATTATTATTGTTAGCTTAAACAATTGCATTACAGTATATGCCACACCAGACCAAAGCACACTGAGCTGTCCTACAGAAACCTAAGTTACCTAAATTAATACTTTTCGTGTATTTTTATCTCAATTAAAGGCCCTATTACCATGATTTTTTTACTTTACAGACAACAAAAGGGGATTGAGTAAAGTTGAAACTGTTATATATTTTTGGTCCAGAATTCTTCATAGGGTGAGTTTATAACCACGTTTCACAACTCGAGGGGGGAAACTGCAGCTTCACTGTCACAGCAACTTGCCCGCTAGTTGTGTTGCTAAAAATTCAGTGCAATCTTTTTTCACAAATGTCTGTTGTGTCAATATTCTGAACAAGGGAAAACATTTCATGTAGTTCCTCTTGTAAAAAAATGTGTGCAGTGACTTTAAAGGGACTAGATGCAAGTTGGTGATTTTTATACTCACTACTGCCACCTCAGGTCATACGCGTAACTGCAGTCTCTATATTAAGCTCTTCGGACCCGAAGTAACATCTCTTTGAGTGACAGGGCAGGATTTTAGCTGCAGTTGTGGTGAACAAGTCTGGGCTCAATCGACACATTAGGACATTGCTGGAACATGTAGGGGGAGGAAAATGCTTAATTTTAACATTTTTAAACTCCGTCTCTAGTCCCTTTTTTAAATAGAACATTTTGTAAAATAAATAGGGTACATTATTTTTGCATGTTTGTGATTTGTTTCCCAGTCTCTCCAGTTTTTGAGCCCTGTTCTCTTTCTTTGTGTAGAGTGCGTAAATGGACCGTATTAATGAGTAGTATTTAGACAAAGTCGAGTTCATCTATGTGGAATGATCGTCATAAAGTGTTTGTGTTTTGTATGTTAGTAGTTTGTAGTTTCGCAGTCTTAAGTCGAGGACTTGCTTCCTGCTTATCAAGAGTGCAGACGTGTTTCTGCTTGCTGCCGCTGCTTGCCTCTTTATTTGCTTTTTAATCATTTTTAATCATTCTATTTTTTGGGCACATGTCTTGGATATGATTTTATTCTTTTCTTCTAAGTGAACCAAGGCTTTTTAATAATTTTTCCTTTTTTACAACTCATTTGACGGACCAACGACAACAATCTTGTCAACATGGCTGAGGGAGTAACGCAAACATCTCCTTGTGAAAGCTGTCGGATGTATCAACAAGAAATTTGCCTACTGCGGGACAAGATATCTGCCTTGGAGACGGAAAAAGGACTTAATGACACGCTCCCTGTGGAACCCGGTAAGAAGACTAGAAAAACTGATACTTGCGACCTAAAGCTAAACGATACCATAACATTCCCAAAACTTGAAAGACAACTTGGTGCTAGGCCAAAGCAAAGACAACATGCTGGTAAAAATGCACCTGGAATAAAGTTAACAAACAGATTTTCACCTCTCTCAGAGGATGAGTATAACGAACAGAAAAAGTCAGAGAGAAACAGAGAACAAGAAGTCAAAACAAAGATGGAGAGAAAAACTGTGCAAAGTGTCAAGGCCAGAGATATCCTGGTGCTTGGAGACGGAGCCATATCTAATGTAAACAATCAGAGAATCACTACAATCAGCTATCCCAGCGCGACCGTTTCTGACATCATAGATGTTCTAAACAAGGAGATTACAAATAACCCTGGGATAAATAAACTTGTTATTCATGTTGGTGCTGTTGACATAAAAGACGGAGAGTCGGAAGTCCTGAAAGAAAAGTTTAATAAACTTTTTGAGAGACTTAATTCTCTGGATAAAGATGCAATACAAATTTTCATCAGTGGACCTATCCCAAACATCGATGGGAGAATAAACAAATTCTCCCGGCTGTTTCAGTTGAACACATGGCTGTCCAATGTCTGTGAGTCAAGAGGACTGTATTTCATAGAGAACTTTTATCTTTTCTGGAAACGCGACGATCTGTTTAAAGGAAATGGCCCACATTTGAGCAGAGGTGGAGTGAGACGACTGACGGAAAATCTCCTCCATGCTCTGCAAAACCAGTGGAGGCCTGAGCGGCCAGAGAGAGCAGAGAGGAGCATGAGAAGAGCTCCTGGCTCGCCAGCAAAGGTCTTGCCTGCACCCCCAATAAAAGATTCAGTCGGAGCTGCATCATCTGCACCTACAGGAACGGACTCAGCCACAGAAAAGGATCCAGCCACAGCAGCGCCATCAGCGCCTACAGCAAAGGACTCAGCCACAGTTAAGGATCCAGCCACAGCAGCACCATCAGCGCCTACAGCAAAGGACTCAGCCACAGTTAAGGATCCAGCCACAGCAGCGCCATCAGCGCCTAAAGCAAAGGACTCAGCCACAGTTAAGGATCCAGCCACAGCAGCGCCATCAGCGCCTACAGCAAAGGACTCAGCCACAGTTAAGCATCCAGCCACAGCAGCACCATCAGCGCCTACAGCAAAGGACTCAGCCACAGTTAAGGATCCAGCCACAGCAGCGCCATCAGCGCCTACAGCAAAGGACTCAGCCACAGTTAAGGATCCAGCCACAGCAGCGCCATCAGCGCCTAAAGCAAAGGACTCAGCCACAGTTAAGGATCCAGCCACAGCAGCACCATCCGCATCTGTATCTCCGGGGAAAAGCTCAGCTTCAGTACCACCTGCATCTATAGTAAATGATTCAGCCGAAGGAGCACTTTCATCAGCTCCACCACAGGCCTTGAGCCCGACTGCTGCATCTACACCCTCCTCAAATTTTTCTGAATCATTCCCATCCCCAGACTCACCTATGGGATTCCCCATCCATTTTGAAACCTTAATACAACAAGGGACTCAAATGACTCCCCGCTCTTCAATCATGTCAAGGCCAAGGCTTTCATCCCCAAAGAAGTATCCTGCCCCTCTCCCACCTCTGTCTTTTTCACCTAAGGTCTCCCCAGCTCGGCCCCCACCACCGGTGCCCACAGCTGTTATCTCTAGCAGCGTCACTGCTGCTGTCTAGGACATTAGGGGCCTCTGCGTTGCTACCATGCACAGCAAACTCAAAACCAACCAGAGGTCCACAGAGGGGGTGTGTTCTTCTGAAACAATTAGTACTGTCAAACAACTTAGATTAGATAAGAGAGGGACAGTCAGACCGTCCAATCAAAGAACTCTAATCCATATCCCTTGCAAAAAGATTCCATCCACTCAAACACAGATAAATCTCAAACATGCTGTACTCAATGTCAGATCATTAAAAAACAAGTCCTTGTTAATAAATAGTTTTATTTCCTCTTATAATCTAGACTTTATGTTTTTAACTGAAACATGGCTTGACAAAAACACTGGAAACGCAGTTTTGATTGAGTGTAGTCCATCAAATTTCAATTTTGTGTCTGAAACACGCCAAAACCAAAGGGGCGGGGGTGTCTGTGCCATATTCAGGGACAATATAGTCACCCACAAATTGTCATTTGGGGTTTTTCAATCATTTGAGTATGTGTCTTTCAAAATGGAGATAAAACAATCTTCCATACTTTATATGACTATTTACAAACCACCACAGAATTGTTTTATTGAAGATTTTATTGAATTACTTTCATTTATACTGACTGATTTTGATTGTTTGGTTATTTCAGGTGATTTTAATGTGCATGTGGATGTGACCAATGACAGGCATGCAAGAGAATTTAGAGCTGTTCTTGAAATGTTTGGTTTAACTCAGCACGTGAGTGAAGCGACTCACAACAAAGGCCACACTCTAGATCTAGTTATTACAAAAGGTGTTAATATATCAAATGTGAATGTTGTTGATGTTGCTTTGTCTGATCATTTTTGTGTCTTCTTTGACCTGTCTGTTACACCCAAACCAGAGGCTGGGCCTGGAGTTATTCAAAGAAGACACATAAATGATACAACAAGGACACAGTTTATGGAAATGATCAGATTTGAAAATCCCCCATGTTCTAATGTTGATAATCTGTTGGACTCTTACACATCAAGCGTCTTAAATGTTTTGGATACTATTGCTCCTGTCAAGGTTAAAATGGTTAACAATAGACAAAGGGCACCTTGGAGAAGTGAAGATTCGGTCAGGGCACAGAAAAGGGAGTGCCGAAAAGCCGAACGGAAATGGCGCAAGTCAAAGCTCCAGGTTCATTTTGAGATATACAAAGAAGTGCTTTGTGAGTTCAACCAGATTTTGCGTGGAGAAAGGGAGAAGTACTTCTCTAAAATCATCGCAAACTGCAGAAACAATTCTCGCGTTCTGTTTTCAACAGTAAACAGATTAACTAACCCTCCAGTTTCACTGCCCTTAGAACTAATCTCTACATCTAAGTGCAATGAGTTTGCAATATTTTTTTATGACAAAGTCCAAGGCATTAAAAATGCCATAATTTCAGCAACACAAATAGCAACCCTGCCACCAGATAAACACCTTGAGCTGACACATTTCACACCTGTTACTGACAAAACAATGGAAGAGGTTATCTCCGGTCTGAGTTCATGCACATGCTGCCTTGATGAATTACCCACTAGATTTCTGAAGTCTGTACTGACCAGCTTGTTACCACAACTTGTTCAGTTAGTCAACATTTCATTTGAGACTGGAGCATTTCCAAAGGCTCTGAAAACCGCGGTCATTAAGCCTCTTCTAAAGAAGAGCAGCCTTGATCCCAAGATACTGAACAACTACCGGCCCATATCAAACCTACCATTCTTAGGAAAAGTCCTGGAGAAAGTAATCTATCAACAGCTCACTTACTTTCTCCTATCTAACAATGTGTTTGATACTTTCCAATCAGGTTTTAGGCCCCACCACAGCACTAAGACAGCTCTGATCAAGGTGACAAATGATATCCGTATGAACACCAACGCAAGTAAGGTCTCAGTTTTAGTTCTGCTGGACCTGAGCGCTGCCTTTGACACAGTGGACCATGGAATCTTACTTCACAGGTTAGAAAACTGGGTGGGAATCTCTGGTACTGCGCTAAACTGGTTCAAGTCCTATCTGGAGGATAGGACGTACTTTGTCGAAATTGGCAACTGTGTCTCAGACAAAATTTCCATGACCTGTGGAGTCCCCCAGGGGTCAATCTTGGGACCCCTCTTATTCAACTTGTACATGCTTCCATTGGGTCAGCTAATAAACAGCAACAATGTGTCGTACCATAACTACGCAGATGACACTCAGATCTACGTGTCACTGACGGCAGGTGAACATGGGCCTGTAGATACTCTCTGTCACTGCATCGAACAGATCAGTTTGTGGATGCAAAACAACTTTCTCCAACTAAACTCAGACAAAACTGAGATCATTGTTTTTGGCCCACAGACACAAAGACAAAGTGTTATCAGTCACCTTGAGTCTCTCTCTCTAAAACCAAAAAATCAGGTTAGAAATCTAGGAGTAATCATGGACTCAGACCTGAACTTAAACAGCCACATTAAAGCAATAACATCATCAGCTTTTTACCATCTGAAAAACATTGCTAAGATCAGAGGAATAGTGTCAAAACCAGACTTGGAGACACTCATCCATGCATTTGTCTCCAGCAGGTTAGACTACTGTAACGGCCTGCTCACTGGCCTTTCTAAACGAGCTGTTAGACAGCTGCAGAACATCCAGAACGCTGCTGCTCGAGTCCTGACAAGAACCAGGAAATATGACCATATTAGTCCAGTGCTCCGGTCTCTGCACTGGCTTCCTGTCACTCAGAGAATAGAATTTAAAACAGCTCTGCTCGTGTACAAGTCGTTTCATGGTTTAGCACCAAAGTACATCTCTGACATGTTAGAGCCGTATGAACCATCTCGGGCCCTGAGAACTTCAGGGAGGGGTCTCCTGGTGGTTCCCAGAGTCAGGACTAAACACGGTGAGGCTGCGTTTCAGTTTCATGCAGCAAAAATCTGGAACAGTCTTCATGAGGATGTGAGACAGGCCTCAACTCTGACAATGTTCAAATCCAGGCTGAAAACAGCTCTTTTTACCCGAGCATATGAAAACTGAAAGTATTTTATCTGCACTCTTGCCTTTTACTGTCATTGATAAATTTTTATGTTGATGTTTTAATGATTGATTTGATCTGTTTTCTTGTAATTTTATGCAACTGTGAAGCACTTTGAATTGCCTTGTGTATGAATTGTGCTCTACAAATAAACTTGCCTTGCCTTGCCTTGCCTTGCCTTAAGTGTTCTTGGCTTGTTCTCCGTCTTTGTGTCTGGCTGCAGTGCGAAGATGGCGGGTGGGCGTCCCTGTGTGCGCCCCTCTCCTCCCTGTCCAGCGCGGGCCCGAGGTCTGGAACACATTACATCTGATATTAAACACATGGCAGCAGTTAGAAAGGAGAAAAGGCGAGAGAAGAAAAAAACCTTTTTTTTCTTTCTTTTTTTTTTACTAAAGAAAACAGAGTGGATTTGTCAACAAGCCCCTTCCCGCCCCGTCCTTAGCCCCGATTCCGCTTTTGTGCCTTTGTCTCTCTGGTTTCAGAGTTTGGAAGTCGAACGTGCATTTAAATACATCAAGAAGGTTTGCTTTTTTTGTGGAAAAGTGAAAGAAATTTGAGACATCATCACACAAGATGTATAAAATATATGAGCGCAATGACTTCATCTGTACAGCCCATTTTATAAGGCACTCACTCTGACTACTCTGACTTGTAGTATGTAGAAGCTGCATTAGTAGTTATATGTAATAGCGGTTGTTGTGAAAGTATCAGTTTTGGTCATTTTGATACAACTCAGTTATGGATTTGTTTGGCACAATACGTGAAACTTTACCAAGGAATGTAACCTGGCCCAAGTAACCCTTTCGGATTGTCAGCTGCAAAGACTTTGAGCTGTTTTCTTCTTGTACCAGATAGTGGTTTCCCACGTGAGATGAGGATCAGTGTTTTTCATAAAGCAGCGGTAATGAGACCAGGGACTGAGCTGGGACAGAGATGGTATCGTGAGGACTGCAGGTCTCTAGACTCACTCCTCACTGATGTACGGAGGAATCACTCCAGAGGAATGTTGGCACTGTTTTTTAGGTGGATTGAGAACAAATACCGAATGCTCCTTGCACTAATTTCTTCTTTTTCCTGTGAGGATCCCATCGGGGAGGCTCTTTTCCCTGATCTAGAAGGCTTTGTCACTTAAAGATGCTGTTAATCATATTTATGTTGCGGCCACCGGATGCCCTTCCTTTACATTCTCTACTTTTTCCAGGCTTGGTATAGATGCAAAACACTAATGTTTGTGACTTGATTTATTATGACAGAACACAGAACAGTCTAATGGAAAGTAGACTTATCCTTGTCCAAGATAGTCCTGGCAAAACCAAGCTTGAGATCTGGAAATGTTTCCAGACCAATGCGTTTTGTCACATTGAATGTTGAATGTCAAACTGAAATATTTTTTTTCAAGCAAACTTTGGTTTTAACTGTACCGATAATATGAAAAAGATGCAAGTTAGAGCCGTCCAATATGATTGTATACACTATGTATTTGCATAATACAAATAGTAGCATGCTAACAAAGTTAGAAAACAATTCAGATACATTTGAAAAACATATTGTCAAATTTCTTGTACTAATTTGTTGTTTTCCCGTTAGAGGTCAGCTGCAACAAACTACAGCCACATTTGTTTTACTAGTCCGTGCTGAAACTCGAGCCCTAAACCTCTGGCTTGTTTTTCCACCGTGACTAATGTAGCTCATTCTTCTACCTATCAGGTCATCGGCAGCGAGGTCATTATGGGAGGCCATGTTGACCAGTAAGCAGAAGGAAGCCGTGCTGGAGGTGCGGAGACAGCTAGTGGAGGCAGCCGGAAAGGAGAAGCTCCCGATCAAGATGAGTATGGGTAAGAAGTCAAACTAAACCACTGCCGGATTCTCAAATGTCAATTATGATAACGTTTTAAGAGTGCAACCCATTCCATTGTTGAGATGGAGAGTGGAAGGAAAATATGGCAACCTGCATTCTGTACACCTACCTGTAATGGGAGGTAGTGCAAGCTCGATATTTGCTTTGTGTTACGTGAAAATCGCTATACAAATAAGATTCTCTTCCTTTCCCTACCTATTGACTTGGCACATTCAGTATTTTACACAGAGGCCGTTCCCCCTCAGACTTAGCTGGATCTGTGAAGCCATACATTACATATTAAGAAATATATGGAATGTGTGAGTCTTGTCTATAGTTTTAATAAAGCAGAGGGAATTGAGAGGAAATTAAAGAGTACTGAGAATTTTAACCCCATTTGCAAAAGATTTCCTCTGGAGTAAGCTCATAAAATGTCTCCCTTTGCTGATAACTCTCTCAAGGCACAAAGGACACCGAACAAGGAAATTATTCTGTACATGTTTTACCAATATATTATAGTCCAGTCACAACGCAAGTTAGTTAACTTCAGCCGCTGTTTTTCTGTAGCACTAGTCAGGTAAGACGATATCAAGTATTTGTTCAGTAGGGCTGCACAGTTTTGGGAATATCTAATTGGGATTATGCAACCACTTTCTTCTCATTAGCATCAGATGAAAGTCTAGTACTGTATATTGGACCCATACTGCACTGTTTAAAATGGGAGTATAGGAGTGGATCCACAGCGCCCCCTATTGAGCCCCTCGCTCCCTGCCCAGCCATATATTTGCCCATGTGGCCACATAGAAAATGTAAACCACATGTTGTCTGTATGACACACACACACTCAAGCACATACACTACACACTTTTGTTGTTTGTAAATGGTGCAAAAGACGACCAAAGATAAAGATAAAAGTGAGTGGGAAAATAAAACGGTTACATGCACTATACAATGCCCTTATGTGCCTTAATACTTCTTAGTTATAGAGGTACTAAACATAGCTAATGTACAGGTTAGCATCTGGCCAGAGGGGGTTTTAAATGGTAGGGGCGACTGTGGTCCCTTAGCGCCTATAATCTATGAGGTAAGGAAGGTTCTGTCTTTGGTAACGAGCAGCTTGTAATATGTTGGAGGTCACACTGGAGCTGCCAAAGGCTTATATATGCAGCGGTTTGTTTTTATACTTTTAACTAAAGACTGCTCCTGCTAATTTAGACAAAACAAGAGAAAGAGTGGGCAGAAATGTATCGTAGGTGACAGCAAATGTTATAAGCATAGCAGAGTAGTGCAGCTCTACTATTTGTGTTACATACTAATGTGGGTATCCACCTGGCGTGATGCATGAATAAAATGCTTTCCACGCCACCTCCAACATCAGGCATAATTGCTTCTGACTATGAAATAATATTTCAATCATGGCACATAATTTGACTTTCCAAATTTGCAAAGATGCATAACCTTAAAGAACGCAGAACCATCCATGTTATATATTGCTACGTCTCCAGAAGAGCTAAACTAAGAGCATGTCATGTCAGTGATACTATACGTGATTCTAATGATCCACTACACCCTGACAATGCTAGTTTTATACTTGGTTATTATAATAATAACAATCTAATAATGTATTCAAGTAGATTGTCTAATCTACTTGACATCATCTCACACTAAAGACACATGTTTTTGAGGTATTTTTCACCTATAAAAAAGTGATAATGCTTGATTTGTATTAAATTTAATGTAATTTAATGCAGTATTGCTAAGTTAAAGGTAGAGACAGTGGAAATTCCAGCGTCCGAATCCATCTTTTGTGGCCTGTGAGCTTCCATGGTTAATATTTTCACAAATACAATGAAAACATGAATTTATTTCCTGAGCACTTAGCAGAGATGCCTAATATGTCCTCTCTGGGCCATTGTGAATAATAACCAGGAAATGAGCAAACTAATTGCTCCCCTTACTATCTTTACATGGGGCTTTAGCTGCGTATTTTACCTGGATTTATGTGTTATTTCAAAAGAAATATCAACTTCGGAGAACTAAGTTTTGACAGATGTGTTTCATTTTCCGGAAGGCTCTGCAAACCTTGACAACGCACCTTTAAAACTGTAACTATAAATAAAGAAGTCTGCAAAGTCGGAGACAGTACGGTTTATAAAAGTTGATTCCGACTGACAGCCTGTTGACTTTGTGTTTTCGCTGCAGAGGGGAGAACAGGAGAGGAGCGGGAAGAGAGTGGGCACTGCACACTGAGGCTTTATACCGCACACTGGCACCAAACCACGAACCTCCAGGACCCCCCCAATTTCACAAAATGTGCCCCCCACACAAAGCTCTCACCCCTGCCCCCCCTTTACCACACAGCACAGCCCCTTTTCCCCCTTTTCCATAAAACTCGAAGCCCTAAAACTTGAAGAATAAAAACATAAAGCATCAATATATTCTGGACAATAACTGTGAGAGGAGTTGGCAAACACAAATAACCTAGCTATGTTTTACTTTGAACATGGGTTACTCAGTTTTTCTACTAACGTTGGTACCTCACTGAGTACCTTAGTATTTTTTCTCACGGTCCCTTAGCGTCCAAAGTTCGAAACCACCAGTATCTCTCTATTGCAGATGAATTCTCACATACACTTTGACCTGGTCTGGCCACATTTCATCTCAACGGGATAAGATCATCGAGAGCTAAAGTTTGAGAGAGAAGCAAAATAATCCATTTCTCAGAGCTGCCAGGTTTCCCAAAGTACAATGGATGATGAAATCCCCCCGCTCTGTGTGGAAGTGTGTGGATGTCTCTGCGGTTTCGTGTTTGTGCAAGGTATTTTCTTTGCTCATTGCAGGGAATTAGTGACACGGCTTTGGTTTTATTATTCATCATATCCAAACATATAGTGTAAGGTAACGTGGGTCACGCAGTGTATGTATATTTATGGTTTAGCAGTGCAAATTCAAGAGCGAGGACAGAAGCGCTGAGGTATAGGTGTTAATTAAATAGCATTAGAATATTGTGTAGATGAACATAAAGAGAATCAAATTTGTCAACAATTTAGTTTTTTTCCCAGGAATAAAATGCTTGCAAGTAATTAATGAAAATATTGAGAGATGGCTAGTTGTGGATTTAGCTCTGGTCTCTTATGCCAAAGATGCTAAGCGCCCTAGAGCTTAGCATCAGGTTCTTCAAACTCTTCCTATAATACAACAGTGAACACTGGGCCGATTGCGGTTATTGCTTTGGCCAGTCCAATTAGAGCATTTGATCCTATTCATCAATTCAAGTATTAATTTATTGTATGCGATTTGCATCTGTATAATGTTCTTCCACTGAATCTATTCATATCTGCAATGCCACAACATTTGCATATCCAATATTATTTGGCGTGCTACAGCAATTTCCTTCTCTGCATTGTCCAAAACGCATCTAATGCCTACCAATGCATTTTTGTCACCATCAGATATTACACTCACATTTTAGCATAACTATTCTTTAATTTCAAACCGTCTGTTGCCTCTGCTTTTTGGTGCTTGCTCCCCAAATAGGACCTCCCAAGAATTTTCCATTCTTGTACTGTGTCACAGGGACATTGGCGCCGATCCTGTGGGTTCTGCAGGGATCAAGCACCCACCCAAATCTTTGGGGACCCAGGCGAATTTGCCCTGGTTATAAGATGATTCAATAGATATAACCTGTAAATGAAGAGAGCATTGATATGGGTGCAGCGGCGGAATGACGTTCTGCTCATTTAGCTCCATAAGGAGAGCGCCCGACTTATAAGCAGGAGTGTGTGAGATCGAGCCTGACGCTTGTCTATTTTTCTTTTTGGTGGCTGAGATCGTTTGACCGGGCACCCACTGGGGAAAACCTAAATCGGCGCACAGGGATGCAACATTAATCGATATTGGATTGAGGTTGCAATTTCAATGGCCTTTATTAGCTTATGCTCTTCAGGAAACTATTTGTGGGGTCTGACTATGTAATAATAGAAAAGCTAAATCTGTACTTTAGAATTAGAATCAGAATAGGTTTTATTGCCATGGTTTGAGAACAGGTTCAGAAACTAGGAATTTTTCTCGGTGAAAACGTGCACTTTAGATCTCGAGAAAGATGTTTCGAATGGCAGTTCTGTTTTTGTTTAGCAGTTCATATCTCAGGGTCAAACTTTGCTCAATACTGTATACGAGGGCTCAAAATGTTAGTGCTGCTGGACGTGTTTAAAATTGCAATGTGAACAAAATCGTCCACAGCCCTGGTGCAACATTAAAAATGTAAATTCCTTTGTGAGCTTGTCCAGCTGCTCCTTCGGGCCACGTCTCCAGTCTGCATTGACATATAACGTCTCTTGGCCTCAGAGTAACCCGGTGCACCTCGAAACGCTCGTCTTCTTCCAGTAGGGACTAAATCACGGCGGGCCCCATAACCTCTCTGCATTGTTCCGTACTTTGATCCTGCCTCGGGCTCAGTCGCCACTTCAGGACATGAGGCTAAAATGGGCAAACGGTTTATAGCGCAAGACGGAAAATGTGATTTGTTTTTATGGATGTCGGTGCAATAAAGGCACTTACAAGGTTAAATTGCCCAAGAGAGATTCAGGTAGACTTAGACTTTCAATCATATGGGGCAATTCCACAAAGTGTCAGAGAGAGCTGTGTGTATTTTTTTTAAGCTTTGGGTAAAAGGTATAAATAAAACTCTACAGCAGAAATATATGTAGCTAAAATTGAATGTGACGTCGCAGATACTTCTCAATAAGTCAGCTTTAGCAAAACAAGCCGCTATGACTGTTTTTTATGCTCATATTGCACAAGCAAATCCATATTAGCCATTCCTGTCACCTAAAAACGTCTCGCTTACCAGTTTTACTTCACACCCGTGTCAAAACAAAATGGGAAAGACCTCAACTTCGGGCACACCTTTCAACACTGTGATTGATGAAGAGTAATGGTAAAGGCCATTACAGCGCAGTCTTATTTATTAGAGGCTTAAAATGTGAGGGTTTCCATTGGCGCACTCTCTCGAAGCGCAAAGGGTTCAAACTCATATCTCAGCAGACAGCACATCTCCCGCACGTACATACGTCCCGCATCTGGCAACAAGATGGCTCGAAATCACACAAATGTAGACGCAGAGAAATTTAGCGACAGATAAGACTCGGCCGGTGCCTGATGGTGTAATGGGGAACAGACTTCACTGAGGTTTTCTGTCTTTTTCGCCATTCGCTATTGATTTCTTCACTCTGTCCTGGCTGTGCAGTTAAGTCAAATACCTCTGGACCACAGTGTGCCCTTTCTCACCCAATTTGAGTCTGATAGCGTTTTGTATTTCATTCCTTTGAAACTCTATAACTGTGTAGAAACCCTTTGCTTTTATTTATTCAAGTTTTTTACATGGTTATACAGATATGATATGACTCCAAAAGTGAAATTTAAACCTTGAAAAGCTATCGACGTTTGCTTCCAAAGTATTTTTCTCACTGTCTTGTTCTTAGCTGAAAATGTTCCTGTAAGAACAAATCCTAAGAACAGTCTGGAGGACTCTTGCTAACCCTCCTGATGGAACCTAACATTCTGAGTCATATATATGTGTACATATTAAATCATGTATTAATTAATTCCAGGATATAAATATCCTCATCATAACTTACAGATGTCTTTAAACAGAAATAAGTTGGTAATATCACTTGTAGTCTCCTTTTATTAATGTACCAATGTATTACTGCTAATACATTGCTAATACATTGGCACATTCAAATGCTTTTGAATGCTGCCATTCACAAATAATTCAGCATTAAATGTGCTGCATAAACGTTACTTGATAAAGACAAATGTGGGTCTCGAACCTGCAACCTTGTGTTCCTGAGGCGCGTGCTCTGCGGGCAGGGAAGGGAAACCCTTTCGCGATATACAGGTTATATCTATGGTGAATTATAGGCAGTGACATATGCTAACTAGTCCTCACACACACGCACTTCCAAGTTGGGATTCACAAACTTGAGAGCACAGTTGAGAAGGATTTTCCCTACTTAAGAACGTGTCGTGAATCTGGCGCAGTTTCCTGACACGGATTTTAAGAAGATGTTCATGAATGAGGCCCATTATTATTGGTTGCTTTCACAACATGTCAAATGGAAGTTTTATTTTGCTTTATTACCGATTGCTATTATTTACTCCCACGATTTCCACCAGATGCACTGTGAGTGGTACACTGAAAATATGTGCAGCCAGGTGTGCAGCGCAGTCTGCTTAAGGTTTGCTCAGTTTGTGTGTGTGTTGTTGTTGTTGTTTTTTTGGCAAACCATTGGACTATTCTTTAGTTCTCACAGTAGATGGGTTTCAGTTACACGTTTCATTTCATCACATTAATAATAATCATAAAAAATAATAGTACAACAAACTTTTATGGCCACTCAAAGCCCATTAACATTCACTTCTGCTCCCTTGTTTATGCTTACCAGGCTCTGAAGTGGAGTATGTTTGGCCCATAGTCCACCATTCTCACCTATTCTCCTGTAAAATTTCGTTTGGCCCAGGTCTTGGACGTCTTTGGTTCTGTGTTGAATTATGGTTGGCACATCAGACTCGGCGAGACAGGCTTCGGCTGCCAGTAGGTTTTTTTTTTTTTTTTTTCATGGCTGGATGTGTTCACAATAGTTCTTTTCAGGATTTTTGAAGATGTCTGGGCCGGAGCTTATTCTTCCCCAGAAAAGTCCACACTTTTGTGAAACGGCTTTGCTCTTTTTTCACAGCCGGACCGAAAGGGGCACAAAGCAACACAGTCTTTTTGTTGACACTGGGATTTTATGTTGTTTTTTTTCTATCAAGCTTGAATTGTTGCTTTGAGATATCGTAAACATTATTTTTATTGTTAATGTCTCTGAAACCTTCCCTGCGCACATTGTTTGCCTGCACTGATGGATAATGTTGTCTTCACATCTTTCAAGTGCGATGACGGGCTGCTCTCCTGAGAGGCTGGAGAAATATTGGGCTAATTACAAGAAGTGGCAGGTCAAATATTGTTTTATATAATGGATAAGAGACATAAATGTTCACATAACGAAGACTAACAATGCCGTGTTTTGCCAAGTCATTATCCTTTTCTTGTTCACTGCCTGACGCTTTTCAACGATTGATTGTGATGACTCATTCATTCAAACCACAGACTTAATGGTCTTTTTTTGTCCTCCTTGCTATCAGAAAGAATAATATGTTGCCTCAACATCACTATTTTAACAAATGAATTTTCAGCACAAATTCAACCTGGAAGACCTGTACCTGCAGCATTCCTAGCTTGTGAACCTGTTCTCAATCAATGGCGAATAAAATCTATTCTGATTCTGATTCATTCATTGCCTCATCACCGGCAGCTCTTCACCAATCATCCAATCACAGTCCCACCTCAACCTGCACCTTCGCGACAGCAAGTTACCACAGCTGCTCATTCTTGCTTCAGCCATTCATCGCCCAGGATCCCTTTTCTTAGGCTTCCTCGTCCATCGTGCAGCCGTTTCCCAGCCGTGCTGCGATCCTCCTCTGCCCCCCTCCGCCTGGTTTCTCCGGGTCTCATCCTGTACCACCACCAGTGTCCAGACTCCAGGCGCGAAGACTCTGTCAATCATCCATTATCGCCATGTATTTCATATCGTTTATTCAATCACCCGCCGGGGTCTGAGCCCCAACTATGATCCAATAAAACTTTCCTTATGCCACTCCACTTTCTGTGAGTCTTTTCAGGTTGAATTTGATATTGTGTTTATCCTGTGGCTTGACTTCTTCTCCCCGTTCCTGAGAAATAAAATCACTATAGAAAAAGTTATTTTCTATTTTAAAAGTAAAGTTGTTCCATAATTTGTCACAAACTTGTGGCTCAGACTGTGATCCCTGTTATACAAGAACTAATTATCAAGCCTCATCCCAAACATTATGATGGACACTGGGTAAAAGATAAGATAAGACTCATAGTTATGATGGACACTGGGTAAAAGATAAGATAAGACTCATAGTTAACTGTTGACTGTTGATTAACTGACAAAGCACAATCACAAATATCTCAAATCATGTTTACCGGCGCCCCTTTACAGATGTCCCCAAATGTAACGCTGCCACTCAGGAGGCCACACTCCTGCTCTCTTTTCACCGCTTTTATTGCTCCCGTCTCGTCCTGAATCCTGTTCTTCACTCATGTGTTTGGCCTCAGTAAAGAAAACACTGTCCGTGTAGTCCAGCAGGAAATACTCCAACATCTGGTCCTGCTTCACAACATCAACATGAAGAAGTGGGCTTTATGGGGAGTTAAACGTGTAGTGCCCCTTTTGTTGCCCCGGGACACTTCTCGCACCCCCCTTAGCCCTTAGCCCTTATCCCAGCCTGATGCCCCTCTTCCTGTGTCTGTATGCTGTCTCAGTAAATAACCAGAGGAGCTGTATTGTTGACGCTCATTTGTCATACGCATGAAGCTTTTATCTCGTGTAAACAGTTCACAACAAGCGCCGACACCGGAAGCTCTCAGAACAAGTTACTCCCTGCCGTCGCTTCCCAAATTGTGGAGGGGCGTCTTTGAGGAGCTGGAGTGGACCACAGATTGTGCAGGTAGAAGCAGAAGGAGGTAGCGACAACCGGGAAGGGAGAGAGTTCAGCTGCTTAAAACTGTTATAATACAACAATCTAGTACAGTTTATATGGGATACTCAAATCATCTTTTGTATTTGTTGTGTGTCATTATGGCAATAATAAGAGAAACATAAGCTTTAATTGATGGCAGCTACTTGTTTTAATCCTGGTTTCGGCTTAAGTAGTGATTTATGTATTTATTTTTTTAACCCACTTGGTACTGAGGGTGCAGAGAAAGTAAAACATCACTGCTGTACTCGTGTTCACCCTCTTTCTCTCTGAGTCAAACATGTTTTTTACCTCATTAAAATAATATTATTCTCCACTTTGGTATCGGTCAGCTCCCTCTACCCGCCGCTGTGTGCATGATGGTTATGAAAAAGTCTGTTATGCTTTGGATAGGTTGTGTGTTTGTCCAGCTCCACTGTGCACTCTTCACTTTGCACGGCTTGTTAAAGCATCGCTATTTGTTTGCAACATCACGGCATAGAGAGAGATGTTTTACTACAGGCCTCGACCAAACAACCACACAAAGAGAAAAAAAATGACATTAACCTCTTAGCCCCCGCCTTAACTGTGCGCATTGTCTTTACCTAAATCTAAAAGCTTCTCAACTGGAGCTTACAATCTATAGGCCAGAGTAACGCCTCATTTGAAAGCCAAGACCTGCAAACATTTAGTGTTTTTGTAGTTTTGTTGCTTTTTCATCTCTTTTTTCCATCACTTTTTAGACGCTTTCTTCTTGTGTTTTCGTAGTAACGGGTGTTCGTTGCTTTCTTGTTGCGGTTTCATCATGTGCTCATTTCAGGTGGGGGTTAAGAGATTAATGAGCTGATTAATGAGCAGATAATGTTATTCATTCAGCCATAGCATAACATTATCCATCTATAGGACTCTATAGTGTCAGGAAGTTGATGTGAAACATGACAAACCACTAATGCCAAAAGAAGGAATAGACTGTCCAATAACACAATTTGTATACTGTAATAACGTGTGTTTTACAAATCTGTCCCTTTTTGAAAGAGACGGATGAGAAAGAGAAATGACTGTATGGACCTTGGTCTATCACAGGCCCACTATATAGTTTTTAATGTATTTATTATTGCACATGTTGATTGTGTTGTATGTCTGTGGATGTACTGTTTTTATCGGGCCCGTATTGGCACTTCCTCTGCAAATGAAGTTCCTAACGGATAAATAAAGTGAATTTTGAATTGGAATTTTTTTGTCTTATATTTAGGGCGTGTGACTCCAGACCAGCTTTGCTCCTACGTGCAGCCATTCCAGGGCAGTCGGGGGGCGCTAGAGAGTCACAGTGGGGTGCTGCAGCTGGGACTGGCCACGGCCCAAACGCTCCGACACCCCAGTCTGCCGCGATGGGACGCCTGCCTGGGCTTTGAGAGACTCCTGCTGCAGGTCAGAGCTCCTCTTACACATTATCCAAATGTAGGACAGTCAGGGAGGGGTACACAGGGGTTTCAGGAACGGCATCATCTCTGGTTTATTAGAGGAGGTGCAACATGACAGTTTTTCATGCGTTACAGTATAATCCAGGAAGTAGTGATCTGAGCGCTTCACCAGTAGAAGAAGAAATGACCAAAGGGAACAGGATTACTCAAAACTGCATGAATGCAATTAAATATTACTCCTCGTATGTTTTTTCATAAGAGAACAATGTTATAAAATGTCTTAAAAACCCAAAGAAGTTGAATGCTGCATGATGTCTCATTTGTTACACACATAACATTACATTGACTTTCGTTTCCAAAAACAATATGATATATTAGATATTACAACAGTTAACAGCCAATGCAATATTTCAATATATCCTTTAGGACTGTACTTTGTGATTTGTTGAAATAACCAGCTATACAAGCCAACGTAAGCATTTGAATTGATTTATTATTTCACTGAAGCAATACACTAGTGTTTTCGGAGATGACTTTCCCCACATTCTAGTGCAAACTATTTCGCCTTATCGTAACAACACTACTTAAGAGTGACCGCTCAAATCGGTTAACTTTGGTTTGTGGGAATGCTAACACCCGACTTTCACATTATCGGTCAAATAAATCTACTAAAGACAGCGGTATTTATTGGTTACACCTCCCATTGACCACTGCTGCCAAGAACGCAATGAAAAACCGTATCCCTCTGCAATAATGTCTACAACTTTTGGACATCAGAGGCATACATTTCATGCAACTTTGTCCAATACAATCTAGAAGCTGTCTCACTTGCTTCAATGGTGCTTTTTCTTATTTACAACAACTCAAATACTGAATTTACGGTGGTATTTACCTTGGCAATAGTTACTTACAATTGGGAGAGCCTCAGTATATAAACTATAGGAGAGGCTTTAACAGCTCAGACAGCCTTTTGGTACTAATCACTTTGCGGCGGTGGATTCCTAAACTGTTCCTACACTGACTTTATTTAGTGAGAAAGCAACATATTGAGGTAATTTGTGATTAAACGCGTAATTATTCTTTCACATCTTCGCCTTGGGTAAACATTTTATGACCGGCGCACAGCAGGTAAGTAGGTGCTTGTGGTCCGCCGTGTTGCCAGTGGGCCAAAATTTGGTGTTAAACTGACATAGACGGAGAAAAAAAAAAAAACACAGGTTCCACTCCTTCGTAAACAAGGTCAGTTGTGTTTGAAAGAAAAACATTTGGATCCCGTAAACGGGGGAAGAAATAAAATGCTACTTTTTCATCATGTTGTTTAGAGGTTTGGCGTTTTGGCACAGCACTAGTTTACGGGGGCGGACAGAGGCGGATGTGCACGTGTGTCGCACTGTGGCAGGGTCACAGGGACACATAAACCAAACCAGCAACAGCAATTAACATATCCAGTTTCAAAATGTTCAGATAAAGAAACTGCAGAAAACCCGCACAATTATAACAGTACATAAACAATGATGGGACTGCACAAACATTAAAGCAATGAAACAAAACAAGAAAAAAATACCATGTAAAATTCAGGCAAATGAAGTATCCAGGCAAACATAATGTCCAAAACGTCCCCTGTGCTTAGACTCTCCAACACGGCGAGAAAAAACTTAAAAGGGGAGAAAAAAGAAACCTCAGTGAGAACCACAGAAGGAGAGATCCACTCCCATGGACGGACAGGCTATACAGTAGATGGACCCAGGGCCAATGGGTCCCTCAGAAGACGGGCCAAGATCGCAGAACGTCCAGTCATTGTTGGAGCTTAAGTTCTTCTTCTATGGACTGCACAATTAATCACAATCAAATCAAAATTGCAATTATAATGGTTGCAATAAGCAAACAGCAAAGACTGAACTTATTTAGGAAATACAATATCCTCTGTAAAATAGGATCTTGCTGATCCTATATTTTTGTTCGGAAATGCGTGAGATTCTTGTTAATGCTTCTGAAGTCATTTAACCTTTAACGTTTTTTGTTGTTGTTTTTTTGTTGCTGTTTTCGCCATGTTTTTCTGTCACGTTTTTGCTGCCTTTCCAGCATGTCTTTTGTCGCTCCTTTGTTGATTTTTGTCATGTTTTCGTCACTTTTTGGTCTCTTTTTGTTGCGTTTTCATCCCAGTTTTCATCGCCATCCTGCTACTTTTTTATAAGCTTTTAGATTTGGATAAAGCCAAACTGGAGAAATTGCGCTCGGTAAGAGGTTAAAATGTGCTGTAGTGTTTTTTACTCAAGATTTCCAAGTTTGCAATAGCATTAGCACAACTAATACAGTATTCGGCATGTGACCACCTCAAGTATAAACGTGCGCCTTAGATATTGAAACCAAACACATTAGCTATTTTAAGACTGTGCATATTCCTATTAATGAGCCTTCAAAAGCAGTCTTATGATGCATTACGGATTATTACAGACCGTATTAAACAAAATCATGGAAAAGAGAGGAGCTTACAGCGATGCCTCGTGCCCAATGTGAATTTAAAAACAAGCTCATAAACCTGTTTCTGGGGCAGACGCTGCTCACTTCAATAAAAACACGACTCCAGGGCTATTGTCTGTTTACTCCAAGACTTCACTTTAATCCCCTCCTCCCTCTATGTTGTCTCCTTGTACTTTTAATATTACAGGCTACACGTCTGATTGGTGCGGCATGGTTGGGTTTCCATTGCCATGTGCACCAAAGAGCAACATTATTAACTGTGGAATGAAAAGTCATGCCATGGCCAGAAAGATCTCAAAAAGGTTTCCGAGCAAAGTGAGATTAACAACTTCAAAAATCTGCTCTCTCACTTTGACAGCACAACGGAAAAACTGAAATACTCAGAGTATTTGAGAGTCTTCCACATTTAAATGACCCAATAAAATTTTGCACCTGTTATAATATGCCTTCAAACATATTTGTTTTCGAAGAGTAGATGTGGCTCACGAGGCTGTAAGTTTGGCTGACACTAAAACACATTGATGGTTAGCTACATGAAGCATACACAACAAACTTAATAGGTGTCTGGTATGTTAACGTTACATAAACAGCTCAGATAACTATAGCATAAAGAACATACCAAACTCTCGATCTCACTCCAAATCACTAAATCCATTGAAATCTTCATCCTCGGTGTCACTTCTGAACAATCCCCTTGGCAACTGCCTGAGCATGGAGGCGTAACTGCACAGTTAAAAAGCCTCTCCCGGCAGCACGTTTTCCAAGCTCTCATTTGCGAAATCGTTCCTCTGGCTGTGGCCCTCTAGCTTTTAGCCCGTGATTAGCTTTTTTTGGTTTTCTTCATTGCGGTAAGAGTAACCTCCGCTTTTCGCCAGTCCCACGTAAGTTTCTCGCTCACTCCACACTTTCTTTCTGCTGCTCCATTAGCCTGCTGTGCCCTCTAGCGGCATGTGAAATGATATATTTGAATTTTAAAAAAGAAACCAAAATTACATATTAGTCGCCCCGGAGTATAAGACGCACTCCCAGCCAAAGTATGAAAAAAAGTGTGACTTGTAGTCCTATACGGTGAAAGCTTACTTTGCACCACTTCAGCGAGGTTTATTTGTCTTTTATAAGGAAAAGTGCCCTCAGGAGTATTTACCTGTATTCATCGTAATATATTGCAGTTGCTTTGACCACCGGTGCTGCATAGTAATCTGCTTAAAATGGGCATTCTTCATAAATCATTTTTCAGTGCCTTAAGTGCAGTGTACGAGTTCGTATTTGGAATTGAGTTTTATGGCGGTATTAGGGGAAATGAGCAGTGTGTCCTCTGTGCCCCCTGTGTTTATTTAATTTCATGTGAGTTTTTCTCTTTGGCTCGATGTGGACAGACTTAATGACATTAGTAGAAAAGAGCGGTGGAGACGGCTGTAGCCTTTTGGTGGGGGGCAGTCGGTCAGACTGTTTGTCCAGCCTGAGTGTGTGAGGCCCGCTGTGGTCCGGGTCTAGACCTGGAGCCTGGACAGGACTGGGGCTTCTTTCAGACGCGAGCCCTGCCCCGACCAGCTCTGGGTGTGGGCACTGGGGCAATTAAGTTTAAGGCCCACACTGGGCTCCTTCCAACCGCTCTGTGTGGATGTTGTGAGATGCTCTTTACATTCAGATTCCTGACTCATGAAAAATGAAAGACATAACAGTTTATGTTGTTAGGCACAGTCTGTTGACAGTAATTTGTTTACTTCATTTTTTTATTTATTATTGCTATGACTGGTAAAGGTAAATGATTGTTATATAACAAACAACTACATATGCCTACATTTTTGCATTCGAGATATATTGTACATTTTCTGTATGTACATTATTCCCGGAAAAAAGCTGTCCCATTTTTTTCAATTTAATCCAGCACCACATATGATAAAAAACTCCCAAAGTCTCATGCAGCAATCCTTTTACTTAAAGGAACAGGCCACCATTTTTCCATACTGAGATATGTTTTTACCTGAGCTTAGACAAGTTGATGCGTACTTGTCTGGTCTTTGTGTGTGCCCATGGAAGAGCGTGGTCGCTTCTCACTTCACCCCGTTTGGGGCCGTATACATTGGGAGAGGCTTATGCCAACAACATCTTTGGTCATTTTGCGAGACTGAGGGCACCCACAAAGACCAGACAGGCATGTATCAACTCGTCTAAGCTCAGGTAAGAACATATCTCGTATGTAAAAACGGTGGCCTGTTCCTTTTAAAGAGCTCTGAGTGCCTAATGTAGGGGGGAAAAGCGCTTTTTAAAGTGAGACCATTTACCATTTATGACGACATCGGTAAGAAAAGTGTCTAAGAAACCCCCACAGTGACTGTTTACTGAGTCAAAGTAGTTGAACAAATCCTTAGCAAAATTTTCATTTCAAAATCAAATGTATTTTTGTGTTGAGTAGGGCTGGGTACCGTTAAACAATACCAGTATGTTATCGAAGAAAAAGTTTAGGTACTACTGGTACCTACCCACAAAAATATTATACCTTTTAGAGGCCAAAATTTTATACAAGTTGGTCCAGGGACGGCGCCAAAGGAAGTGAATTGGTTGTTTCAGCTCAAATAAATGATACAAATGTTAAAGAAATAGTCTTGTATGGAATAAATTAACATTATTGTTCTGTTTTCTGGTTCTAGATGACAAATATTTTAATATAGGTGTCGAAAAAAGTATTGTTTATGTATCGGTATTGTATACCAAGTATTGTTAAAATATAATGTAATAGTATAAGCCTTAGCCAAGCCACTTGGCTTGTGTTTAAGGCATAAGAAACATCTGAAGTCCCTGAACCTCAGTTTTGGAACCACTGCACTAAAATGATCCTTGCATTTACTTTGTTGACAAGTGTTCTTAAGCTGGACTCTGTACTTTAGTTGTCAGTACTAATGATCATTTTGCAGCAGGCTGACATTAGTGCAGCTGACTCAGTTTCTTAGGGCGCTTCAACTTAAACAAGTCCTTGATATCAAAACAACTATAAAATGTTAATGCTGTGGTGCATAAACACAGCGTTACAATTGCGCTGCTTAGATAATGCGTTTTTATTTATAGTAGTATTTTAGTAATAGTTTTAATATTGTATCTGTAAAGGAATGTTTTCTCATACCCTCCTAACCACTGACTTGATCCAGACGCCTCTTTGGCTGATGTTGCCACCCGGCTTGTACCTATCCCGGACCTCCTGCTGGGTGTCCTGGTGTCTGGGAGCTTTGGTTTGGCTCTGAATGAGGCAGATTGAAAACGGCCTTGGGTGAGCTCCAGAGAAAGTGCCACTTGATGCATTCACTTCTGCTTAGACTGAGGTAAAATTCAACAGTCGCCCTTTCACCGCTTCCCAGAACATAACATGGCCTCTGTGCAACCTTCTCAAAGCCACTACTGCACCCAAACAGAGTTGGACAGTAATCAGATACATACTAGTAATTACATTTAACAATCTGAAAACGATTCTCTATGACCAGTATATGGGGTATGGTTAATAATGGACTTTCAACTTTTTATTTTTTTTTTATTTTTTGGGGGGGTTAATAGACTGGACGGATCAGGGTGAAGAGATGGGAAAATCCATCCATCCATCCATTTTCTTCCGCTTTATCCGGGGCCGGGTCGCGGGGGCAGCAGTCTCAGCAGAGATGCCCAGACTTCCCGATCCACGCACACCTCTTCCAGCTGTTCTGGGGGGACCCCGAGGCGACACCAGGCCAGATGGGAATATAGATGGGAAAATATCCAGCAAATTGTGTGAACCGTTTTTGTTTGGTACAGATTTTCAGCTTTCCTTCCATCATTGCATAAATATACGTATTTGCCAATCCTGGCGCAAGAAATAACATTTTAGGGAGTCACCCAGTTGTGCTGACCTGACCATAGACTGAATCTATGGCGGATTTACAGACTCCTCCTACCCAGCCCTGACCGAGCATGTTCCTAACATGGGCATAAGGGCGGGATTGTCACTGTAGACGCAGCCCTCGCGTGACGTACAGTTCGGTCATAGCCGCGCCATTAGCTCTAAAGCTAACGGCCTGTCAATCATAGTCCGGCCCTCTAAGATGTTCCTTAACAAAAACCAGCCTGGTTTCTTTAATTGTAACTAACCCAGCGTTATCACAGCAGAAATATCTAGCTGTAGAAAGTTTTTAAAAATTAGAAAACAGGCTTTACAGTTGCTTAGAACGTTTGTAAAATGCAATGCTTTCTAATGGAAAACGAGCTTGTTTTGCCGTTCATATGGTGGTACTTCAGCAATGGCGGGCAATGGCGGCCTCTATCGTCGCGGTCACAAAGCAGACATTTTCCATGTTTATTCTTGCTCTTTCTAGTGCAAACTTCAACTTTTATCCAGGTTTGGTACCAACACAAGGAATGCAATCGTATACATCTTTGTGTTGCTGGATTGGTCTGTTTCTTATGCTGTGGTCGTCGGGTCTGCTGTCGTGCATTAGTGATTGAAAAGACTGTTTTAGTATTGCTAACCCTGTCACCCGGCCTGTGGCTCCGCTCTGCTGGGATTACCAGTTCATGGCTCTGCAAACATTCCAGCTCAGGCCTTATTACTAGTCAGAGCACTGCACTGTCTGTTCCCAGCTCCCAAGAGTCAGACAAATCTCCTGTCTCGTTTTTTTGCGAATATTCCAGGCTGCGTGTAGTTACAGGAGTGACATTTTAACAACACAAACCATGAAAATTCAATCAACAACAAAGGAAATGTCAGGGAAATATATTCTAAGATTTTAACAGGATTTTATTGGATTGACGTGGATTTGCATAATAATGAGTGAAAGCCAATGGGACAGCACCCGAATTGGAGTTCAACTTTTTTTTTTTTTAAATCCTACGACAAATGTTTTGCTAGTTGTCTCATCCATCAAATATTGGTGTTATTTGGGGTCAAACTGTGCCTCTCCGTATTCTAATTGTTTTGTCGTTTACTGAAGTATTTGTAACATGTAATCCCATTATGTAGCTCATTACCCCCAGAGCCGGCTCGTCACTTTGTCGGTGTCTTCTTGCTGATGCCTGCTGGCCCCTCAAACTCCATTAACCCCCGGTACAGTGTCAAACCTGCGACCTTTGAACTCTCTCTGGACACGCTCAATCCTCTGTCTGCACTTTGTCAATGTCTGTCTCCTCCGTCATTCGCCCTGAGTCACAACCGCCACATTTCTGACAGGCCGAACATTACATCTCTCTCTTTTTATCCAAGTAGACGCAATAATTACTTAAGTAAAAGTACATGTATAAATGACTTACAATTTGTCGTAATACAGTAGAAAAGGGTATAATTTATTGTAGTCAGAACAATTCTGATTGGAAAATCTGAAGATAGAAAACACGAAGTTAAACTTATATTAATGTATGGTTTCCCGGTGATGTAAAACCAGGACAGTCACCACAGAAATTCAGAAATAAATATTCTATCTGTTGAATGGTGAAAAGTTTTCAAAAGAGTGGCCATGACAGGAAAAAGTCACGTGACTGATGCTTGTCTCAACTCAACTCTGACAATGTTCAAATCCAGGCTGAAAACGGCTCTTTTTACCCGTGCATATGAAAACTGAAAGTATTTTATCTGCACTCTTGCCTTTTACTCTAATTGATTCATTTTTATGTTGATGTTTTATTGATTGATTTGATTCTTGTAATTTTATGCAACTGTGAAGCACTTTGAATTGCCTTGTGTATGAATTGTGCTCTACAAATAAACTTGCCTTGCCTTGTCCTTATGAAGATTTTGTGTGATTAACCAAATTGAAGTGTTGATCTACTTAAACGATTATACTTTGTCTCAAGTGAATGTACAATATTCTGATAAAAGTAGAGAATCAGAAATACTTAAACATTTCTTCAATATAGTTATTCAATTAAATGTAACAACTACTATCATCTGCCCCTTATTGATGACAAAAAAAGAAGAAAAAAGTTCACTCTTTAAGTGACTTTCATCTTATCTGAGCCGCATGCCACAGACAGACAGGGAGCTTAAAGGCTGTAATTGGCTTGTTCCCCGGGGTACAGAGGACGTCCCACCAGCCCAGACCATTTCGCGCTCCTCTACCTCTCTGCTGCCCCCCACTGATAGCCCTTGTAACAGAGGGGTGCAAATGACCGGGGGCACTGGGCTAACGTGTCTGCCGCTGACCTGCTGCACATCCCCGCTGTTTAATGACTTCACATGTGGGACTGACCCGGACTGACTGACTCCCATAGCATCTTCACTGTTGGGTCCAGGCAATAGAAAAGTCTCACGGGCTAGATCTGAGAGAGGATGAGTCTGCCTCTTGTCAAGAAGAGGCAGACCATCTCTGGCCCATACAGACTGCCTTTTCTTCTCCATCCCTCTTTATTCCGCTTCCTTTTAAATGTATATTTTTAACATAGTCTACATCTTAGGTTTACATTTGCCCTCATTAGCCATTTATACTGAATGGCGCCGCTATAGTTATATTCAGCTTGTATCTTTTAGATTGTCAACGACATCACGATACGCATCCCGATACAGAGTTCACGATACGATACATCACGCAATTCAAGTGTATCGCAATAGAGTGTCCATAATGCAAAACATTTTAAGAGAAAAGGATCTTATTGGTGCAAAAATTGGAGGTTACAATATGCTGAATAAGGTCAGCGTCCATTTAAGCCTTTTATTGGAATAGTTAGAGTGGATGTTGTGATATGTTCTGATCATGGTTAGACAAACAGATTTGCGTATCACGATACAGGTACCTCGATACGATACATTGTCACGTACTCCGTAACGATATATTGGTGATACGATATATAGAGCACAACCCTAAACTCTGATAATTTGAGCAGCGTTGCAAGGTCATACATATTTAATTTTTTGAAAAGTTACCAGTTGCCCTGAACGCCAAGATTATATTTTCAGTATATATTCTTTGAGTGATTTTTGCCAAGATTCTGTTTGACTCATCAAGGAATGTGTTATGTTGAAATGTAGAAAGCCTTGGGGGAGCTGCTCTGATGTCTTCCTGGTAATTATGTGTTAGAATAAAACTGTATCAAACAATGAAATTCTAAGCAGCTTTGATGAAATGTCAACTTTTTCTTCTTCCCCAACATTTCCGTGCAGATACTCTCGACTGCAGTACAGTCGTCCTATCAATCACTCACTTGACTTATTTTTGCTTTCGCTATTGTACGCATTTGATCTAACTAAGTCATAGTTTATGTTTTTTCAGGAAAATAGAACATGGATTATTACACACTTTCATAAAAATGACAGACGGTCTTCTTTAATTATCGGAAGACGTTTAATTGACTGAGGACAGAGCCAATGATCCTGTGAACCTAAAGATGCAAGTGTAGAGTGACTTATGAGGCTGATTACCGCTGCTGCTGTCTTTTTAGTCTTTGGTAGTTTGGTGGCTGTAGTTTTGGTGTGTAATGTGCTTTATTCTGACCACTTTTTCTGAACAATATACAATATAAATTAGGGCTGAACGATTTTGAGAAATAATCTAATTGCGATTTTTTTCTTCAATATTGCGATTGCGATTAAATATGCAATTATTGTTGCAAGGTCCTCTTCTCATGTATTTTTCACCTAACACAAGCAATAAATCAGCCTGTTTCATAATAAACTATATTTGAAGTGAAAGTTGCAACAAAATTGTTGCTTGACCTATTCAAAATGTGGACTGCACTTCTTAAACTGTCTGAACTTAACAGTACAGTCTATAAATAAATGCTAAATTATATAGATATTAAAAAAAAATAACTCACTGATCCAGTCAGTAACATCACCCAAACTAAAGTGCAGGAAAGTAAGAACAAACGTCTGCTTTAACTAGTTGGAAAAGTTTTAGGAAATCAAACTCCCAATTAATACAAAATAAGCTATTTAACTTATTAAATAGTACTTTATTATTTCGGCCAATCAAATCCCAGTCTGAGCTGCAACTCGTAGTTGCGTCAGATGCGCGTTATTGAAGGACACGGAGAGGCCAGATGGAGCACACGCCAAATCACAGTGGAATTAAGAGCAGCATTTTGGTTTTGGGATGTAACTTTGGACAATATGAAGAAAGAAAAGAACACTGACACAAGGAGACGGGACATGAGGTGCCAAACACAGACACGTAATCTTTGACTCGCAGCCATTTGGTGACATTTCAGCTTAAACAGCACATTTCCTCAGCAAAATAAGACATGACACGGACTCCTAGTTACCAACCCTTTTCATACTGCAGTTTAGTGTTTACATCTTGCGTCTGTACGACCTACGGAGCGGATATGCGGTAGACGCAAAGGTAAATAAAGGCACATGGCACTTCGCCTCCGCGGATACTTAATGGTCAT
The DNA here is from genome assembly GCA_021464625.1 of Proterorhinus semilunaris. Classification (NCBI taxonomy): domain Eukaryota; kingdom Metazoa; phylum Chordata; class Actinopteri; order Gobiiformes; family Gobiidae; genus Proterorhinus; species Proterorhinus semilunaris. Next base: position 12,824,806 of record CM038351.1, on the reverse strand, counting down.
GAAACGTCATTATGCTTTTGAGATAAGTTCTTTATCCACAACATTCCCAAACATAAGCCTCCTAAACTGAGCCACAAACGACTCTTTACTTTTTACAATCAGCACAGACTCACCTATATATGTCTGTGGAGGCAGAGGCGTAGACTCCGGAGGTGAGGGAGTTTCTGTGAACACCAGAGCGTGTAGTAGCGGCGACGGAATGGCGTGATTAGCGCTGCGGCTAACGCAATGCTAACGGAGAAGAGCAATATTCCTTTCGCGGTGGCTGCATGATAAACGCTGATATTTTCACTGTACATCCACAATCTACCGCGCACCTTAACTAGACTGAGACGTAAACAAAAGCACGCGGCGGAGCGGACTTTGCTGCCATATCTCGCTGCTCCATTCACTTCCCAAATCGCGTGCCCTGCGATTACGAAATCGCGTGGTGTAATATCGCGATAAAATTGCAAATGCAATTAATCGTTCAGCCCTAATATAAATGTGTCCTATCCAGTCGGTTTTCTTTTGAATCCATCGGGCCGTAACATTTGATTTTCTTGTGGATAATACGGTCAAGTCCACATATTGTACAAACGTCTCTGTTTTGAGCTGAATCTGAATGTCAACTTAAACTGGAGCTTGGAGAGGACAGTTGTTATCAAAAGAACGCTGTATTTACCAGTATCTTCCTTCCTGTGTTTGGCTGAAGAGCGCTGCATCTGTTGACTCCCAGGAAGACGCAGGAATACCCCCTGCTCCTCCCGGCTCTTGTACCCCGAACGGCTGTGTTTACATTGTTCTGCGCAGCTCAGGCCTAATGTACTGTGTGTTTAATAGGCTCAGCTGTTTATAGACGGGAGATGGGCCGCAGGGGCAGAGGGCAGCGTGAACTCGACTCACTTCCTGTTAGCTTTACCCTTCGGTCAGACATTTAGGTAAGTGTGTAGAAACTACAAAATAATATCAAATGGGGTTGGTTGCAAACGGAAAGGCATCTGGCTTTACGATGCTGCCAAATCTCAGGGTAACCTGTTTGCGGTAGTGACTCCAGAAGAAAAAGAGTGAAGCCAATATTGTGTTGCTAGCTTAATTGTCACTCTAGTTAAATATGGTATCAACTTCTTCCACCTCTAATTGCCCTGAAGTCCCGCTGACTGTGATGGGGCTCCTGGTGTCTCTCCTGTGTAATGGAGGAACACACAAGACTCAATCAGCCTCATATTAAACCTTGCCGCCTCCACTTTTCACTTCGATTGTAATTTGCATGTGAGGCATTTTAAACATTCTACTGAGCAGCTCACAGTAGATCCATAACCCGCGCCAATGAACTGAGACTTTATGGGACGTTTTGGTGTTATTAGCAGCAAGAATCAACACCGATATTCCCACCCCTGCACTGCTGAAGGGATAAGCTCTGCTCATAAGGGTTTAATGTACTAAATGTTTCATTTGACTCCAAAAACCTGTGGTCTATTGCCATTGTTTTGAACTGAGTCACTACAGTCTTTTGTTTACTGTCTCTCTTAAACTGCAAAGTCTTCAACAGTTTTTTTTTTTTTCTTGTGGCCTGCTTTTTGTCTAAAAAATGTGTGTTTGCGCTATGCCAGACTTGAAGATTTTCCACATCTGAACTCTGGAGAGGCTCAACTTTCTCACTCATCATGAGTCTGAAGATCTGTTTCTTTATGATGGTGTCGTCTGCACTTGCACTGGGCACTGAGGAGGTGTAGACCCGTCTTATTGGGGTTCTTGGCGCTGGTCACTGGTGAATCAGGTCAGTGTGGTCTGCTGAGCTGGCCTCCTGGCGTCAGACTTTATTTGAGCGTGCTCCAGACTGACACCACAAACTGGGGAAAATCCCACAATGCACTGCATTCACCCTCAGATTGTTAACAAGGACGACTGTAAAAAAGCTGACCATCCCAAGATGGCGGTGGTAGGTCCAACAATGACCCAGTGTCCCAGCTGCAGCAGCCCAGTAGAGCGCTTCAGACCTCAGCATCACAATGACTGGCACACGACCCTATACCCCACTTTTAACATGCCACTGCTCCCTGTTTATTTTCCACAATTTTCCCATCATGCTCTGCCTCAGAAGCTTTGTCCGGACGTGTTTGTGGATGTGTGCATGAGTGCGTTCATGCATGTGCATCCTTTAATGTGCTCATTCTGCAACAGTCTCACTTCCTGTTGTCACAAACAGACTCTGTTCTGAGCCCACCTCAGGACGGATTAACTGTCACTACCTGCTGAGCTCAGCCCTGAGGCCACAGCCCACAGACTGTCTTTGTCCCAGTGTCCCTCTGAAGTGGACACATTCCTCATCCTCTGTCTTGGTCCTCGGTGATCACTGAGGTATTTGATTTAGATTGATTAATATAGTGTGGGACATCCAATAAATGACTGCATCACAAGAACCCTCAGTCAGCTGAGCCCCATTCGCTCAGTCCATGGGGTTATTTATGGCTTGATGTTTCACTGAGTTTCTAAGACAATACAAAATTTGTCATAGGATCTAGAGAATCATCGTACTTTGATAACACACACATTTATTCAAGCTTTCAGATCTTCTCTGCTCACAAGTGAGACTCCAGAAACAATTAAACTAAGATAAATACTCGTAAATGTCTTTGAATGCTCCGTGTCCAACTTTTATAATGGGACCCAGCTGTTATAACAGTCCTGTACTTAAGGTGTTATTACTGCTGTAGCTGAGCCTTGCAGTGTCCAGTTTTCAGCTGCTTCACTCATAATAACTGCTCAGTCATTCCCTCGCCACGGGGACCATCATAGACTGGCACTGCCCCCTGCTGCAAAGCACGGACGGGAACGATGTGCAGCTTTGGACAGTGATCAATGTCTTTGTTAAAGGGGAGGCGGGACCCTGAGGTCGTAGAGTAAAGGTAGGACAAGGCCTCCTCTTTAGCGTGTAATTGTACCCATGTGAAACCCCGGTGTGCTCCTCCCATTGCCCCCCTCTGCACTGCGCATTGATGCCCACACTGAAGTCCACCTTGTCGCCCCAGGGATCGAACCAATCATTTGAAGCGAACAAGATTGACCTATCACTATGGCAACTAAGCATCGAAAGGTCAATACGGGTCAACCAGGGACAGACTTTTGCCACACCGGCTCTGTCATTAATTACCCACAGTTCCCTGGGGCGTCGTCGAGCGTGTAACCACATCTCTCCACGTGGGTCGAATGTATGATCAGGTGCTGGGTTGGTTGCCTATCTGTGACAAGGGCAGCATTATGTTTTTACCTGCTAAATGAATATGCCAACGCTTGACAGTCTTTGGGGTATAGTGTGTCAAATGGAAATGTCACAAAGCCCATAATACATCAAACCTAATCCCAAACCTGCGTAGTCCCTCCAGCACCTTTGACTCTGCTGGAATACGTGAAGCCTTATTTGACATTCGTTTAAAAAGTTTGAATTGGCCAGAGCACGACAACTCTAGCCTTAACTCGGTTGTGATTCGTGTCCTGAAGTCAACTCTTTGTGTGACTGAAGCGACCGGAGCGTACATGTTTTTTAAACATTTTAGCCTGAATTTCATGGATAAATAATTTGATGTGTGGAGAAGAAAGACACCATGAAAACAATAGAAAATGCATTCATCATTTCGTTTATTAGTTACTGTCATTGTAAGAACTAGTTTGATCAAGTCAAGGCCAGCAAAGCAACTCCAGCAGTGTCTTGTTCCGATTGCCGACCTAAACGTACCCCTCTGTTTGATTGCAACCACTGGAGCGAGTACAAGCCCAAGTCGAGCCAACTTAAAATGATGTGTTGTTTATATATTGTGACAACGATAGCAGTATCTGGTTTTGCGCTCTGCCTTCAATGCAAGCTGGTATCTGAATAAAGTTCATAGGGAGCCGCAATTGAAAGGGGAAAAGGGGATTCTTTTGTGTGTTGGACAAGCTTGCCATTTTGTTATTTCTGGATGCATCAGATCTGAACCAGAAATCAAACTCATATGTGCAATGGTATTTGAGAGACACATTGTCAAGTGTCTGTTTCCACTCTCTCCTCCCTTCAGCTATTTAATGTTTTACTATTTGATGACTAGCTCTATGGATTTGAATGATTCAGTTTTGATTACTTGCTGTAAACAACCGAGAGTGTGGATGTTGGCATCAGAAACTGAACAAACTGTAATAAATCTCTCTGTTTAAACTTGAGCTATCCAGTTTACCGCGTCAAAATTGCAATTAGCAAATCAAAAAGAGAACTTTTTTTTAGGTCTAATCTATGACTGTCTAAATACGAAAAGCATCTTGGTATGTGACTTCGCTTTGCTTTGCTAGTGACCTTTTGACATCTGTGAGTTGCTGCGAGCGCTTTACTCTGTGAAGAGTTAACCTACCTCTAAATTGATGTTTGAACCACTAAAGCCTAAATACACACTTTTAAACCCCTAATACTTCATATTGTTTTTCCAGGCTTTTATCAGCCAGTTTTATGGTGCCTGATAGCGAATTCAAAGACCAACATGTGGCTCCAAGTGGAACAATAGGAGAAGAGGGGCATAAGAGTTCACTTAGCCCCAAAAACTGAGCAAGAAAATACAAGGATTATTGAGGTTTTCCCCCTAAAAGCTCGAGATTTGTACTTTAGAGGTTGGAACCATTTCGTTTTGGCCTCGAGTTGTATACGCTATGACAGGCAATGGAAATAGTGTAAAAAAGATGTGGAGATCCCTCAGCATGCACAGTACCCACATGTTGCAAATGTTTGAACAAGTGTCTATGTGCAAGTCATCAGTGTTCTGTCTCTCGTAAGCCTGGGCCAACTGAATCAGACCGCTCTAAACAGCTCCAGTGGTTTGGCCTAAGTTCTGAGGCGCTCGGGACCGACCCATTTACAAATATTGTGTTGATGAAGCTGTGTTCGAATCAGGCTCTCTGCTCTCATGCAGGATGTTTGAGCGTGAGGCCACAGCCCCACTATCTGCAGCGACTCCCGATCTCAACTTCTGACCCTGAGCTGACTATTTTTGGAAAGTGCCATCATCAATACAGAGATACACATATTATTACCGCTCATTTGTTCATATTATTAACTACCGTATTTTCCAGACTATAAGTCGCTTCGGAGAATAAGACGCACCAGCCAAAACATGTGTAATGAAGAAGAAAAAAACATGGATAAGTCGCTCTTGAGTAAAAGACGCACTGGTCAAACATTGCCTAATGAAAAAAACAACAGGCTTAATAGGCGTACAGTATGCTAATGCAAAACATGGTTAGCTACATGAAGCATAAACAACAAACTAAATATGTGCCTGGTATGTTAACGTCACATAAACAAATCAGATAACTATAGCATAAAGAACATACCAAACTCTCGATCTCACTCCAAATAACTAAATCCATTGAAATCTTCATCCTCTGCGTCACTTCTGAACAATCGCCTTGACACGGAGGCGTAACAAGCCTCTCCCAACAGCACGTTGTTTAATCTCCCATTTGTAAACTTGTTCCTTAGCTGTGGCCATCTAGCTTTTAGCCCGTGATTAGCTTTTTTGTTTTTGTTTACTTCTCACTCACTCCAAACTTTCTTTCTGCTGCTCGATTAGCCTGCAGTGCCCTCTAGTGGCATGTGAAATTATATATTTGGATTTTTAAAAAAGGGGGGAAAAACACATAGTCGCTCCGGAGTATAAGACGCCCCCGCAGCCAAACTACGAAAAAAAGGGCGACTTATAGTATTCTCGAAGGGGCCCAGATACCGAACAATCAGTAGACTTTGACCCAACTAGTGGAAACTTTAAGTCACTAATTGACCTTGAAGCGCCTAAAGGATTCTATAATTTACACAGTTTTACGTAGTTTTGAACAACTTAGGTGGAGTATGTAAGATTGCATGTAAATATTTCATTTGAGGTAAACTTCTTCAAAGCAAATATTGAACCCGAGTTCAGTTGTGGCTAGAATTGCATTTTTAAAACAATAAGTAGGGATGAATGATATGGCAAAATTCAGCTGATTCATGAACTTCGACAGACCTTTTATGCAAACTTCAGCTCAAACAAAAACAAAAGCTTTCCTCCAGTTTCATTTAAAGCTGGGTTACCTTATTTCTCTTGCACAAACTGTGACATTTTTTATTTGGCCCAAACTCGTTTCTAGCTCTCACAATCCCTCCCGCAATTGTTCAAGCAAATTGTTTATATGCACGTTTCAATCCCGTGTATAGCTGGGAGAAGGGGGGGACCACCCCAAGGTAAATTTCACAAATTTAGATTCTACTTCTATCTTCTGTTGGTGAAGACAATGCAACAAGGTCTGTTTTTTTTTTTGCTGTGTTCACAACATACCCTGTGGTGACAAAAACAAATTTACTTTACCACAAAAAGTAAGGTACCACAGCTTTAACACAGAAATTTCTTCCATCGTTTCAAATGACGATTTATAAATCCCATGAATCCCTCGTTTATTGAGATTGACCAAAGTAGAGATTGTGATTTCGATTAAAGGAGCTATATCATGCAAAACTGACTTTTTCTAACTTTTAGCCATGTTGTTATGCTATTTCCTTATCAGAAACACCCCCAGAGCGTTTTTTGGCTTCATTCATGCAGTTCTAAGCGATCCTCCTGAATCCTGCTCTTTGAGCTCTTTGAGCTCTGACGTGTTTTACGTCAGAGTGTCAAACAGGAAGGGCCAGACCTCTATAATATAATGCCTTACGGCCTGATTTTAATTTATCAAACAGCTTTTTCATTATTTTTGTTGTAAGAGAGAAATACATTTTAAAAAAGGAACTCTCCGACGCGTCTGTGCTGTCCCGGGAGAGTAAACAAACGCACCCCCGGAGGATCCGAACAGAAGTCATGTTTGTGAAAACGGAGCTCTTTCTAACCTACTCTGGACACCGCCTGTTCTTTTACCCAACGATAATGTCACGGATGTGCGTTTGGCTACGAGAGGAGCAGGACTATTCAACCTTCCTAAAGAAGAGTGCACTCGCCAGAAGTTGGAATTTCTTTCTGGGATTCAGCTAGCTACTATATCAACCAACCTGATGGATGCTTGGTGAACCTTGGCCAGAATCAAAGTGGATTAACTTTTATAACCAACGCGAGTGCCATAACGTAAACAACCGATGCGGAGGCCAGGCTGAGCGGTAAGTCAATCAAAACTTGTGTTAGCCATTCATGAAACTGCGTTGCACATGTCAACTCCTTATAACTGCATTATGTGAAGTAACTTCACTTTTTGCAGCAATATTTATATTTATAATACTCCAAATGTGGAATGAGCGGAGAGAGGAGCGGAGTTAACTGAATCGAAGCGTCTTGTCTTCCGGGTTTGGAAAAGACCCCCAGAAAATACTTATATTCCTCTCAAAAATTAGTAGTGGTAGAGGTACAATATATCATATAAATGCCTATACTTTACTTTGGAATGGCTAAAATAGCATGATACAGATCCTTTAAGTTACTGCTAAGTGTGTATCTTACAGACATTACCTTTAGCGTTTGTATTTTATGCTATTGACTTGATAAGTGGAGGGAAGCAGGATTACTAAAACATGTATGAAACAAACACAACTCCAGGACATGGATACAACTATTTCAACATCATATTAGCACTTTAAGAGCCTCCTGCAACTGACAAAAAACAAACAATTGTTCAAGAAAGGGTGTGCCAACTGGTCAAGCTCACCTATTTCTCTCTCTCTTCGGAAAATGTTATGTTTGTTGATCAATATGGAAGTACAATGCAAATATTGTTCATTGGCTAAATAACTTTGAAATTCTTGGATAGAGAGAGACTTGCCACCCCTCTCCACAATTTTCCTCTCCCGGTGTTTATCGGGGCCAGTGTGGATGCAGCACCTCTCCTTTCATGTTCAGTTGTGATGTCTTCTCAGTGTCGCCGCTGCGCTCATAATTCCTGCCTCTGAGTGTAATGACATGCTTTTTGGCCTCTCTGTACGATGCATTTGGGAGACGCCATGATTCATAGACACTGTGAACAGATAAGCATGTGTTCAGTGTTGGGTGGCCGTGTTTGTGTAGAAATGATTGACTTTCAGCGCTTTGTTGTTTGTTGAAAGTTTATTACAAGGGAAAATTTTGCGGGTGTAAGACATTTAACAATTACAGTGAATTTCTGTATGTTCACTCTTCTAACCGCCGCCCCACTTCCTTTCCAAAGCACAACTGAGGTCAGGTTTTGCCGTGTTAAAAGCTGACTTTGCTGGAATTGTATGTTTTTCCTGAATAGACCAAACCTGTGCAGGAAACCTCTTGTGTTTAATGTTACTCTCTGTGAGGTGGGATTGCTTGAGGACTCTCATGGTTTGGGCTGTAGGTTGTACATTATAGTCACTCATATTTGATTGAGTTAGTGTTATGTACGCGGGTGGGAAATGTGTTGCCTGTTGAATGCCACGCAGGCTGATAGAGGTTTGTTTGACAAAGAACAAATACTATTGAAAATGTTGGCAAAAGTAAGTGCTTTATGTGTCATTGTACAAACGAAATAGTGTTCATGTGTTAGTCCTGAGCCGCTGCGACTGAGCGCACCGCCACTGTGGGCCAATCTGACCATCATGTTTTTGGAAACTGCAGCACCCGGAGGAAACCTGGCTGGTTGCCTTCAGCCTCCTCTGTAATGGTGCAGCGCCTACTGGGTTTGTCTCTGTTTCAGAGCGTGGTGTCCTGCACTGGTCAGCTCCTCCTTCCTCTTCCTCTTGTGCAGCTCCCTCCGCTCCACAACAGTCTTTCCCCATCTTCTGGGAACAGCTTTGCATTTAATCTGTTTTATTCTCTAGTGAACGTCCATTAGCCAGCACAATAGAAGGCATGTGTGGCTTAGCTGCGAGTCTTGCCCGGATACCACCTCGTTTGTCCCTTTTTTGTTTCCTGTAGCGCCTCTTGTGACGCCTCCACTGTGCTGCAGGTGTGGGGGACTCTTGGTGCCTCTTCAGTGTTTCAGAAGAAGCTAGCTAGCTGTTTGTTTACTTTTAAAAAGCCATTTTCTTCAGAACCGTTATGGACTCTCCACAGTAAAAAAAAAATCGACTGAGGCCCACAAAAACATGGCAAAGACGTACAAAAGTATCCAGCAAAACAATGTGGAACACAGAAAACCACAAATACAGTTTGCAGAAAAAGCCAAAAAAAACGCAGCTGTACCAAGAGAGAGGGAGGATGCCTCTCGATAACAAACAAAAATAAATTATTAAAAAAAGATGTAATTGCAATAAACTTAATAATATTACCTCTGCCTGTGAATAATGTTATGAATTCCAGAGTAGCGGGAACCCTAAAAAACCCACTCTGTAATGATTTTATTTTTACTTCATTGTCTTAAAAACTATTGACTCGTGATTTGGACCATTACTGTACTGATTGCTTTTTGGACCATGATCACTTTTTGCCTAACTTTATCCACACCATATTCCTCACCTCCATGTTTGAAAAGCCCAAATATAAGCTACTTGGAAGTTGTATACCTGTTGACTTGACTCCCGCAGACTTGATATTGTATCATGGGAGTCAGTTCCGCTCAGAGAATATGTCCGACATGTTCAGCCCTTGTTTAGGATCGGGGTCCTGGGCTGGATCAGGGAAAGCCAAACAGCGTGTGATGTGTTTACCATCTGCAGAAGAAGGACAGACATGACAGGAGACGACTTCGCTGAGAAGGTTCACAGACATCGAGCATTAACACATAACAAATATGTGGGGCAGGGTCTCGTATCTGAAAGGTCTGGATAAGTGCATGCATGGAAACTTTGTTGAAAAAGCAGCAAATTTGTGTACATTTTGTTATCTTTCCTTGAACCTATTTGGTCTGTTGTTGGTGATTGGTACTTTATACTCCTTTTTTAACTTCTCAACATTTTCTCATCATGTTAAAGGTTAACATAGATCATGTTAAAACAATATAGACGTTTTCCAAGCAGCTTTACTAATAGGCCTATGACACAGTACTGAAGTTCGATTTTACCCAAATCTAAAAGCTTCTTTAAAAACGCATCAAAATAGCAACAAAAACGAGATGTAAATGAGGATGAAAATGCACCCAAAAAAACAGGCAACAATGTGATGAAAAAGAAACAAAACAGGCAACATAAAAGTGATGAAAAAACAAAAAAACACACAAAAAACGCTTTTACATTTAGGCAGAACTGAACTGAAGAAAATTGGATTGGTTAAGGCGGAGGTTAAGAGGTTGGGCGGCACGGTAGCGCAGCTAGAAGCTCCCGGGTTCGATTCCCACCTGGACGGGGCCTTTCTGTGTGGAGTTTGCATGTTCTCCCCGTGTCTGCGTAGGTTTCCTCCGAGTACTCCGGTTTCCCCTACCACCAAAAACATGTACAATAGGCCAGGATGACGGGCGCAGATTGTGTTCAGTTGCGACAGCGCTTCTGTCAGTCTCCCCCAGGGGAAACTGAAGCTACTAACATAGCTTACCACCACCGAGTATGGAGTGAATGTAAAGCGCTTTGTGGCCATGTCTGTGAAAGGCGCTATATAGATAAATTTCTTCTTCTTCTTCTTAAAGGTTTTGGGCTGTTACAATGTAGTTTGTCCAAACACTGTTAGTGTTTGTCGAGCTTCAAAAAACTGAAATCTAGCAACAAAATCTAAGAAGATAGTGAAGACTTGAGCAGCTTTGGGATTGGTTTGCGGACTGTGAGGCTTTTTCAAATCACTTGCTGATGTTGAGAATGTATTTTCCAACTTTTCCTTCTCTTCAGTGTCTTTTTTTATTGTGACGTGGAGCCCCATTAAAGCTAAGAATAACAGCTACATGTTGTCAGCCCTTGAGTTTGTGTAGATACAAGCCCCAGCTGTGGAGGTGGCCGTTTCAATTACTCACAATGCAATTCAAGAAAAATCACTTAATTTGACAAAGAGCAAAAAAACTTGTGAAGCTGTTTGAACGTCAAAAGGGCCCCATTGTAATTATTAAAACTCAGGGGAGATAAGTCGAAAGTGCGAATGAGATTGATCAAATTTAGTTGGATCTTGTTGTAAGAATGTATTGCCAAGGCTTTCTCAAGACTCAACCCCAGTGGAGGCGGTTATTCAATACGAGTTATCACGCTTGCTCGCTTTGATTTGTCAGAAGATATGGCGAAATTTATGAAAGTACAAATCACATCGGGATATAGTGTGTGTGTAACTTGGCAGGAGCGAAGCATTTAGAGTGGAGAAACAAGGCTTGTTATTGGCAAATGCCGGGAAAATAATAGAGGTTTTTATGAGACCTGTGGTTCTCAAACTGATTAGATTTAGTTGTTTTTAAAAATACATAACTCAGCATAAAGCTTGTCGATTTCGATTTCGAGACGCACCGATTTAGCGTGCACTAGCGTTGCCAGTTGTCTTCCTCTCCTGGCGTTGTTTTTAGCTGAGCTCTGGGGCTTAAAACTCTGGGAAAGTTTGCTCAGTCCAAACCGGTGACCGTGTTGTTTGCATTGTTTCCATTTCGGCCCAAGTCCAGCCAGTGTCAGCAGAGGGCTATTGTGATCGTTACCACACAGTCCACCCCTCTATATACACATAAATAAGAGGTCAGCCATGCAGGTCACTCTAACTTGCAACTGTTACGTAAAAAAAATAATAAAGTATAACAGCAACATTGTGGCCACGGCGGTGAATTTCTATTTTTAAACACGGCCATTTTCAAGGTGATGTAAGCATTCTGACTCCAAACTGTTATCATCTGGGAAATGACAAAAGTAGAAATATGCGGTTTCCATAAAAGATAAATAAAATAGATGGTTTTATAAGTGCTGGAACATTTAGCATGACCACATATGATTTTATTGGATTTTGAAGCCTCGGCCAGTCATTTCTGTAACAAAGTGAAAAGTGGTTTTGGAACGCCTTCCGTACGAGCTCCAAAACAATTCAGTCACTGATGATAACGGTATTGGGTCAGGATTGTTATGAAAATCTAATATTCCAACTCACATTTTCGTGTTGGTTTCAAGTAGAGTCAACGTGTTTCATTTAAGGACGTATATTGTTCTCCGTATAAAGGGGAACATGTGCAGCCCTGTCTGTACATATTGCAGTCTATCGATATCTATATAGCACAGTCTAAAACAGAAATACTATTTGCTATTTCCCAGTTTTAGTCAAGACTCAATAGGGTTTCATTTTAGCCTTGTTTTGGTTTAAGACAATTATTGATGATCACATTTTTATTACATTGTCCAGTCATTAATCTATAATTGTATGCATAGATTTCTGAATTCTCAAACTTCTTACCAATCTAATTTATTTTTTGCTAATATGCCGCACTAGCAGGTTTATCACATGACTAACCAGCAGGCGTTATTGGTTTCTAACTGATTATGACATCTTGCAAACTCCGTCTGATCTGAAACGTCTTATATTCCAACCACCAGCTCAAGCACGGGCTCACGTAGCAGCCGTCTGTGCCCTCTGTGACTGGTGAGGTCCAGCTCAACGCTTCAGTGAACTCTCTCTGTCCCTCTGCCCCTGTGTCTCTCTCTCTGTCTGTCTCTCTTTCTTTCGTCGGTGGCTCCAGTGACAGTACGGGACCAGTCTGATTGGGGGTTATGCTGCCTCATATAATCGCCTTAAAGGGGGTGTTAGCGGTCACACGTTACCTGTATGTGACAGAGAGACTGCTGTTTGCATAGACAAACACACTCTCTGTTTCAGTAATATAGAGTCTAGTTTCAATATGGGCATTTTACTCCAAATTAAATATAATTTATTCTGTACACACACATTTAATTTTACGTTTACAAAGTTCAACTGGAACTGAAGCTTCTAATATGGTGATGACTACTATGGCCCATTATATTGTTTTGAATATAACTCCATACGGAGTTGTCATTCCTGCCTGTTGGTAGACTGTGTTCTATTTATAAAACAGTCGTCTGTACCCAGCTTGAACACTGCATAATACTGTGTGTACCCTTTTTAGAGAATTTACAAACTATACAATACTTGACTTACTTGTGGTGATTGCATGATGTCACTTTTGAATGAAATAAATAAAAAAAATGAAATGAAATGAAATATTTGTATTCTATTTTTTAGCGTTTTTCTTTTTCTTTTTAAGGTACCCCGTCCTATAAGCAAGTAACAAGAAAACCCGGCTCCCCTTCTAAAGCCCCATTCCATTCATTTGTATTTAAGTACAAGAAATACTTGTCTAATAGTTTACAACAGCTGTGAGCACAACATTCATTTACTGTGAAAGGTTTGCTTCCTGTCCCAGCATCAGCCCAGATTGTGGCTATGTTTCTCAGTCCCGCAAATGTCTTTCTCTGTTTTGTGTGAACTTGTAAAACCCAAAATGTGAGAATGAACTTTATAACTGTGTATGATGTGGTCTGTTTCCCCCTGCGTCTCCTCCAGTTCTGTTTCATTTTAATGCTCAGTTTGCTGTATGTTTGGCCGTAAATGATGATTACACAGTCTGAGTCATTAAGATATTATGGGTGTGGGCAGCGGTGGTCTCTGTTTCTCATTGGCTGATTATTATGTTCATAATTCATGATTTTTTTTTCACATTTCTATCAATGTGTTGTTATTGATAGTGTAAACTATGGATATCTTTGTAAAAGTTGACTCCATTTTTCCTTCCTGATATGATACTTAATGACTACTTTCATCTCTTTATGCGTCACTGCTGTCTCGAATAAACGGAAACTCTCTTAATTCCACTGTTTACATGTCGGGAACCTCCCTCATAGTTTACTCCTAATTCTGTGCTTCCTCCAGGTGTCCACATAGAGATGCCAGGATGAGCAGTTGTGTATCTGGGATGAGTACATACCGGTAAATGTTTAGTAAAGGGCTGGTTGTGGAGGCGTGTTTGTTTCAATGATGGAGACACAAATAAACCCAGATTTTGACCATTTTTCATTCATGATGGTAATGTACAATTTGTGAACTACAATTCTATTTGCAAATATAGTGCTGGTTGGAGACAATAACGTGTGAGCCATTCGTTGATTTACGTTTGTTTTCAGTAGCGTTTTAATTTTAATCGGATTGTGTTTCTGTATGTTTCTACTGGCTTCTACTAAACAGTGGTGCATAGCATGAAGAAACTGTTCATTGAGCTTTTAAATATTAATTTGTCCCATTGTTTAAACACACCTAGTGTAGTATTTCACTTCATTCACCCAGTTGTCCTTCTCTTTGGGCCTCTACTGCTGAAGCGCTTCGATCAGTACACAATCCATCACTGGACACGTTCTGTGCTCAAAGTGTGCTCATCACGGCGCCATTGATTTGCTTGTATGTCGGTAACTGAAAGTGAAGGCTTGTTTTCACTGTTTTACGACATGCTATTCCCATTACTGCCTGCAGAGGGCACTCCATGCTATTTAGAAAGACTGAGCAGACCAGTCTTTAACTTCTGCTTGCCTATTCTTTACATGGATATTATTTCAAATGTAACATAATAATGCTTTTCGCATTTAGACAGTGATAGTATATTCTTGTTATCATTGAGGCCAATCTCTATCCATAATCTTTGAGGACCTGAGCATTACGAGCATCGGATATCACAGACCTGGTATACCAGTAAATGGCAAAAGACAGCTACCTTTTCATCTGTTCATGCATATTTTACTTGTATTTGTGGAGCACATTAATCTTTCATTCATGAGGTCATGCTTGCGTCAGTATCGCAGCAGTTGACATGCGAGCAAACCCGCCTTGAATATTTATTGTACAAGCACAAAAATACGTTCTTCTCTTGTTGGGAAATAGCACTGCTCTTCCTACCAGAACATATGTTTCCCATTCACATTCATTGCCCACCCCACTGACCTTTTAGATACAAGCGTCGTCACTTATCTGCGAGTATTTGTCCAGATCTCGCTCACTGACACGTCTAACATTTGGCCCAATGTGGTGACGCAGGGTGAGGCAGCAGCCAGTGACGCAGCCATGGGCCCATGATGTGTCCAATGTTTTATTCAATCCACTCGCACAGCTCCCCTCGCTCGGTCCAAACACGCAGACACAACAAGCGGAACAAAATTTGCATGAGTTGAGATTCACCTCAGATGCAACCAGTGTTTTCAAAATCTCCTGGCACGTATCACTGCCCCAGCCCATTTCCTGTCCACTGAGGGCTCCACCAAGTTTTGGAGGGAAACATCCAGCCAGACCGACAATAAGAGAATGCTAAGAGACGCTCATAGTTGCCCCGGTGTGGTGCAACAGTGCCCCCGCATGGCTGCAACCGCTAGTGCTTGAACTGAAATGCATATGAAAACAATTATTATGTACAAACAAGATGGAATGACTCAATGCAAGTAAGATGTGTGATTTTAGCTGCAAATTCTGTGTCAATATATTTTCCGACGCGTTACTCCCTTCCATGTGTGAGAGCAATTACTTTCAGACTCTTTAATCACACAAAGTTTTTCATTGCAAAACAACTAAACAAAAGGAGGGAAATGTCATGCTTTTTTTTCTTATGAAATATGAAACAGAGCAGTATCGCAGACGAATGTTTTGGTTTTTGGTTGAAATGTGGTTGACTCACTCTGTCCCGGATCCCTGTGTGTTGTACCTCAGGATCTTCCCCCCCCCCCCTTTGGAGCCTCCTACTCAATTAGACGTGGATACAGTTTATGCTCATGTTCAGGAGAAGCTTATTTGTGTGGGATTTGTTTTTGTGTTGGTATGAAAAGGATGCACTGGTAGAAACTGGTGGAATAGTAGTACTTACAGTAGTGATGGTTGTTAGAAAAAGATTATACTCTTCCATAAATCAATACTTTATCACTCCAATAATACTGTTGACTATCATGCTTACAGACTTACAAGGCTTTTATGGCAAACAGGTAAAACCTCAAGTCTAAGCGGGTAAAGCGGCATACGGAGGCTTGGAACATTAGCTGTCATCAATTTGCATGATGGGCTTTGTAGTGGTTGAGTGCTGATAAGATTCGAACAAATCCAGTGAAGATGTCTGGACATTAAAAACTCAGAGAATGGCCACATTATGACATCAACAGGTGAAGGGTAAACGTTTTGAGCTCTGGAGATGGAGTCTTATTATACAGTATTACACATGTAGAGAACTACATTTGAATGGGCTTAAAATCATGTGCAATATTAAATGCGTTTTTTTTTTTTATCTATTTCTATCATATAATGTGTGATATGTTGATCAGTTTTTCTAAGCACTTAGATGGTCTAACGCACACACTGGTCTACGTGTACATTGTATGAAGCTCTTGTTTTGGTCCATTTATGTCCAATGACAAGACGGCGTGCCGCGTGCTTGGGAGCCGTGGCGACGGTCGTGTGGCTGGCGGGGGTGGAGTCAGGCCTCTGTTTGTGTCTGTGATTGGCTCCCACAGTTTAAACTAAATTACAGCCCTCCAGCTTTGTGTAGTCAACCTTTGACCCCCAGAATTGAAGAGAATAAAACGAGAATCTGCTTGCGCTGAACGATCAAAAGGAACAGATCAGATTATTGTGAGGGATTTTGTTTGTGCTTGAGCTTTCTTTTTATAGTGTTATAATAATAGTGTTTTTGTTTATTTTTGTCACATTTTTGCAAGGAGGTTTTTCATTTGGTTATCTAATTTGACGGTCCGACGGACAGGCTTTCATTTTAAGTTGTGCCTTGTAAATGTTCTTTCTAAAATCTTTTCGTAAATCTTGTACTCTTGGAACAATCTGAAGTATTTTCTTATGCATTATCTGGCGCAACCTAGATTTCTGCCACGTCTGAGGGTTAAGTTGGCACATGACAGACCGAAGATTATTTTTCAAAGTATCAAACGTGTTTACAATGTGTTTCCAAAATAGCCTGGCTACGCCTCCTGCCCCCAGTAACATAAGCGTGTGTCCAGGTTCAGTGCGGGGCAAACCTCGCTCTCTGTGTGGTCATTCAGCCTCATTTAAAGTCCCAGATTTATGTCTCCATGTTCGCACAAACAGAACAGGCATCAGGCGCAGGCAGGAGGTCACCTCACCTTTAAGAGCTTTCCAGGCCGCTGTCTATCACGCCATCGCTCACCTCCGCCAAAAGCCGCTCCACTCCAACTTATCAATCAATCGCCTTATCTCCTCGGTGCTATTCTGCTACTTTTAAGGTTTTCCTCTGAACTTGGCTCGCCTGGTTGTTTGCGTTGGCAGTAAACATTAAGTGACAAGCCACAGAGCGAGTTAGACTTGTTCATAATTTACTTCACAGGAATAGATTTATTCTAAAGCAAATCCTGCGCTGGTTTTCTTGTGTTTGTCTTAGTCCACCTGAGGGACGGATTAGCACCACATCATACGAAGCACCATATGGAGTCTTCAATTTAGATCTGTCAATGGCTGTGTGGTTGGAGAACTCATAGAAACCAAGGCCATCCTCCAATTATCCACATGCATCAGTAACGTTGCATTTCGGGGGAAGGCAATTGTGCTTGGTTGCTTTTGAGCTGCAATGAACAAACCTATAGTAGGGTTTTTCCAGGTTCAATGTTGATGAAAGATTGACCCATAATTAGAACGTCTCTTGTATCCGTTCTCACTTTCTTTGATTTACGTCGTATCTTCATGGAGTAACACGCAGAGCTCCTTGTGTTTAAACCGCTGTTTCCTGCGCCGGTGTTGAAGACCCGAGACACTGTCCACACCTCTCTCGCTCGACAGAATAATGACTGCAGAGCGACAGTCGCAGATAAACTTTGAGATAAACCTCTCCGTCGGCACCAGACGCGAGGCAAATTTCCGTCTTTTCTGATAAACACACAATTTCCACTGAGCAAATTGTGACGTCATCGCAGGTTACAGAGAGCATGTACCTGTCACTGCTTTGAACGGGCTGTCAGAATCTGTTTTCAAGTCATGACAAAATGCTATTCTTCAAGATGAGGTAAAGTGCACAACAATATCGTCACTGCCAGTGTATTCACTCTGCTGGTCCAAAAGCTTGTACAAATGGAGATGTGTGCATTTCAGGAAGGGCATCTGATACATGATAAATCAATATGAGGCTAATCGTTTGCAGTGCTGACCTCAGAAAAGGTATAAGCAGTCAGTGAGTACAGTAAAATGTACATGATAGAGGATATACTTCATTTCAATCCTAACCAAAACCCTCAGCTCTCACAACGAATAGGGGTCAACCGATATTATTGGCCGATTTTTCCTAATGTCTTGTCTATAATGCTGTGTATGATGCTTCTAAGCTGTAAAACGTGTCAGTGTCGAACTGTGACAGCAGGGGACGCTTTATACTACTTTATACTCCGGTTTCCCCTACCACTAAAAACATGTGCAATAGGTGAATCCTCCAGCCAGATGAATCTGACCATCAGCCTGGCTCCACATCATGGAGATGGGTCCCCGGGCCTGCCGTCGACCACTGCTCCTCACGGGTTGCCTCAGTGGCATCGAAGGATGGGTTATTGCAGAGGACAAATAAAGTAAACAAACAAACAAACAAATATATTGGTTGACCGCTACCCTCGACTGAGTGTCAAATAATATAATTCATAACTCTATGTTGACACTCATTGACTGTTGTCATGCTGTGACATAATCGGCACATCCTCTACTGCACTACTCGCATACTACTCGTATACTCATACTGCTCAAATCATTGCTGCCCTTTGTCACTAACTAAAGGCACCGTACTGTTTTTTGTTTGTTTGTTTTTTACAACAATGAAAGAGGGAGTGAAAGTTTACACTGTTAGTTGTAATCCAAACACATCCCTAACTTTCTTTTCTAATATTCTTCACAGGAATGAGTTTAAAAGCTTTCAGTGGCTCTCCCCGTGTCTGCGTAGGTTTCATAACTCTTATGGTTTCACGGTAATGCTAAAAAAATAAAAATAACTAGCCAGCAAGCTCACAATTGATAAAACTGCTTTATAATTAGATCTTTTTCCACAAAACCATGGAAGTTTTTACCTGTTAGTTCAATATACTAAAAAAAAGGACACAACAAATTTCATTTCACTACTGGTAAAGAAACATCGTGTGCAGGGCCTTTAAGTGAGGAGTCGTTTGGTTCCAGCAGGGCTGATTTTCAAAGAGACATTCTCATCTTAATGTGTTTATGAGATTTTGCCTAAACTTGCTGTGTTTACTTGTTCAAATGCGTCTCTCTCTCCCTCTCTTTCTTCTCCGGGGTAGACTTGTTCTTCTGTGTTTCCCAGCTGTTGTTCGACAAATCCGCGCTGAGCTTTTCTCCTCTGTTCATAATTAACAGTCAAAGTGCTCTCTCGTTTCTCCCAACTCTGAGATTTATGGATTTTGTTTTTCAGACCCCTTCCAGCTTTTTTATGTTGTTATTTGTGCATATAAATTGGATGTGATTACACACCCCAAAAACTCGTCGCATGTGTGGATTCCCAAAAATATGCAAATGACTTTCTTTGGGTTTCCACAACAACAGGTGACATAATTGTAAAGTGACTCCTGGCGACGGTGTGTTTTGTTGGACCAAAGCAAGTGAGCTGCAGCCAGATTTTCTCAAGCTCCGACACGGACCCCCACCTTTAATAAGCCAAACCCCCCTTCCCCCCCGCTAACAGCCGTCGCCCTTGGGCCTAGAGAAAGCTTCATTGTACAGGCAAGTTGAGAGCGAGCGAGAGAGGGGGGGGGCCTGCTTTAAGTTAGCGCGGCGCTCACCTTCCTGCAGGGTGAGCATCTGGACTTGGTTTCCTGTTAAAGGGCGGAGTTTGGACGATATTCTCTGATTGGCTGGGAGGTAAGCCCCGCACGGACCCTCAGATGGATGGGTTGCCAAATGGTAATATGTCAATCACTGGCAGCAAGAGATTCAAAGCGGAACAGAAAAACACGGGGGGAGGTTCCGATTGGTGTAAAATCCGCGCTTTAAGCCAATGCTCTGTCAGGAAAGTCACAAGTAACCAATCAGAGGAGTCTATATCAAACAAAGACATGGTGTGGCCTTCAACTGTACTGTGCCAAAGTCTGAGACGGGTAGAAATAAGTGTCAAAATTCAGTAATGCCTCAGTATTTTTGTTCTTCTAGTGCAGGTATAGTCCTCATTTAGATTTGTTTTACACAACATGGTTTAGCCGCTCTGTTGTTGAAGTCCGATCCACTTTAGAGATAAATGTAAGACTCAGAAAACATTGCTGAGTTCTGTTCTAGACCCAGAATATTTTGTGGACAGTATAGGCTACTTAGATTGAAGCTGTTTCCCATCGCCGGGGTTTTCAACATTATGACCATGAGAGCTCTTGGAGGATCCTTAGCCGGGAGGTTCACTTACTTATTCCTCCCTGTCCTGTGAATGTTTTCATGTTATGGCCAATATCGTATTAGTTTAAGTAGCCTCTGTATAGGCTACTAAGTTTGAAAAATGTAGGATGTTTGCCAAAATAGAAACCTGTCTTGGCGAAAATCGTAAACCAAAAACATTTCATTTACGGTAACTTATTTCTCATAAGTCACTTTTGAATAATGTTCCAAATCTTTGTAGTTAGATGTGATAAGAAACTAACTGAACATATTGTTGTGGTAATTGCAGCTCCAAAATTAGCCTTTTTTTTTCCCACAGCGTAATGATATTGTGATTCTTTAATGGTGGATAATGGCTGTATTAGTCTATAAGGCAGCAGGGCGCCTGTATTAAGTAATGGGTGTAGTAATAATGTGAGTTTCCTGTTATTATTTCAGCTATTCTGTGGCTCCGGCCTCAAGCACAAGCCATAAATCCAGTTTTTAATATGGGACTATATTGTCACGTAAAGAGGCTGCACAAACACACAAGACTTTACAGAAGTAGCAGGCGACCTCTGTAGAATACCCAGAGACCTATCTACACCTAATTGTGAACAGGTCTACCGATTTGTAGGATTATCTTAATTTGTACCTTCTACCTTAGCCACCCGTCCTGGTCACAGAAGCCATACTTGGATCAGAAATTGTTATGAAATACTGTATACCATCTTCACACAATACCCAGATTGTTTAACATTATGGAAAGTATAGCCTGTTCCACTCCAGTCCCAGAGGTCCACAGTGCTGCCCTCTCCTCTGCAGCCTGAGTGTGCCAGCCGTATATGAAACCACCATTGTTGAGTTTAGCTCGTAGCACTGGAAAGAGCTTTAGTCAACCTTCCCACTCAGATTTACTCCCCTCAAACCCTGTTTCAGGCTGAGAGCTCTATTTCCTGCCCTGGCGCCGTGGCATGATGTTGACAGTAGCCTTTATAGATCTCTCAGTTACGGTCCGTGCTTCCCCCCACATCTGAACTCACAAAAACTGTAATACTGAGGTATATAGGGCTTTGGTGTCGGGATGAAGGTAATTGTACGCAGGCCTATAAAGTGAAAAAGTCGAATATCTGTATTGGGGTGACTGTGAATTGCGGCTATGGGGGAACATGACGTGTATTGGCACTGACAGGAGCCGGCCCTGAATCTTAAGAACTACTGTATACTGTGTGCACTGCAAAAGGCCCAAGAGTCAACCTCAGTTCAGTGAAAGAAATTGTTTTGGTCAGTGCTTCTCAACTACTCTCAGCTTACCTCCATTTTTACTCATGTTGCAGCCTATTTGGACAGAAAGGCCTCACTGCTTGCAACATGTCCATCTTGTCTGTGCTTGAGTTGTTATTGAAAACAAAGCTGTTTCCCATCACCGGGGTCTTCAACATTATGACCATGAGATTGACGAGGGATGTTCAATCCATGTATGATATTGTGCTTTTTGCACAAGATGGCCTGTGTTAGTTTTGTTAATAGAAGGAAATGTTTATCCTGTGGTGGAAGATTCTTGTTCTAAAGTAAAGCACCTAAACTCGAATTCATACAATATCCTAGCTTGTCCAGCATGTTATTGAATACTTTAAAATATCTGTGGTTATCTGTGGTTTTTATGTGTGTCATGTATTGTATTTCTTTCTGTCCTGTCTGCAAAATAAATATATATAGAAAAAAATAAAAAAAATCTGTAGGGGCGACGGTGGCGCAGATGGTAGAGCGGGTCGTCTCATGATCGGAAGGTCGGGGGTTCGAATCCCGCCTCCTGAAGGTGCACATTGTCGTTGTGTCCTTGGGCAAGACACTTCACCCTCCTTGCCTCCAGTGTCTGCGTACACTGGTGTATGAATGAGAGTGTGAATGGGCCCCCTATGAGAGACCAACAGGCCCGTTTGGAACCGTTTGGAACCATGAGGCTGTCCTCCCGTGGACCCACCACCTGCTGGAGGAGCCATAGGGGACAGGTGCTATGTGACTTGGGCAGCTCCAACAGCTGCCCCCACGACCCGGCAACGGACAAGTGGGAGAAAATGGATGGATGGATGGATGGATGTTGCCCTTGTTAGGCCTGTCAAGATGAAATCTAAAGTTTGATATATTAAGGCAGGAAACTATCACAATAACGATATTATTGAAGACTTTATATTGCCATCTTAAAATATCCCACAATTAACATGAAATACCATGAGACACAACTTACTTTGGGCAAAAAAAAGTATTACATTAGAAATGTGGGGGCAAATGTACTGATGGTAAATATTCAGCACACAAATGTACTGAGCGATAAGTCGATATCGTAATTATCGTGACTAGCCCCAGTGAAATACATGTTTTAATGAGCATTACACTTACACTTAGCCCCCTATGATTTCTGCATAATTTCCAATACCCGCAAAACCAAACCATTGACTTGCGATGCTTAAACATGGAAAAAAACAGATCTAAACTTGGATGAAAAACCTTTTGT
The DNA here is from genome assembly GCA_021464625.1 of Proterorhinus semilunaris. Classification (NCBI taxonomy): domain Eukaryota; kingdom Metazoa; phylum Chordata; class Actinopteri; order Gobiiformes; family Gobiidae; genus Proterorhinus; species Proterorhinus semilunaris. The sequence continues at coordinate 12,802,120 of CM038351.1, read as the reverse complement.
ACTGCACACCTTTACAACTTTTCATTTTAATGACAATTTATTGTACGCCATTCACATGTTTATTTCCGGCCGCCACCCGGCTTTGGACAAAACCAATCCATCCGTCACATGCGCCATCTCTCTTTAAATCTTCCCTTTCAGCGCCTCTTTTCCATTACTGCACCGCTCTGGAAGCTTCTGAATCCGAGGCATTTCACAGGTCAACAACAGCCCGAATAAAAGTGTAATTGTTTGACAGGGAGCACGCTTTAGAGACATGCGCTATCTTTCATCTCGAGAACAAGGAATTGGATGTTTTTTTTGACACAAGCAGCAAACATTAAAACCTTATTCCCTCTCCCACAATAGAAAATACACTTCGCGTTGTTTGGGAATCGCAGCTTGCAGAGGTTTTCGATTTCACAATGTTTTAAGAAGAAAAATGTGTGGTCAGAATTTGCCTGAACGCTCCCTCGGGCCTGACTTTGGCCGGGTTTCGAGAAACTTGGACCGAAAAGGTTTGCAAACGCGCTCCAGCTTGCGGTACCTTAGCTTAGCACGCTGAGGAAGTGAGGGATGCAGATGTCACCTTGTCTTTACTGATTTATTTATTTGACCAAGATCTGACTTTGAATTTACGACTCCGGAAATCACTAAGGATCATCACTAGTCATGAACTTGTATTGCTGTCAACAGGAGACAGGCCGTTTCAGTGGGACAACCGTTACAATTTACATGGAAGTGGGGAAGCTTGAATTATGGTCCCTCCTTGATGCTGATGATCTCTTTGGGGGACATGAGGATGGATGGGATTAGGAAAGTCAGAGGGACAACTCATGTTAGATGTTTTGGATCAGATTTGTGCAGAGGAGGCAGAAGGATGCTAAGGGTCTGGAAGAAGACCAAAGAGAAGATGTGTGGATGTAGTGAATGAGCACAGGGAGGATGATGATTTACTGTGGTATTCCAACAAGAAGGGGGAAAAGTCTTGGTTAATGTCCCAACATGTTACAACCATTCATCATATTTCCAAAGTGGTTTCGCGTTCTACTTTCTTGTGTGGACTTCACAGCATTAAATGTTTTCTCTATCTAGAAGCTTCTTGAGAAAAACGTCAGAACAGCACCGGAAACGAGGATGAGAAATGTGACAAAAATGTGGCGAAACTGAGACAAAAAAGCAACGGAGGAAAAAACAATTAAAAGGCAACCAAAACACGACAAAAAACTACGAAAATACAACAAAAAAAGATGAAAACACAACGAAAGACGAAATTACGACAAAAAAAACTACGAAAACACATCAAAGATGTAACGATCAGTCTTGTAGGCCTTAGCTTTCAAATGAAGCATTACTCTGTTGCTCTACAGTTGAGAAGCTTTTAGAATTGAGTAAAGCCCAACTGGAGAAAGTGCGCTTGGTTAAGGCAGGGGTTAAGAGGTTAAACTTTATTCATGCTTTTGTCTGTCTCTGGGTAAACCTTTGTTCTGAACTACTTTAGACCTGATTTATAAAGCACTTTTAATACCGAAAGGTATCACAAAGTGCTTTACAGATAACACGCAGACAAACAGGTGCACGCGCACACACACACACACACACACACACACACACACACACGCGCACACACGCACAAAATATATCATTAGGACTAAATAAATAGATGTCGGTTAAAAGCTAAGCTAAAAAGGTGGTTCTTGAGCCTGCTCTTAAAAACATGAACGTTCTCTGCGGTCCTGAGCTCCTCCTCAGGTCGTTCCAGAGGCGAGGGCTGTAATATTGGAAAGACGCCTCGCCGTGAGTCTTTCTGTTGACTTTCGGAATAACTAGGAGACCCCTGCCAGAGGAGCTAAGGGGCCGTGAAGGTTCATAAGGTAAAAGCAGTTCTGAAAGATAAGAAGGACCAAGACCATTAAGACATTTAAAAACCATTAAAAGAACTTTAAAATCGATCCTGAAACACACGGGGAGCCAATGCAGCGGCTCTAAAACCGGTGTAATGTGGTCCCGCCTCCTGGTCTTCGTCAGGACACGAGCTGCTATGATCTTGTGGTTTGCTGAAAGCCAAATAATTTGATGGTACTTTGTATGAAAAGTTAACCACTGGCCGGCTGCGTCTTCTCCAGAGGTCTCCATGTCGGCTCAGGGTCAGACAGATCCCCCTGTGAACCCCGAAGCTTTGGTCCTGCATCTCAGAGGATCTGTTTGTCTTGGTTTTGAGCAACAACAAATCTGTGTGGGGACCGAATCCTCATTAAACTCAAACAAAACCGCTCTGGCAATTGTAGCGTTATTGTGCACAAATATGATGTCCTCTGTCAACACACACTCTATTTATACAGCTACGATGAACCTAAAGTTGCTGTATCTTGGGCTCAAAAGGTCTCATGCTTCAAAGTCTCAAAATCCTGCAAAAAAGGTCATTGTAAACCGCTTCCTTTAGTTCTCTTTTAAAGAAAATCTGGGGGTAAAGACGCACACCAGAACGCACATGCTAGTTATTAAGACAAGCCAAATGAATACGAATTTTGAAACTATTCGATGTAAGCAAGAGCACACCTGCCACCGAACTTCTCTTCTCTGTATTATCATCAATGTGATTTACAGCTTTCCAGAGAAATCACATAGTTTTCCCTCAAATCTCCGCTGTACTCCCCTCTCCCTGACATCACTGCTCTGTTTCCCCCATTTTTCCCCCTATTTTTTATTGCGTTTGTATCGGACATTCGCTCCACGCCCAAGTTTTATAGAACGATGACTTCACCCTTGTTCTGCGACCGGCCTGTGTTTTGCAAATGCTCCGGTGATGACTGGTGGCTTTAGCTCATTACCCTGAAACAAAGTCCCAAATTGAAGCAGCGAATCCATTTGTTAAAAGGTGTTGAATTAATCCAACCAAAATGAACTAAGACCTGCTTTACCTCAGCCCTATTCTTAAGTAATGGAAAATGAGCTCATACGCTCATAAAAGAGGCCGCTGCTAATTGGCTAACATCTCCTGTGTGTACATTATAATGAAGTGCATTTTATTGTGGTCCTAACAGTACATTATTAGCCAGAGTATCAAGAAGATTATTTTCCACATAGAAGGAGAAATGCCCAATAGAAAAGCAAACTTGTATTGAAAATTTAATCTAATATGATCGATATGAGACCAGAGAAGTATTAGAGCGATTAAGGGATGGGATTTGATAGCAACAGCGAACAAGCCCCATCTGACTTTCAAAGACTCTTACCTTTAACCTGTCCGCCCATTTTCGCATGCCAAATATATGATATCGTTTTAAACCCGTTCACAGATTAACGACTCCTCCTCTTCTCCTCAGGCTCTCGGAGACGCAGATTTCCCGTCGGTGCTCCGGCAGCTGCTCCCCCTGATGAAGCCAAGAGAAGGTGAGGGCGTCTCCGGGTCCGGCCGTGGGGAGGATGAATGCGGCCCGGATGAGCTGGTCCTGCTGCTGGTTTACCTGTACTCCCTGGCAGACGAGGCCACGCCCACAGACCGGGACAACGAGGAGGGGCTAGAGCGGCTGGAGAGGGAGCTGATTGGTGCTCTCACGTTGGTCGTCACTAAGGAGGTGGAGCTTAGTCCATTGCTGCAGAAACTCACAGGTAAGAGCTGCATGGACAGTACTCACCTTTGTTAGTGTATTTTAATTTTAATGTATTTTAAGTTTGTAGTTTCTGGAGCCGGCGCTGCATATCCATGACGTGTGTAACTTAAGCGTGAACCCAACGTGTTTGCTTGCTTATTCAGTGTTTCTTACGAACTTTAAATGTAGTGAAATTGTTGGCTGCTTCCCTCACACTAATCACAGTCAGTCTTTACTTTTGAAGCATAGAGCATATTTATCGTATAGCTATTCACTGTAAAATTTGTGTTGAGAGGGTAATGCATCATACGCTCTGGAGAACATCAGGTAAGAAGTGACATTTTACTCAAAAATCTGTTTGATAAATGATTGTAATGTTTGCCTGTAGTTTCAGTTGTAATCTAAAGATAACACTCAACCTGAAAGGTCTGACTTGTCATAAGGGCTGAAATCATTATATATCTAAAGCGTGTTATTGCTGGCCAGGCTTGTTAAACCATAACCCCCCAATTTGTAAATAATTATTGAACTTCATCAAGGATTGCAGTCCTAATGGATTGATATGGAACATTTATTGTGATAAAATTCCCAGCGTCGTTGCCAAAGCGTAGTCGGAGGCAGCCAGATTTCGTGATGGTCCAGGAGCAGAGGAATTACAGTCAGAAAGCTGGAACGGTGCTGCGGAGTTTCCGCTCAGTGCCTCCAGTTCAGATAAAGCCAGGTTTCACACAGCGTTCACCTCTCTCCTTTTCTATCTCACTGTCACACCTGCCCACATGTGGAGCTGTCTGCCAGGGAGTGTCAGCCAAAGCATCTGTGGAAACGCCAGCACTACAAGTGTGAGAAATGAAATCAAAATGTGTGATACTGATACAGTTTGTCATGCAAGGAGAATGTGAATAAGCATTCATTGAGGAAGGATGCTACCATTTGAGAAAGAGGCTGTTTATTATTCAAGTTTTTCATTTTTATTTAATTATTTGTACCTCTAGCCGATAAGCATGGCTGGCCACCTCATGTGCCACTCTGAGTCCTAAACTATGACAAGTATGGGAAACAGAAACATTATTCCTTATTTGCATGTTGGAGATCAAGGGTGGCTGATGACTCTCCTAGAAATTGTGTGGCTTAAATTGGGACATACACTGCTAACCATTTACAGAGTATGGGCATTGGATATTGGGGCACTGTCTGCTTGGCCACTATATCTCTTTAAAGGCACTGTACTCAGTCTTTCACATTTTCAAACCAAACCCATCGCTATATCCATTTACCTCCTTGTAGGTATGGATATATTTGGATGTTTTTGAGAAGAGGAACGGCAGCGTACAGTTGAACCTGCATTTTGTAAATGTAAATGGATGCAGCACTGAAGCTAAAAATGATTTAACTGGCACAAGCTCTCATTTGTAAATGTTACCGTGATGAGGTGTGAAACCTGCTTTAAAACGTATCCCTATGTATGAGTTTGGACCTTTACTGACAATGTAAACATACGTTACTCCCTTTTTTATTAGGCCTACTGTAAATCTGAACATTCTCAGTAGTTTACCATGTAAACTAAACTTCTCTGATAACCCACACTGTACTTTTTACTTGCATGTTGCTGTATTTTTACGGTGTAGCTTCGTGCACCTCCTTTTCCCTCGAGTACAAAGTACAAATTTACAGAATCCCAAGCCAGCTTTTTGTTTAATTTGGTCATTTATTGGTGTGCCGTACAGCCGTAATGTGCAGGCTGGTGGAGCGTGTGGCAAAGGGGGATCAAGCCCAGCCCTTTAAGATGAATGGTGTCTCCCTCCTCACCACGCGCAGCTGTACCTCCGGAGTAATAGCACTTTTAACCTTGAGCTTGTGCGTACGCCGCCTCCTCACTGCACCACCACGGCTCATAATTAGCACTACTTTTAGCTCCACACCCTGAAATAATACCTATGTGTTTGTTTTTTCTTTAACCGTCTCACACTTCTCTGGCTGGTGTAGCGTGTAGGGTTGCTCAAACTTTGTAATAAAGATTGTTGATCCCTGAAGCCCTTATTTTTAACCCCAACTTTTACTTGCTGCGTCTCCCCTCTTTCCTGCTCTACTTGGCTAAGTGCAGTTGAAAATTGGGGGGCCCTCTTGGCAGGCGCTCTCTGCGATGTTAAAAAGCCGTTCTTATAAACACTCTGGTTGGAAATTAGCCTGTCGTGGCGTGCCAGGTGGACAGAAAGAATAACATTGTGTGCGAGTCAGGAGTTCACTGCCCTACTTTATGGGTACCTCAAAGTGCAGGAGTGTTTATAGTAACAAATACATTGCATTTACGCTGTTACATTTACTTAACTTTACCTATCATATATTTCTCAAAGTACTTTTTTTACAATATGATATACAATATTGTGTTGACTATTTAAAGTGATTGTGTCACTATTGACAAAATGGTACAGCGTTTAGCGCTCGTGCTTCACAATTCGAAGGTCCGTGTCTCCCCGTGTATGTAAATTTCCTCCATATAATCCGGTTTCCCCTATCACTGAAGCCATGTACAATAGGCCAGGATGAATGTAGTGAGTGAGTAAGTGGTTGGTGGTGGTCGGAGGGGCCAATGGCACAGACTGGTAGCCTTGCTTCCGTCAGTCTACCCCAGGGCAGCTGAGTATGATATAAATGAACAATGACTACAGTGTAGCGCTTTGAGAGACTTGGTAATACAGGCTTGTAAAGCACAATACAATTGTAAGCCATTATTATAATTAATGTCCACTGTGTTTTACACTTCCTAGCTCAAAAAGTTGACACAATATTTTTTAGCACCGCCTTTTGCTTCTGCACAGTATACTGTATATAAATGTATGTTTCTGTTGGTGGAATGGATTATTTATTTAACACAATTTATCATTCTATTTATTCATTTGTTTATTTATGTTGTGATGATGAGGGAATCAGACAAAGCCTTCTCCGGCACATCCCAAAGATTTTTAATAGGGTTAAGGTCTGGACAGGTGAAAATGATGCATGCTCCCTAAACCACTCTTTCATAATCTGCGCCCAATGATGGCATTGTCATCTTGGAATATGCCCATGCATCAGAGAAGAAAAGAGCCATCAATGGATTTACCAAGTCATTAGTTCTGTTGAGCTCATTCTTTTTTTTTTGGACAGGAAGTATATATAGTATATATATATTATATATATATTATATATATTCTTTCCTCATTTACACTACTTATTACACAGTTACTATTGCACATGCAGACGGCTAAGGAGGGTCAAGTGCATCGCCCAAGGACAGCAATTACTGGCAACTGCAATCAAAGCAGTGAGTCGCCAAACAACTTAACTCACTAATATACTGTACTTCCTTCCAATTAATATACCTGACCTTTGTTTAACCTGGACTGTACCACTGAGATTCAGAATCTTTTTTTTTTTTTTGTAGTAATGGAGTACATGAAGGAAACCTCAATAAACATGGGCAAGGACATGATGCAAACTGCACAAAGAATGGCCCCAATACCCAGCAAACCCATAACCTTGCTGTGAGATCATAACTGCTGTGCCACCCGACTGCCACTGTTTTGTGCTTCTACAAATTTCGAAACAGTATGCACTAATAAATGAGTAACCTTTTTAACCACCATTCGTCACTCTCTAAAAGTGTACCCTGAACTGTGTGTGTGTGCAAGAGTTTTATGGCAGCCAGTGAAGGGCCTGGCTCAGAGGTAACATGAGGCGGGAGCAGCATCCAAAGCAAAACATTGATTGTGACATTCTCCGCCAATGAAACAAATGCAAACCAGACGTCCCAATGAAACCTGGCCGCCTTGAGAACGAGACTAATTCCTCTGTTCAGTTCCACTTGGCTTCAGTGAGCAGTGGGGAGTTTAGAAATACGGCACAATATACAAGTGAAATAACATCTATCACAAACACGGGGCAGCGAGGTTAGGGCAATAAGCAAAAAGAGGAGGCGGGTGCGGATGGTACGCCCCGAACTCCCAGACTACCTCCTCCTGGGACGTTAATTAGTGAGTGTCTTCGGGATAACACCGCTGCTACACAGGAAGGATTTAACCTGCCGTGCTTCCTGCCTCAGTCTGAACGCATTTGGATTGCAGAGCTGCTGGCCCGAGCTGCATCAGATTATCAGCACGAGAATATTTGAAATTAACTATGCGCTTATTGTGCGTTCATGGAGCTGGGAAATGTCACACTAATCACTCAGTCGAATCGAGCTAATTAGCACTTTCTCAGATAAAAAAAAAGCCAACATTGCCGACTTGATATTAAAGGTTCTCTTGGAAACTTTTGTGCTCTGTGTAATGTGTAATTAATAGCGTTATATTGCTATTAATAGAACAAGAGATATGAGTGAAAGTCTCCTCACACTGAATGTGTACAACTGTAGTACTTATATTCACATCGATATTAGAAAGTTGAATGCAGTGCTTTGCCCAAGAGCTGAATGATAAATTGTGGACTGGGAATCAAAATCTGTTTGTTCTTTTTCTTCTTGTTGATTTCCGGCAGAGGATCGTTTATCAAAATCAGCCACTCAGTAGTTCAAGTCTTCACTGAAGAGCTGCGACCAAACCAATTTAGTCCCTTTCCCACATGCGTCCTCCACTAGACCAGGGGTTCCTAAACCTTTCAGGCTACAACATACAAAATCACCAAATTAGCTTTTATCAAATTATTAAATCGGGTTAATTGATGTTTGTTTTTATTGTACATTTGAAGAAATCATAAGTGGTCCCGAAACCCACTTTGGGAACCCGTGCACTGGATAATGAATCATTCTGACATTACAGAACATTGCCCACAGAATTTTAAACACTTTGTAAATTGATTTTGTTCTTTTTGGATACCTTTCTCATAAATTCCTGTCTTTTCTATCAGCTACATTATTTCAGGATTTTTGACATTGGGCCTCATTTCCTAGTTATCCAGAGTGTTGTTGATGTCTGGAGATATTTTTTTCTTCACGTCATGCACTTCTTATATTTTGAAGAGTCTAGTGGCGCTAGGCTAGGGCAGGGCTAAAGCATTTCTATGTTATCAGTTAGCCTGCATTTAAAACAGTCTGGCCCACTTCACAGTGCACCTGAGGCAAATCACTTATAACGCCAAACTACCCATATAAATGTCTGTGTCGATAGAATAATTTTAACCATTTTGCATTTAAAATCACTTATATTTGAGCAGCATCAGCTTCGTGGCTGTAAGCTAACGCAGCGGTGGAGTGATCTGCGAGAAAATAGTCCCTCAAAATGCGGTAATTCATGTGTTACAAGGACAGTTATATTTCAAAAATTATTCTATTAACACAGACATTTATATTGTTAGTCTGGCGTTATACGCGATTTACCTCAGGTGCACTGTGGAGTGGGTCAGACTGTTTTTAATGCAGGGTAGCTGATACCATAGAAATGCTTTAGCCTTGCCCTAGCCTAGCGCCACTAGACTCTTCAAAATATAAGAAGTGCATGAAGTTAAGAAAAAAATATCTCCAGACATCAACAACACTCTGGATAACTAGGAAATGAGGCCCAATGTCAAAAATCCTGAAATATCCCTTTAAAGGAGATCTTAATCCACACAGCCAGTGCTTTTCCAAGCCCTTTTCCCGCCCTGTCTGTCTCTCACACCCTGCCCTTTCATTTGTGCTCTATAAAGATTATTCACTAACACTGCGCTTGACATGCTCCATGCCATGTCCATGCAATAAGTATGATTTAGGGACTAAGAACATTAGAAGATCAACTTTCTGAAGTAGCTACTCCCTTTTTGTGTATACTGTGAGTGTGAGTGCATGGCCTCTTATTCTTATTCTGCCTGTGTGTTTTGTTAGAAAGAGTCAGTATTAACCTTATATTAGGCACTGCTTATTTCAGACTGTAGGAAATCATCTCTCAAACCAAATCCACCACAGCGGTCTCCACATGTGGAAAGTGTCAGAATCGGTGGCTTGTTATTGTCTTGGAAACGGAACAAACGCCGCGATTGGACAAAGGGGCCAGTGCTTCCTTAAATCCTTGCCTGTGATTGGCTGCTGCCCTGCTCCCTGCGTTGAACATGGGTGGCGCGTTTGATGTGTGTTACCACCGGGGTTCACTCCTAATCTCTGGTTCAGTTGTGGCGATGGCTGCAGTGATGTTGGTGAAACTGCTTTTGGGATTTTGGGTTTCCCGTCTGGCATGGCGGAGCTCGGCTCAACTCGGAACAAAATCAAAATAGCTCATCAGATTATTATATCATTATGTCGTGTGTTTCACCAAAAGGGGGAAAAGCCGAGCCAAATGCTCTTCCTATTGCTCGCACAGTCATCGGGACGCATCACAGTGTGTGTCATGGAGAGAGAATGAAAAATCCCCCAAATCAGCGCAGGTTCCTGGAGTGATTCGAATGTAAAATGGTTGAATTCTAAAGAAGCGCTGAGTCATTTTGGCTGACATTTGGGGAGAATTCCCTGTACTGTATGCTCATCAAACACCTAAACCTATTTCATCAGAATGTTACATTTTACTGTTGTATTTTGTGTTATTTAGGTAATATGTTGTCCTAACAGGTTCTTATCTAGTCTAATATATTTAACTTGTGCATTGTGAATCATCTTTTCCCAAAGAAATGTCACGATCGGGGACTCTTTCAAAAATGCTTCTGTCCGTGTGTGGGGATGGGTGGCACTCGCCTGAACAATGTCCAGTTAGTCTTAGGCCTAACACACTGTGAGAGACACTGACAGGCGACTTACTTCACGTCCCTTCTGTTACTGTGCTCACGGTTTTAGCGTCGCAAAAGCCAACATTTGGTGCGCATTACTTGGAAATCCTTGAAGTTGTAGCCATATCTGGGGGCTTCCTGGTTCCAATCTATAAACAACTGCTTTCTATTTTGGCATTTGCATTGGCATTCGCATGGTTCCCCTCCCTGTGCAAAAGTCTGCTGTCCATATTTTTTTACCAGTTGCTAACTTGCTCGATGCCCTGCTTAACAAATTACATTTCTCGTACTCGAGTTCGACATGAGGGACATCTTTTTTGGCGATGAGGAGCCTCTATATATAAAAGTGGAAAAGCAGTGGTTTTTGCCTTGTCCCGGTCTCTCCTCGGTTTGTTTTTCATCCGGTCAATGGGGTGTGCTGCTCAGTCCTGGGGAAGAGCTGCACGCCCTCAGAATCGGACCTCCCTTGTACCTCTGTTTGGGTTGGCACGGCAACGCGGGCCAGTCCCGGGACATGAAAGCGCCCGCTGCACAACCCTAGCCACCAACTTACAGTCTGAAACTTGTTCTTTTCTTTGTTTTTCTTCACTTTCTTTTCCGTGTCTCCCGCTCTCGCCTGTGGCCCTGCTGCTCCACCAGCCGATCGCCTGTACGCTGTGCTGGTGCTTGTTAGAGGAAGCGGACTGTGAGTTGTGCTAATGATCGCAGCTGATTAAATAAATCTCCCCGGGTAGACTGCACTTATGAAATTAGTCCTCATTATTTTTAATTGCAGATTTTTCATCACTTCATCTTCTTGCCTTTACATGAAGACTTGTGTGGCTGAGAGCATAAGGTTTAGGGCAGTGGTTCTCAGAGCACCACTACTTTTACAGAGGTCTAAACTGCAGGGTCAGCAGGACACACTTGCATAATGGAGACAGATTTTATGATACTTTCACAGGATATTAAATGCGATTTGTACTACTGAACCTTTATCGATTCATTCAAACTGCCTTAAAGCTGCTGATTGCTATGGTAACGGCAGGACAATCTGCGCCATATTGGGGATTACAGACTGCTTTCCATAGACTTAGAGTTGGCTGAAACAGATCAATATATATCTTTAAAAGTTTGAAATCTCATTTTTAAACCAAATAGATGTTTTGGCCAGCCGCACCTCCATACACACTGAAAGTTTCAAACATTTATACTGCTTCTTTCAGTCGCCATAAGACGTTTTATATTGTATTATCTTAGACCTGTTAGTTATTACCCCATGTTTTCAGTCATTTCTCTGCAAGAAAGGCAGAATAGATGAGCAGTGAGTAGCTTTGGGATTTTAATTCAGGTTCAGTTTGACTTTATTTTACATCCGTGGTGTTTTTGTCACGTGACTCACAAAAAGCAATTGGGACTTGTTTTGCAGTTAGCAGTGCAGCCCGATTCACTGTATTCCCCGAAGTGGTGAGACGAGCATCATTTGCCGAGGGGCTCCATCGCGGCCGTTAGCATGTTTCTGCCACTTTGACGTGATCAGATCTGATGACATGAGGCTTTCGTTTTAATTAAGCGCGGCTCATCAGACCCTTGGTGCCGACGCGGGCCACTGCAGCGCCGTCCCGACCACACATGCTCAGCGCAACACAGGGAGAGGCCGGGAGCTTCTGTCCCGCCGCGCTCCACTGAACCTGCTCCACCTCTGTAGGGCTTCTCTCCACACATGAAGACATCACCTCATCACACACGGGCTCATGGGAAAACCACGGACGAACAGACACAACCACATGTTTTGGGTTTTCAAGTTCAAGTTCGTAAAAATGGACTTTGAGTTTACATGGAACTTAAACGATTCTATTTCGTAGTGTAATGTATATCATTACTTTGTGCAAAGTTATAAGTTTGTCGTGACTCGTGAGGAAACACATATTATATACACATTCTTTGGGAAAATACAACATTATGATTTTCCAACAAACATTTTATGTAGTGTTACAAAATTAACTTTGTTTTATTATTTCACATCAACTTGCTTAGTTGATGTGCTGCAGTACTGCAGTTTAAGGTGTTTTGATGCATGTAGCAGCATGTAGCCAGATACTCATGTTGATGTTTCCATAGTAATTGGTTGACGTATGAGGCATCTCTGTCCACATCTAAAGTGAGATGGGACAGTATATGAGTGATTATAATTGTCCCACAGAGCAGACCCTCTGGCGTTTGCAGCCTCCTCTTTTATCTCCAGCTGATTTGGCTGATTTCCAGCAGCCGCACACTGCTCAGCCTGGACAGGCCTATGCACACTGGACATAATAAAGCTTATTCATTATTTAAAGGAACTGCATCAAACATTGAATTGTTTTGTTTGAAGTGGACATGTTGCATTCATTATTGAAACTTAAAGGCATTCTTGTAAGTGTTCTTATCCATTAATATTCAAAAATTTTAAATTCATGAATGCAAAGAGAAGACAAGTTTCAAAAACAGACTGACTGGTGGGGAATTTTGAATTGGCCTGGAGCGGCCTCTGCGGGCACTAGTGGCAATAACATATTATAAAACAGTGAAAACAAGCTGATACATACTGGCAAATCAACGGCGCCGTGATGAACAGACTGAACTGCTCCGAATGGGTCCGGCGATTGATTATGCATGGGCTTTAAAAAATGAAATGACCAAAGTGAACTGTGTGAATGACGAAAAAATTCTACCCCAGATGTGTTTTTGAGATTTAGAAGTGGTTTAGAAATTTGACTTTTGATATGGTTCAGCTCTGTCTACCTTTGGCCTGTTATTGACCATGCTTTTATCTGGTGTCTTATCATGTTCTAGTGTTACTGTATGTATCCAGAAACCAATGGATAACTAAAAAAGGTTTTATCAACCTTATTAACTCTAAGCCTGTGTTGACGCAAAAGACAAGCTGGAAAAAAACAGGGGCATAGAATTTACAAATGACAGTCGGAGATATGGTGTATCATATTTCTGACAGCATATCGCCAGCAGCAGTGTGGTGTTGTGCAGTTGCTGTCTTTGTGTGGAGCTGACACCTCTGTTTGCTTTGTAGAAGTATGTTCGCACTCACCAGAGATTTCCTCGCCGACTTATTTATGACGGGAAATGCACATCATAAAAAGCTCGTAACCACTTATAATTCCACCGGGAGGTAAACTTGTATGATGGAAAAGGATACTATCACCGTCCCCCGTGGACTCTCAAACTCAAACCTAAAAACGGAAACCCACACCAGACGCACAGAGTCACCACAGCTCACTGGGGACCGGCCCGGGACAGTGGACCCTTGGCCCCTGCACACGCTGCAGTGAGGGTCACTGTGGGGGTCCCGCCCGCAACCCGCCCTGCGATGGGATGCTGTCTGCCTGGGACTGCTCTGGGGAAAACGTCTATTTGTTTTGTGTTTTACTTTTGATGGCAACCAGGCAGCAGTGAGGTTTACATGTAGTGCACTGACGGGATGAGCCGTCCCGAGATGTCCTACTAAAATGTACGACATAGAGAAAGAGTGTTGATACTTCTGATAATACTTTAGGCAAAGGAATAATAACTCAAAATGTGAGTTATTATTCCTTTGCCTAAAGTATTATGTGAGTGATTGCATTGGAGGAATTTGCAATAATGATGTTTGAAGAGTGAGGAGATACTATATCCAACAAAAACAGCTATTTAATTATTGTAAGAGTTTTAATGCACACAATACAATCAACTCACACACGGAAGAGTGGCCAAATATATACCGGACTTAATAAAAGCAGTCCTTCATATTGACACCGTCTGGAGGAGGGTTCCTGTTTTTTACGGTATATCTGCGTTTTATCGTTGTATGCGGAAAGGCTTGTTTATGTTGAGGATTCCAGGCGGCAGTGAAAAAGGAGCTGTCCTAATGTACCCGCTTTCCTCCCCAAACGGTCCCCTGTGCTGCCTCTCTCTTCCCCGTCCTCTCTGCATGAGACTTCCTTCGCTCTGCAACTCAGGAACGCAACTTTCTGCTCAAGGTCTTGGTGAGCATTCGAGGTTCCTTTTAAAGTGTATACAAAGTGTTCTTATTTCTGTCACATTGGATGCAATTTGTCCCCAAAGAAGATGTGTTGAATTGGCAGTGGTCAAGGCGAGGCGATGGTTTGCCAATACAGAAAATTACTTAACTCAAGAATTACTTACTCAATTCTTGTTCATATTACAAGATATGAGATTGGATATTGTTACATGTAGTCTGGCCTATAGCAAACGGCTGTGGTCCTATACCTGATTAGTGTTAGGTTAGGTAACAGACCAAATGCTTCTTACATAAATGTTTAGAATCCAAAAGTACCATGACAAATAAATAAGCATGAAAACCTATAGATGCAATTCAAATGTTACTGCGTTGAGGTAATGGACAGAGTTGTACTTATGTGGACATTTTTCTCACTGCTCCTTCAAGAAAACGACTTGTGATGACATCTTTCACAATGACATGGCCAGTAATGTTTCTTACTTTGTCATGTACAGGGACTTAGTGTTACTCAGAATCAGACTTTTGCTGGTCACGTCCAAACTTGAGCGTTCTCCAGAGTGGATAAGAGAATTCCTCCATGGCCTCGACTACTCCAGATGGAAGCGCTCCCCGCGCTCCGAACTGGCCGGGTCATTTCCTGTCAGGACGCCTGGTGTTAATCAAGGTCTGAGCCAGAAGGAACGCCCCCAGTCCCCCCCCTACACCCCCTAAACCGCCTCCACGCTCCTCATCCCACTCACAAATCCACTCGCCTCCCCCAAAGTTTTTGCTGTTTTTTCTCCTTTGTCTTCCATAAGTTAGCTTTGTTTATTGCATGTCCATATACTGCACCGCCAGTGACTTTGGTCGGGCATAAATCTCAGAGAGGTAATGGCCTTTGTTATCGCCGGGTCCCTATAGGCGACCGTGGTCCGAACCAAACCCAGATGGATGCCGATATGGGACGCTAATGGGGTGACTCTGGGTCTCTGCGTCTGGTCACTTTCAATTTTGTCTATTAGTGTCTCCTGAAGTGAGATGAACATGCTCTGTGATGGTCTTATCTGTACGCACCCCCCACTGCTTCGACCTCAGCCTTTGCCAGACACAGGTTCTTAGAGCGGAGAGTTTTGTAAGGGACAGTATTAGTAGAGCAGACATTTTTCTAGTCGTACAGACACATGAGATTCATTCCGTGGTTCAGTCTTTATTATACGGTTTTTGATCTGCTTTAGGGGTTTTACGTTTTCCCATAAAGCAGTGATGGTTTAAAGCAAATTGTTTCATTTGTCATTATTATTTAGGGCTGCACTATATCGCAAAAAAATATCGTATCGCGATATTAGGTGATGCAATATTCGTATCGCCAGAAGCCAATATTGCAGCATCACTAAAGTCTTCATCTGACTAAGCGACACATTTTGGAAAACAGCCAAAAACAAACAATGCATTGAACTTAAAAATGTGTAAAGGTTACGTTTTAGTTAAACATTTTCTAACTAAGTTAAGTCACGTACAATCTGTGTTTAATTAGAATGGAACGTATCGTGTTGAAATGGTTTAGTGAAATATTGCAATAATATCGTTATCGCAATATTGCACGGCCGTATCGCGTAGTTCAAGTTACTTCAACATGGTTCAGCCCTGTTATAAATTGTACAACGTATTTACGTATTCAAAACCATTGGGACAAAATTCAACACCCAGAGGAAACCTATCCAGAGAAGTTGAAAAGCTTACACCAAAAGGCCATGTCCATTTCCGTCCTAATTGGGAAATAGTTTATTTACCTGTGGTTCTGCACTGATTTGGTCCAAATGTGATCTCGGTATGCAGTGTAGCCGATATTTTGGACTGTTATGGACCTGGTTTAGTCTTGTTGTAGACCTGTGTGCAAGTATTAGGGGAGGAGGTCATTTACAAAGCATTTATCATGTACAAGCAGAGCAGCAGGAGAGTCGTTTTACTTTTACTCGCAGTATTCCCACATTTACATATACCGTATTTTACAGACTATAAGGCGCTCTGGAGTATAAGTCGCACCAGCCTTGGCAACTACCTGGGCATGTGTATCTGCACCGTTTACAAGCCCCGGCAGCACATTGTTCAAGCTCTCATTTGCGAACTCGTTTCTCTAGCTATGGTCATATAGCTTTTAGCCCACAATTAGCTTGTTTAATTTTCTTCATTGCAGTAAGAGTAACCTACGCTTTCCGCCAATCCCTCACATGTTTCTCGCCCACTCCACACTTTTTTTCTGCCACTTAATTACCGTTTTTTAAATCTTCAGTGGTACAGGAGTAGCAGATACGGGTACACAAACCTAGAGCGCCCTCTAGCGGCGATATGTAAGTCGCACCTGAGTATAAGTCGCACCCCCAGCGATGAAAAAAGTGCGACTTATAGTCCTGAAAATACAGTAATTTATGGGGCCCTATAGTATTATTCACACAATTTCAAACCATAAATTGGGTGCAACACGGCAAATGTTTCCCACTTGCCACTTATCCCCTCTTGTGTATAATTGGTTTAGTTTATTTGGCCGTGAGTGCATGATAATGAACACACGGGACATTGGCATATCTGCATCCATTGTCCCCTTTCACAGGCACTAACACACTCTGATCATTAGAGCAGTGTACACAGACACTGGAGGCAAGCCCAAAGACACAATTAACAATGGAACTGTGAACCTTAAAGAGGGGGTATTATGCTTTTTTCAGTCACATAGTACCAGTCTATAGCACACTACAATGATGATCCAAACTTATGTTTGTCTGTAAATGCAGTAAATTAAAATAACTGCCTTGAATAAATTTGCTCTCGCAAAATGGCTGTAGCGAACGTCTTGACATAGGCCGCTGTCTCTTTAAGAAGCCCTGACCCTTTCCGACACGCCCCCCTTCAGCACGTTGTATTGTGCTATCATCAACACTGCTACATACATTCTCTCCTTCACACGTTGAAACTACGATCGCTGAGTTTTACTGTTGGAAAGGAGCTACGCTTTATCACTTCGTGAACAATGGCCACCCAGGATATGATTTGATTCTGGGTCTGACTCGGAAAATGACTTTGGAGACGAACCTTTGAGAGTTCATAGGCTCTGTCCACACTGAAGGAGCTCTTGCCTGAAAAAATCCTGCTGTTTGGAGACTATCTAGTCACTCTTTGCTACTGCCATGCACTATGGATCTTTAACTATACCCCCATGGTCTACACCAGAATCTCCCCAGGGACAGTATCTGTGCAGGTGGACAATTATTCGAGATTACCCCCGTTAGCATGTAACAATCGCCTACAGCTCATTTTTGATGAAAAATCTGCAATAAAACACAAATGTGTAAAGCCTTGCTCATTGTGTGATCATCATAAATGCTGCTTCAGTAGTTGCCTGCTTTATTGCCGTTATTAGTGCATAATATGGGCTATGACCCATTGTTGATGAAATTTGTGCAATAAACTTAACTATCAACAAGCCAGGCTCACTGTGTGAGCATCCCAAAGCCTGCTTCATGTAGTTGCCTGTTTTATTGATTTTATTAGTGCATAATAGGCTACTTGTTTTCAATAAATCGTTCTGAGCTAGCTGTTAGCGGCTAAATGCTAATACTTATTAGCTAACCCAGACGCATTCCCAGTGCAGATCCCGTCATGGAAATAGGTTTTCTTGTCACCGGTTTTAATCCTGGGTGTTGAGGTAACAGCAACACGGATGTGTGTCTTTGTAAAAGTCTCAGAGCTGCTGTAGCTCCGGTTTACAACACATGAAGCTAATATGTGGGCTCGACGTGTGGGGAGGGGGCTCTGCTGAGCTGAGGAGCAGTGGTTGGTAACTCGGCTGGTGACGAAAGGTCCAGAGGCGTCTCCAGGAGGTGGGGGCGTTCCTAGGAGAACTGAGGCATAGCTACACCTAAAATGGCTGCCGTCTAAGTTTTTGAAGATAACTCAAACATACGTGAAAGAGCCCAGGCAACACTCCAGGCATGTGTTTAATGAGGGAATTACATAATAACATGATGTAAAGCTTGAAAAAGTCGATTTTACATAATACCCCCCCCCCTTTAAGTTTAGTGGGTGAAGCTTCTATCTGTCACTATTCTGCCCCTCAGGGTTTGATGTACAAAATATGGGGCGGTTCTTAAGTGTAAACATCAAGTCTCTGCCTCCTCAGCTGAAATGGGAAACGCTGTGGTTTAGCCGGGCGGCCTTGTACATGACAGGCGTGTGCTTGTGTCAGTCACGTAGCGTCGTTTTTAATGTAAGGGCATAATTCAGTTATGGAAATCGAGTTAAAGTGACTACGAGAAAGCACTGGCAAAGAAACGGCACATTAGGGTTGCGCTTTGGTTTGTTTCTGGCTTTGTGATCTTAGGGGAGATTTAATTTTGATCCAGGCTCACAGTTGAAATTATTTCTCATAGCTCACGTTCAAACAAAACTTAAATAAACCTTCCCATAAGTACACCGTGATTAAAGCCTTTTATATCTGGGAAACATTATGAAAAGATCCAGGAAGTGGGAAGTATCCAGAAACTTTATCTCATGTTTTACACTGTAAGTATATTACCAAAACATAGTACTTTTTTGGTACTCTGTAATAAAGTTGAATTATTTTGTGCTAATCAATGGCAGTAATTATTTTACTTACAGTTTTACTCCAATGATAATATTTTGAAGGAGTAGCACTTTTACATGAGAGCAGTTTTTGAATCCACTTTGTCCAGAGCACTGTAAAAATTATCCTTAAACAATTACAATGGTAAGCAATACCAAATGGATGTATTCATATTTAAAGGCCAAAGTGTCATTTTCCGCTACTACCCACATTCTACACAATCAGCTGTGAAAAGGTCAGTGCGCGCCATCAAACCTTAGTGCTGACTTTTTGGATATAATGCTTAAATAGCTGCCTGAAGGGATATTCTGAGGTTTTGAGATATGGGTTACTTGAGGATAGTTTTTGGTCAGCGCCGCCACACTGCTGGATTTTGTGAGGGCCATAAACATTGTATTTTACTTTTTCCCATTATAAATTGCTGGGACATGGATATTATGTAGAAACCGTATTACCCTTATCCCAAATTATATGCACAAGAATGAATATATTGTGTGAAATGTAAGTAGTAGCTTTGATTGGAAGTTGGAGGGTGCAGACTGTAAAACCACTATTCTTAGCAGGGCAGGGTTTGGCTTGTATTCAGACACACAGAAATGAGGGGGTTCCAGTGACCGGTATGTTTTAACAAACCGCAAACAACAGCTTTTAGTCTGGGTTTTACAGGGCGGGGGTTGGAGCTTTGATAAGAATGCATTATGGTCTGCAGTAGTGCACTGCAGCAGGTTATAAACAATAAAAAACTAGGGGTCTCCCAGTTTCAGCTTTTGCCGATGTGTGAAAATATAAGCACGTTTTCCCACATATTGATTGAGTACGTTCTCAATTAAAGGCATGATCTGCAGTTAAAACCTTATGAAGATGGTTTATTTTATTTAATATGATTTCATGTCTGATCTTATATCACTTAAATTTAACACCACCGTTATCATTTGCCACTACGTTGGATTGCATTCAATAGTTGGCGCAGGTCATTTCTTTCATCTGATTGTTAAGAAGCAGCATTTATAACATCTGAGAAAGTTTTTTTTTTTATTTTACTTTACTTTACTTTTCACTAGATCAGCTCTCTCTCGAACTCTGCCACGCATGTTTCTTCTGGTGGTTTGAGAGGCAGTTTTTCACACCTTGCTGGTATCCTTGCCCTTAGCATTCATTAAGAAGAACTTTGTCATTTTCAAAACTTGATTTGTAGGAGGGCTGCTTGGCTATAAAGTCTTTGTTTATAGTATGTTGTATGTTAAAACATCTCCTTTTGGTGCTCTTCGGTGCGTGAGTCATACTACATAGACGCTGCTGCTTAGTTTTGTCGATATGTAGCTGTTATGCTATGATTTTACAGTTTAGCTGCTCGCGACATAGGAGCATCTAACTTTGAATGTTCTGGAGCGTAGCTTTAAGTGGTTCACTACACTGGATTACTATCTTCTGTATATTCTAACTTGCTCCTCACCCACCACTAATCTTTTCGTTCCTC
Source organism: Proterorhinus semilunaris (assembly GCA_021464625.1). Lineage (NCBI taxonomy): Eukaryota > Metazoa > Chordata > Actinopteri > Gobiiformes > Gobiidae > Proterorhinus > Proterorhinus semilunaris. The sequence continues at coordinate 12,781,775 of CM038351.1, read as the reverse complement.
CCTGTACGTCAATCCATCACTTGAGGATGAGCTTTAGGGCAGCGGCCTATCTCGTCAGGTCCAGACATCGACTCCTATCATTTAAATTCTGATATCAGAAGAAACAATTCCCCATCACATTTCGGTCTGCCTCTCCCTCATTTATCTTATCTCCCCTCAGTCCTGCTCCTTCACTCCAGCCTCCTTTGATGCTGCTGCCTGCACTGTGTCCGAAACTGGCCGCTATCGCCTGCGCCCAGTGCACTCTCGGGTGTAGCAGCAGGTACAGCCGTCCTGTTCTGTCTGGAGATGCGGAGGCCGGATGAATGGGGCGTTTGTAACCGTGCTGTGGGCTTGGACTCTCACCGGAGCAGAAGGGCTTTTGGCGGGAGAGGACTGTCGCAGTTGTTATCGTGGTCATCCACACAGACGGAGATAAGGGGCGTCTGCAGAGAGGGATGGGAATCTGAGGCCAGGGCAAATACAGGAACGTAATTTCAATTCACTTCATGTGGTGGAAATGACAAAAAGCTCCAATAGACGCAATAGACGCTCCAACAGGCGTTGCCTTGTGCACAAAATGCGCGGTATAAATAAAGTTGCCTTGCCTTGCCCTGCTAATCATTTCTGTATTTAATTAAATTTAATAACCAGTTATAGATGTATTTAACAGTGTTTTTCTCATTGAAACCTTAGGACCCTATAAGTACCCCCCTTCACCAGGAGGTCTGAACTAACTCTCTGTATGAACTACAAACTTATACAAACGTCACGCTTAAGCCTATTTTTAGCCTTAATTTCCTTCACCGTCCTGGATGGACTCAATATCACACTGTATAGAAATTATTTCCAGGATGTATGCTTTTAATTTTCTCGTTTCCTGTTCTGCTTTGCTTAGATCTTGTTGATGCCTGTTCATTGTGGAAATATTTTCTGAGTAACACGTGAGGCCTTCAGTTGTGCTCAAGGTTTTGGGGGCTTATCGACCAAAAGCAATCATCTTGCACACATAAACAAAGCCTCTGTGGAATCGCATGTGGGCAGCCAAGCAAAATAATGTCTCGATCCGTCATGAAGCTTTGGTGCAAGTCTTTGTATATTATTAAGTAGAACGATGTGACTTAATTAGTAGTTTTCAGATTCATTTCTTCCTAATGCAGAACTCACAATATGCTAATCCTGTTAAGCATTTTACCATAATTTACTGTAAAACACATTTTGCTTTTTGTCTTCTAGCACATAGGTTTTGTAAGTCTGTTTTGTTATAATGGGAAAATACAATACAATGGTTACTACATGTAACCATACACAAACTAGTCTATCTTTGTAGATTTGCTTATTGCATGGCCCCCATGTGAAAGGCCTTTAACTTTCCATGTAATAATATTCTTTTCTGAATTTGACAGTATTCCAAAAACTCTTTGTTGCTTTTACCATCCTGTACCATATTGATGTAATAACCAAGGTGGGAAATCTTTACATGGGTTACTTCTTTGCCCTTTTTTCAAGATACTGTATAAATACACTGCCAAAAAAGTCACCACCTGGATCTGGGGGTTGCTGCTGTTGGTCAGGTCTAGGATCAGCAACATTAGAAATGGCCAAAGAATAGGATCAGCTGACTTCCTGAACGTCCTGAATCAGTGTATTTTTCTTTCCTTTCCTGCTTGCATGTGTACATTCTTTTATTGGTTTATTTGGTAGGGACTGCATGTTAATGAACGCACCACACCGGATTGTAGCCATGGACGTATTTGCATTAGTTGTCACACAGTCACACTCTTAAACACGCTCTCATTCATCCTGGCCTATATGTTTTTAAGTGGTACGGAAAACCGGAGAACTCAGAGGAAACCTCACGCAGACACGGGGAGAACTTGCAAACTCCACACAGTCCAGCTGGAAATCGAACCCGGGACCTTCTTGCTGTGAAGCACAAAGGCTAACCGTTTAGCCACCGTGCCGCAGATATCTAAGAATGCAATGCCAGGATTAGGCTTGTCACGATAATTGCTATATCAAGTTATCGTCGAATGAATGAAAGAAAAACAGTATATTTTTTAGCTCAATATTTATTTTTATCCTATTTTTTGTAATACTTTAACTTTACCAATGTAAATTGTGTTTCATTGAATTTCATGTTAATTGCAACTGGTGTGCTGTTAAGGATATGCAACTGTGTACTTTTAGATCAAGGGATTACTGAGCTTTCCATAGGTTAGTTCCAGTGGCACGAGGCGGTCCTCAATAATATCATTTATCGCGATATTTTCCTGCCTCAATATATCGAACTTCAAATTTTGTTATCGTGACAGGCTTAGCCAGGATGCAACTAGCTTGGATTGTGAAAGAGTGGTTCAGGGAGTTTGAGACATCCAGACCATAACCCCATTGAGAATCGTCAAGATGTTCTGGAACAGCCTTTATGCAGTCTCTCGCATCATCAGTACAAGATCTTGGCAAAAGGACAGAGGAAGTTCATTCCAGAATGAACAATGGCTTTAAAGGACCTGTCTCCTCAGGTTTTGTATAAGGTTCGTGGAACCATAAGAAGGTTTTGACCTGAACACCTAAGACTCCAAGCTGAAGTGTAGGGCTGGATTAGGTCAGTGATATATACTGGAGCCTGTCCGTGAAGCGCCCTGACAGTCAGAACCAGAATTTTAAAGTTTACTCTGAAGGTAACTGGAAGCCAGTGGTGAGACGTCAGAACAGGAGTAATATGGGCTCTCGTGTTGGTGCGGGTCAGGAGCCTCGCTGCAGAGTTTTGAACATACTGTAAGCGGGTTAGCTCCTTCTTATTTAGGCAGGTGAACAGGCTGTTGCAATAGTGCAACCACGACGACACAAAGGTATGAATAATCGTCTCCAGCTCATTTTGTGAGACCAACTGTCTCAGCTTGGCGATATAACACAAAAGAAAGAAACAGTTCTTTAATAACTTTCTCGAATGCTGCCCTAGAGACATGTCTTCATCAAAGATAACTCCGAGGTTTCGTAAATTAGTCTTGACTGACATGCTCAGGTCTCCCCGGTGTTGCTTAATACCAGGGATGAAACTGTCGAGGGCATCAGTGAGTGTCTCAGTTTTCTCTGAGTTTAATTGGAGACTCAGCCACTGCTTTACATGGGACAGGCAGTCCATTAAAGAGGTAAGTTGGTGGACTTCAGAGGTCTTGAACGAGCAGTACAGTTGTATGTCATCCGCAAACCGGTGATAAGACACATCACTGAACCTCTGGATTACCTGTCCAAGAGGGAGGAGGTACAATAAAAACAAGAGTTTCCCTAGGACTGAGCCCTGCGGAACGCCACAGGATAGCTCAGCTGACCTTGACATGATGTGATTGACAAACACACTGAGGCTCCTCCCCGTCAAATATGAGGTAAACCACTCTGGTGCAGGACCTGATATTCCCACCAGATCCCGCAGCCGATTTATCATGATGCTGTGGTCAACCGTGTCAAGTATTGCAGGTACTTATACAAACAATGCCACAGCAGATACAGTACATGCCGTAATGAAAGTCAAATGCTTAGATATTGAGTGTGTGACCTTTTTTGGCCTCGAATTTGCTCATCTGCTGTGGCAAAAACGTGCCTTTAGTGAGTGTTAATCCATGACGTCTGACACTTGGCTAGACAAAAACTGAAGATTAAGATTGATTACGTTACAAAGCTGTTGTTCAATACCCCTAATTACCTCGTATGCCGTTATTTCATGCCATTATGTTCTCCGAGTACTTGAGCATTATATAGGCACTTATTCATGTACAGCGTTCACACATCTGTCCGTCAGGTGTGGGCCCCTCTGGTTTAGGCCTCCTTGCACCATCCATATCCTCCGCGTGCACAAGAAGGATATCTGCCTCTCACTTTCACTGTACGCCCGGATCAAAATAAATCTAAAACTAGCATCTACTGTTAGTCCAGAAGCTTCGATACACAGTCTAGTTCCTGGCCCATCCGTGACAGTACTCTGCGATGCGTGGGAGCGGCTTAGCCTTGTCTGTTTTGAATGGCGGGATTAACAAGTTTGTGTGTTGCTTCTATAGCGGGCCGCTGCGTAAAGTCAGTGTGTGATCAAGAAGCACAACACTGTCTTGTTTGTGTTGTTGTAACGTATTTACCAAAGTGGGGCCTTCTCAACTGTACAGTGTCAGCACTTTGAAATGGATACACTTTACATCTGATGTACTGGATGCCATGTTCTGACCCACCGAGTTAGATGAGTGGTTGGTTAAAGTGAAGGTTAAGGAAACGATGCACAACAGACTAATCTTTCAGCTACTCCTGACAAGAGCTGGACAATATCTTTTTAACCTTAAACAAAATGGGTTAGCGAAAAGATGGGGTAATAAGAGAAGATTGTCCATTGTATATTAGCACAAAGGTAGCTAGGCCCACTCCAAATACTTGTAGAGTTTATAAACATGGGCTAAGTGAACATTTTGGCAACAACACTGAAGCGGATCATGAAATAAACAAAAAGACAACATGCAAATTCAAACAAATAATCCTTCTGGTGTTTATGCTCTCAACAATGCAACTATTCGTGTATGGAGAATTGAGCAAATTAGCGATCATTGTCTATCACCAATTTATATGAATATACTGCATTGATTTAAAAATGTCTGGTGTGTTCTCTTTTTCATAAAAAAAAAAAAAACATTTAGATATAATGAAGTCCCTGGAACAGTGGAAGAAACAGGAACATGAAGATGAGAGGGGAATGAACCGAAGAGTGAATGATTATTGCACCAAATTGTGAAACGGCCTGTAGAAAAATGTGATATGAAAGAACTCTTTATTATTAGATTAAATTGACTCTTTATGAGAGTGAAAGCAGCACATGTAGCAATAGTTGTCATTGTAATTTATGGGTGGGTTGAAGCATCAAGGTCAGGAAAAAGAAGTGCGTGCTGCCAGACAGTTCAGCTCAGTTCTCTTCCACCCTGTAATCGTCTTTGGTGTGGACCTATAGGCCCGCAGTGGGATGTTTGTGTAGGACTCCTGCCTGCTCTTAAATAAAGTATAATTCTCTTGGCTCTGTTTTGGCGGGGTGTGCCAGTGCACGCAGCCCGGGTGATCTGGTCCTACACAGGGGACAGAAACAGGACGTGTAGAGGTGATTAGAAGGTTCTGAATGGTGCATGCGAAGCTTCCTATGATAGGACTCTTCCGCTCTTTATCTAACTCCCTCTATCTTTGTGACTGCCCACTCCTCTCTGATCCCTGCTGCTCTAATCCAGTGCCAACAGTTTTTTTTTTCTTTTTTCTTCAGAGGCTTTTGTTCATTCACAGTTTTAATCATGAGGTACTTGCAATCCGGGGCATGAAACACAGAAAAGTAAAACTATTTGTAAAAGTTGGTGTGATGGAGTAATACAAATTAATCAATGACTCCGGTGTGGCGTTCTTACTTGCATGTGTCTTCTGTACTGTCCTAAGCAAATAAGCAAATCATAATTTTAATTCTTCCAAATGCTTTATTTTGATGATATACTGTGACATTTTTCAGTGTCTCGCTAATCATTCAGACCCCATTACCATGTCTGTAGATGGTCTGTTTTAGCGGCTCTTGTGACGTACCCACATACACTGCCAGACAAGAAAAATGTAGTCAACAAAAACAGATCACAGTCTCTAACATTGCATCGACTCTCCTTTGATTACAGCACACGTTCGCTGTGACATTGTTTCAACAAGCTTCTGCAATGTCAAAAGATCCCGTGTCACATCTTATATTGGTGATGGGAGAGTGTGACCACTGAGCATGAAAATTATGTCTCATGCTCCCTGAACCACTCTTTCACAAGGTGAGCCCAATGAATCGTGGCATTGTCATCTTGGGATATGCCCGTGCCTTCAGGGGAGGGGAAATCATTGATGGAATAACCTGGTCATTCAGAATGCTCAGGTCAGCAGCTGAGAGTGAGAATGTTCTGCAGCAACCCCAGATCATAACGGTGGTTTAAGTATTTGGTCAGTGTGTAGTCTTGAATGTTCCGCAATGTGGCTTTAAAACACATCAGCTCTTGCCCCTCACATTTTCCCTATTCATTTTGCTGGTTAATTCTGTGGTCATGAAGGATCAGGCTCAAGAGTTATTTCTCAGCTAATTTTGTTCTTCTGAAGACTTTATATAAACCCTCCTCTCTTTGGTCCGAGCCTTGGTGAGCTTCAAGTGACACCTCATCACTCTTTTGAGCAGAAAACGTGAGTCAGAGCTCTCAACGTCTTTCACAATGGGACGATGAGCCAGTGCAGGAGAGTCCTTTTAAGATCTGAAACAAAGTGGAGAACCCGACTGCGGATATACTTTTGACCATTGTCGTGTTCTGTGCATTTTCCTATGTGGTGCTTTCACTGCCAAAATAATACATTCCAGATTAATCAATCAATCCGTGCGCCTGGCCTCAAACATGTGGCTTCAATCTGCGCTACTCTGTCCCACCCCTCTGCTGCCCTTCGCAGCGCCGTGTGACCAGCCAGACATCGGCCGTGTAAAAAACAGGCACTTCCACACTTCACAATCCCTATTTTATACGCAGTCATGACCATAGTTTTACAATACTGTGTAAAAGTCCTTGACCTGCTGTGGAGATTTGCATTAAAACACAAAAGGCAAAGAAGACATGAAAAGAAAAAAGCTCTAGACCTCTGCCAAAGAACTGATGCAATGTCGCAATGGTTAACAGAGCTTTCAGACAATGTTACAGTTAGGGATAAGTGTTTTTTATTGAAGGACATGCATCGCAGTTTTGGATTGATTTAAAATAAATACTACACTGACAGAAAAGACAAAGGGAGAGAGGGATATTGTACGTCAAGTTACTAATATTTTTTTTTCACTCAAACTTGCTGTAAATACTGTTTAAGTGGCGCTAGCCCGCAGTTAGCTTTGCCCGTTATCCTGTTAGCTTCTTCTTTGTGATGCCATTAGTGTGTATTGGGTGCTCCGGTCCGGTGGCAGTCAAGTTGCAAATGTGGTTTTCTGGCCACAGACACCAGGGGGAGATGAGAGACCCTCCAATCATCCCATTAACACTTGTATTACCCCCAAAGGGACTACGGAAAGGATTTATTAAGGTAAACAAGTTACTTAGTACTGCTTTAACCTAATGTACAGGTGCTCGTCATAGAATATCATGGATAAAGTGCATTAACTTCTGTTATTCAACTTAAACTGTGAAACTAATGATAGAAAATGTGCTGGGTTAAGGTGGTTAATGCATAAACTGAATAATGATTTTCAAAACAGAAATCAGAAAAATGTGTGCCTAGTTACTAAGGCTGCTTCTCGTGTTCGACATCAGTGTTTTGGGTTTGAGTCCTGGCTCCAACTGTTGATTGACTATCTCTACCTGAACAAACGTCCCCCATTTTCACCCTGTTTTGTCTTGTGGAATAACACCTACAAGCCAAAAAAACTAAACAAAAACAAAGATACTAATTTTGCAGCACTATTCATAAGTCCTTTATGATAAAATGTATCAAGAGTGAGCACTTGTTTATTATTATTATGTTTTGTATTTTTGCAATATCATTGTCATGGTCGGGTCACGTGTGTGTGTGTCTGGCCTGCGGTGCGCTGATGGATGGACCTGTAAACATGAGCAGTGTTGAGTATCAGTGCCGTTTGTTGCCCTGGTTTCTGATGTGGCTGCGTCGACTTGTTTATTTGGCTTTCAGGTTTCAAATGAAGCCCACGACACTCTCCCTCTCCCTCTCCTCACTCGCATACACGTATTACCTGGCCTGACCACGCGGTAATGGCTTTGTAGAGTCAACAAACAGTCATGCGTGGACTTGTTCATACCAATACAGCTGATTGTGCGCTACAGAGAGAGGATAGTCTCGCGTTTCAGCGTTCCCACACCATTCGATACTGCGCTAGCTCTTGCTCCCACTCTTCAGGGAAACACCTATGAGAGACTGATGCACATGTAGGTTACTGGGTTTGTTATGCTAAAACATGTTTGTATAAACGTATGTAGTAAAGTAAGTAAATCCCAGAAATCGTATCCATTTTGATGACACAATCCCACGTTTTTTAGGCGTATTAGAAGATTTTAATGTACCATGACCTTTATAATAGATTTAGTCCACATCACATTCTCTAAACATTTTCACTAGGGCAAAACGTTTGAGGTTTATAAGTAGGAACAAAAATTGCACGAATTGTACTTGAATGGTCGTTTAGTTGCAATAAGGGAGAAGACTAAGCTGGATTTGTTCTGGTTATCAGCTGAGAGCACACGACCACCACAAGCAGACTAGAGCAACATTTGCACATCCTTCTTCCTTAGCTTTATCCAAGTATCTGAGCAGTGTCACCACTATCTCCCCGAGCCTCCCCTGTGAGCCTTTATCTCACCCATCACTCTGCACGCGGACCCTCTCTCTCTCATGTACACAACTACACATAGTTCAAAGGTTAATCATGACTTTTCATCAGATGCACCACCCTCTGCTCCTCTATCTGTCCTCCGCTGCCTCTGAGCATGACTGGGGTTTTAGAAGTAAACTTTCAGTTGTGCAATAAACGGCTCCATCCTGTGCACTTTTTGTGAGGGTCTTTGAATTACTTTGTAATACTATACGTTGCAATATTTAATTTGTTAGGAATATGTAAAAGGCAGTTTTAGAGGCAGCCATAAAAAAGTAAGCTTCCAGGTCCAAGGAGCAGATCACTGTTCTTATTATTTTGTATAATTTTGATTTTCATGATTGAATTCATTTCTCCAAAATATTTCTCATTTGTCAAAACCTTGAACACAATCCATTGTTTACACACAACTCTCAAATCTCCACTTTTCACTCACTTACAGTGCCTCTCGAAAGTACTAATACCCCTTGAACTTTTGCACATTTTGTCATATTTACAACCATAAACATAAAGATTTAATTTTGAATTTTTTACTGAAAGTTCACACACAAGTAACAGACAACTGTGAAGTGAAAGCAAAATGATACATGAGTCTGTTATTTTTCAAAAAATAGAAAACTGAAAAGTGGGGTCTTCTGGGGTTTGACTCTACAAGGTTTGCACATCTAGAGACTGACATTTTAGCCCATTCCTCTTTACAAAACAACTCAAGCTCTGTCAACTTAGAAGGAGAGCGTTTGTGAACAGCAGTTTTCAGGTCTTTCTACAAATTTGCAATAGGATTTGCAGTCAGGACTTTGACTGGGCCATTCTAATACATGAATATGTTTTTTTTGTTTTTTTATTAAACCATTGTAGATTTAGCTTTGTGTTTAGGGTCATTGTCCTGCTGGAAGGTGAATCTCCGCCCCAGCCTCAATTCTCATGCTGACTCCAGCATATGACTTCTAGCAAACTTCAAACGGGATTTCTAATGGCCTCCTTTCAATAATGACTTTTTTCTTGCCACTCGTCCATGAAGGCCAGATTTGTGTAGAGTACGACTTCTAGTTGTCCCATGTACAGATTCCCCCAGCTCAGCGGCAGGACGTCGCAGCTTCTCCAGAGTTATCTTGGGGCACTTGGTTGCATTTCTGACCAGTGCTCTCCTTGTTCGGTCTGTTAGTTTAGGTGGACGCCCGTGTCTTGGTAAGTTCACCTTGGTGCTATACTCTTTCCATTGCCGAATCATGGATTGAACAATGCTCCGTGAGATGTTCAAATCTTGGGAAATCTTTGTACAACTTAACGCTGCTTTAGACTTCTCCACAGCTTTATCCCTGACCTCTCTGGTGAGCTCCTTGGCTTCATGATGTTGCTTAGTGACCAATACACTCTGACCATAGCTCTGAGGCCCTCACAGAACAGCTGGAATTATACTGAGAGTAGATTACACACAGGTGGCCTCTATTTAATGGTTAGGGCAAGGTGTAAACATTCTGCAGTCATTAGGAATGTTATAAAGGCAATTTAATGCACACAGAAAAATGCTGTATGAATACTTATGCACGCCCCACTTTTCACTTTTCTATTTTTTGAAAAATATGTCATTCACCGCAGACATGATGCGAACAGTTACCATTTCTTTATTAGCCATTTTATGTTAGGCGTTTTCGCACCAACAGTTCATGGGGACGGTCCCTCTTCAGTCTGGAGTTTACAGAAAAAACAAGGATATTGCTTCATTTCGTGCTGCAAACAAGGAGGAGCTTCACACATCCAAGAGTTGGATTGTGCGTAATTCACACACATAATTCACATGTACATGCCAAACATACGCGTCTTGCTATGTAACCACGTCACCAAAGAGTTCCTGGTCTGACTAGAATTTTACTACCCCAGAGCAGGAGTTGAAAAAGTTCCTTTGAAAGCAGCCCAGTTCTCCGAAAAGCAATCAAAGGGAGATATTTTAAAAGCAGCAAAAACTGCAAAAGTTTCCAATGGTAGAAAACGCCTATTGTACTCATTTATTATTTGTGTTATATCTAAACGGTGTGTGTACGTTTTGGCAATATTACAGTTTACATTACAGTTACATTTTTCGAGAAAGTGTGACCCAAGAGGGAAACAGCTGAATCCTCATGGAGAAAACTGCGTGCAGCAGTGTTTATAGACATGTACGCCTTCTGTCAGGCACCGGGTTGGATCGATTGAGAAAAAATGTAAAGGCAAAACCATGTGTTGTGTAAAAGGTGCATGGCTGCAATCTACTCCATTAAAACCATATTAATCTCTTAAAAGCGTTAGTTCTAAAGTCTATTCCCTCATAAATTCCCTGACCCCAACTACAATCTCTTTCTCAATCACCAGAAAGTCCTCTCCACGCAGCCCCTCCCGTCTGTTTACTTAAAGCCATTTCAAATGTTTCTCTTGTACTCAGAGCAATTAAGATGATATACGCGCTCATAAACTATCCCCGTAATGGCCGTTTTCATACGTTGATAAGTCTGTGTGAGATTTTAGTGACTTATCATTCTCCTCTTTGTTCAGTTGCGAGTTCAGGAGAAGACACAGAGAAGAAAGGGGTGTGTGCTGCAGCGCTGCCCCCCGAGGTGAACCCCAGCCCCGACTGAGACAGGAAGCGCTTATTCATTCAGGAGGTGTACACTTACAGAAACCCCTCTGCACTCTTCAATGAAACATTTAGGGGAAAAGGTTAGGGGCACAAAATGGCTGTAAAGTATCACTGATTTCTGGTTAAGTCTTTCTAACTGATACATTAATAAGTAAAGTCGAGAAAAGCAGGTTTTACAGCAACCAAAAGCAGGGTACTGTGTTCAAAATGTTTAGTAAAGTATTCAAGACATTCAAGATAGTTATTAAACATTGCAAATTTGTTTTATGTATTTCTCAGCCCAAATAAAGTTTGCGTCACCCATGCAGGATTTGCCATGTCATGTCAGCGAGATCTCCCCTCTCACGAACGTATACAGCCCATATTCGTAACAAAAGCGGCCTCTCGTGAGCTTTCGAGTCACTGGATGCGTTGCTTCGCACAGTCGGCTGACGATGGTCCCAGCAGTGCGGCTCATAGCCACATCCCTGAGCTACTTCTTCATTAACTCTGCACTCTAGACCCGGCTCGGAGCACTGGGGGCTGCCAAGGGCCCTATCACAATATTATCATGCTTCCTCGTGTGTGGGATTGGACTCTCGCCATGAGGCTTCCGAGTACTCTTGCTTTCGCCCACGCATCTGACACTTACTGTACGTTTAGTGCTCCGAGAGTTGAGGAGGCTTTCGGGGAAGGCAACGGTTCAGCAAATCATATCCCTCTCATGAAGCGGCGTTTTCTCTTCAATTTGGGTCAAATCGGGTGATAGTTTTGGTTGTTATGTTAAACTTTGTAACTTCCATCTTTTAATGTCCTCTGCGGTCCAACAAGAAGCCATTTGTCTGTTACCCGTCCTGACCCTCTTATTTGTTTTAGGACAGGCAATCTGAATGCATAATGTTTTGTACACCTTCGGGTGGTTTCATTTCTTCGTTTCCTATTAAAAATGCTATGCTATATAAATAATCACACTATTTTAACATCATTATCGCCCCACAGGATGCTGTTGCTGTGCTTCCTCAGGTGTGATTGCTGTTTGGTAACACAGCTCCATGTGCACCATATTTTCAAGATGCCGGGTTTTATTTTAATGATGTCTCTTGAGTTTCTGTACCAGCTCGAGGGATTCAATCCAATTATATAGTTGGGATGTGCATTTAATTGAAATTGAAATTTGGTCTAACCAGCCAATCCTGTGACCGTAACAGCTTATAGTTTGTTATATACGTTTGACTTTGGACAAAAAAAAAAGTATACTTTTGTGTCCAGTTTATTGTGTCTCCTAACCAGGGATACAGGGTACACAGCACTTAGCAAGGGGTACTTGGAAATATTACAGATCTAAAAAGAAGCATGATATTTAAAGCCATATTAATGTAAAATTTTAAAGAATATTATTGAAAAAAATTCAACCTCTTAACCCCTGCCTTAACCGAGTGCATTTTCTCCAGTTCAGCTTTACCCAAATCTAAAATCATCTTGACTGTAGCTCACAGCCTTAGTGTAACGCCTCATTCGAAAGCTAAGACCTACAAAAATGACAGTTACTTGACGTAACTATAGTTCTGCGAGTATGGGCGTTGCCCTCTACGGGCTTTGCTATTGGTTATAACTCGAGGCATGGCTTCGCCCCTGAGAGATAAAAACATCTACCCGCTCCAATCATGTCAAGGTGATGGCATATCCATCTGGGGTATAAACCCCATCTGCCCACCGCTCATCTCCTTTGAACTCAGCCATAGAAGACAGGATGGGCCTGCTGGGCATGCAGGTAGAGGGCCACGCCCATACTCACAGAACTATAGTTACGTCAAGTAACTGTCATTTCTGTTTCGTATGGGCTACGCCCTCTACGGCAGGGATCGGCAAGTTGGCTTGGCTTTGGGCCAATATTTGTTTACGCCGCCCTCTATCTAGGAGGCGCTCGACCATCGCCTGGATGTCAGGGCCAAACAATGATGTGGAAACCGGGAGATCCAGTAGTTGACACTTCTCCTGTTCCTTCAACGAGGAAAGCCCCAGCCACAAATGACGAGATCCCACTTGAGCCGCCGCCATTGAACGGCCACCGTCCCAAAGCCTGGGACATACGGAGAAAAGACGCCACCGTAGTCTGGACCTCTCGAGCTCCTCCAGGGCCAGCTCGGTGCATCCGTGGATGAGTTTATCCAGCGAGCCCGCCAGAAAAGCCATGTTGCTAGCTAACGCCACTACCTCAGCGGCGTTAGCATAGCAGCGGTCCAAGACGGCCATCATCAGCTTATCCCTGTCAGAGGGAAGCAACGCTTTATCGCCTGGCCAAGGGGATGAGGACGGAAGGAGGGACATCCTGACTCCGTCCTCAATCGGCGGAACCCCGGACGGCCACGTCCAGTCCTGTACCGTGGAATACGGCCCGTACCCCAGTGCAGGATGTTTTGCCGCAAGAGGATGAGCCCATTCACGCTGAGCAAAGTGCATGATCGGTGTCATAGCCGGGCACATCACGACAGGGTGAGGCTTTCGGCAGGAACGGCTAGCTAAGCCTTCCGTGAAGTCCTCCACCGGAGCAGCAGGTTGAGACGGGGGCAGAGGAATCTCCATACGGTCTGCGGCAGACGCAAACAACGCGGGGAGATAGTCGAGAGGAAAACGACCCCCCTGTACCCCAGACGGCGTCTCGGAGAAGATGGAGGCAACGTCTTCGTCGTAGCAGCGACGATCATCTTCCTCATCAAACTCACTCCAATCCTTCCTCCTGGGGCTTGCTGAAGGCGCTGGATCCTGAACCAGGGGCACAGCGTCCTGAGCTGGCTGTTCCGGTGATTCCGGACCCATGAAACCCCGGCGACGCTCGCGCTCTTCCCGGGAGAGCGCTAAGCACGCCTGGCAGTCAGCATCCCCCACTGCATGGTGCCAACCGAGGCAGCGGAAGCACAGCTCGTGCTGATCATCAGGGAGGAGAATGGAGGGACATTTGCCGCATCTGCGGAGCTTGACACCGGCAGGTGAAGTCATCTTTGAGCAGAGAAGATCCTGAAAGTGAGTAGAAGTAACGTTCTGAGAAGAACGTGCTCGCAGAAGTGAGTTCTGAAAAGAACTTGCTCTCTCAAACGCTGAGTTAAAAAAGGAGATGAGCGGTGGGCAGATGGGGTTTATACCCCAGATGGATGTGCCTTGACATGATTGGAGCGGGTAGATGTTTTTATCTCTCAGGCGCGAGTCGATGCCTCGCGCCTGAGAGAGTTATAACCAATAGCGAAGCCCGTAGAGGGCGTGGCCCATACGAAACAGAACTGATTATCACTCTTTGTCACTTGTTGTCGCTGCTTTTTTGTCGCATCTTTTAAAGCAGAACTAAGTAACTCATGCCCCTAGAGGCCACAAGCGCTACTGCAGGTGTCGTACCATGTTGAGGTTTTCTTTACTCATTAATTGTCCGTGAGAGTAAATACTACGCTAGGAGAGAGGGATATTGTACATTGTGCCACAACTCAATGACACAATGGATTCATTTATTTTTCTCACTCAAACTTGGCTGTAAATACTGCTAAAGTGGCTATCCTAAAACCTTTTTCAAGAAGCTTTTAGATTTGGGAAATAATGTGCTCAGTTCAGGTGGGGGTTAAGAGGTTGAATCAAAAATATATTAAATCAGATTTCATTCTTTTGCCATATCGCCAAACTCTATAGTATAATCTTAATATATAGGTTTATTTTCCAACCAGACAATGTCATTACTGCCTTTGTATCACTGCACCAAATCAAAACGTCATTGTGTCAACCCTTGCAGCCTATATCAAACACATTACTTTCTTTAGTGGGAAACATGTAATAGTTTTTGAGCTAAAGCAACAGAGAGCAGATCTACTCTATGGCGCTGTGTTAGCTTTGATCACCATTTATTTGACAGTGCAATATGAAAAACCACTTTGCTCTCCTTTATTTTAAAAGGGCTGGTCTGTGCAATAATGCCGTGGCATCAGTCTATATTATGTTCTCTGTTATAGTCAGCAGCACCAAGCTTATTTAACCACTTTATGAGCAGAATCGTCATTTCACATGCCACATTGAGCATGATGTGGAGTAAAATCAACTGTAGCTCGCTTAGTCTTTATGTCACGTCAGAGCCATTTACAAAAAACGCATGCACAACTAGTGGGGTGGAATTCATGAGAGCTGAGTCTTTGGGATCCATTCAGAAGCCTGGTTCAATTTATACTAAAAGGGGACATACTATGCAAAATCCACTTGGAGCTTTTAGCCTTGTTAATATCGTTCTTTTGTCAACAACATGGTTGAAGTAGATTTGCGTAATCCTGCGTAGTTGTTTCTTCTTCTAAATATTTCCTGGATTTTGTTGCATAGTGTTAAATTTGAAAGAAGAACTAAGTAACTTGTTTACCTTAATAAATCTTTTTCGTAGTCCCTCTATACAAGTGTTAATGGGATGATTGTGGGTCTTTCGTCTCCCCCTGGTGTCCCTGGCCAGAAAACCACCTTTGCAATTTCCCTGCCTCCGGGTCGGAGGCGCAATACACACTAATAGAATCTCGAAGAATAAGCTAACAGGCTAACGGGCAAAGCTAACTACGGGCTAGCCCCACTTAAACAGTATTTACAGCCAAGTTTGAATTAAAAAAATTATCTCCATTGTGTAACTGGATGTACAATATCCCTCTCTCCCTTTGTCTTTTCTGTCAGCGTAGTATTTACTCTCACGGACAATTAATGAGTAACACCACAAGCGACACCTGCAGTGGCTCTTGTGGCCTCTAGGGGCACGAGTTACTTAGTTCTGCTTTAAAGCCCACAAACATTATGCACTCGAACTGTGTTTATCATGGTGCCATGAATTCGATAGCATGCCCTTCGTTGAAAAATGGCAGCTTTGTATATTGTTTTTATCATGGCAACAGTGATGCAGTTGCTCGAGCGGATTGTCTCAAGAGAAGGTCGGGGGTTCGAATCCCAGCTCCTGAAGTTGCACACTGTCGTTGAGTCCTTGAGCAAGACACTTCACCCACCGTGCCTCCAGTGTCTGCGTGCATTGGTGTATGAATGAGAGTGTGAATGGGTGAGTGGTTCCTTGTTGTAAGGAACCTAATAAAGGTAGAACAGTAATATATATATACAGTAAATTGAGAGACCATTTACCATGGTTAATCCCCCCTGCTGCCAGCAGAAGGCGCTCACAGCAGCACAATAGTTACTTTAAAGAGCAGCTCTTCTTCTAAAGTGTTTATTAATCTAAGTTAGAAACCGGGAAACATCCATGCAGAGGTGCTTCAGATGTTACATAATCTGTGAACTAATTACTGAACGTTTAATATCTTTCAAACTAACAGAATTGTTTTAATCTAGGTGTGTAAATACAGTCAAACTTTGTGCCACAATGGAAAAAAACATGTCTACAAATACATTATTATTTTTAGTTTATTAAGCCTGCTATGAAGTTTTTTCTTGTAGAGAACATCTGTGTGAAATTGTATTTAGAAGATCCTTAGTAATTTAACAAATTGTAGAGTTCTTGCCAAAGGTTTTCGCATCACTGCTCAAGGCAAAGAAAAAATGGAAAGGTTTGGGCCATGTCACTCGCGTAGACATTTCGTAATGCCTGTTGACATTCGGGGGCCGCAACACAATGACCGTAACCCGAAGGAATGACACTCGAATTATATGTGTCCATGTTTAGTCCCGAAAGAAAACATTTCCTGTTATTTTTTCAGTTTATCAATGCGATAATTTTGGCAGATACCTCGCACTCTCACTCGCCTTGTCCCTGTAAACTTTGAGAAAGCATGAGATTGGTGGTAAAGGCGAAAGTGTTTTTTTTTTTTTTTTTTTTTGCAGGGCTGGTGCCTCACATCTGGGCCACAAACTTTGGGTATTATCTCAGATGGAGTGGCTGGACATGGTTACAGAAAAGAGTGGGGATAAAAGTTGAAGTCTCCCATAGGATACAGAGAAAACAGTGTGGCAGCAGTGGGGGCGCAGTCATTGGAGAGAGGTGTACTTGAGCAGTGTAAGAGTGCGCCCTAGTGGTTATTTTTAAAAGTGCAGCGAAGATTTTCCAAGTTTTTCCAAAAGAGCCGTTTCAGACCACATCTTGTTGAGATTTAGATCTGGGAGTAGCCCTGATGAAACTTGAAGTGCCACATAGTTTGTAAGGTGGACAAAGCTTTGATCTCACCATGTCCATTTCATAGTAAACACACGGATTCAGTTTACAAGTGACAACCAATCTGCGATGTCATAGTGTGTAGATTTGTGAGAAACTCTACAATTATGTATCGTGACCTACACCCCGAATTTGATACATTGTCTGATTTAAGTGTGCCTTTTTGTTATTACAGAAATATGCCTATAAGGGCAAACTTTTATCGGGAAAGGCCCTCTTCTGCAACAAAGGCCAGATGCGCTCGCCAAGGGAAATACGCTTGCTCAATATTTTTTTTGTTTTTGAGCTGTGGATTTCTGGTGTGAACTCCACGCTAACCCACTGACACGCTAACAGCCGCAAGACAGTGTGAATGTGACGCGCAGCTGCAGGACAGAGCCATGTTCGGAGTCTAAATGGCACAAACAGCCCCCCACATGAAGCGACTGCAGCATTCCTCAGACGGGCTTTGAAGTTTAGCGGCATTTTCCATCTCTTCATAAAACATGTGCACTTTGCATTGCCTCCGATCGTGAGCAATTATGCACCAGGAACATGACCAGCACGGGGTCAGTGGGACAAGCCCTGGATTCAGAAGAGGGGCGTAGCTAATAGTGGTGAGCACACGGAACAATAAAAAAAAATGATTTTTAGACGTTTTCTGTCCATCTCAAACCATCTGATAAAGGCAGGACAACTAAATACACGATATGAGGAACAAACACTTTCTTGATTAATTGCGATATTTTACTAATGGCCTCAACTTATATATTTATATACTTTACTAAACAGCATAAGGCAGGGGCGATACACTTTTGTCACGATCCAATACGTATCACGATACTCAGCGGCCGATTCAATACGTATTACTATACAGTCAGTAATGTTGATAAGCAATATCTTTGCCTTAAAATGTGTAAAAAGAAAACGTTATGTGTCCAAAGTTTACAAACCAAATGCTATTTGACATCTATTGAAGTGTTAAGATTTAAATGTGCATTAACACAAAATATAACAAAATGCATGATAAAGTATCGATACTTTGTATTGCAGCAAAAGTATTGCAATCCGATCTGATATTTTGTCCCGGCCCTACAAAACACAGTACGCTGCATTAAAATTAAACAAGCAATCTGTTTTTAATGACATTGTAACACAACACAATATAAAAAAAGGACAAAAAGTATGATAAAAGATTTTTTTTTTAATGAACTAAAACAAAACAAAAATTTGTGTTTATGTTTTAGACTATGATAGCAAAATGGCCTCTTTAAGTTAAAGGTAATTTGGCCAAGACAAGTAAAATGGAGATGCTAAGTGACAGAAATGCTAATGTTAATTGAAGCCTTGGTGCTATTATCTGTTCAGGCGTCTCCTCTCGTGCCTGCTGCCTTGAACATGTTGCTCGCATTTGTCCCATGTTTGCGTCCGGCTGACCACATGTGTTTATGCGTTCTTGTTGCCCCGGTGCAGCCTGTAACCCTAACCCCGTCCCAGCGTGGAGCCCTGCAGATGTTCCCTGTAGGTCTCCTCGGAAAACAAACACAAAAGACACAGCGACTGTCAAAATATAAGCTCAGTCTTATGGGACACAAGTTGTATCAGTGGCTTACTTATTCACTAGCCACCAAATCCACATTTTGTGTGTGAAACGTTCAGGTTTTGGGACGCGTGTCATCCATTACGTATGCTTGGAGCTGATTTGTCAAACCATGAGGGATTGAGATGTGCGAACGAAGGAGGAGGAGGTGGGGAACGCAGTGGGAGAGCGGGACTTTTGCCACCCTGCGCTGCCCCCTGCTGCTGCTGTAGTGATTGATGTCTTTGCTCTCAGGGCGGTTTGTGAGCAATGGCAATAGTAAAATTCAAAAGGAAAAGGAAGGCTTTAAAAAAGCACTTAAAAGTTTCAAAGTTGTCTGCTGAGTCGTTCCCATCTCTCATCAGGGGCTTCTTTTTGCTCACGGGTCAAATGATATGACTAGGTAACTGGAAGTCTACTTCAAGTCTAGATCCCCTTTATGGGTCAAACGTCTCTGTTACAGACATTAGTTTTGAATAGAAATTCTACTAAAAACAAACCAATTCATTGTATAATAACATGAATCTGTTAGAGCTGAAGCGAGCGAACTGTCTTAAGTGTGAATACTAACTCCATAATAATGGTTTCAAACACATAGAGTGAGGCTATCTGTCCCTTTGGAGCCGACTCCGTGTGAGTCATAGTTCTGGCGGAGGGGACACTTCTCTCGCCGCTTGTATGTGCAGGTGCTGTTCTCACACTTAATAGTTAACTGTGTTTTGGCGAGCTGCAGTGCTGCGAGTTTCCTCTGGGCCACATGTGTCGGGCCGAGTCGTAATGAGAAGTCCAGGTGCGCGGTTCACCGCCGGGAGGAAGTCTTTGTTTACCCAGAGCTGACCTTGGGCCTGACCCGGACCCCCCGGTTAGAGACGCAGTGACCCCAAACACACTGCAGCCATATTGGTTTAGGAGATGGTAATGCAGTTGCCATGACAATTTACTTCACTGTGTTTCAAAGTGGACTGTGGGACTTTGGGGGGCTGACAATGACAAAAAAATTACAATCTATTGCTTATATTTTGCTCACATAGGTTGGTGATTTGCATCACGGCTCCCGCAGGTGCATGCTGTCATTGTGTCCTTGGGCAAGACACTTCACCCACCTGTCTCTAGTGTCTGTTACACTGGTAATAACAGTGTGAATGGATGAGTATCTCCTTGATGTAAGGTGCTTTGAGAGCCTAATGTAGTATATATTGAGACCATTTACCGTATAAGTGGAAACAACAGCACTGCTTCTTATCTATGCAGAAAGAAGGTGCTTGACAAGTTGCCACTTTGGGACAAGATGGTTTAGGAGGCTTTTATTGCAATATTATTTAGGAAATACGCTGTTTGACCCAAAGAAAGTCGTCACCTGGATGTAACTAACTGTTATGATCTGGATATGCAGCAGTCGGTCAGGTCTAGGTTCAGCAACACTGTGTCCAAGGAATGAGATCATGTTATTCCATCAATGGATTTCTTCTTCTCTGATGGCACGGGCATATTCCAAGATGACAATGCCAGGATTCACCGGGCTCACATGGATTGGCCGCCACTGAGTCCAGATTTGAACCCCATTGAGAGTCTTCGGGATGTGCTGGAGACAGCTTTGCGCTGTGGTCACACTCTCCCATCATCAATACAAGATCTTGGTGAAAAATTAATGCAACAATGGATCTTTTGACATTGCAGCAGCTTTTTGAAACAAAGCCACAGAGAATGTGATCAAAGCTAAAGGCAGTCCAACGAAATATTAGAGCGAGTGACCTTTTTTTAATGTTTTTTTTTGGTCAGGCAGTGTATTTTCTGGCATTTAAATGATCAATATGTCAGAAGTTTTTTAATGCATTAGTAAAGTAAAAAATTTGATCTGGAAATGTGCTGGGCATGTGATAACATAACTGATTCTGCAAGTATTGACGTAGAATGTGATATATTTGGACCTTTTCTTTAAGTGTCATCTAAAATCTCTCCTGCTCTCAAAAGTGAAATGAAATTCAATGACAGCTCCCGAATCTAAAGTCTGAGTATTGGTTGGCTGAGTTTGTCATATTGTGTGACTGCAGTGGAGTTTGAGCTTGTGGTTTTGTTGGAATTCACAGGACGCTTCACTTAACTTTCCAACAAACGTTTCATACAATCTTTTCCCAGCAGTGACAACTCCGACCGTGTGGAAACCTCAGCACTATGCACAAAGCTGTTACAAGTTCCTGACAGAAGTTTAGCAATATTGGCAAATTATTGTTAATGGAATATTCTGTGACTCTATATTCATAACGTAAGAAGCCACAATATACTGCATCTCCAAACCTCTGGGGTCTTCCCTCTGATTATGATCAGTTTAAATGAAAAATGCATGGTAACTTAAAAACGTGAATAAGCTCATAACTTTCTTAATTTATTTTGAATTCAGCCTTGTTTTGTTCCTGATCCAGTGTTGTCGTGTTTTGACACAATTTGATAAAAAACAAATTGCCTCAATTTTTTGTTAATTACTGCTGAAATGGTTGAATAAAATGTAGCAATAATAAAGTTATCACAATTGTAAAGACCGTTACTAAGTGTTGCAGCACATTTTAAAGTCGGCATAATGGTGTACCATCCTTTTAAACTAACGTACTTTCTAAGAAGGTATTTTATAATGTTAAGTATCCAGAGGTCAGACTTTGAGAACTTTTACACCTCCGTTTATTGGTAAAAGAGGACATTTACGCAGATAGTTTCTTGCGCATCACAATATTTGCTATGTGCTTCATTGCCACAAGGGGATGTTTATGAGCCTCACAGGACCACGCTCTCTCCCTCATAAAGCCGGGCCTGTTGCTATACTATATTTCACCGTAAAGTTTTATATTGTTTAGACTTCTCGAGGAGTTATCGCGCTATTTGCAGTATAGACACTTTTATTTGCTTGTATTCTCCCAGAAAAACAGCAGCTCCTGTTGAAGGCGGTCACTTTGCTGTGACTGTCCTTTTACCATCGTCCTCCAGGTGGCAGTGTAACCCTACCTGTTAGCAGTTGAGTTCTCCTGGCCACCATAGCTTTTTTTCATGCATACGCCATAGTTAATGTCAGTGTTTGTCCTGTCAGGCTGTTGAAGAGGGTGCTAGTCTTGCAGTATGGTGGCATAAGAGTCTTTGTGGGTTTTCGAATGCTTGCTGCCTTGTGTGAGATTATTATAAAGGAAACGATACAGTTACAAACCTTTTGGCCGTGGCTCATACAGTCACTACTCCACTACATCAGCGTGGCTTCTTGGCTTAATTATTTGCTTGCACTTCTTTTAAAGAATTTTACCCCTCAAAATAAAACTGAAATTCAAGCTTTTATTTTATGACGGATTAAAAAATACCTCATAAATGCATAAACAAACATGCGATTTATAGTATATTTTTTAGCAATTTTGTTCACATTCATATTGTCTTTCAAAATTCATACAGTTGCGGATGCTCAAAATTGAGTAGGCTGAAGCAATAAGCTTATAAGTGCCTACCCCATATTCAATTCAATATACATTTACATAACATAATAAATTATAAGGTCTAGATTACATTGACTTTAGATACAAATAAGTCCTTTCTGAGCTGAAGTGATGGACAGTGCAGCCCCAGGGACCATCTCCATTTACGATTGTGAAGAGGTTTAGCTGAAGGAAATCCACCCAGAAAGGCCACACGTGGTCCAGGAATCGAACCTAACACCTGCTGCCTATGGCGAAGCAGTTATCGCTTCTCTGTAAGAAAAAAAAAAGTCTCAGGTTTGAAGCTGGGCTAGACGGGACCTTTCTGTGTGGAGTTTGCATGTTCTCCCCAAGTCTGCGAAGGATTCCTTCAGGTCCTCCCGTTTCCCCCTACCTCTAAAAACATGCTCAATAGGTTAAATGCAGAGGTCAAAGAAATAAAGGTTCAAGACAAGGGATCTCAAGAATGGTTTGGGGGTGATGAAGTAGGTTGCTGGCCTTTTATTTGAACATTTTGTCACACATTTTAACCTCTCGCCCCCCGCCTTAACCGAGCACATTTTCTCCAGTTCGGCTTTACCCAAATCTAAAAGCTTTACCCCACAAACAACGCATTATCAGACCAGCTCAGACTCAAACACATGCCGTTTCTGCAGCTCGGGCCGGACTCTGTGGACAGAGCCCGGATTGAGGCGTGTTGAAAGATGCCCCTCATCATTCACACCTGCTCCACATGCGCACAAGCCGGACACGCACAAGGGGGGGGGGCACACAGGCGGCGCCCGCTTCGACACAAATTAAAAAGACATATCGTCCCGGCTGAGGTCACGTCCCGCTCCGTCATCACTGGTCTTATGACATTCTTTCACAGCTCCCTTCACTCATTGCTGTCAGCAGTTCGAGAGAAAGTTCTTTTGTCTGTGACCTAAGCCGGGGTCCATGGTGGCAGAGTGGTTAGCCTGGGCTGTGGACGGTAGGATGGGGGCTCATTGTACCCCTACTTAGACCCATAGATGCCCAATAACTATTGCAATAAGAATTATCATTTATCAGATAGCAATGTCCATCCATCCATCCATCCATTTTCTTCCGCTTTATCCGGGGCCGGGTCGCGGGGGCAGCAGTCTCAGCAGAGATGCCCAGACTTCCCGATCCACGCACACCTCCTCCAGCTGTTCTGGGGGGACCCCGAGACGACACCAGGCCAGCTCGGAGACATAGTCCCACCAGCGTGTCCTGGGCCTTCCACGAGGCCTCTTCCCAGTGGGACATGCCTGGAACACCTCCCGAGGGAGGCGACCAGGAGGCATCCGAAACAGATGCCCTAGCCACCTCAGCTGGCTCCTTTCGACGTGGAGGAGTAGCGGCTCGAGTCCGAGCTCCTCCCGGGTAACTGAGCTCCTCACCCGATCTCAGATAGCAATGTTTTACTGACATTATTTTAAGGCTGCGTCGCTCGGTCGTCATTCACTTCATTTGACTCGCATGAAGCATTTCTGCAAAAAGAGGTATTTTTCTTGTTGCGTAACACGTTTTCTTTGCCTAAATGAAAAAAAACACATGGCCACTAAAGCCAAAAGCTTGTTCTTAATCAAAACTCTCCCCCTTTCATAAACTCCAGCCCTGACCAGGTAAAACGGACTCTGTCTTTTGGTCTAAGACTTATAATGGAAAATGTGGACACATTATTAGAGACCCCTGTCTTAGTTCAACAAATGCAAATGTTTAAATCAACAAATCACATGGAGGAAGCACTTGAAGGCCTGCAGACATTTAGCTCACAGCCGATCATTTCAGACTATCGTTTTCATCACTTGGATCACAGATGCCGATTTGTAACATGTCACTTAAATGCAGCAGACTCTCCAATAGTAGCTTTCATTCAGAACAAACGTTTTCACTCCTCTCACGCTCGCTGCTAATATCGATTTCGTATTCTTGTCAATCATGGCCAAAACTCATGACTCATTGGCTTAAAAAAGAAAGAGCTTCTTGATTGGTCTTAATTCTCTCTGCAAATTTGATAACATGTTTTTTAGCGTGCATTTGATTGAGCTTTATGCAGCTGCAACCTTGTGACCTGAATTGTTGGTAAGCAGACGTTGTACCTGGTTATGTGCTCTTTACAAAATGCAGACTGCACAAGCGTCCTTGAGTTTCTTTACATAGACTGTGTTTTATAAGCAGACAGAAGTGGTCTTTTCAGCCAATATCGGAGTTGCCATGTTAAGTAAAATAAAAACATAAATCTTTCAGACTTTAAGATAAGCCCCTTACGACACAGCGTGACCTCGGGCACCCTGCATCCCCACGTTCTCTCCATACCGCTTTATTAATGCACGACAAGGAGCGCCGTGCCCAAGTGTTCATTAACGCTTGTGCAACCCAGAGTCCCAGACCGCCATGCACACTCCATATCAGACATTTTCCACTACTTTGCAGCACGTACTGGGGCTGGAACTTGCTCAAGTGGAGTATTTTTTTTCGCCTGCAAATTATTAAGGTCTGCTAATAAATCCACTTTTCCTCCACGCCAGCAGTAATGTTCAAAATTGGCATAAAATGTGGCCTAACGACTCTAGCTTTTATTACACAGACTCAGCACAAAGCTTCTGCAGAAACTCACATCCAGTTTGCCGCCTAGGTAGGACACACTGTGTTTTTGTATTTTTTTGTAAAGTTTAACAAAAAATCAGAACAAAAAGAAAGAAAAAGCCCACCAACAACCCAACCTCCCCCTAATTCAAAACAGTGTATTCAGTCCGTGGTTGAGTCCAGTCGAGACACAATGTTCAAAAACGAAATCAAAGTCAGATTTCCACAATGTTCAAAAAAGCCAGCACTTCGTGGGTCTCTCGTTTCTGGTTTGGTTCAATAGCCTCTCATTTTTAAGGATGCATTCAGACACAATGTTAATTACAAAGACGGTGTTCTCAATTCAAAATGGCACAACTGTAAGATACTTTTTTGTTATTTTTGATGAAAAATACTTGCTTCTGATTGGTTTTTTTCATTCAGTTTCTCTTTTGCACCTCAAAATCATTATAATAATGACTATATTATAATAACTACCTAAATAATCACTATTCATAGCAACGGTACCAGGCCACACTTATCACACCAAAACACAAAGCCCTGACCACCAAACTGAATAAATGACTGTCATTAACATAATCTCGCACATGTTCCAGAGCCTGTATCCTGGTTTCACTGTCTGCACGTCGGATCATGCATGTGCTGTAAAGTGCAATAACTACATTATTAATATGCACGCTGCACTTTGTTTACCCGACATATTATCATTAATGAAGATGCATGCGGAGCACCTGTATTTCCACTTGGGGTGCTTATGTAACCACTCACACAAATGTGTCCTGTGCGCAGCTTTTATATAGTGAAGCACACAGTCTGTCCAACCACCCTCCCTCCGCTTCCATCCTTCTCCCTCCCTCCCCTCCTTTTTTCTCCCTCCCTCCCCTCCCTTCCATACATCAGCCGGCTGTAGGAGAGTCATGTTGCGTTGCGTGCCGAGTCGTAATTTAGTCTCTGTCTGCAGTCCCTGACAGTTTTTTTTTTTTTTTTTCAATTCCTTAGCCAAATTTGTGCCATCTCAAAACCAGCGCCTGATTGTAGATCCCCACAGCTTTGTTTACCCATAACGTCTCACTTTATTACTTTCATAGCACATAAAAGAAGATTTGAGTTAGCTTTTAGTATTCTGTTTCTTTCTAATAACAAATATTGCAGCATCCGACCAAACGGAAGTGTCTTTAGAAATGCCTCAAGGCTGTCTTTTTCTCTCTACTTTTGTCACGAGAACAAAACTCGTGCATCATTCAATATTTATTAGAAAGTCAGGCTTTTTGCCAATTTAATTCAACCACAGCAGCGCCATGTTCTTACGGCTCTTCTGTGTCTGGGGGAGAAAAGGATGTGTCAGGAAGCATGTTATGCCGAAATGACTTTTTCATCATAAAATGTTCTTGTAATTGTATCAGTTGAACCCGTTTTCGATTTGAACACGTTTACCTCCAAGGGTGACTACGTTTTCATAGTTTTTTCAATTTATTCTTCAAACTATGCCCCCCCTCTACCTTCCTCAGACCACATTAGTACACGCATTACACAAAGCACTGTCCTTACGGAGGATCAAAGACCGTCCCGACAACTGTAGCTAATAGCAGACAACAGTGAGGAGGTGCATCACAGGGGAAGGATGAGGACAGCGCTCTGTGGTCCAATAATTCGGCTTTTTACTTTGGGGAATGAATCAGTTCCTTGTATGAGATTTGGTGTCTGATCTGCCAAAAGAGAAAAGTACCACTGTAGGCATTAAGAAGTCAAAATGCGTCAGAAGGACTTTGAATCATACTTGAAGGACTGGGCTGTTTAATATAAAAATGTGTCAAACGGATAATGAAAGTTTTCCTTTGCCTCGTAACATAATTGCCTGGGTGATATTTTTAAGTCATGGGCAATTACCCATAAAACACTTCCGAGACTCGTAAAGATGACAAGAGATTCTGTAAAATGTCAACCAGGGAGCAATATATGTGTGTGAAGTCAATGTCTGGTTATAGAATATTAGCAACTAGCTAATATTGATAAAAATGTATATACTTATTCTTGTATTTAAGTGTCTCCAATACAATTTTATTTATAGCACATTTCAACAACTCAAGCAGTCTCAAGATGCAACACATGTCAAGTGTGGATTGGACACTTTTCTTATTAAGAAAAAAAATAATGTATTGAGTGAATCATATTACATAAGAGTTTGCACCAGCCATCCTATTGGCTATATTTTAGAGCGACGCTTTCCTGTGGCGCCTTAATTTACCGTAACTCCTTCACTACGCAGGGTGCTGTTTCTGGGCAGCACTCAGCTTTGACCCTGCTTCATTGCGTTCTTTTATGTAGCACTTTTGGAGTCCAGTCCGGTTGAAGTGACTCATGTGCTGCCTTTCGTATTTCATGTTTAATTGTTGTTGACCTTTGACTTTTTGGACTCTTTTCAAAAGCAGAGGAAGAATATGTATTCTCTCCTGCATGTTTTACTATATAACGCTCGTGAATGTGAGAGTATGGATGATGAAGTGTGAAGGATTTGACAAAGCCGAGTTAATCCAGGAGCAGGTCTACAAGGTTCAAAGTTAATTTTACGGCAAATAATTAAAATAGCTCCCTCAGATTCTCAGTGCAAACATTAAAGGTCCTTTATCATCAAGCAAAAGTTACTTTGTAGCCATTTCATCACGCTAAATCCTTATCAAAAACATACCTGGAGTGCTGTATTGTTGGATTCACACGAGTTTCACTTATTCGGCATTGTTAGCTCATCTGAAAATGACAACCTACACTCCGATATACGTCACACTGCAAAACTAGTATCATCTTTGAAAGAAGAAAACGTCACAAAATCCATGATCTAACAGCGCAAATCAGCTGGCATAATATTGCACAAATATAATCCAAAATATAAAAATCTCTCTGGGTATTTTTATCTTAAAGGAACAGGCCACCGGTTTTCCACACTGAGATGTGTTCTTACCTGAGCTTAGACGAGTTGATGCGTACCTGTCTGGTATGGGGTCAAACGGGGGTGAAGTTAGAAGCGACCAAGCTTATCCACATTTTCTCAAGTATATTTATACAAAATTAAACATGTCGATTTTCTAAGACAAAAAGGGGTACTATATTGTAAGGTGTAATAACACAGGAGCACTTCGACGTCAGTGCAGTAATATCTTCAGAATTTTTTAGGAGTGAAGATATTACTGAATAGGGAAAAGGTGGAAGAGCTTGGTCGCTTCTAACTTCACCCCTGTTTAACCGCCTAGAGGAGAAGAGGAGAGGTTAAATTCTAAAAACATCTTTGGTCTTTTTGACCAAACAGGTACGCATCAACTCGTCTAAGCTCAGGTAAGAACATATCTCAGTGTGGAAAAAAGGTGGCCTGTTCCTTTAACTATTACATTATCATCATGCGAAAATGTCAACCCAAAGTTGATCTAAGGTTTAAAAAGTCTAAATATAGCAAAATTTAGACTACAGCCTTAAAAAGTGCAAAAGAGAGAAACAAGTGTGTAATTTGTAAGTATTTTTGAAGTAGTATGGGTTGTTGCTAAAAATGTGTAGCTGTTTTTCTTTAAATAGACAAACGTTGTTCTTCATAGGGAGCCCTACTTCAATGTGAGGGTGTATCTACAAATCCAGGAATGCAGCTGGTGACCACTATTACCACATTCACTTCACAGTCCATGAGTATTTAAAAGATCTGGCCTTACAGATTAGGACTTTGCTTCTCCTGCCTCCATGAGACTTCTCTATTCACCCAATAAGACACAAATCCAGCTCTTTGATCCCCTTATAGCCTGCAACACGTTTCATCGCACTTAGTCATATACCATGTACCCACTCAGCACCAGGCAGAAACTCCCTTTGGCAGCCATAAGGTGTTTCCCCATTTGCTGCATTAAGTCCCACACACCCTCTGTTTGAAGTGAGGGCATCTGTTAGCACGGCACACACATCAGAGGGGCCACCAGCGCGAGAGAAAACCATCCCAGGCTCAGTTTAACACGGTAGTAGTGAGAGTTGGACACCACACCCTTATGATCGCACTGAAGCCGAACAGAAGGGCACAGCATCAGTGAACCATTCCTCCTTCCTAGATTCCTCATTTTCTCCAGTTTTCCAAGTTTGTTTTGATGCGAGATTGTTGATTCCTGCTTTTGAATGGGTATTACAGGCTATAGAATAGGACTAATTTGGTATTTGTTGGTGCCAATGGCTGCTGCCTGCTCTGCTTTACAACCACGACACTAGGGGCCGATTATTGTTATTATTTTGTTGTTGCATTATTTTCTATGCAAAGTCTATGCAGGTAAATAAGTATGTGCTTTATTCATCATTGTACAACTGTACAACGAAATTGTGTTCAGGTGTTAGTCCTGAGCCGCGCTGCCATTGTGGGCCAACCTGACCCGCATGTTTTTGGAGGTCCGGGAAACCGTAGTGCTGCCTTAAGTGCTCCTCTGATCCTCTGAAACAATGCACCGGCTCTTGGTTTGTCCCTGTTTCAGAGCATGGTGTCCTGCACTGGTCAGCTCCTCCTCCTTCCTCATCCTCCTGTGCAGCTCCCTCCCCTCCACAACAGTATTTCACCATCTTCTGGAAAGAGCATAGAAGTTCATCTGTTTGTCTCCATCTTTTCCCCCCCGTCATTAGAGAGTCTGTTGTTCACTTCCTGAATGCAGCAGCTGAGCTCAGATTAGCAGGTCTTGTGTTTTCTCTCAAGTGGCCCACTGCGGAGAGGATTAGGATTGGGACAGGAATTCACACTGCTCTAGTCCACCTCACAGGCCGCCACACAATGCACAGACAGAGAAGGAAGTCGGATACTGATGGATCAGCGTTGACTTGAGTGGTGATTAAAAGCTTTTCAGCAAATTAGTCAGACGCAATTATGTGACCAGTCACTAGAATCAAAGACACAAGTCAGTTCTGGGGCATTTTGAGATTTTTAAAGTGTTTTTAAAGGATATCTGATCATATTTGGAGGCGTAGCTGTGATTTGAAGTTAACAATTCCCAAAAGGCCAAACGTCCTCTGAAGTTTTGGGCCGTTCTCACCTCTCACCTCTCGGCTGTTGGGAGTGACAATAGGGCTCATTTACATCTCATTCATTTTGTAGTTGGCTAAAGTTTAAACTACATGGTGAGCAGATTGTATGTTCTCCCAGTGCCGAGTAAGTTTCTTCCGGGTGTTCCAGTTTGCCCATTGTCTAAAAACATGTACAATGGGTCAGGATTATTGACGGTGTGTTTCTATGGTGGTAACTATTTTAACCGTCAAAATGCTGATGTTTTGCCATTTTTGTGAATATTTCTGTAATTTCTCGGCGTATCCGCATGAACCCAAAACGTCTTCTCTGTCAGCACACAACTAGGGAGAGGTTTTTTCTCTCTCATAATGGTGTCCAAATGTGGTGGCAGTCTTCAAAAACATTGGCAAAGATATTGGCCAGACTTTACGCTCCAAAAAACACAATAAGGCAAATTTGAGGATATAATTTATAACAAATGATTAGGTTAAACATTTTCCGTTTCAAGATTTCCTTCACAACCACTGTCTCTCTCATAGAGTTGTGTGGCCACCTGTCCTCCATTCCCCTCATGACCGACTTTGACACATCCACTAGGCTTACATTTGGTACTAATCTGCTTGATTGTGTAGTTACCAGGTCAAAGGTCTTAAGAGCCATTCCGGAAGTATCCAGGAAGTTATTAATCAAGGAAGTAATCCCGCTCTGGACACGCCATGGTCAGTGAACATTTCTCTCGCCGACGGCAGCGGATTTAACCTCATTTAAAAAGACATTTCCGCTCCGGTCCGTTCACTCCTCAAGGCCTAGCGGACACCACACTCGCTGTGAATGTGCTGCCTAACCTTCTTTCCCTCTCTCTCACGTCACGTCCTGAACACGCTGACTCCTCTTTGGCGTTCACTCTTGTAATCTTATCAAAAGCCCGGCGGCGGAAGAGACGGTTTCCTCCCGACTCTGTTGCCTTAGAAACCTGCGGGGCCGCATCACACACGTTCAGAGCGAGCCCACCACTTCCGGCTTCCCTCTTTTAGTATTACGCCACTCTATACAGTAACAAAGAGGTTTACCTTGGCAGCATTCCTCAGCGGATTACATACGTCTGTGCATGTGAATGGGAGGGGGGGGGGAATCAATCTGTCGCTCTAACTACCTTTGAATTCTGATCACTTCTCCAAGATAATCTGGTATTTTTCCAAGCCGTCTGACAGTCTGCATTCCTTTGATAAATACGGACCGATTAGTCTTGATCGTGTGCTCAGGCTGTCATGATGTGGGGCTTGTGTTTTGAAAGTTGTTGCGGTAAAACACTTACTCTTTATCAAGTGTCCCAGGGCGGTGTTTGCTCTAAACGGATCAGTGTGATGTGTAGCGGTAATAGGCCCAGTCTTTCGGCAAGTTAAAAACTTCCCGATTTGGGCCATTGCTTTTTCAAATTGTGCTTTCCCGGAAAATGTCACACGTGCACTTACAGTACGTTGCTATGGTAACACTACTTGGCGTCATCTTTGAGATTAGCTTGTTGTTGTTAATGATGATATTTGCATGCCAAACAATGAAGGCAAAGCACTTCAGAGACATACAACCAACCAGTGGTGTAGTCATTTTTCTAGAGGGTATACTGTATTTTTAGTAGGCAAAAGGGGTGTATATACTGTTAATAATATTAAAGGTATCACAGGCAATTAAATAGATTAGAAACCTGAACTGTGTAGTAAATGTTATTTCAATAACAAGCAAAAGGCATAAAGGATTGTACCTGTAATTCACAGGTTGTTGCTAAATGAGGCTGTGGGACAGAAGCCAAAGTGAGAATTTAAATGAATAAAGCCCAGTCTGCTCTCCCCAACCCCACACGCTCTGATCAAATCAGCTGATGTCCGGACTCTTGCACTGTTGAGCAAGCGCCTGCACACCCCCACATGCACATCCCCACGCGCGCTGCTTCGTGGAGAAGGACTTGTGTTTGGACAATGTTTTGAACGAAGGGGAGCGCTGTGGGCGCATCCACTTTACAGTCTCGTTCAATCCTTCAGCTCC
The DNA here is from genome assembly GCA_021464625.1 of Proterorhinus semilunaris. Taxonomy (NCBI): domain Eukaryota; kingdom Metazoa; phylum Chordata; class Actinopteri; order Gobiiformes; family Gobiidae; genus Proterorhinus; species Proterorhinus semilunaris. The sequence goes on along the minus strand of CM038351.1, from coordinate 12,750,001 downwards.
AGTGTCTGAGTGTAAATCGCAGTCTACGCTGCGTCTTTCCCGCAGACTTCAGCACTTTGTTGTCAAATACAGACTAGACCGCACCTGTCACTGCCTTTGCGGAGAAATGCGCATAGATGGGCCGACCTGGAGCAGGACTCTCAGAGCGGGGATGAACAGGGAAGGTGGCGTTGACGGGGAAGATGCTGAGCTGACTCCTCCAGCGCCACGAGGATCGTTAATAAGCCTCTATCATTATCAGCTATTCTGATTATTCGTTGCACCTTGTCACTGCTACTACGGTGACTGTATTGTCTTGGTCGTTTCTGTCAAATTTGTTGGCCCTCTGGGGGCCCCTGCCTGCCTTGCCTAATGGCAAGCTACGCCTCTGCATCCGTGATCCTGCTCTGAGTGCCTAAAGAACTTCAGTTTTCTTTGAATGAGTTGTGCTGTCAGCTTTCTGCAGCATTTGTTGGGAGAACCATATTTCTGCTGCATCAAATCATTTTAATCGCCTGTTTTCAATAGTTTCATTTGTATATTTTTCTGTTGGTATGGCAACCCGGCTGTCTTTATGTATTACCTTAAAGGCTTAAACCAATGCAGCACAGACACGATGATCACGAAAAGATAATTTCTATTTATCTATATACATTTTATGTTGGACTAACAGTCCTGTTGTGAAAACTAGTGGTTTTAAACGACAGAGAAAATAGAAGTACCAAAGACTTCAAATCGGATTAGGATCCAAATAGAATAAATAACAGGCAACACTTCACCCAAAAATCTCCTCCTTTTCATTTGAGGTGGGCACCTTGCGTGATAAGACAGTCATTCCTGAGTTGTAATGTAATCTCACTGGGCATAGAACAAGAATGTGCGTGCAGTGTGTAATTTTGAACAAAGAAAAATGCCTTTGATTTTGATTCTCTTTGTTTCTCTTTGAAAGAAATGATTTGAGTGTAAAAATATAACTGCGTGTTAGTACACATAGTCAGCATAACTTAAACTCCGTGATTTCGCGTAGCTTTGATGCCAGACATTTGCCCTAGCACATATTGAATCAGAGTACTGAAAATACTTTTGATACACACACTGAATCTGTGCTGACATTACACCTCAGCTTGACTCTTTTATATCAGACGTGAACATGCTGCACTTTGACCGATGCCTCGTTTTGACCTGAAATGAATTGAAATCAAAACATTTCACTGCGTTTGTGCAGGTGGTTAATGGCTGGCAGCAAGAAGAGGCATTTTATTAGTGTTGCACCTTTTAACTCGATCAGTAAACCACGCCATGGGGACAAATTACAGTCACTTCCTGCTTCCCGCAGCAACTCTCCTCAGTCGCATTTTAGACTAATTGACAAAGCCCTCACTCCCGCAGTAGCTTTTACCTCGGCTCAAGTCGATAAAGGAGTGTCTAGCATTGACTTGAATTTTGAATGTTTTTGTTTCTTACTGAAATTTAATTACAATTAAAAAAAACTTGATTTATACCGCACTTTTTGGACAGTCAGAGTCAGTCGCTTTACATTGCATTAGCCATTCACTCTTCACAGTCAGTGGTGGTGGCAGGCTATTACTGCAGCCAGAGCTGGCCTTGGGCTGACTGACAGAAATGTGGCTGCCAATCTGTGTCAACGATCACACATCCCAGTCGCATAGGCAATGTGTGAAGGTTTTGTCCCTTTTCAGCTCAAACATGTGCACAGACCTGAGCAGGTGACCTCTCAGGAGAAGCCTCCGGGCCAGGGCTGAGTCAGAGGTAAATTATACAACAATGTTTTCTACCAGTTGCTATGGAAACCAGGGGCAGGAAAGCTGTCTTGGTTTGCGATATGTTATGAAATGGAAAGGGTTTTTAATCAGTTGCATGTGTAGAAAATCTGTATAAATTCCTAGCAACATCTATAATAAAACTCAAAGGCTCTTGTGCAAATAATCACATTAACTTTCAGACTCTTCACTTTTTGATCGGGGCCATCTCCGATAATTGCCTCCTGGTTTGTGTGTGGCTTAAAGAAGAAAGAGAAATTTTTACATGGATTTGCATTCTATAGGCTCTATGCGAGTGACGTGATAATGAGTTGGTAATGGACACAGTCACTGGCTACGTGTTAAATGTATTATGTAAACGTCTGTGTTCATTAGGAGTAGGAGCTTTTTTTTTTTTTTTATCTCGGAGCTAATGGCTAGTATCAAAAAACAAAAATGAAACAACTAAAAGTATTTATTTTGTGAGCAAGCGTGTACATAATGTCGGTGCTATTTAAATGTTTTAGTGTTCGGAATTAGCTTCAAGACAAAAACATCTCCCGCTATGAACTCGGAGGTTTCCACCAGTGAAGTCTTTGCTCCCGATGTGATGATTTTAACTTGTGACGTCCATCAGTAACTCACTGCCTGCCATGTAATCTTGTGCTATTTATTGATATGGACAAGATGCTGCTGCTAACTCATTGGGAATCGCGTGCATATACAGTAGTCTATTCTACGCCTTTACCCTTTTGTGAATGTTATGAATTCTGTAGATCACTTTGTTAGTATTAAGTAGTTGGCTTCTACATAAGTTGAGGAGGTAAAAATGGTTTTGAAGTTTGTCGAACATTGAACTCTGGCCAGCTTTGCTTCAACTTGTTTCACTGGTGTCGAATTGTTCAAGTTTTGCCTTTTGATGGAACATGCCAGCAGAATATATAGGTGTGCCGTTGGTACTTGGGGGTGTTCCAAAAGACCAATAAAACCATGACATTTCCCAACTTTTCCTCACGAAAACTATAATCACATGATGGTGATTGAGGTGTTTAATGGCCTTACTGGGTGTGCTTGCGTGCGATGCCTTGATGTATAGTCGACATGCTCGGCGGCGTGGCACAGTCATGTGATGATTTCATCTTCCCTTTCTCTCTCCCACTCTTTCTACTTCTGTCTGTACCTTCCCCTCTCAGCTCCCACAGGTCTTACCCACATGTCCCGTATCAGCACCTGGTCCCGGGCTTGCCTTTATCAACATTAATCCCCACACAGATGAACAGTTATAGGTTCATGTGTGTGGAGGCATGTGACAATCACTTTAAAGTTTTCTGTAATCTACCTACTGGTTTACGCTTATATTCTAAAACCATTTGGGGTCTCTCCATAAGGGAACAGGTCATCCTCTCTCTAGTCCTCACTCCTGACTTAGACTGTCCTCTGCACCTGCACAGTTTGAAGGTTTGTATGTCAAATGTTTAGAAAAGATTCACCGATGTGGGTCTATTAAATAAATAATGGAGACGCACGTGCTACCACACCGGCAGTCTCTGGAACACCTCCACAGTGAGAGACACCTGGACCTGATTTGTTGGCATTGGACCTCAATCAAACACATGTCTCAACAAGCTGCCCGTCTGAGCCTTATGTTCTACCAAATGCTGGCATGGCTGCGGTCGCTTCAAATCCGAGATAAATTGTTCACCTGCTGCATTACAGTCTCGGGTTTGTTCCTGGTTTAGACCTGTAAAAAACAAATGCCGCCATACTTTTCCACTTTTCGTATTGATGGTACAAATACCGTACCCGGGTAAAAAATGAATAAATAAATAAGTCCTTTCCTTTCCTCCTTTCCTCTGTGGTTAGAGCGCTAAAGTACTGTAATTCGCAGCCGGTGCTGCCTGACTGTGACAACTGCATGTGTTGGAGATGAGTAATCGTTACAAAAGGAAGCCGGCATATTTCCTCTGTGAAGAAAATGGACCTAAAGTGGTTGATTTCAATAACCCATTTTCTTGCAGACTTTTAATGGTGCATTTTTGGCATTTAGGGAAGGCTATTCACTTCACTAAGCCTTTTAGAGACAATACTTAATTGATGTCAGATTTGCAAATCACTTAGTCTATGTATGTGCTAGACTCTGAAAGCCTTTATGCCAGAGAAGATGCAATGTACACTGCTTGGACATGTCTAAAATGATATTCAAGTTAATAAAAATTATAATCAAGTTAATACAAATGGTACAAATCTAGATTGTCTTGTGCAATATTCTTTTGGTTCTGATCCACGCCGGGGGCATCGTATGGTCTATCCATATGGCTTTTATGATTTGCAACATCTTATTGGATACATGCAAAAGATGTAAGAAAAAAAAGATGGTTGTGATTGTAAACACTGTAATTGGTACCATCAATACCCGCTTTGTAATAGATAGGCGAAAAAAAGGTATTATCGTACATCACTACAATAAACATATTTTTTCTGTCCCCCAGCAAAAGGCATGTGGATGAACTACATAACCTTATTATAAGCGGTCGATGCCTGTTGCCCTGCGCCTTAATTACATTATTGCTCAATAATGCCGCTGTGCATGCACTGCATTCCAATGAATATACTGATGTAACATATTTCACATAGCATTTCTCTGTGCCTGTTCTTTTAGTTCATCACAGAAAACCATTTCGCTCCAGCATATGTCCTCTTTTTCTGTCACATCAAACTAACTCCATTGCTCATCCTTTAGGTCTATAAAGTTGAAGGTGTGAGGTTTTAGGCGTTTCTTTACTGTCATCTCTATTACTCAACCATCCTTCTACATACTTTGGGCCTAGTGTGGTTTTGAATAGGCCACTTTGGAGTGCAGGTGTGTTACCCATAATAAGATAAAGCCCCTATGAGTCTCTCTATCAGCTCCATCAAACACCCCCGCTGTCTGAAACACTGAAGCCGACCCGCATTCCTCCGGGCCAGGGGTTCTCAAAGTGTGGCTCGTGGACCTCTTATGGACATAATGTTTTTAGATGAAACTAGTTTTTGGAGATCTGACTTGAAAAAAGACTTTGTTCATGTTTCTGGTTGGAGGGAGGATTTGAGTGAACCACACTGTATATTTAGCTTAAGTGGTTTTGAAAGGTCTAGTCTTGGGTCAGTCATTTTCTTTGTGTTGACTTGCACTGACAAAAATAACTCCCCACCTGGATTTAACCAACTATTCTGATCTTGGGAAGCTGCAATTGGTCAGGTCTTGGTTTAGCAACACTATAGGTACTTTTCCACTGGCAGACACTACAAAGCCCAGTGCCTGGTCAGCTTTTTGACGGCCGAGGCCAGGGCCAAACCAATCTGACCTCTGGCTGTGGCCAAAGCGCGCTGAACTGAGACTAACGTGACGTGAACAGACACTGGCCTCTGATTGGCAAATGAGAGAGCAGACGGCCCTCACTATTAACATGCAGGTCATACGGATTTTATATTTCACAACATCAAACCACTGTTCTAAACAGGGATTTTGAAGATGTTAGCATTTAGCCACTGTTAGCACAACTTTAGCTGGTGTTAACATAACATTTGCATGTTGCTTACCTTCATAGTTCGTATTTTAGCTGCTTCTTTCCTCTAGTATTTGCCTTGGCACCTCCGAATGATTCCATAAAACTCACAAGAAGGCAGCATTACAAAACATGTCAGGCCGTTCTGTTGTTGCTTTAGTACAGCGTGCACATCTGTGGGGGCGCTGCCCACAACAACTGCCGTTGTGTAGTGTAGTGGAAACACAAGCGTGTACTGGGTAGAGTGGGTACGTGACAAGGCGAGTACATGTGCCCAAATAATTAGATCAGCTGACTGCCTGGGCATCTTGATCAACCAGGTTACTCCATCTACGGATTTTTCCTTCCCTGATGGCACGGGCATATTCCAAGATGACAATGCCAGGATCTATCGGGCTCACATTGTAAAAGAGTGGTTCAGGGAGCATGATACATCATTGTCACACATGGATTGGTCCAGATCTAACCCCAGTGAGAATCTTTGAAGGCTTTGCTCAGTGGTCACACTCTCCCACCATCAATACAAGATCTTGGTGCATGCCACAGCAAATGACATAGTTATGCAAGTTTCATCAAAATATAAGTAGCATGTTATACAAAAGTTACTCACTGGATATAAAGAGTTGGAGATTACCGGCTTAGATGGTTCATAGTTCACCAATACATCTTTGTTCCACTTCAGACCCATCATGTATCTGTTTGGAATAGGCCCCATGTTCTTTCCTTTGGGTTTATTGCATTTCTCATTTAATTTAATCAAACAGATCACTTTAAATCCAGTGTTTTCGGAGGTGGTGCTGGGTATTTGATTTCAGAATCCCTGCCCTACATAATGTGTTGGCCACTAATGTTCCAGTATGTGAGGGAACAAATAACACAGATTGGAGTTGTGTTATCTAACTATGCAGACAGTGATGTTGACCTAATATAAGCACACCCATAGATTAGAATGAAGTCAGGTCTTTATAGAGGTCTTGCAGTCCTACAGGGGAGCCTCATTCTAAGATAGGCTAAATAATTAAGTTACCCTACACTAGCGTGCAACAAGATATCAGCACCACATGTTAATGACATAGTCAATGTCAGACGTGATCACTGTATTGTTTGTATTATCTGTGCTTTCGGTGTTGGCCTATAGGAAAGTGTTAGCTCATGCGCTGTTATATAACGCTCCCGCCGGGGTGACTAAGAGCAGTAATTGAGTGTCAGGAGCCTGCAGTCCAAGTCATGTTTGAGCGTCAGTCAACCAGATCCTGTGGAAAGAGGACAATGAGTTAGTAAAATGTGTGATAACAAAGTGGCACCGTAACAAAGCAACTGCAGTGGATAAAATCCATGGTTATACTTAGCACTTGGCTTTAAATCTGACCACGCGCCTGTGCCCTGCTTAAAGCACCATACCTGCATGCGAGACATTTTAACTGTTAATCCATGATGCTAAGGCCAACGTTTCCTCTTGTCTTGGGCCCTATAATGCCTAAATACATATTTTTACATCTTAAGTCTGTTAAAATAATGTTTTGTAATAAATGTTCTTATTTGAGAGGTGGCTCATGGTCATAAGGTGATGGTAGGGCCAACTGAGAATCTGTGAGTGAGCAGAGCAAAACTGAATTGTATTTTTGATCACTTTCTTATATTGCTTTGGAAAATAAGAATAGCCTTTTCTGTCCCACTGTGGGACAATTGCACAGTTGCAAAAGCAAAGTGAGGAGACCAGCATCTGAAGAAGGCGACAAGCGGCAAAACAAACATTAGTTTGTCTCAATATACGAGGCACGGCAAGTTTATTTGTAGAGCACAATTCATACACAAGGCAATTCAAAGTGCTTCACAGTTGCATAAAATTAAAAGAAAACAGATCAAATCAATCAATAAAACATCAACATGAAGTTAATCAATTACAGTAAAAGGCAAGAGTGCAGATAAAATACTTTCAGTTTTCATATGCTCGGGTAAAAAGAGCTGTTTTCAGCCTGGATTTGAACATTGTCAGAGTTGAGGCCTGTCTCACATCCTCATGAAGACTGTTCCAGATTTTAGCTGCATGAAACTGAAACGCAGCCTCACCGTGTTTAGTCCTGACTCTGGGAACCACCAGGAGACCCCTCCTGTTCTCAGGACCCGAGATGGTTCATACAGCTCTAACATGTCAGAGATGTACTTAAAAGTACAAGTAAAGCGCTTTAGTGCCTGGGGGGGGCAAAAATTAAATGTTTTATGCTGGTTTTTGACCTTAATCATTATTATCAGCAAAATGTATTGGCGATCTATTAGAAAACTGACGAGTCAAAACGTTACTTAGAGTGCATCCAGCCAGAGTAGAAGATCGTCTCACACATATTTAGCTGCATTTTGTTCATTAGTCTTTTTTTGCTGTTCAGCTTGAGCCACTCTGTCCTGTGACACTGCACTGTCACAAATGTACAGTATCAAAATCACATGTACTATATCTCTTTCTTTACGCTGTTCTGTTTTAGCCTACACACCTGATACTTTTTTAATATCTGCTGATCTGACCTTCATGGACTCACACAGAACCACATTCACAGGTTTTCCGAGCGCTGCACATGTGCCACTCGACCTACTTTACCTCCTTTGTCCTGCTGCGTACTTTAACCTGCTGGGTTTGGATTAATCTTACTACTCGCTCCTCTGGCTCTCACATAACTGTAGCTTTTCATTACACAGCACTTTTCTAGCCTAAGATAAAAGCCCCTTTGTCCGGGCGTAACCACGGTTTTGCCTCTGTAATTGCTTCATGCTGAGAAAAATACCTGCAGATTGCTCCACGTTGCACCTGATGCAGATTTCTGATGACATGGACTGTATGTTTTCTGCATGTGTTTTATAAATAAAACAACCACATTTCTGTTTTCCCATAACATTTGAGTGACGTTCAAGCGTAATTACTGTGTTTGATTTATCTTTAGCTCTGTGGTGTGTCAGCCTAACCTTAATGAACGCAGATAACCCAGTGGGCATCACAAGAATTTGCTGAAGTGCCCGGACGTTCCCTTTCTTCTTTGCAGTTTAAGCCTTTAAAAAAATACATTAAAAGATAAAGCTCAAGTAGAATATGTGTAATGTGTATGGGGAACAGCATGATGTAAAGTATGACTCTCCAAAAAGCCTATACATGTACTGTCTGTCCGAGGGCAGATAGTAATAGTAATGGCTTACACTTGTCTTGCGCTTTACAAGCCTGTTTCGCCAAGTTTCTCAAAGCGCTACACTGTAGTCATATTCATTCACGCCATACTCGGTGGTGGTGCGCTTGGGGTAGACTGACAGAAGTGAGGCTACCAATCTGTAATAACGGTCCCTCTAACCACCACCAACAGCTCACTACATTCATTCTGGCCAATTGTACATGTTTTTAGTGGTAGGGGAAACCGGATTGAGAAAAGGGAAGCAACGCACACCAGAAGTAGTCTCCGAGGTGCAGATGTAGGGGAAAATCTTCATAAATCAAAAAACAACACCACACGCTCATAAGCCGATGTCCACATTTTAATGATAGTGATTACGGCATTAGCCTTCATCAGATCTTTCTTTTTTGTTCTTTGAACCAAAATGTATGTGGCGTGGACCAGCCCAGGTGGCTTAAATCTTCTCCAAAGTGTGGGTGGTACCCATCAATCAGGAGGTCACACCCTGTGTAGAAAGGCCATTTCTACAAAAACAAAAACAGTTAAAATATATACATAAATCTGTAATACATATAGCCTACTGTATTACAAGAAGCATTTGAGATCAAAGTCAATATTTAGTCCATGAGGGGTCAAAGTCTTTAAACGGTGGATCCAATAGTGTTCCCTCCTTGAAAGGAGGAGATCCAAGTTTCCACCTCTAGAGGTTCAATCCCAATATATCTTAATGATGATATGGGATGGTTAAATTCAACAAAATTAAAACGAAATGAGCTGCCACAGGATAGTCCAAGTTTTTGCACCTTATTGTACTTCTGTGCTCTGCAATACGTGTTTTTAGGGCTCTACACATAGGTTTTCCACAAGGACAAGTAATCAGATAAATTACAGATTTGGTATTGCAAAATATGATCCCTCTGATGGGTATATTTTTACCTGTATGAGGATGTTTAAAGCTGCTACAGCGGTATGTGTAGATGCATTGACCACAGGCCCCACAACGGCGGTTACCATCAGGTATAGGAGCTAAAATGGCTTGATTTGATGTGGTTTTAGAGGAAGGAAGGTGTGAGTGCACAATTTATCTCTAATGTTCCTACCTCCTTTATAAACCACTAGGGGGTGCTCCTTAAAGGTATCACTTAAAAGCGGGTCAGATTGTAAGATATGCCAATGTTTTGTTAAAATTTTCTTAAATTTCCGGAAACCGGATTACCAGGAGGAAACCAACGCAGACACGGAGAGAGCATGCAAACTCCACACAGAAAGGCCCCTTCCAGCTGGGAATCGAACCCGGACCTTCTAGCTGTGAAGCACCAGCACTAGCCGCTGTACCACTGTGCCGACCAAATTGTTGATGTTTCTGAACTGTAAACTCTTTGGGAATACAGTAGATTGAGTGGATACTGTAACTTAGACAAATATCTTCACACTATAGGGCTGGGCGATGTGGACAAAAAATAAAATCAAAATTTATTTATTATTTATATATTTTAATTTTTTTTAATTACGATTTTAATCGATTTTATTGGAAATAATAAAGGTCTCCTGATCTTTCATAAGAAGAAACTGCTCAGAATTCTGCTCATTAATATTTAGATTCATAATATAGCCTACAATAAGGCTGTTTTAAATATTCTTTTTCTGCTCTCAAAAGTAAAACTTCTTATAAATGTGACCATTTACCACGTCTGAAACGTGCTGAACTGGAGACTAAAAGACGTCCTTATACTTAACATTTATATTGTGTGTCTCCAGGTTGTTCGAGTCCAGAGGAGCTGACCATGGCCTGCGCTCACTCAGCGATGGAGCGGATGTTTGAGACTCTGAGAGGTCTGAGTCAGAGCCGGGACCAGCTCAAACAGCTGCGCTCAGTCTACACCCCGAGCGACGGCGTTCACCAGGTACAAAAACAGACCGCGATGGGTGCTTTGCTTCATTCGTGCATGTTTCAATTATCTGGTGAGCACATTTTAGCACTTCTTTTGTCACCGGCGTTTTGTAGAACTACATTTATTCTCAAGACACATTAATTGTTTAAAGTTATACTACGGTAGTACAGGACGTTTAACAATAGCCTAACATTTTGCCTGCTCCCAGTCTCAATCGAACACTACGGTCCTATAGAATACTGCTGTGTGAAATCATGCACCTCGTCTCCACATCTGACCCTATACCCTCCCTCACCTCCGCCTCAAGTACACAGGACGCCTGAGCGAGTCCGTGGGAATGTGGATCCTATTGTAGGATTATGTAACTCGATGTTTGGGGGCTCAAAACCCATCTCAAGGTCGCTGCTCATGAAAGAAACCGGGACCTCTAATCGACTGATGGCACAAACGCCGACAGATTTCCTCAACACACCTGTGGAGGGCCCGTCACAATTGGCGCAGCGACCGCAGTGACTTTTCAGAAATCGCAGTCACAATAGAGTACGGGCTGCGACTGGATGCGGTTGATTTGGATCGTGTCCAAATGCGAGCGGTGCAAGGAAGGAAAGGCTGGTGAGCGGCTGGTGAGCGAGTGTTTCACGGGCCACAGACATTGATTGCGGGCGGCCGTGCGTCGCTGCTGCCGATCATGCGTCAAAGCGTGCAGACGTCCTCCTCGTCTTCCACGCTAAACTTCGAAGGGACATGTCGACAAGATGCCACCCAGGAAGACCAACGCGGCGAAAGTAAAGGTACTCGCCAAAGCCACAGTGAAGACCAAAAGGGGGAAGAGGAAACGGCGTCTAGCCTCTACAGCAGGAATCGCACGAGGCTGATAGTGGCGCTCACCAGTCGCTCACCGTCTGCGCGACTGAGACGATTTATCTTTCACCATTCTCGCGACCACCTGCTGCGGCTATATTAAGTCGCAATCAACCTCCACTGAATTTGGTGCATGCACAGGGGAAGGGAAATGCGGCGCTTCTGCAGACGACTTATCAACTTTTTTCAACAAAGAAACTAACAGCAGTGGACTGTGAGAGGAGCCTCTGGTGGGAGACGGTCAGAACGTGAGGGAGAAACTTTAGTTGTTCAGCTAAACATGTGCTGGAAAGTTACAGCGCTGCAGCAGAATGACAATAAGCACCTTTACCATCTTTACCTTAATGACTTTGCAAAGTGAACACATCGTAATTAGTGTTTAAAAGCGTCACAACTGTAAAGTGAGGAGCCTTTTCTCTCCATCCCTCTCTCAGAGCAACATTGTGTGCTCACATAAGAAGCACATCATGTCAATTAGTTTAATCTTTATTAAGGACACATGTACGAACACATGATCCGTAGTTAAATTAAAAATAGAGAATATGGAAATGTATAAAATACTGCAAATAATTACAGCAACATTGGCAGTAAAAAATATAAGCCCAATCAGTTCTCTAACTGTAGGTCACAAAAAGGCATCAGGCCACTGACTCCACATTATTTATGTCTCACTGAGCTGATCTCAGAAACCAGAGTCTGTAAAATGGCATTTGGAGAGTTGCCAAGTCTACACATTCATTGATGTATTTATTACAGGGTCATTGAAAATGAACAGTTTGTAGCTGATGCTCATCATCAGCTCCAGTCCCTGGTTGGGCCTTTCTACACTAAATTAAAATGACATTTGTTGTACATTTTGCATTTCTTTCTAAATAGGTTAACAGACAGAAACTGGACCTGACTCCTGAAAGATCATTCACTGATGCCCTGAATCAATTTACCTAAACCAAAATGAGATTAATTACAAAAACACTAATTGTCTAAGTCTGTCATTCTAATTTAGAAGCTCAGCAAATGTTTAGACAATTGGAAACCTCTGGAAGCTTAAAAATGTGCAGATAGGTCATGTACAGTTAAGGTATATTATAGCAAACACTAAAAAGTTGCAAAATCATAATTGACTTAATAAAAAAGGCTTGGGTTTTGGCCCCAGTCCAAATGAGTTTTAGACCTCTGCCCTTGACCCAGACATTATGAATTTCTCTGGAAAATGGCAAAATATAGAAGGCTGGTGTATAATTGCCTCTGAAGGTTTGGTCCCTTTTGGAAAGTGAAATGTACGGATAGAGGACTGCAGCAGTTTTGGGACCAGGGATTTCTTACCTAACAGAAATCATCCCAAGAATCAAAAAAAAAAGGTGCTCCACTCCCAGTCTGACATGCAGCCTATTTTAACCTCTGACCTGAGCGCATTTTCTCCAGTTCAGCTTTACCCAAATCTAAAAGCTTCTCAACTGGAGAGCAACAGCGTAACGCCTCATTTGAAAGCGAATACCTACAAAAGTGATGGTAACTTTTTTGTCACCTTGTCGCCGCTTTTTCGTCACATTTTTGCTGCGTTTTCATCCTCGTTTTTGTCGCTATTTTGAAGCTTTTTTTTTTAAGTTTTAGAATTGGGAGAAAATGTGCTCGGTTCAGGTGGAGGTTAAGAGGTTAAACTGTGGGGCATTTGTTCTATGTGATTTTCTGATTGCCATATTAAAAGAGTTTGTCAGAGTCAACAGCTACTAGGGAAACCGTTTGTCCTCCTTTATTGTACAGTAATGATGTAATGTTTTGACAAAGATCTGCATAAACATTATTGCGTTTGGCCCTTTGTCTTTCCCTAAGAAACATGGAGGCACATATTGAACTATTACAACATCTGGTAAAATAAGTTGTAGTGGAGTTCCTATTCTTAAATCATTTTTTTGTCTTGTGCAAATTACTAAAACAATCGTGCTTGACAGCGTGCGACGACCATTTCACTCTCATTACATAACAGACCCCATAATTATGTCTTTCTGTGTTGTTTTTATTAGTTCTATCCTTTCAACCATTTTCTCCCCTGTTTCATGCATCATAAATTACAGTAATCTCGCTGTGCCTGTTGCGAGGAATTACCCGTTTCGCACCACAGCAGCTACAAAGAAAAAAACACCTTTTCTTTTCGCGTGCGCATGAATCTCAGCTTGTGGTCTCGCGTACCAAACAGAATCGTACTTTCTGTCCCTGTCCCTGCTGAAGGATGGAGATAACTGAACATAAAGGGGAGGAATCGGTGTTTTTTTTTTTTTTACTTATTGATGCGTTTCTGAAATCCAACGTCTGTCTCAGCGTGAATCTCAATAGCCCCCAGTCAAACATGGCCTCAGCTTCTTTTTAACTTCAAAGAAACTTTATAGAAAAAGAAACTTATCTGTGTGATGACCACGTGTGTAGGAAGTTTACGCCACGTTTTCCAGTTACATAAGAGGCGGTCAGAAAAAAAGCTACATTTAGTGACATTTACTTGGAAAACTCTGCGCTCATTAAGCAGACAGAGCTGCTTAGGAAAACACAGTTAAGTAATGAATACCTATGTATCTTGTTTAGATAGAAATAGTATCTTTTAGTATCTCGGTATCATTATTTATGTACAACGCTGGGATTTGTAGAAAGTGGTTCTTTACCTTAGGCCAGGGGTTCCCAAACTTTTCAGGCCGCGACCCCCATAATCAATCAACCCGCCTGAACCCGGCGCATTTTCTCCAGTTTGGCTTTGCCTAAATCTAAAAGTTTCTTGAAAAAAAGTGTCAAAATAGCGATGAAAACGTAACAAAAAAGCGGCAAAAACACAACTGAAGAGAGATGAAAAAGCAACAAATAAGTCACAAAAATGCGATGGAAAACGGACGAAAACAAGACAAAAAAAGAATTTTATTAAGCGATGAAAAAGCAACAAAAACACGACGAGGAGACTACAAAAAAAAAGAGATAAAAAGAGACCAAAACACGACAAAAATTTGATAAAAATGCGGCAACGACACGACAAAAAAGTTAGGATCAGTTTTGCAGGTCTTAGCTTCCAATTAGCCATTACACTGGCCAAGAAGCTTTTAGATTTGAGTAAAGCCAAACTGGAAAAAATGTTGTTGGTTAGTTGGTGTTAATTTGGATACTGTATTTTGATATTCAGCTTCATTTCACAAAAATATGCTGCACGCAATAAAAAATACCACAAATTCAATGTCAGCAATGTAAAAAATGTTGTCTCAAAATCATCTTGCGACTCCCAATTTAGTGTCCCGCGACCCTCCGCCTTAGGCCGCGATTGTGAAGTTCGGGCCCCTTGTCTTGTTTTGACGAGGGAGTAAATAAGTGCAGTATTACCGATCAGCCTATTCTTTTGACTGCGAGTCTTTCCAGGGAAGATATGGCGATTTAAACGCAGTTTAGTGAGTTTACCAGGTTTCCAACAGTCGTAGTCTTCATCTTTGTAATTATACACCATATTTATACATAAATATAATAACAATGTGAAAGTATTCTAAAAGTATTCAAAGTGTTCAGAATACAGTACTCTAATTAAACAGAGTAACGGAATACGTTACAAAATACATGCAAGTATTCAGTACTCAGTAACTAAATACAATTTCAAAGTATTCTCCCCGACACTGGGCACAACAGGGACCTTCTGCACTCACCTTATGTTCCACCATTTGAAGTGAACATATTGTGTCTCTAAAGTGGAAATTAAGATAAAATAATCCTTTAAATGGCGCTGATACAGAGATTATTGCACTTAGTTTTGCAAAGGGGGGTTATTGCACATGAGTTACTTTACAGTCTTGTTGTACAATCTAACAGCATTTGGGATGAAGGTCTTGCGGTAGCGCTCCGTCTTCCATGATGGAGGTGAGCTTGGCTAATACCCTCCTTCCCTCACCTCCTCCACAGAGTCCAGGGGGGAGCCCAGGACAGAGCTGACCCTCCTGACCAGCTTGTTCAGTCTGTTCTTGTCCCGCTCTATACTGCCCGAGGCCACAGTCATAAAAAGTCCTGAGCAGAGGCCTGCTCACTCCGAAGGACCTCAGTCTCCTCAGAAGGTGGAGGTGACTTTGGCCCTTCTTGTACAGGGCGTTGGTGTTGTGGGACCAGTCCAGTTTATTGTTGAGGTGAACACCCAGGTACTTGAAACTGTCCACCTCCTCGATGTCCTCCCCCTGGATGTTCAGCAGTGTGTGCGTTAGTGACTTCCTCCTGATGTCGATCACCATCTCCTTCGTCTTACTGGTGTTCAAGCACAGGTGGTTGCGCTCACACCACAAAGTCTATGATCACCGACCGGTACTCCAGTTCGTTCCCCTCAGACACGCAGCCCACAATGGTGGAGTCGTCGAAGAACTTCTGCAGATGACAGCTGTCCGTGTTGTATGTGAAGTCCGATGTGTAGATGGTGAAGAGAAACAGTGAGAGGACGGTGCTGCAGACGACAACCTCAGGCTCACGATGACGATGAGCCTCTCCATGGTCTTCATCAGGTGGGAGGTCAGGGCGACTGCTCTGTAGTGGGCTGGTTCCCTGGTGTGCGCTGATTTAGGAACCGGGATCACAGGACGGGGACCTTCTCCAGCTGAGGCTCAGGTTGTAGATGTGGCTGGGGACCTCGGAGAGCTGGGCTGTTTCCCAAAGCTGGTACCTTGCCTTGCCTTGGTCTAAAGTGGGCGTGGTCAGGCAGCCACATCATCACTCGCCGCCCAAGTGCTGTTCCAATGTTCAAGTCGTCTGAAGGCATGTGTCCTCCCTTTGGTTAGCATGTGGCTAATATACCAAGGATGCATCAGTGTAGCCTTCACTGTCTTGCTCAAGCCAAAATGACCCATAATGGACCACAGCTCTCAAGAAAAGAAAAAAGATTTTAAAAAAGTAGGGCTGGCTTGTGTGACTTGTTAAAGCACTTAAATTCCTCTTTTTAACAGAAAAAAAAAACATACTTTGACTAGTTTAATGGCTCGGCAGCTAGTGTTCATGTTACTTGTACCGGTAGTCTTTTTAACAACAAGGCAATGTTTTTGTCAGGATATGGTCAAATATTAAATTTTAGGTTTTTGCCACTTTAGTCAATAATAGAAAATAATTTGTTTTGTTAATTTGAAATTTACATAATTTTATTCAAACATTAAAGCAAATGTCAAGGCTTCATGGAGCAACAAAGGACATGATTTGTTTAATTTAATTTAATTCAATTTAACTGATATAAGGCATTTTCAAATGTTCATTTCTAAAGATTTTAGTCTCCCTTTTGAGTTTATTTCAGATCCGTTTCATCATCTCTGACTGCTTTTAATTATTTATTTTTAGTAATATAACATAAATGCCTTTTTTATTTTGTAATGCCTTTACCTCTGATGTGTGTTCCATTAGGAAGGAAGTGAGTTTGGAGGCACTGCCTTCAACACCAAGGCAAGGCAAGGCACCTAGGCTTTGGGAAACAGCCCTGGTCTGCACAGGTCCTGGGACTTATGCCGTCTGGTCCTGTAGCTTTCCTCTGCTTCAGTCGCCTCAGATCCAATCTGTCTCCAAATTGAGGAGTGTCTTGTGTTTACTGAGACAATAATTGACAAGTCACACTTTAGAGCTGCCTCCCCCTCAGTCACATGTAATCACAGCTGCTCAGAAATGCCATTACTTTCCTGATGCAATGTTCCCTGCACAGGAACATTCATTGTGTGTAAGTGAATAGACTTGAAACAACAATGGTTTGGTGCTATTTGTCAACTTCCAGTAAAATGGAGGTGTACTTTTCTTCTAAAAGCCTTTATTTTCTCCTCTCGTATTTGTCATTTCTTGGTTCACTCAGCATTTAATGAAGGTTTGTGTTGGTGCTTCTTAAGTGTCAAATGCACATTACACAATAATGTGAATAATGTATGCTGAGCGGTTAAATGTACCTCTCAAATATTGGCCAAGTGCAAAATATACACTCAGTCTTTCCTCTAACCATTGAATTCCGTTTGTTTTATGTCAGAGTTGACCAGGAAACGGTCGGACTATGTTCTCTTCTGCGGCGGGATGTTTTTCCTGCTCATGTATATTTTGTGTAAATCACTGTCTCAAACTGAAGCAGCCCATTCTCCACAAAGATTTAATGTTTCCCTGAAGTCACCAATAACTTGTTTTGTAAACAGCGCGTTGTACGCTTGTGCAATGACAATAAAGCACTTACTTACTTACTTAAACTCACCGGTAGTTGAGCGAGGCAGAAGGACGCTCTCCTCCAGTGTTGTATCCACCCAAAAACGATTGAAGTCAGCAGAGTGCAGAGCCGTGGGAAGACATTTTAGTTTCACCAAAACGCTTTTTCTGTGCATTTTACTATTTATTAATATTGCCTGCAGTTCGCAAATTATCCACCAGGGGGTGCTGCAGCGCCCTCAGCACCCTGGGTTCCCACGGCCTTGGCAGAGTGGGACCTCTTTAGGATCCAATAGATGACCAAGGCGTTGTTGTTGTCGATGGACATCCGTTATGCAAACCCTGTCGTCAGGAAGTTGCAGCAAAAGGCGCTGATATCGGCTACGTCGAATATAAACTACATCTTGGAGATAATCCTTCGCTGTAAATGTCCAGGTCAAGGTAACGAACTGCATAATTCCCAAAAAAGTTGTCCAAATGTTCGGAAATAGCCGCCACAACTCCGCTCTGCTTCAGCAATAGAAAGGAAAGCTGTTCAAATAATTAAGCAACAGCATAACTTTTGAGAACATAAAACCTAGCCTAGCTTGTGGCCTAATAATATATAGTAAAAATAATTATGATAATTATGGTCATTATAAAGAAGTAAAGTTGACATTGTTTTGTATTATTCAATGTAGGCCTTTTTATTTTAATGCAAAACAATCTTTATTAATTTTTTTTAACCGTGAATGTTTACAAGTATTAAAAAGCTTTTTAAAGACAGAAACTAAAAATATCAGTTCTTTCCTTTAATTCGGTTAATAATCGTGAATAATCGTAAAATTGAAATATTTTCTTTCACAATAATCGTGACTCAAAAAAGTCTGGTTGAAATTGCAAAGCAAACCCGTTTGAAGTACCAGGGGACCCTCCTATAATCCTTGTTAAATGGAAAACCCTTTTAGATGTAACTCACTTTTTCACTTGCTGCGGCTTCCTGTAGAAAATAAACAAGCCAACTCTTAAAGGAGGCTCGTGGTGTACGTATAGGATGTGAAAAAGCTGGATCGGTGCATCTGCATATGTTTTGCGAGCTGTTTCATGTTGCGTTGTGAAAGAACCGGCGATTTACACCCCTCGTTTACAATGTTTATTTGTTACTGTAATTTGGACACCATTTCTGGCCGTTTTAAATGTCAGGTATTGTGCAAAATCTTATTGTAAGAGCTTTTTACCATGTGACTGTGTTGTTCTCTCATCAAAAACAGAAAAAAAAAGAGTTGTGTTTCGAGCCATTTGCGCATCTTTAAGTAATCCTTGAATCTTCTCCAGTGGGTATTCTTCGCTCCGCTCAGCTCAGCGTAATCCTCTCATCGTGAAGCGAAAACACTCGCCATAACTTCAGGAAGAATCAGGAAGTGAAACTACTGAATATGTTTTAGCTGTATTAGATCAATGTCTAACCAGCAAAGTGTAAGACAGTCATAAAGATGTCAAATACCAGCAAAAAGCATAATACTTGCTCTTTACGGACCAGTTCTTTATTCATTGATGATTGTAATTTTCAGTTTATCATTACTGTCTCAGTTTGAGAGGTCTAGGAAGTCACATGACTCATAAACACTGATTTGTTTTATTGTAAGAGCGCTGTGTTTGACGTAAATCTGATTATCATTTATGAGAACAAGCTGAAATAATGGCTCTGGGAAGTCATTTCTTCAAAACAATAGGAACCCTTTCAATAATTTACAACATATTTTACCAATGTTCTTTACCTCTCAGTCTGTCAGTCTCTTGTGCATTTAACTTGAAAACGGAGACGCAAGAATGTGTTTTGAACGACACTTTCTGTTCTGCGCTGCAGACCTCTTAATCACGCAGATTCATTCAAATGGAGATGTCAAAACTATTACTGTATTTCCGTTTTCTTGGCCTGCTCTCTTTCTGCTCTCTGTTTGTTCTCCTGCTCTGGTGGTTTGTTAATGCAGCTGTGACATTATAAAATGTGTATTTTTAACATTGTTTTTTCCATGTGAGTGCTGTTATAATCAAAATACTTTCAGCGTGAGTGAGTGCGTGTGAAAATACAGCGACTCAGAGGTTTTGGTGCTAAAGCATTTGGAATTATTCAGTGTATTGTAAGCATTTTTTTTGACCCACTTTTGCGAGTCACTCAATTGTTTACCAACATTTTGTGAGCTCTGATCAGTCACCGTCCCACATTGTTTAAATTACAAATGTAGTGGGACTGGAGAGGATTCCAGCCCTATCCTGGTTTGGCCTGTGGAGCGTAGGAGTGTTTCTCCATTAGTGACACATGCTGCCGGCCCATATTTAGAGAGACTGTGAGCTGAGTCACCTGGTGACATTAACTTGTGTTTGTCGTGGTTGAACCAGAGGTGTCTGCCTGTTTACAGCTGCGATGAAGTAATGCTCCACACTCTGGTCCTGAGGGAACTGTCGAAAAGCTGTGTGGTGCTGCATAAACAAAACATCAGTGCAGAGGAGGTGTCCAATTTAGGCTCTCAAAATGTCTTCCTACACACGCTTTTGCATAAAGTTTGGTTTGATTTAGATGTAAAAAGCACTATATAAAAATGATTCCCGCCTTTACTAGTACCACAGTTTGAGTACTGGTTATTTAGCGTATAATTTACAAACTAGAGCCGTTAGATCTAAACGCTTAGATGTCGACCGATATATCAGCCGGCCATTATATCTGGCTGATACGATATCAGCCAATATCGTGCCAATTAAAGGCCGATATATCCGGAACCAAAAGTGACAGCTCTGTTTTTGTTTTGTTTTTTGCATTGGGAAGAGTTCAGTCCACAGACTGTAAAAAACAGTGTTTGCTCACTCCTCCCCGTGCTTTTTTTTTTGGTAACTGCTGTATTGCGTGTTTGCCGCTTTTTTGTCACATTTTTTAGTTGCGTTTTTGTTGTTTTTCGTTTTCATCCTCCTCCTACCTTGCTCCGATCGAGCATGTTCCTGAAAAAGGCGGGATCTTCATTGTAGACTCGGCCCTCGCGGCCCTCGCTTGTTCTGCCGCTGCTAGATGGAGGTATTGCAACAATGGCGGCCCCCTGTGTCGTAGTCACGGAACTCTGCCATTGGTTCAGCCCCACAACTTCCTTGGCCTCACATCGCTGTGAAGATCAACCACAAGTTTTTACACCTCGGATTGTATTTCATATATTTTATGTCGCAGATGGTGGCGCAGTTGGTAGAGCGGGTCGTCTCGTGATCGGAAGGTTCGAATCCCTGCTCCTGCAAATGCGCACTGTTATTGTGTCACTGGGCAAGACACTTCACCCTACTTGCCTCCAGTGTCTGTGCTTGGTGTATGAATGAGTGTGAATGGGTGACTGGTTCCTTACTGTAAAGCGCTTTGGGCTTGATAAAGGTAGAAAGTGCTATATAACTTGACTAAGTTAATTGCTGCTATTTTGTTGCTCTTTTTATGCACTTAGGCGATTACAGTCTATTTGAGAATGGTAATTGTTTGAAAAAAACTAATTCGAAACCGGTCTGGCCTTCGAGGAAAGTTAAAAAACCCAATGTGGCCCTCGCATCAAAAACATATCTGGTTTAGAAGCATCATACACAGGAATATACACGAGACATTATTTAAAATATCAGCCTTAGAAAAAACATCTACCAAACACCATCTTTTAATGCAACTTCGAATCAATGGATATTATATTTACCATTATGGTAAATGGTCTCAACTTATAACGCTTTTCCATCTACATTAGGCCCAAAGTGCTTTACAGCAGTGAACCAGTCACCCAATCACACTCTCAATCATACCCCAATGTACGCAGACACTGGAGGCAAGGTGGGTGAAGTGTCTTGCCCAAGGACACGACGACAGTGGGCACCTTCTGGAGGCGGGATTCGAACCCCCGACCTTTTGATCATGCGACGACCAGCTTTACCATTTGTGCCACTGTCGCCCATATACACTATATTATAGCAACTACTGCACTGAGTTAGGGTTGATTTGATGCTGATAACACAGTACAGATGTAAACCATGGCTGTGGCAAATACAGATGTAAACCATGGCTGTAGCAAATACAGATGTAAACCATGGCTGTAGCAAATACAGATGTAAACCATGGCTGTAGCAAATACAGATGTAAACCATGGCTGTAGCAAATACAGATGTAAACCATGGCTGTAGCAAATACAGATGTAAACCATGGCTGTAGCAAATACAGATGTAAACCATGGCTGTGGCAAATACAGATGTAAACCATGGCTGTGGCAAATACAGATGTAAACCATGGCTGTAGCAAATACAGATGTAAACCATGGCTGTGGCAAATACAGATGTAAACCATGGCTGTAGCAAATACAGATGTAAACCATGGCTGTGGCAAATACAGATGTAAACCATGGCTGTAGCAAATACAGATGTAAACCATGGCTGTGGCAAATACAGATGTAAACCATGGCTGTGGCAAATACAGATGTAAACCATGGCTGTGGCAAATACAGATGTAAACCATGGCTGTAGCAAATACAGATGTAAACCATGGCTGTGGCAAATTTTCCCCTCCATTAAACACAGCATGTACGTTTATGTTTCCTCTTTGGTGCCTTTTTACAGGCTTTGCTATTATTTTTATTCACACATTGTGGTATTGGTATTGGCGACTGCTCAAAGCCCAGGTATCGGATTGGATAAAGTTTAAAGCAGATTCATCAACTCAAGTAAACTTGGGTACTTTTGAAAGGAGAGCATCCATCACTGGCCCAAAAGTCAGTGGTGCAATCCCTGCTTCCTCCAATACTTACTGCCATCGTGTCCTGCAGCAAGACACTGCCGTGCCTTCAGTGTCTTTGTACACTAACCTGCTGATCTGGCATTTAACAGATGTTCAACAAGCACGGTATTTAGACATTTCTGATTCTGTCCTGTGTGCCGTTTATCGGGTATACGTCACACATGTGGTGTCTGTGTTTAGGCATACGGGACCTTGAATTTACATTTGATCTAAAAACATTCCAACATTTCTATTTTTGGCCTTGTGCTGCGGTGGACTCAACTCAAGCTCGGCCAACCTTTATCTTGCTTTCATTGTGAGATAACAAACTTAAACTCCCCTTGGAAAGAATCTCTGTTGAATTCTCGTCTCCTCAGAGCTATAAATGGTACAATGTCAGCTCACCGTCTCCGGGCAGAAAAAGCTTATACTCTACATTCAAGGTTTACCTCTTCATCAGGTTTTTAAAAGCTCAGTGCCACTGGTATAAAAGGCCGTATGAAATATCTGTGTGCTTAAAAGGATTTCAGTTTATAAATAAGCTTTATTTTCATGTCTTTATGACCTCCTGATAGAAGCATTAACATTTAAGAGAAGACAGAAAGAATCTCTTAAGTTTCTAACATTTATACAATGTTGGAAAGTTTAACATCTTTACCTCATTACCTTGGGTTCAACATATTGGCTCTTTTGAATGGGTTGATTGGGAAAATAGACAGATCTTTCTCCATTCAATTTAACCAGATTTACCCCAAACAAAGAATCAGCAAAACATCCGGGCAGGCAACACAAGTAAAACTGAAAATTATTTGTTAGACAGCAGTCAGGCAAAACCTTTCTCACACATGTGCTTTTCAAAGGGTAAAAATCAGTCTCATTGTACTTTAAAATACTTAAAAGTCCCCAGGTTATGAAAGAATTATAGCCTAATAAACAAACTTGACGTCTAAGGGCCAATGTTGAAATCCAGTGAAATCAGAGATCATCTTCAAGTGAGCAAGACAGGAAGTGGTGGGTTTAGGATCATTAGAAAAGTGGGAAGCTTTTAGGAGACTATAAAAAGATAGGGACTTTATTGATCTCACAATGGAGTAATCCACTTGTTACATCAGAAGGAACACTCGGGGGGGGGGGGGGGGGGGGGCAAATGTGCAATCGAGTAATAGTAACTAGGTTTCGTAACTAGTTTAATATGTTTCGAAACTGTGGCCATTTCCTGAATTAATAGATCTCAGAAAGCAGTGTAAAGAATCACAAACCCCTTTTAAATTGAGGTTAGTGCTTTGAGAGTTTTGAACCATCATCTGCCATAGACTTTTGAGTATTCTTTAATAAAAAAAAGGGTGTGTTATTGATCGGGTCTTAGATAATATGAGTTATCCCGCTGTCGTCATAAAGATTCTATGTAAAAATGAGTTTATTTGAATGACTTTTGAAATGAACGGATACCAAAGACTCTGCCCCCTTGTAATGATCATAATATATTATATAACAAGTCTGAACACATGGAGGGTAAAATCAGTTAATTAAAACCCCCAGTGGTGAAAAATGTGTACAAATGATTGATGCTCTTTAGTCACTTGCTTGTAAATGTGACTTTTACACGATACCACAGACTGGCCGTTAGTTTGATCAACCCCCGTTCACCGCCCTGTATTCAGCTGTGAGACCTTGCACCGTCGGGGTGTCAACTCATTGGGATCATTTGTTGAAACGAGATGGAAGACTACACTGTGGCGGCCACATGTTTTACACACCTGCTCTCAGCGCTCCTCTGTCTTCCTGAAGTGACTCAGAGTCTCTGTTAATAGCAGCAAAGTCTCTCGTCACATGCCCATATTCAGACAAGCAAGACGGGGCTAAATTAAGGCCACTCGTGTTCAGTCATTCGCTCAAGTGTTTTCCCCTAAGTGAGTGTTTGTCTGTGTGTTTTAGGCAAATTATCGCCCATTCTTGCGGCAGATTCTGGAGGAAGTCTTCCACCCGGACCGCCCCGAGTGTCCCGACATCGAGCACATGTCCGGGGGCCTCAAGGACCTCCTCAAGACCGGCTTCAGCATGTTCATGAAGGTGAGTCGACGTTTACATACAAACCAATGAGCTAATATATTGACAAATTACTGTTAACACAATGATCGATGAACCGGTTTATTTCGCCAAATTACTACCGTATGGGGGCGACGGTGGCGCAGATGGTAGAGTGGGTCGGCTCATGATCGGAAGGTCGGGGGTTCGAATCCCGCCTCCTGAAGGTGCACATTGTCGTTGTGTCCTTGGGCAAGACACTTCACCCTCCTTGCCTCCAGTGTCTGCGTACACTGGTGTATGAATGAGAGTGTGAATGGGCCCCCTATGAGAGACCAACAGGCCCGTTTGGAACCGTTTGGAACCATGAGGCCGTCCTCCCGTGGACCCACCACCTGCAGGAGGAGCCATAGGGGCATGGTGCTATGTGACTTGGGCAGCTCCAACAGCTGCCCCCACGACCCGGCAACGGACAAGTGGGAGAAAATGGATGGATGGATGGACTACCGTATAAATATTTTAGTGCACACCGTCTAAATTAAAGACACATATTGACCAAAAATTGGTTCAGTTGTATCCATCATAGAGGTCGAGTCATATGGGTGGTTCTAAGGCCGATGCTGATATGCACAGCTGATATTTTTGCCCAATACTCCTGACTATGACGCTTCTAAACTGCACAATGTGTCACTGTTGAACTGTGGCAGCAGGGGGCGCTGTTTTTTATGTTTAGTAGGTACTTCAGACAGAGCTTGTTTTAAAGACGAAGACAAAAACAAAAACCGGTAAGTCTGTATTTCAATAGCAATAGTCAACATAAGAGGCAACAGGCCTAGGAAGTAGCAGGAGGGTTCATTTTAATGCACGGACTTTGCTCCTGTCAAAGGTTTAAAAGTGCAATGAGAGTTAAAATGGTGCAACCAATGAAACGAACAACAGTAAAAGGGAATTAAATTACTTTTATTCTATGGAATCAGCATAAAACAATAAATAGGCCCACTTTATAAAAGATTTAACACCGGTGGGTCCTGCTGGCTCCCCCGCCGCGTCAACAGCCGATGTTGAAAAATCCCCAAATATGATAGTCCTTGTTAAGCCACTTTTTTGTCTCGTTTTGGGGGTTTGTGTGTCGTTTCAACAACGTACACTCCATTGAATCAAAGCAAAATCAAATTGTGTCAAAACAAGCCTTAGTTAAAAATGTTAGGTCAGGTCCCAAACAAGCAAACACTTAAAACTGACCTTTGGCACATTTTGAAGTTACTATGCACTTTTGGTTTCATCCAATGGACTTAATGTACCATAATGTTCTTTTCTTTATTTTGCTCCAAGCACTTGGGTAACAAAAAATTAATAGTGTGTTAGTTCTCTCCATGTTGTTGCTGTCATTACATATAGCCACTAATGGTGTCTTATTAAAATGTCAAATGCTACAAACCAAAGCACTGAGGACTTTCACTGCGGATGAAAATGGAAAAGGTAACACGCTGCCTCCAGGTAATGACGGGCAGTAATTTACTGAAGTGCATTAGGACGATTAGCAGTTATTTTTGAGGGAATGGAAACAATGGTGAGGTAGGCAATCCGCCTCTCATGCAAAGACAATAGTGACTCATTACCGCTTTGCAATTAAGGCCCTGGGGGATTTTCTAGACTTGTCCAGCAGCATAACCAACTCCAAACAAAAAAGAAAGAAAAAGTGGACATCGTATTCCGGGTCTTGGTCGTGTTGATCTAACCGTGAATCCGGGAACAACATGAACTGTCGGTTTAGCTCATGAAGCCAGGATTCTTGCACATCTCAAACCTGCTCATAAGTCACAGAAATTCATAAAGCCAAGTTCAAATAAGTTTCAAATATTGTGGAAAAACAGGGATTACTCAAGAAGCTTTGGCAGCACCACATATTTGTTTTCCTAAAAGCAGACAGTAAGTCCAGGCTACAGATGTTTTTTTTCACCGTCTTCTGAAAATGTTTGGTTTCAGAACTCGGAGGAAAAAAGACCATTTTTGCTAAAATGCTAAAATGATTTGACCCGTGTCTTCACTCTTTATATAATCTCTTACCAGGTGCATTTACTCCAGTTCAGATTTACCCGAATCTAAAACCTTCGCGACTGCAGTGTAACGCCTCATTTGAAAGCTAAGGCCTACAAAACCGATGGTGACATTTCTGTTGCGTTGTCAACCCTTTTTTTTTTTTTTTTTTTAAGCATTATTGTCTTTTTGAATTTTTTTTTATCGGGTTTTTGTCATTATTTCCTGCTTTCTTCATCGCTTTTCTCCCCTCGCCTTCTGACGCTATCTTATCGTGTTTTTGTCACATTTTTTTTTCTCCACCTTTTAGCCGTGTTTTCGTCGCTTTTCTGGCGCGTTTTTGTTGCGCTTTTTTGCCTCTTTTTTGTTGTCGTATTTTCATCCTTGTTTTCGTCGCGGTTTTGACACTTTGTTCAAGAAGCTTTTAGATTTGGGAAACTGTGAGAAAATGTACTCTGTTACGGCGGGGGTTAAGAGAATAACCAGTTGAGTCAGGACAAAATGACTGTGGTGACCTGGTTTGATGTCTGCAACGGACACTTTTGTGATCGGCCGGATTCTTGCAGACTGACATAATGTGCGGTGTTGAACTGCATAGCGGCCATTTCTCGTATACATCATAGAAATACTCGGCTTTTTGCCAACTGTCCTGTCATTTCCACGAAGTCGGAAGAAAATTTACAGTAGGCTACATCCGTTTGCTTAACTCATATCCCAGGCTACAGCCGACGTAGTTCACACAAATAAACGGGTCTGAAAGCCTTGTGGTCTTATTGGTCCTATGTGAAGTATTTCTGAGCTCCGAGTGAAAAGCTCTTGTGTCACAGTCCAGACACGGTGTAATGGAAGGGAGAGAAAATTCCTTCTGAAGGAAACCAACTAATTTCCTATTCCCCCGTAAGTGCTTGGGTTTCACATCAGTAACGGCTTTTTGATTTGAAAATGAGGCGCTTCAGTCCGCCTCTCTTTGTGCGGTTTCGTCTCCCGTGTTTTTTGCACTAATGGGATTTGTGCATTCAAATATGTGACGGATAAGAGTCCAGTGAGTGTTGAAATCACGCTCTCCTGCTCAGAAGATTGTTGGTGTTGTGTGCCTCAGACTGCGATCCAGTGTGACATTCATCTGGGCTCAATTACTCTGCTGCTGACCCAGAAGGAGGAGCGTCCCTGTTGTGTAACCGTGTCCTCGTTCTACACAAAAACTTGGCTTCACGAACTCAGGCAGATCGTAAACCTGCGTCTACCCTACATGCCATAAAAAAACTACAAATAAAAGAGCTATTTTTAAACACACAGACCGTGCTGCTAGCATAGGCGCCGATCCCGTGGGTGCTCCGGTGCTCGAGCACCCAGCCAAATCTTTGAGCACCCAGGCGAATTTACCTTGAATTCACAAAATGTCCATTAAAACTGTACTTCTCTCTCGCAACAGTCAGGCGCGGGTCCTACCATCATATACAAATGTGAATGTGACACTAAGCACTAAGTATCTGTAGCGTGGTCGAATGGTAACCTCGCCTGACTTTCATGCCAAAGGTCCCTGGATCGAGACACCCCTGTGACAATTTTACTTTCTTACAAATTATATTCCTAATACTTTATAGAAATAGAATTCAATCGGGCATATTGTTTTTCTATAATTCCAATTCATACGTCTAGGGAAAATATAATTTGGGCACGCGGGCAGTGTGTTGCTAGGTAAAAATCCTCACTGTCAATCAAATCCTTGATCTCATTATCAACATGATGCTCCGACGCCGTGTACGTAACTTCGGCCAAAAACAAAGCTCGTTTGCCGCCAATGGGCTAATGACCAAGAAGCTAATAAAACGCACTAAGATAACAATGGACAGATTTGTAATTAGAAAGAAATTGCATTTATCAGAAGATTCCACCAGCGAGGAGACTGTCTCCATTCATTATGAGACGGCCTCTACAACTACTTCTAGTGCCAACAATGGTGAGTTGCGCGCAGCGCACCAATGCATGTTTATTGCTTTCTCAAAAAATAGCCTCAGTCTATAAGATGATAGTAGACATTGCCAAGTAGCTTGCATTTCTGTTTAGGTAAATGTGAGGCGGTGTGCGTCACATGACAGTACCGGCTGACTGAGCACCCACGGGGAAAACATAAATCGGCGCCTATGGCTGCTAGTACACATATGCCAGAGCACTTTGTTCTCCGTGTTGTGGGTTTAAATCCCAGCTTCGACTATTTGCTGAATGTCTCTTCTCACTCTTCACCACGTTTTATTTATTTCTGTCTTGTCAAATAATGTGGGCGACTATGTGGGGGAATATTTAGTCTCGTCTCAAACCAAGAAGGTCCAGATTTGATTCACAGACAGTGTGGAGTTATTCTAAGATAAGACTTTATTGATCTCATAGTGGAGAAATTCACATGTTACAACAGCTCTCAAGAACAAACAGGAAGTGCAAAGAGTGAGGAAATGTGCATTCAAGGAAAGCAAAGTAATGTGCAAACAAGTAATAGTAAAATAACGGTGCTCTTTTGTACAATAAATATAAACTTTAAAAGAGGCAAAAATAGAATGAATCAAATCTATACTCCTCGTATTTATATTGGTTTATTGGTTTATTTGGTCGGGACAGTGCAAGTTAATGAACAAGCCACACCGGATTGTAGCCTTGGGCTAATTTCCATCCGTCGTCCCCATGCGCACTCTCAAACACACTCTCATTCATCCTGGCCTATTGTACATGTTTTTAGTGGTAGGGAAAACCGGAGTGCCCGGGGGAAACCTACGCAGACACGGGGAGAACATGCAAACTCCACACAAAAAAGGCCCCGTCCAGGTGGGAAACGAACCCGAACATTCTAGCTGTGAAGCACCTATGAGTTTCCCGGGGACCCAGTTTCCCCCAATGAGGCAAAACATGCACATCTCCAGAGATGGTACTTTTTATGGTAAGTTTCATTAAAACAATTACAATTAAAACCTCCAAGATTGACATTGTGAGACAGTGGTTCAAAGCCTAAATAAAGCTGGACAGTTTAAACCTCTCTTAAAGAGGCAGGTGTCGTAGCAAGTTGCGATTTTTTTAACTTATTAATTGTCCGTGAGAGTAAATACTACGCTGACAGAAAAGGCGAAGGGAGAGAGGGATATTGTACATCCAATTACACGATAGAAAGAATTGTTTTCACTCAAACTTGGCTGTAAATACTGTTTAAAGTGGCACTAGCCTGCAGTTACCTTTGCCTGTTAGCTTCTTCTTCGTGGTTCCATTAGTGTGTATTGCTGCTCCGGTCCGGTGGCAGTCAAGTTGGCAATCATGTGGTTTTCTGACCAGAGACACCGGGGGAGATGAAACACCCTCCGTCAAATGAATAATTCAGATGTTATTTGGTTAAGTTAGACTCCAGACAGCGAGGTTTAACGGGCGTATTGACCGGTTGAACACTCGTGCTAGCCCGGTGCAGTTTCCCCAAACTCACGCTACATCAGTTTCATCACTCGCTTCACAAACACATCCAAAACTGATGTTCCTCACCTTAAAGTTACTGGTCAGGCCCTTTGTACCGATGAAGACACGCTGTCCACCTGCCGAGGACCGCCAAAAGTGCTGTTCCTTCATGTGATAATCCGTGAAAAACTCCAAAGACACAATGCACGAGTGTCCTTGTGCTTCGTTTGGTCAAATCAGTCCGTCCAACGATAAGCCTCCAGTATTCTCACTTTAGCCGTTTTTCAGCGGTTTACAGAGACATGTTTACATTTAAGCCACTCTGAGGGGATGGTAGCGGAGCTGCATAAACACAGCTACGCAAAGCGGAGCAACGCGATACTGGCGCGGATAAAGCCAAAAAATATATTTTTTTAATAGAAAATAAGGCGCGGGTCATATTTAATTGTTTGCCCTCGGATCGCCTATTGAACAGGTCCAGTCTAAACTAGTAAATGTAAAGTCAATGAAAATTCCAAATAACCACTTTTTCAAAAGAATGAATGGAACCGACGCCCATGCTGTGAGCCCGGTCGCCCCCCTGTTCCTGACAGATTACCCTATACCTCACCATTACTCTTAACAACAGTGGATCAGAAAATGTTTTGGGTCAAGTATTTTCCCTCCCTTTTAAAACGCCTCCTGTGTGTTTTGACTTAAATTAATAGTTTTTATTTTTGAACACAGTGAAAAGCAGCTGATTCAGACGACCACCGCTGAGTGAGAGCTTTGCCCTGCGTAGTTCAATGTGACTAATTGCACTCGGCTTCATCGGAAAACAAACTGTGCGAATTGTCACAATCTTTGAACGGGGAGAAAAATGCTTTTACATTTGTGAGCCTTTACAATTAATTTAATTTAATTTAATGATTAAATCCCTCCACAGCGAAGACTATAGAGGGTCATTTATATAAATTGCTGACAGCGGGTGAAGTTAGAATTTACTCAAGTGCATTTACTTGAATAACTTTTAAGGCAGTTCTTTTAAGAGTCGTTTTTGAATGACTAATATCCAAATGAAAAAGAGGTTGTTTTTTTTCTAAATACCCTCGTACAGTCTGAAGGGATGGTCAGTCCCATAGGCTCCACTGTGGCCTAATTTCATCAGCCCTTGTCATCAGTGATCGACTTTAGCACTGATTAATCAGGACACATTCCTCCAAGTCTCCCGTCCCTCTCTTGTTTCTTCTTCTTCTTCTTTTGGCTCTTGTCCATTTCTTCCCTTTACATTGCTATACATATTCCTACATTATTTCTGTTGGATTCAGGTCAGCTCTTTCCAGCCCACTAAATGCATAAGCTCCAACCACAGCTGACACATCTAAGTATCTGCCTCAATTTTCATGTCATGTTGAAGCAAAGAAAAAAGTCTTTCCATTCTATATTATTTTCATATGATTATAGCTTGTGCACGTACGCCACGTACCGGACTATGATGAGGCAGACCTTGTACTTTTCCCATGTGGGTTATGTGGACTCTGCAAAACGTACCAGACCTCCTCTATTATATTGAACGCACTGAGGTATAACAATGATGTTCTCAAAGGCCCTGAATCATCAGACAAACATATCCTACAAACCACAAACATCCAGGCATGATGTTACTGACGCTTTCTGTGTTCTCAAAATAGAACTAAGCAACATGGAACTTGATATGTTTAAAGTTTTGTTAAAGAGGTCACAAAAGATCACAAGTACATGCATTATGAGGTTACTAATGCATGGATGGCCGTTTCAAAACCAGCTCGAGGACGACAGGGTTTTAATTTTGGCAAGAGTGCTCAGCTGAAAGAAGCTGGCCTGGATGACGGTGTTTATGTTTGTCTAATTTAGACAAAGGATCAGCCATCACCCCAAGTTTCTTAATATGAATAAGGACAGCCGACAGACCACGCTGTCATTTTCATGCAGGAGATTTCTCAGAATCTCAGTTTTATTTTTGCTTAGGTTCAGACAAAAATCACTCACCCATGAATGTACACGACTAAGACAGTCCTGTGGCATTTTTACTTTTCTTCTCTTGACTTTATAAAACGTGCCTCTGCTTTTTCTTTCCACTGCTGCCACTAATGTTTTAATTGAAGTACAGTTCGTCACGTTTTTTTTTTTCCACACAAAGCAGGTTCAAACTCTGTAAGGTCTTGCCGTCTGCCATCAATTTTTTTATGCCTCCAAAAATATCTCTAATTGTCAGGGAGAGACTTCCTTTTCTAACTTGATATTAAAAAAACCTGGCTGCCCTTTTCGAAACGTTATTTACCCTCGAAATCACAAGCCTTTCAGTCCAACAAACTCCTCCTCCTTGTGGCTCATGGGCTTTCCACACGTTGCCCCGCATGCTGCTTTACTCCACTCACACTACCACAAATGCACGTTGAATCCCACTCACTCCATCTCCACCGTTTCCTCGCTTCGATACACGTGTACCACCACTCTCGCCCAGGTACCGCCCCCCGCTGCTTGTGATTCACGGTCTTCCTACAGGGCAGCCAATAACAGGCAACCTATTACCCCCGGCGCCGTCCAATGGCGGCAAAGAGCGCGCCCCGCTGCTCGAAATTGCATGTGTCTAAAAGGTGACACCTACGGGAGCAGGTGAGGCGGCAGGAGGAAGGCAGTGGAAAGGGCAGGGAACGAGTGGGGTTTTGTTTACACCTGGTAGTGATTGTGCGAGTCCACGTGTCACGCCACCGGGAGGCTTGCTGTGTGGCGGAGGTGCCGTAAAATGGTAATTCAGCATCGGGGGAGACCGGAGTCAAGTCGAGCTGTGAGTCAAGGGTATGAGCAGGAGGGTAGAAAGGGACTTGTGTTGTGTTGAGAATGTCCTTTTTTTTGTAGATATATTTTGTAATGCCATGTTCCAACCCAGTGATTTGCACCATGTAACGCCTTTGCTCAATAGATGGAACAATAAGCTCCGCAGGCTCTTTGACAGTGATGTGACCATGAACCTTGAACCTTCATACATAAAGGATCTCTTCGATGATGACGAATAATGAGAGATAAGGCGTTTTGCAACCCTCTTTCCATAATATTATTATTATTATTAAGAAAATACTATGCATGTTCACAGGAGTCTATGGGCTTAAGCAGGGTTAGGTTTTGGGACAGGATTATGGGTAATCATATTACCATGTGGTAAATTAGGTGTCCCTTTTTCATGTAATGACCATGTTGTCACACTTTTAGGTTTCATGCCATTTCCATCCTATTGCCATATATTACTGTGCTTTATATTATAAATTACGTTGGGAAAAAAACACAAAACAGACTTTGTGACTATATTGCTGTTACTGTAATTTGTTTAGTTATTTTTAATTTTAAGAGAATTTGTCTTTATTTTTTTAGGTGAGTCGTCCCCACCCCAGCGATAACCCGGTGCTCTTCCTATTCCTGGTGGGAGGAGTCACGCCATCAGAGCTCCGCCTCATCAAAGAAGTCGTCTCCACCCTTAAACCTGCAACACAAGTGAGTATCCGAGAGACACACACTTTAGAGAGGAGGTATTTGTAAATTGTGCCTGATACTTCTTTAAACTATCATATTTTAGCCTTATCTCAAATGTTAATGCTCCTGGTCATGTTTAAAATGGGCAATGGGTGAACTCAGTTTCAAAAACAAATTGCAAATCTACTCATAATTGCCCATTTGCAAAAGCACCACCCCCTTAAGAAATGTTAGCTAGCTCCGGCAATATTTTAGCATATGTCACAATCGGGGAGAGGGGCGTGTTAGTGACTCTTTAGGCCCTCGCCTCTGGAACGACCTGCCGGAGGAGCTCAGGACCACAGAGAACGTTCATGTATTTAAGTCGCAGATTTAACATGAGATGTGCAGGCAGCGTCTGACAAACGCCCGAGGAGATGGCCTCTCAGGGTAGCGCTGAAAAAGGAAAACGTGCCAGATATTGCAGCGGCAGAAGCAGCATTTTTAGTGATGATGTCCAGCAACGACGGCTCATGAAGCTCTTGACAGATAGTAAACGATAATTAGCTTGGCTCAGAAGTTAGCAGGCAGGGTTTTTCAGCTTGTGTTTTGGCTTCGAAAGGGGAAAACCAGGTCTTGTTCCATCAGTTTTCTAGGAGGATATCCGGGGAATGTCTGTTAGCAACCGTTGCTATGCGGTATGATTGGACAATGGCCGTTTTGGAGCGAGGTTTGGTGAGAAGTCAATTGCAGTTTCCTCACTGTATGTTGAACAGTGCTGCGTTCTGCAATGGCCTCAAGCTTTCTTTATTTCATGTTAATCTTATGTAACGTTCTACATAACATTACTTAAACAAATGAATCGTTGTGTGCTTCTGAAATGGTCCAGTGAATAATGATGGGTTGTTTCAGCGTTTTATGTGCATTATTACCGCTTGCTTGTCTGCATAATGGAGTTTGATTCTGACCTGGATACTGTCTGCCGTTACTAACTAGCATGAAAACATAACGTTCAATATGCGTCCTAAAATAATGTATTGAAATATCAAACACTTTCACAAGTATCTGATCAATGCAGCTAACCTTGACCCAATGTCCACGACTTACAGGGTATAGTGTAATATATAGGGATGGGAATTGATAAGATTTTATTGATATCAATACCATCAATAATTTTAGCTATATATATGTAATATATTTAGGATTCTTATAACACTGTCACAAAGGCAAGTCCACAGACTTTCACCTGAGCGGCGGGGCATCTGGCTTGATTCTCTTGCGTAACAGTGACCTACATAAGCTGCACATCAGGTGTATATTACCTATTACCTATTATCACACTTACGCTGAAGGCTGTGTGCAATATCCTCATATTAACGAGCTATAAAATTAGTTTTGTGCTTCTACATATCTGAGGCTTTGTGAGAAAAAATAACTTGGTGGATCTAAAGCCGTTTGATTGTTGTTTACATTAACGTAACCATATTGCTTGTATAAAGAATGCGTTGTAAGTAGGCCTGTCATGATAACAAATTTGAAGTTCGATATATTGAGGCAGGAAAGTATCGCGATAAACGATATTATTGACTTTAACGATACTAGATACTGTTAACTCTCAGGCATAAAAATGACAGTAAACCTTTGCTCTAAAAGTGCATTATCATATCCTAAAATACCACACAAGCTGCAACAAGCATGAAATATAATGTATCTTAATTTGCTTCAGTTTTACCAAGTTTTACGAAGAAATAAACAAATGCTAATAAATGTACAGACATTAAATACCGAGCACAAAATTGTATCATTTATCTGTTATTTATTGAACGATAAGTCAGTATAGTAATTATCGTGACAGCCCTAGTGGTAAGTTTCAGCCACAACTTACAAATTGAAAAGTGCGCAGTCCCAGTCAGATGTAAACCCTTTAAATATCAAAATGCTTTCTGATCCTGTTTGTACCTCAGTAATGCCTGGGCCAATCCGCATGAAACTTTATATATTTGTATCTATATATTTACTCACCATTGGCCCCTTACCTTTATCTGAGATTTCAATCGATTTACAATAACTGAAGTTGACCAAAGTGCTGTACACAATAAAAAATACAATTTGAATTTGAACATCATTACAATTTAAAACACGAGTCCATCCTGTCATGGCTGCATGTACGGTACATGTGGGACACCTTTCTACTGGCTTTGTGTCTTCGGTGCTGATTTCTAATGCGGTCGGCACATGGATGTAAATCGTGCAGATCAATGCGGTGTGAGGCGCAGACACAGCACGCCGGGTGATGTGGGTTTTTCTTAATAAAAGGGTTTTAAGAAGGAGGCCACGGCAATGAAAGGCCTGACGGGATCAAAGCTCCGCAAAGGCGCTTATATAATAGTTTGCACATTCTGACCCCGGCTTTAGGCACGAACAGTCGGCTGTAAACACAAAACACTGCACAGTAATCCAGTAATGTAAATGTGTTTTATGAGGACGTTTATCTGTAACACTTCATG
Organism: Proterorhinus semilunaris; assembly: GCA_021464625.1. NCBI lineage: Eukaryota > Metazoa > Chordata > Actinopteri > Gobiiformes > Gobiidae > Proterorhinus > Proterorhinus semilunaris. The sequence goes on along the minus strand of CM038351.1, from coordinate 12,714,437 downwards.
AGCATTTATTCATGAAGCCTAATGAGCTCATCAAATCATCATGGTTTTATGGCCCTTATTATAAAGCGTTACCTTCTTACCATCCGACCTGAGCTCACGTCTGCCTCATTTAAAAGTGTGATTGACCCACTTCCCTCGTCTGTGCCGTTCTGCGTTGTAGGTGCTGGTTTTGGCGACGAGGCTCCTCAGACCGACAGACGTACCCGAGCTGCTCTTCGCCACGAGAAGACTCACCCCCGACCTCGGAGTGTGAAGAGGAACCTGCATCGGAAACGTACTCGTAATATGATGTGAGAGTGGTATGATACGGGTCGGGATGGTTTCCATTGTCCTGACGAGCCACAGTGTCCCGTTTTTCAATAAATTTTTGTCAGGACCAATACCAGAACGATACTTTTTCCGATACCTATGCAAAAATATTTGTCATCTAGAACCAGAAAACAAAACAATAATGTGTGGAACATATGAAAATTTAGAATATCGTGTTCATCTTCACTGTCAAGAAATGTGTGGGAAAACTGCATATAATTCTGGGGGGAAATTGGGGAAAAAGTGGGGCAAAGATATGGAATAAATGGGGAATAAATTGGAGGAAAAATTGATGCAAATGGGAAAAATATTAGTAATAAACAATGTGTAAAAAAATGTGGGGAAATGGGGCAAACATCGGGCAAAAAAAATCGAACAAATTAACATAAATAAATAAAAGAAATTGAGAGACAAATTATTTCTTTGAGCAGTAACTACCAAGTCACTTCCTTCAATACTGTCCCTGGACCAACAGCATAGCAGTACCCTAACCTTTTTTCTCATACCACACTGGTATTGTTTAACGGTACCTAGAACTACTCCCAACGGGGCAATTATTTCAGTTCAATCAATGCTGCCCCATGTAAAGCACATACAGAGAATCTTAAAAGTCATTGAATGAATTGTGCCAAAATCAAGGCCTTACATGTTAAAAAAAAAGACATGAAATAAAGTTGAAATTACGACATTGCTCGACATGTTTTACCGAATAAGTTTATCGAAAATGCCAAAATTATAGTCTACCACATATTAAGTCGCAGTTTTGCCTGAAACTGACCTTTTTTTTTGCTAAAAAAGTTGCCCGTTTAGTCCAATTCTCTTCCCTCTGTTTGATGAAACCTTTGCAAGTTGTAAGAAACGAGATATGCGCTGATTTTTTTGCGTTTTCAGGGATTAAAATGTAGTATTTGGGCATTAAAAAAACACCATTAAAAAACATTCAATTTGACTTGCCTGTTTAAACCATTAAGTTCCATGTGTCCATTGTTTCACGCTTAGTTAGCACACAAAAAAAGTCGATCTCAGTCATATGGATCTTAAGGGATTTTCCGATATATTGCGGTTTGATATTATTTGCGACATATTGTGCAGCCCGAGCCTAAACACTCAGCTTCATCGAATTTCCACATTCATCGTTAATTATGCTGTGATTCCCCAACAAGCTTAGATCCTATTCTAGTTTTCAATCATAGAAACTCAACTTGTGTGGCATTCTCAAGAAGTATATTGAAAATGCTGAAGCCTTATAGCGGCTTGTCCTCACCAAACCCAACTGTACCCTACTGCAAAAGGAGCAATAAAGTATAAAAGGGAAATGGCCTGTCAAACATTCCTATCGGATGAACGTTTATGTCAAAATCAGAGCCTTCTTTTCTATGTAAACGTCAGATAATCTATGCATTAAATGTGTAAATAAGTTAAATAAAATGCCTCTTTAAATCGACATGTCCGCCTCTTCCTTCCTGCCTACAGCTTGTGGAGGGTGAGATGTTATCCGCTTTGCTCCTGTAGGTGTCAAACCCAAGGGCGACGTGTGAATTCATTAGTGCTGGAGGTGTGAAGAGAAGGCCCCCATAGAAGATCACAATCCGCACTCCAGTCCCTGCCTTTGTCCCCGCAGCGTATCATGTTGTGGTGGCTTGGGGTCAGAATAATTACCAGATGGTTTCGCACCGTCTGCTCGGAGTCTCAGCTCCTCCTCGCCCACCGCTCTAAACATGTGTCTGTGCCTTCGGTCGCTTTTGCCTACTCGCATACAGCGTGAATCAGCTCGGACACCAGCACCACCCACGCAAGACATTATTATGAAAGACGAGAAATGTTTGATCGAAGGAAAATCACTGTGGTATTCTTCGAAATGTACAGTGGCATGTAAAAGTTCAGGCATACGTTTGGAGAAGAGAATTTCATAAAAAGAACCATCTGTACATCCGTACAATGAATCCATCATTGTTTGGGGTTTTATTGCAGCCAGTAGCACGGGGAACATATCGGGGGTAGAACGAAGAATTGATTACATTAGGATAAGGATAATTTTGAAAAAAGCTGAAGTGAACCTGTTACCTGCCATCTGAGGGTTAGGGTTAGAGTTGGGGTTAGCAATTATGCACATCCAAATCTCAAAGTGTATTGACTGGAGCGCTTACAGCCTTTATGCCTCATTTGAAAGCCACGACCTTCTCGTCTCTAAAAATACGCGTCAGATCTGAGTGCATTTCTTTGCTATTTTAGCCCAAAAGCACCCACAGGGACAGCAGCCGGTCACAAAATATTGTACTCCAGAGAGTTGGGACATGCAATGTTGCACATTTTATGCAATGAGTGTGGATAATATGCCAACTTTATACTTTATTTATATTGTACAATTCACTTGCAAACACTGAAAAGTGTCTAAACTGGAGGCAATGGTCTAACGGCAGTGCAGGGGAATCGAAGGAGGGACAGGCGGTTACCCATCTATTCTGGGTTTAGTCTCTCTTTAGCTCTGGTCTCAGCAGAGGTGGGAAGTACTCAGTTACATTTACTCAAGTACATATACTTAAGTAACTTTTTGAAGTAACTAAATTTGCAAGCATTTATTTCATACAGCACTTTTTACTTCTACTTGAGTGATGTTAAAATGAAGCGTCTGTACCCTGTGAGTAAATCATTAAGTGACAAATGACAACAATTGTGCAAGTTCTCCCACTTAAAAAGATGAGTGAGGCCTGTAATTTAAACTATGAGAGACAAAATGAGAAAAACAAAATCCAGAAAATCACATTGTCTGATTTTGAATTAATTCATTTGCAAATTATGGGAAATAAGTATTTGGTCAATAACAAACAAGCAAGATTTCTGGCTCTCGCAGACCTGTAACTTCTTCTTTAAGAGGCTCCTCTGTCCTCCACTTGTTGCATGTATTAATGGCCCCTGTTTGAACTTGTTATCAGTATAAAAGACACCTGTCCACAACCTACAGTCACACTCCAAACTCCACTATGGTCAAGACCAAAGAGCTGTCGAAAGACACCAGAAACAAAATTGTAGACCTGCACCAGGCTGGGAGGACTGACTCTGCCATTGGTAAGCAGCTTGGTGTGAAGAAATCAACTGTGGAAGCAATTATTAGAAAATGGAAGACATACAAGACCAGTGATAATCTCCATCGATCTGGGGCTCCACGCAAGATCTCACCCTGTGGGGTCAAAATGATCACAAGAACGGTGAGCAAAAATCCCAGAACCACACGGGGGGGCCTAGTGACTGACCTGCCGAGAGCTGGGACCAAAGCTACAAAGGCTACCGTCAGTAACACACTACGCCGCCAGGGACTCCTGCAGTGCCAGACGTGTCCTCCTGCTTAAGCCAGGACATGTCCCGGCCCGTCTGAAGTTTGCTAGAGATCATCTGGATGATCCAGAAGAGGACTGGGAGAATGTCATATGGTCAGATGAAACCAAAATGGAACTTTTTGGTAAAAACTTAACTCGTCGTGTTTGGAGGAGAAAGAATGCTGAGTTGCATCCAAAGAACACCAGACCTACTGTGAAGCATGGGGGTGGAAACATCACGCTTTGGGGCTGTTTTTCTGCAAAGGGACCAGGACGACTGATCCCTGTAAAGGAAAGAATGAATGGGGCCATGTATCGTAAGATTTTGAGTGAAAACCTCCTTCCTCCTTAAGTTTTTACCAAAAAGTTCTATTTTGGTTTCATCTGACCATATGACATTCTCCCAGTCCTCTTCTGGATCATCCAGATGATCTCTAGCAAACTTCAGACGGGCCCGGACATGTCCTGGCTTAAGCAGGAGGACAGTAGGCGAGGCGTCTTTCCAATACTATGGCCCTCGCCTCTGGAACGACCTGCCAGAGGAGCTCAGGACCGCAGAGAACGTTCATGTTTTTAAGAGCAGGCTCAAGACCCACCTTTTTAGTTTAGCTTTTAATTAATATTTACTTATATTCTATAGTTCTATTATTTCTTTATTTTCCCTCTTTTATCCTGTGCTATTTCACGCACAGTTTTAGCTGTTTTTAATGTATCTCTTATTAAATATTTATTTATTTATTTTTTATTTATTTTATTCATTTATTTTTTATGTTCTCCTAGTGGTTCCTCTGAGGGAGCCCTCTGCCCCGGGACTGCTGGTTGGCTGTGGCCGTGCGGGCGCTCTCCTGGGGGTGCCTGGATGGAGGTAGGACGTCTCTCCTACACCTACTCCGGGCACCCTGGGTTGGCGCTCTGTGGCTGTGGCCGATGGGCTGCTCCTGGTGCAGACGGCTCCTTGGATGATGTTTCCTCTTTAGGTCCATCTGTACCCAGCCTTACATACTCAACTCTATGTCCATTTTTATTTAAGACTTTTAACTGCTGGCTGTCTGTACGTATATGTGTCTGTGTGTCTGTGTGTGCGGGTGGTGGGTGGTGGGGTTGTAGTTATTTATGTATATTTACTGGTGGGGACGATTTTTATTATTTTTAATGGTTTTTAAGCACTGTAAAGCACTTTGTGTTACATTTTGTATGAAAAGCGCTCTATAAATAAAGTTTGATTTGATTTGATTTGATTCCATCAGCAAGGGCATTGAAAATGAAACGTGGCTGGGTCTTTCAGCATGACAATGATCCCAAACACACCGCCGGGGCAACGAAGAAGTGGCTTCGTAAGAAACATGTCAAGGTCCTGGAGTGGCCTCGCCAGCCTCCAGATCTCAACCCCATAGAAAACCTTTGGAGGGAGTGGAAAGTCCGTGCTGCTCTAGAGGAGATCTGCATGGAGGAATGGGCCAAAATACCAGCAACAGTGTGAAAACCTTGTGAAGACTTACAGAAAGCATTTGACCTCTGTCATTGCCAACAAAGGGTATATAACAAAGTATTGACATGAACTTTTGTTATTGACCAAATACTTATTTTCTACCATAATTTGCAAAAAAATTCATTAAAAATCAGACAATGTGATTTTCTGGATTTGTTTTTTTTCTTCATTTTGTCTCATAGTTGAGGTACACAACCCATGATGAAAATTACAGGCCTCTCATCTTTCTAAGTGGGAGAACTTGCACAATTGTTGGCTGACTAAATACTTTTTTCCCCCACTGTATGTGTTTATGCTATTTTCTTTAATAGTACAATTTTCACATCATTTCATGTTTTATTTCTCATAATTTATGTCACTAGTACTGGAACATGAATCAAACTTTTACGCTCAAACAGTTACTCAGTACTCGCAATATTTACAGTAAGTAAAATTGTCTTTTTCTACTCTTAACTTAAATAATTGGGCCACTATTTTTTTTACTTCTACTTGAGTAAAATAATGAGGTCTCAGCCTTGATCCAGTCATGACAAGACTTAATGTATTTACCTGTTTTTACAAATCGATGCCAAAGTTGATGCCACAGGGAGATAGTGAAGTGTTTATTCACAGCTCTGTCAATAAACACTTCACTAATTCAATAACGTATGACATTTTAAAAGGCCACTTAATTTGATTTCGTCTTCATCGTGGGGGAAATTCTCCGGAGAAAACTAAACGAGGTCAACGTAAAGAAATCTCCCATCCTCAGTGAAGTGAAAGGTGACTACATGAACGACTTGTTGTGTCAGCGGTCGCGAGGTGTCAAGGATGTGTCTGTTTTTGGAGCTGGGGGGGAAGAGTCTGCAGATGACATTGACAGTATCATATTGTGTTGATCCTTTTCGCCGCTGCTGTGGGGCTGATGGAGCTGAGATCACTTTGACTGTACGTGCGTCACTCCATTCACGAGCTCCAAGGACACCTCCTCACATGGAAGATGCACGGGTGAAACTATCTGCAGGTGTATCATGCTGAAAGAATTCGGGGCGTTTGAGCAGAAACACGGAGGTCATTTAATGTCTGCAAGAAAATGTCGAAATTGTATGTGCCTTTCACAAGTCCCCCAAAGACAAGGAACAATTGATCAGTCACTCCGTACTTTGTGGTGGCAGAAGTAACAAGCCAGTCGACCTGAGTAAGAACTTTAATTTGCACAACTGGGGAACTTTTTATTGACTATTGATCTCGTAACTGTACAGCAACATGCGAGCTGTATAATTAATATGACTCAAACAGTAACTCGCCTTCTTATTGAAGACAATTGTTGTATTGAGTTAGATACATTTGTGATGAGGTTAGAGATTTGGATTATTATGCAGTGATTCTGCCGAGCCACCAATAAAAAGATCCAAACAAGGATGATTATAATGAAGGGATGACTTTTGTTAATGGGGTAGGAGCTTATAAGATTTTTTCTTCATCCTACTCCTGTTCTTTTCATGAAATGTATTATTGTTGTGTTTCTTGGATTATTGTACACATGTTACATTGCATTACCATGGAAAAAGAATAAATAAAATGGAATGAATGAATTGTTCTGGAATATGCCTATTAGTCATTATAAAATACTTAAATTTTTCACTGATTATATATACTGTTATGGTGTCATAAAAGAGTCAGTTGTAGGTTATGGATTGTTTTTCTGTAGAGATATCATGGTCTTAGAAATGTGTGTGCGGCAGATTCAGAATAAAAAACACAGCATGAAGGAGTCAAGTTCATGTGTCTTTATTGTGACCAAAATGAGAAACGGTAACAAATAAATAACTGGCCCTTTGGACATGTTCATAAAGTGCGTCAGTGAGAACAATTTCTCATGCTACATGCAAAGTCTGCTGCCACTTCCTCCTCCTCCAAAGTGTCGCCAACAACAATGTTTAAAGCACACACTGTTATTATTCACATACAAGAGGCCGGCGCGCTGCCTGCTCCGCCTCGAAGCGGCTGCTTTAGTTCAACAGCGGCGGTATTGTCAGATGTGGGACGGTCTAAAATGAGCAGTGGCTAAAATTAGAGTCCTTCACATCACTGTTGCTGGGAGAGTTCATCTAAACAGTTCGGTCTGTAAATAGTTTCCCCTCCTCTGCTGTTTTTGTCCCATCAACACAAGCGCCCCTCTAAAACACTTGGGCCCTGGTTCACCTCAGAGGCCCGCTGCCCCGCCTGTGCGCACACACACCCACGCGGCTCTATGACCGGACACTTCAGGACGTCCCGAGAAGCGCGGCGCTCCTCTGTCCTTGTTCAAATCTTTTCTCATGTGGCCCTCACCGGACCGCGTCAGTCACGGGAGGTCCCAGCTCACACCGACGTCACGGTCCGCACTTTCGCGGACAGCGCCTGCTTGAAGCGCCTCTTCAGGTCCAGCATGTTGGGGGACTTGGGGCGGGGGATGAGAGGGGAGCGCTTCTTTTCGGCGGGGGCGCTGGCGGAGGTGTTGGCGGGGCTCGCGGCCGGGGCGGGCTGCTTGGCGAGCTGGCAGCACAGTCTGTGGAAAGCCCCGTGCACTTGGTTATAGTCCTCGCTGGCCGACACCTCGTAGAAGGAGCAGCCCAGCGTCGTGGCCAGAAGGGGGCCCTGTTGAGCCTCCACGCGCCTCAGGTGGAGCAGGTCGGCTTTGTTGGCCAGCAGGATGACGGGGGGAGGGCTGGCGCCGCCGGCACGCAGCACCAACTGATGGAGCTGGCATATCAGGTCGAAACTGCTGCGGTCCGTCACGGAGTACACCAGGACCACGGCGTCGGCCCACTGCACGGAGCAGGAGACGTGCTCGGGCAGACTCACGGCGTTATCGGTCAGCTGCAGGAGGAGGAAAAAGAAAAACGAGAGAGGGTTACTAAACTGTTCCAGCTTACACGAATAATCCCTTTTAAAGTCAAGCATCCCTGTATATTCTGCGCTGATCTTTAGAGAGGACTGGAATGTGGACCGAGGCAGACGGGGGTGCGTGTGACTGAGCAGCCTCAGTATTTATTACAATGGTCCCAGACATGCATCAGCCTAAATGGGAGATCAAGGGAGTTGAATCACTAAAATGTACATGTTTGCAATTGGACTCGTGCCTAAGTCAGGAGTTGGCGCAGATTAGTCTCAGCAGGTTTGGCTTTAGGCTACAATGTCTGAATGTCCTATAAACTATTTGTGCATCATCCAATCTCACAGCACTTTACTGATGTGCTGACAACTCTTTTGATTGAAACTAAGTATTTTACAATGGCCGGACTAAAAGTGCACGGAGGAACATTGAAGCGCGCCTTACCTCGACGCCAGGAGTGTCCTGCACTTGGATGGTCACTTGGTCCCCGTCCACTTGGACCTCACGAGAGTAGAGATTACCGGCATTTCTCTCGTAGTCGCCAATGAACCGCTTGGTCAGAAATCTCACAACGAGGGCTGTGATGAAAAAGACACATTATTAGACGTGTGTTCATGCGCTCAAGCAAATAGAAAAAGTATCAATTGCATCGTATTTTTGGCTGATTCTTACCGGTTTTGCCCACGCCGCTGCCTCCTATCACAGCTATTTTAATGGTCCGGTTTGGAAACGTGTTCTCCTGCGCTGGACACTCGGCGATGGTGCTCATGTTCTGGATCAGACGCATTTTTCTTTCGCGGCCTGTTTTCCAATCCAAACGCAAATACAAATCCGAAATATTCTGCAATACGTGATGGTAAAGTCCGCGTGAAGCTCCCGGTGTGTGGATGGAGTTAGACTGAGTGGGAGCAGTGTGGGAGAGAAGGGGCAGAGGAGGACTGTTGGGTAAAGGCAGCTCGCGCCGCATTTATAGGGCTCGAGCTGCGGTGGCGCGTCATTGGTGGATCGCGTGCGCTCCCCCTCCTTCCTCGTGCGCCAGCCCCGCCCACACGTGGACCACAGAGCTGCAGGTGGGTTTTCTGACTCTGCGCGTTTGCAGCAACAAAGCACCTTTTATTTCCAAAAGTGTTCTCTCTGTTCTTCCTTTAATTTTCACAAGAACTAAATTATGCAAACGTAGACGTAACAAGATTATCCCATGGACGTCAGAGTGTTTACCAGAAATACTTCTTACTGTCTTTTTATTTATTTATTTTATTTTTGACAGTGTTCAGAAGGAAGAGCCCGTGTGAATGCGGGTGTGTTTTGGTGTGTGACTTGTCGAAGCTTGTCTCGCTCTGGTGGATCTACCACACAGGGCGCTGTAATGGCCATAATGTGATCGTAAAAAAATGCACCCCCTGCAAAGAGCTGGCATTCCTCCCAAGAAGTCATGCAGGTACAGCATCTGCCTGAGGCCTGATGTTGCATATAGTGGATGAAATGGTGTAAAAGTCGCAAATCTAAAGGCAAGACTATAATAGTGTCATTATGGAAGTAGGCCCCGAAGCACTGAGCAGCAATAAGTAAAACAACTTTTGATTAAAAGAAAAATTAAGAAATAGAATACATTTACACCCGAGAAGTATTGACTGAAAAGGTAGGTAGAAGTAGGTTTTACGCTAGGAACCCTAAAGCCATTTGCAACAGTATTTTAAAGGGCACATTTAAATATTAGTATATATAATATTATATAATATTATATATATATATATATATATATATATATATATATATATATATATATATATATATATATATATATTATATAATATTATTACTTCAAAAGTTACAAAAGTTAACCTGTTTTTAGGTTTTATTCTTGTAGCTGAAAAATAATACGTTTGTCCTTCAAATACCTTTGTGTGTTGTGCATCTGAGCAGGCTAGCAGTTGTTTACATTGTTGCTTTATATAAAAGTTAGGAAACATGCTTATAAACTAGAAATGTTAGAAATGTGTTGGAAAGTTGAGAATGAGTTTGAGATGCCTATGTGCGTGCGCCCTCTTTCATTGTTTGTAAACCCAAACATATCAGGTATAGGGCCTTTAACACATTACAACTACACAACTCTATAATGTAGCTCTAGGCTCAATAATAAACATGTCACACAGTGCTAGGAATTGGAAATACACATGGCTGTCCATTTGTGACTTCTTTGTCCCCCCACAGCCGCTCCCTCTCCTGTCTGTCAGTGCTGCTCATGTGCTCCAGGTATTTTGGCCCGTTCTTCTCCGCGATTACGGTCTGGTATGTATTTCTGATAAGAGTGCTGATGACAGGCTGCGCTGAAATATGAAATTAGTGAAGAGGCAGACTCGCGCTGTTGCTAGGTGCGAGTTTGCAACCGTTACACGCTCAGGGGGAAAAGTAACTGTGAAAACATGGACGCTGTGGACCCCATCCTTATAGGACTCACTAGACACAGGCTACTTGGATTTGGTGACATTTCAACAATATTGTTTAGAAAGTCTTTTGAGAAGCCTTAAAAGTGAAAAGTGAGCCCATATACAAAAGCAGGCCACACTAATTTACAACAAAAACACTGCTCTCCCCTTGCAATGGGAAGTATGGACTCAAAAGTGTTGTGTCAAAGTTTACCTGAAGGCCCTGTACGTAGTTTTGTCCTCCCACAGTATATTATGATGTGGTTTGGGAAGTAAGACTGTCCATGTAATGATAAAGCAAGTTAGTTTTTGTCAGCATTACTATGGCAGTGACTCTGAAGAGTGAATTGTGCTCAGAATATAGAAAAGCATTTGTTGGGAATGATTTGGACAGTTTAAACTCCTCTGTATATTAGTCCAGAAGGTTCAATTACATCAAATACTGTACATATTACTACTGCTTTTTGAGGATCCTAGCTCAAGAGTATCCCAGTGAAAAATAAAGCTCCTGCAGGCTGTTGTTTTCCAGAGAATCCTGCTTTATCAGGGGAAGCAAACTTACCAGGCACTGCAGGACTTTGCCTAAAGATCTTATTATAAATCTTATCAATACCGTTGCTACCGCTGAGTAAAGGCAGATTTACGTGTTTGAGGGAAAAGGACCGTAACATGTGGTCAAATCTAGCTTCATATTAGTAGAAAATTTAGACTAAACCAAGAAAATAACATAATAGCATTGAGATGACCCAATGTTGAGTTCTTAGGGGAAGCCTGAGTTAAAGCCATTGTGGTCGTTTCCATTAACGCACAGACTGTGCAGCATCACCATTGTCCTGGTCAGTGACTCACAACCACAATTAGTTCAAATTACCCAAAAGTGTTTGAAGTCAAGCCCTGGAGGTAATTATGTACCAAAAAAAGATTTTGTAATGTCAAAAGTTTGCCCTTTGGCATATTTAAATGTGTAAAGGGTTGAATCAAATGCAATGAAAGATGTAACATTCTACAAAGCATTCGTTTTTTTTTTATTATAGCACCTCTGTTACTACAAGCTACTTTCACTACGACTTATAGTTATGATCTTTGCCTTTAGAGCTTTTTATGGCTTGGTCATTTTCAGCTGTGGTGTTCGTGCACGTGCCATACCTTCATCAGTATTTAACCTTCCACAAGGTATTCCCCTCCTCCATTGTTAAAGTCTAATACCTAAAAGCGAGAGAAAACAGCGACAGTAGAGACCTTATTACAGGTTCAGAGTAACAACAGTTGATCTACTCCTAGTACAACCAAAACCCAGCATTAAATATCTCACTATAGCGGCACAATACCAGACCCGTATTCTATATGACACTTTCCTCATTATTAAAAGCCCTAATTGTAAAGGCTGTCATTTACAGGAGAAACAGAGAGCAACAGTAATGATCTTATTATAGGCTCATGGTGATAGTACATGCCTTATGCCTTATACTTTTACTGTCACCAGAGCTACAACACTGCGACTGCAAACTACAGCTGATGAAAAACTGGTCTAAACTATGTTAATAACAAGAAATAACATACCCCTCTCCATATCGGACGCACATACAGCAGTAAAGGAAGTAAATATGTCACTGCTGCCATCCAAGCACTTGCCAATTACAGTATCCAACCTGCAAACCCTGTGTGGCATTTTTCCTATTTTTGTGAAGCGGAACGGATTGAAAAACTTTAATCAGCCACTGACAAAGCAAAACACTGAATATAGATCTCATCATAGTTATAAAGTGACAGCACATGGCATCAAATGGATAATAAAACTACTACTTGTACTAGGCCTGAAGTTTGATATATTGAAGTATGAAAATATCGCGATAAACGATATTATTGAAGACCTTTTAATGCCACAGAAACCAAGTCTAAAGCTTCAAAAAAGAGCTTAATCTTAAAATATCTTAACATGAAATACAATGAGACACAACTAACTGTGGTAAAGTATTACATTAGAAAGGTGGGGGGATAAATGCACTGATAAATACTGAGCCCATAAATTGTATCTGTCATTTATTGAACGATAAGTCGAGATAGTAATTATCATGACAGCCTAATACTAATATCTCTGTTCAGATTGTTGTTCAGACCTCATTTGGTAATTTCTTTGGTTTAGTTCACTCCTTTATGAAGTCTTTATGTTGATATCCTTTAGAAGTTTAGAAATAACACGCCTCGTCTCCATGTCTGACTCTACAGCATTGATTGCAAGTAAATACTTCACTAGCGACCACTGCACGTGCAATACCTGCGACGCAATAACTGACCTATGTGACTCCTTTTGACGTTTTTTCCCATAATGGGCAAATTAAAATACCAACATGCAATCACTGACAAGATAAAGCGGCGAAAGTAGACCTTATTATTGGCTCACAGTGACAGCAAGTGGCTGGAAACATCGAGCTAATCTTTCACTGAGCTGTAGGGATATTGTTTTGGGGGAATCCTTGGCATTTACAGTGGAATGCAGAAGACTTAATTGGGGTCCCACATAATAAGGATGTCCCTGTTGACGCTGAGGTGAGCATAGATTTCCTCCCAACAGGACCCCGCTCCCCCACACCTGCCCCGGGGCACAAACCCACAAGAACACAATCGTTGGGGATATCAGAGAGGGCAAAGCTGCAGCGATCGCATTGCCTCGAGCCAGGATCACCTTATGAGGCCCTTCCATATGTTTATCTGTCCCAAAGCCCTTCACCGTTGAGCTCAGACTGCTGCTACTGGGCAAGGCATGTTTCTGTGTAGGGCATCATTGTTATGAAGCAATTCAAAGGGCAAGACCAAAGATAAAATATTTAACAGCCTCATTGTGTAGTAAACTACTACTACTCCTATTTTGCCTTGTATTTAAACATAGTCCAGGAGCATTACATTTGAGAGAAGAATGAAGTATAGGCTGCTGAAATAATGCAAGAATCATATGCAGTTCAGAATAGGGCTGCGACTAACTATTATTTTGGTAATCGATTCAGATACAGATTCTTTTTTGGGATTAATCGCTTGTATAAAAATACCTTTTTACCACATAAAGCTAAACTGCTTGAGGACATGTTGATGGTTTCTGATTGGATGAGACACAGACAGACATTTAGGAAATGTACACAACACTACATACTTTAAAGTAGTACTAAGTAACTTGTTTACCTTAAGAAATACTTTTCGTAGTCCCTCTGGGGGTAATACAAGTGTTAATGGGATGATTGGAGGGTCTTTCATCTCCCCTGGTGTCTCTGGCCAGAAAACCACTTGACTGCCAATAGAATCACGAAGAAGAAGCTAACTGGCTAACAGGCAAAGCTAACTGCGGGCTAGCGCCACTTAAACAGTATTTACAGCCGAGTTTGAGTGGAAAAAAACATTTCCATTGTGTAATTGGATGTACAATATCCTTCTCTCCCTTTGTCTTTTCTGTCAGCGTAGTATTTACTCTCACGGACAATTTAATAAATTTAAAAATGCAACATGCTCCGACACCTGCAGTGGCGCTTATGGCCTCTAGGGGCATGAGTTACTTAGTACTGCTTTAAACGTGTTTTTTCACCAAAAATACAACATTTTCATATCATTTAGCTCTATTTGAGTTTATGTTTCCCAGAAAAGATTAATCTATGACTAAAATAGTTATTAATGATCAACTATTTCAATAATCGGGAAAATCATTACTGAAGCTAAAGGTAGAGGTATTCTATTCAAGATATTGCACAGGATATATTACACTCCATCGAAACTACATCGCATGGGGTTAAATAAGGATGACAAGTGTTGGAGATGTGGGACTTTTCGGGGTACTCTTCTCCATACACTGTGGGACTGCTCGGTTCTCTGGTCCTTCTGTTGGACGGTGCCCTGCGTTGCCTGAATGCACAGTATTCCTCACTCGGTTTGCTGCTGTGAAAGATTTAGTTTAGTTTTAATTCCTATTTACCTGGAACTCTCAATGGAACTGTGTTGACTCGTAACACGTATTATTAATATCTCTTTTTTTATGTTTTGAATGTAATTAAATGGTGATATGTTGCTGCTGCTGGTGTTGTTGTTGTTGTTGTTGTTGTTTTGTCTTTCTTTCTCTTTTTCTGTATGTTTTGTCTCGGTTTTCTCTGTTTTCTTTGACTATAACTGACACAATAGTAAAAGTAAGCAAAAAACGATTTCAATAATCCATTAGTTCTTTCAGCCATACTTTCAGAACTAGTTTGCAGAATCAGCAGGCTTGATGAGATTAGGACAGGTTTTGTTTTGAGAAGATATTTGAAGATTTTAATGAAATAAAACCAGAAACATGGGACTTAATATCTTTGGTCCTGTGATGAGGAACATTTTTGAAACTTTTGCCTTCTTAGTACAAAAGTTAGCCAATTTAGTGGACTCTGTTTTGTGGTTAGAATACAGTTTGGAATACATACAGTATTGTGTGGTCTTTTGGTCGAGTTTGCAAAATCTCACACTTCCGCAGAAAGTTTTGATCACCTTGAGTATCATTAAATAGTATTGGAAAACAATATTATAACCGCTCAAACTTAACTGTACAGTCCTTCGCCTCGACAAGTCCCCCTCATTATTCTAATACCTCAATGTTAACTGTCCTAAATGGGCTTTCACATTAGCGATGCCCTTCAGCTCATTATGCACAATGGCTCATCTCTGCGCCCCATTCACTGTGTTTGTTTATGTCTAACTGTACCTTTAAATATTTAATTACCTTTAGAAAGTGTCCATACAAGTAACGCCGGGCCACACAGTCAGTTTGTCCCATTGACATGTAGAAGCTTAAAGACTAGTGGGGCATTTGCATCGCTCTGAATGAGACAGAGACAATAGCACCGTCAAGCTGCGTTTACTTCTTTAGGAATGCCAGCTCATGAGAAAGGCTGCACAGTGGCAAAATATGCAAGCACAGCTGAATCGAAATATTCTTTGCAAGCAAAAAATAAACTGAACAGACCAAACGGACAAAAACGAAACAAAAAGCAAGAAAGAAGCAACAAAAGAGTGACAACAATGTGCTGCTTAAGCAACAATAACACAATAAACAAAAACAAAAAAAAGAGCATAGTATAAGTGACAAAAAGCGGAAAAAAAAACTAACAAAAAGTAAAGAAAAAATGACAAACAAGTGACAAAAAAAAGTTTAAAAAAAGCAACAAAAAAATAACAAGAGAGACAAAAGTGTGCCGCAAAAGCAACAATAACACAATAAGAAAGTGGGGGGGGAAATGACCAAAAGGTGACCAAAAAAGCACAAAAAAAGCATTGAAAAAGTCACAAAAAGCTACAAAAAAGTGACAAGTTTCAAAAAAGCGACTAAAAAATTACAAAAGAGAGATGTGCCGCAAAAGCAACAAATGAAAAAGCGAAGCAAAAAAAAGACCAAAAGGGGACCAAAAAGTAACAAAAACGCAGCAAAAAGTGACAAAAGAGCGGCAAAAATTTGACTAAAACACAACAAAACATCTACTAAAAAAGAGATGAAGAATAACAAAAAACTAAAAAAAAAAAACTTTCAGAAATGTGACATAAATGCGCCAACAAAAAAGTTCTCTGGTCATTGAGCTTTTAAGTATCGGGTAAATGCGCTCGATGAAGGCGAAGAGGTTAAAACAACATCAGGCTGCAAAACATTTCAAATCTGGTATAGTAATTGTTCTTTACATTAAAGGCCTTTACATTCTCTGATGCTCGCAGCTCGTTTGAGGGGATTGCGGAGCACGTGCCGGTTCTGACTGTGTGAAAGTGGAGGAGACAGACTTAATGAGAGGGACCGGGTGTTTTCGTCTGCCGCTCATGTGACGCCGTGTGGTTAAGGTAATACTTTAAACTCCGGGATTATCCTGTTTTCACTCATTCACAAGTGTTTTTTTTTTTTTTTCTCACGTGCAAAACATGACAGGGCTGAGAAAGGTTGGACACGTACTATAGATGTAGGCGCACAACATGGACTCTACACTCAGGGTTGCCAGGTTCTGCGGCTGAGACCAGTTTGGAGATGAATGAACAGATCTCAGCAGCCTGTCTCCCTCCTCAGTCAAGTCCAAATTAGCCCTAGTGCAGCCTCCAGTTGTTGAAGTGATCACATTTTGGTGGTTCTTTGCTTTCAAATTGGGAATGGCTTTATTAAACTATAGACTTACACGGCCAAGCCCTCTGAAAAAGTGCCACAACGAATGCGAGCAGTGATCAAAGCTAAAGACGGTCCAACAAAAACCTATTTTTTGGGATTTTTTTTACCAGGAACCTTTCACTAAAAATTCAAAACCTTTCTTCACGCCTTTATCCAAGTTTGAAAACCCCAAAAGCTGCTCCCCTTCTGACCGACAAAGCCTTGTTTCATTTTCCGTGTCGTTATTACCCCTACAAACAGGTCCTATGTTATTATATGACTGGTGTTTACTAAAGAGGACACGATGATCCGGACAGTCTGTGTTGGGACATGGGGAACGAAGCCAGTTGTAGATGGACGGCGTATTATGACAGAGGGTTTTTAGACTCACCCCCGTGTGCCTGTTTTCTGCGTCTGGTCTCTTTAACGGGACGGCCTGAGCAGAGCTGAACTCCCACCGCAGGCACGTAGGTTTACTCCAAATAAACAGCCTAATGCTCATCTGACACTGGACCAGCGGAGCTCTCTGGGAGAGACTGAAAAAAATAGGCCATCTGTGCGGAAGTGAATTCATACTAATGGGGAAGATTGTGCACATGCCATTTTCATTTGGGTTCATCCCAGTTTATTAGACAGGTCTGTTTGTCTAATTTTGGGGCCTGGGTAAAGGAAGCCAAATTTAGAAGGGAGTCAAATGTGTTGTTATTCATAATGTGATAGTTTTGTTTTTTGTTCTTTTTACTGGCCGAATAACACTTTACTAATTCCAGCAAATTTACCAAGAACTCAATAACAAAAGTATGTTCTGAAGGCAACTCTTAGTCCTCGTAGTTTGACACCCTTGCTATAAAGATTAAGCTGTAATCTAGTGCAAAAAGAGAAGAAGACCTTTAGCAAGACTCAGAGGAAGAAGGCCATTATAAAATTGTTCACAAAGTAGCTGGAAACTGTAGTGACACGTTGTTAATGTGAGAGATATGTAACAGTAAAAAACAGTTTTGGTTTATGATAGAATATATTGATTAATGTTAACAAGGCGGCACACTCATTCCAGCGGCCGAAGTGAAAAAAGTCCCCTCTTCCCTTTGTCAATCATCAAATCCAGCCGTCAACTCACAAAAGGTACACTTATGAGAAAGAAGATAAACCCTCTCTCCACTCCAACTGCGCAGGGCAAGAGTAAAAACTCACAGAAAGAGCAATTTGGTCCTAAAATCCACAAATCCTTAATTGCCATTAGATCATAAACTGCAGGGAAATCGCATCATATTCTTCCTAATTCTGTGGCTTTATTCTCTGAGTCTCTGTCCAATTATGTCAATAAACCTGATCTGAGGAGTGTTGCTCTGACACTCGTCCGTCCGTTCGGCTGAAGGCTTTAGCTCAGGGGTTGCAGGAGTTGACAGGAGTTATGTGCTGCTGTGCAAAAAGGTTGAGAGACGAGCTCAGGCTTTTCACAGCTTGTATCAAGATCAATGCCCATGAAAACAGGGATTAGACCGCGGTGAGGACAAAGTGCAGAAGAAGAAGTCCATGTCCAAATGCAGTTACATTTTGTTTATAAAATCAATTCATAGAAAGGGCTTGGATTTACTCAAGAATCTTTAAAGGTATGATTTTGTTGTTGTTGTAAATAATATATAGTGAGTTATTGTGTTTCCAAATCTGAGGTAAACATGTTCACATCAAAAAATGATTTATAAATAACAATTGTCATGTTGATTTATTCACAGAAAACTTTGAAATATGTTAAAGTTGTTTATGTTCACTTTTTTGTTTCTCAAGCTAATTATCCAATTACAAAGCAGTGTGACCCCCACTCATAGGGTTGCCAGATCCTTGGGTTAGATCCAGCTTTAAAGAACTCTGTCCCCAAAGCCCGGTGCCTAAACTCTGGAAGTTCTTAGCTTTTAAATTAGGACGGTCACATATAGTGAAACTTGATCGTTGGTCCTGTTACGTAGTTCAGATGTAGTTGTTAAGCTATTTTTAAACTACAGCCATTACATTTCACGTGGGTGTATTGAAAAAGAAGGTGTTTTTTGGGGGGGCTTTCATGGGGGGGCCTGGGACGACTGCAGAAAGTCTTTGGTTGCTTTTGGTCTGTTGGACAAAGTAGCTTCATAGTGAGAAGGGATGTTTTTCTCTTTTAGGACATGTTTTTACGTTCCAAGTGAAAGAAAAGCAAAGTGCTGCAGCTGCTTCTAATGCCATTCTTGAATGAGCACTGAACAGAAAAGCCTTTTAAGGTTGTTATGTAATCATTTGAATATCCGATGTCCTGATGTGCATCTTGTGAATGGTGCACTTTGAGAGGTGGTTTGAGCGGAGGTGAGCAAGTTACATGAGGTAACATTTCTGAAAACTCACTGTTGTCCTGTCGCCTTGTGGTGATTTGAAATATCTTCTTGCTCATTCAGTCTGATTGCAAAGCTTCGGAAAAGCAGTAGACAGACATCTGAATAGGCTGTGAAACCAATTTATAGATATCTGTACAGTAAGTGCTTACACACTCTTACACATCAGCGTATTTGCAAATTCTGGAAACACTATCATCGAGAGTGCAGTAATTTGAGCACTGATTTGCAACAGATGCCCTCCCTGATGGAATCCTCTTCCATTTTCCCAGGTATGACTTTCATCTGACGTTTAGAATACGACTGTTGACGTCAAAGCTGCAGCGACATTCAAACTCTGAACATTTGCTGAATGTCTCTCATATTGTAATGGTACGTTTCTGTCGGCTTCGACCAGAGCGCCATACGGATGACGTGTCCTTGGGCAAGACACTTTACCCTATTTGCCTTGGTATGATTGTATTGTGAGTTAGTGATTGAAAGGGCCATGTTTCGCTCAGACAGCTCCTTTCGATTTGAAAAAGTATAATGCACATTGTTCGGTCTATCTCCTATTGATGAAGCTCTGATAGGATAGTCAATGTCGCAATTGTATTTCTTCTATCCTCTATCCTCGCCCTTAGTGTTATTTGTGAGAGGCGCACTTTGAGAGGTGCTTCGAGGTTGAGTGTTGCGGTGTTAGCTGAGGTAACACGTCTCAGAGGAAGAAAATGTCAGGAGCTCTGATGTTGTTCATAATGATGTCTTCTTCAGGTCTTGATTTTGTAAAAGTCTGGGCACAGGGAGGATCTGGAGACGTTACCAGTTTAATAATCCCCTGATAAATGAACTCTCCTCTCCTCCTCGTCGCACTGACAGGAATTTTAATGCAACCATAATGGATGAATGGCTTCATACTCTACATGTAGTTGCTCGGGGCGAGTCCGGAGCATGCATTCATTTGGGGGTTATCCAATCCCAAGTTTGTTACTTAATATATTCATATGTGGAATTTAGATTAAGATCTGCCTGGATTTTAATATGATTAGATGAGCTTTCTTTCATTCATCGAAGAGATACAGTTGAGCATGGTGAGATAGGAGGTCATCAGAGTTTTTACAGTTGCAGGAAGCGTCTTATACCTGAGTGTTCATGTTGGACGCAGCCTCATGTGGCATGTGGACAATTTGTGCTTGAGGATGGACTTGCATTAGGTCTGTGTCAAGGCCGTGTCAGATTTAAACATTCATTGTGTCTTTCCTCCTT
Source organism: Proterorhinus semilunaris (assembly GCA_021464625.1). NCBI lineage: Eukaryota > Metazoa > Chordata > Actinopteri > Gobiiformes > Gobiidae > Proterorhinus > Proterorhinus semilunaris. The sequence goes on along the minus strand of CM038351.1, from coordinate 12,694,313 downwards.
ACAGTTTGTGAATAAGAATCGGAGCATTTCACTATTTTATCATTGTTATAATTTCTTAATCCTATATTGTCTCTGCCTTTAATGGATCCCGTGTGCATGCATCTGAAGCAACACCATGTGCCCAAGACAATCAATCAATCAATCAATCAAGTTTTATTTCTAAAGCGCCTTACAGCAATCGAAGTTGACCAAAGCGCTGCACACAATAAAAAAATACAATTTAAAAAGGAGTACAATTTCATTCAAATCAGACCACTATCACATCCACAACAGTTGCCACAGACAAATATACAGGAACAATAGAGGATACCATACCGTATTTCTGAAACCATATTTATTATTTTATTTTGCATTAGAAACACATTATTAATCATTGCACAAAAGCTGAAAGTGATTAAAATATCAGGTTTTTGGAAACACATAAGAAATGGTTTCTTGTTTATTTTGTCAAATCAGTCTTCTTCAATGACAAAGACTACACACAGAGTAAACCGGCTTATGGCCTCCTGTGACTGGGTGGATTAAGCATATTTACAAGATAATAGGACATGCATCGATAGTTGTTTTTTTTTTTATGATTATGAGACGCTGCATCCAAGAGGACAGCGGCAATATCTCATCCCAAGTCGGTAATGGCAAAATGTTTCATGAGTCTCCTTTCTTTTTATTGACATTTATAGTGACCAGAAAAAGTGTCTTCATATGGCCAAGACAATTGAATGCTTGGATTTGAAAGAGCTGATGATTCACTCTTGAGCTGTGAAAATAACTGTCTAGCTCCACAAGGTCGGTCTTTTCCGTACAATAATGTGCTTTGGCGTAGGCGGTTAACCGTAACAGCTGTGTCTGTGCCGGGGGGGGGGAGTGGTCCCGGAAGTTCAGCTCACGTAGGAAGAAATATAATTTTATACTTCGATGATGATACACATTGTGTTTTTTCTGATGACGTTCTCAAATTATAGTTCAGGTCCATGTCACTGTGGTATGCAGCCTGTACTGGCATCAGAGTCTTAGTCACTGAGTTTCGGAGCTGATTAGGCTGGGTTTCATGTCCTGGTTTAGTCCTGTTGCTGTGGAGAGCGTTTTGCAGCTAAAGAGTTAGACAATGCGGTTTGCTCAGTGGACGGTTTAGTCTCTTAATATCATCTAAACCGTTTCATCACAAGTAATATCTTTGCTGACTATAGGTTGATAAAAACTTAATTACAAGTGGAGACTTAAACTATGACTAAAATCTCCTGTTGATGAATAAAAACTAAATGAAAATGAAAAGAATGGACTAAAAACATTCAAACTCCAGTGACAAAGCTACAAGCCTCTTATCATTTCAATTCACATCCACCAATATTTTTTACAAATTCATAACTGGTGAATTTCTAAAGGTTCGCTCTTATGACGTCATCTTTGTGTGCCTTGGATCTCAGAGTCACGTCCAATCATTTTATCTGTGTAAGGTCCTGGGTTCAATTCCTGAGGAAGGGCCTTTCTGTGTGGAGTTTCCTGCAGCCACTCCAGTTTTCCCTACCACAAAAAATATGTACAATAGGGTTTCATCTGGGGCCAAGTGAAAGATATTTATAAAAATTGGTTTTCTAAATATTTCATAAACATGACCTACAGCGAGAACCATATGTTTACATACACTTCATAAAAATACACGTTTGCATTTCTTCCTTACTTTCTTACTGTCCGACATGAAACCAGAATTAACCTTTTTTTTTTTTTCAGGTAGAATTTTAGTTTAGTTTAAAAAATATTTCTATTTGTCAAAGTCCAGAAAAATGACAGATTTTTTTAGAAATGTTTTTGTTACTTTTTACAAAACCAAAAGTTTACATACATTTAACCTTTATTTGGTAGAATTGCCTTTAAACTGTATATTTTGGGTCAAACGTTTTGGATATCCTTCCACAACCATACATTTTCAACTGGATTTAGATCAGGACGGTAGTGTTTCCACTTCAAAACATAGACTTTGTTATCCTTAAGCCATGTTGTAACCGGTAACCATATGCTTTCAGAAGTGTCCATTTGGAAGACCAATGTGCGCCCAAGCTTTAACTTCCTGGCTGATGTCTTGAGATGTTGCTCCAATATTTCCACATAGTGTTCTTTCTCTTCAGGATGTCATCTATTTTGTGAAGTGCACCAGTCTCTCCTGGAGCAAAACAACCCCACAGCATGATGCTGCCACCCCCGTATTTCAAAGTTGGGATGGTGTTGTCAAGCTTGCAAGATTCACCCTTTTTCCTCCAAACCTGATGATGGTCATTATGGCCAAAACATTTATTGTTTTCTGTCAGACCACAGGATATGTCTCCAAAAATTAAAGTATTTATCCTTTTTTTATTTGCAAACTCCAAACTGGCTTTTTTTATGTTTCTTTTAGACTACGAGCTTCTTTTCCTGACAGAGTACCCTCTCAGCCCATGTCGGTACAGTACTTGTTTCACTGTGGATAATGACAAACGCTTACCAGTTTCCTGAGACTATTATCCGATCATAAAGCAGATAGAGTCCCACACTTTGCGTTGCCAGATCCTACGGCTAAAACAAATATCCAGTAAACATAAACATCACTTTCTAAGCTAAATGTTTTCAATCTAAATCCCAGCATCTGTCCTCAATCAAGTCCTTATTAGTTTAATTTGGTCCTCAAGTTCAGTGACTGAAATGGAGGCTCTGAGCTTTAATGCCAGATTTGGTTTGAAGTCCACATGCAGTATATGTGGATCAAGTATAGTTAATTTGGTCAGACAGGATTAGTGATGTTGAAATCTTTCCCTTTACATGTTTCAACCGCCATCTGCGGTCCGTCATCAAAAATATTACCGGCGTGCGATGATGCTGTTCTTCCCTCCGAGGCCCTGACAGGTCCATCACACTGGCCACGCCCCCTGCCGCCCGGTGGTCTCAGGCCGACAGGGGCGTGATCTCTGGAGAAGGGTCTTTCAGATGTGGGACAGGAGAAACGCTCCTTCGTCATGGTTGATGGAGCAGGGTGCTCCATTTTCAAATTTCAATGGCTTCTTTTATCCAGCACTTGAATTCTCTAATCCTAGTGTTTCACCAAATGAACTCTGAAAGCGATAGTAACACAAGTAGACGCGAATGTTACTCAGCATATACAGCAATCAAGTAGGTGAAGTCAACCCACCATTCCCTTTTTTTCGTCCCCTCAGAGACACATTATTCTTGCTCGGAGACCCACAAAAACTGGTAATGGGGCGTGAGTGTTTAGGAAAAGTACATGCTGTACTCAAAGTGACAATTGCATCCAGAAATCAGACGGAGGAGAGAGACCTGCGTCAGACGTGCCGTTTCCTCAGCACTTTAAGAAGGAGAAGCGCTTTGCCACCTAGACTTTGGTGAGACTGATGAGCACTCGAGCGCCTCAAATTAGAAGTATGGATGGGAAGAAAATGTTCTGTATGTGGGATTTGGGGATAAGATGCTGTTCTTTGGCTGCTGAAGTAGACTATGTTAGAAAGACATCCAGCCTTTGCAAATGAACAACAGTGGCTCAGTTGGTCAGGTCAGGAGTGATTGTCTTGTGACCAGATGTTTGGCAGATTCTTTGATGTGAGACGAGAGCTCTGTCCAGCCAGTTCATTATGTCCTTGTGTCTTTGAGCAGGACACTTCACCCGTAATTATCTGGGTGAATGTCATTTGTGAGTCAGCAAAAGGCGGTGGTTTGAGATGTTGTTTGAACCAGTTTACCTCAGGATAGAGAATTAAATCACCAAACAGCCACCAAGAATGAAAGAAAAGGATAAACAGTTTGCAAATATGGCTGGCTTCAGAGCAGGGATGAATAATAATGAAACATGACAGCTCAGGCAACCCATTTATCACTGTCATCATCAAACTAAACAATAATTGGAAAAGTACCAATGTGAATCGATACAGACATAAACAATCGCTTATTTACCTCTGCCTTTCAGTATATGGAGCCAGCGAGTAACCTATATACAGTATCAGCCTCTTGTCAGTAGGAAACTGGGTCAATGCAATCACCATATAGGCATGTAATGACATAAACACTTCCATTGTTTCTATGCCTAAGTGGATAAGACAAGCAGTCTATAGAGATCCTACAAGCGAATGGAGATATGCAGATGTTATGAGGACATGTAACACACTGATTGAAAATGACCATAGAGGTAATCCATGGAAAAATCGAATATTCTCCTTCCATAAACTGAAACAATCTTTCTAAGCACATAACTAAACATTGAAACATGACAGGGATTTGTCGAGGCTTCTCTATCCTGAAACTAAAAAGGTGCTTTTATCACTTTTATTCCTTATTGGTGTGTTTTGATTTTGTGTGTGACGTCTGAATCTTTTGGGGATGTTTTTGCGGCGTCTTTGTGGAATGGAGAGAATTGTTTTTGCTAAACCCGAGTAAGCAAAGCTATTATGTTTGAACATGAAGTTATGGGGCAATGATCTACAGTTACACTTACAGGGCTCGTCTTATAACCAGAAGGTTGGTGGAACCCGGCTACCACAGGTGCACACTGTTGTTGTGTCCTTGGGCAAGACACTTCACCCACCTTGCCTCTTCAAACACAATTTGAAAGGCATGTGACTAGGTTCACACAGCTTCTGTCAAGTGCAAACAGTCCTTAATGCCTGTCTGAAACTCAAAACAGAAATCATAATATTACAGTTGTTCAGCTACAGACTGTATTTAGATTTGGACCCTTGACCTGCTTACTAAGAGCTATGAGAGAAAACCACTCTGTCATCCTTCTTCAGCTCCACTAATCCCACATGAATGAAACCTTGTAACCTCTGAGGCATCCATCCTATAGAAAGCTATTTATATGTGAACCCAAATGTGAGTCACAGAAGTTAAGGCCTCTGTCCGTGACCAAGCAAAACTAGGTCAAATCCCTAGTTGGGCAAACAACCGCCATTATACAAACAATATCAAGTAAACATTTCACCTAATTTCACTGACCTGACATTATATCTTTGCACTATTGAGGCACTGAGTCACGATCCCATTCAGATACACACAAGCCTACTCTTTTTCGGTCTTGCTCCTTCATGTAATGACTGCTATGTATCTTTTGTGTGTGTGGTGGGTTGAATGTGGGCGTTGTTGAGCAGGAGTGTGTTTTGATCCACAACACAGGGCCCCATTTGGGAAGAGGGTCACCTGAGATAATACGGCCCCATCTGTGTATTTTTAGACACGCTCTGGTCCAGTTTTTCTAACTATGTCCTAAATACAGAAGCTACAATATTGAGATCTTTGAAGGTTTTCCAATCATCATACATTGCTTGCAAAACATTGTTACATGAATATTCACAAATACACTCGTTTGGTCAGTGAGCTCCAGTGTTGCCTGCAGGGATGATGAGATCTCAAAATGTTGTCTTGATTTTGCAGTTGTTTTTGGCTAATATCTCGGTTGTTACTGGGGAAACCCACAAGAAACAAAAACGGTCACAAATATCATGTCTTCTCTCTCAGCATGTATAAACTAAGATGCAATTATTTTCTCATAAAGGTGTCCAAAAGTGGAGACACTATTTAAAAACAAGTGCATGATTTTGGTAAGTAGACAGGACTTTTACAGTCATAGGACAGTGGGCGACAGTGGCACAGATGGTAGAGCAGGTCGTCTCAATCCCAGCTCCTGCAGGTGCACACTGTCAGTGTGTCCTCGGACAAGACACTTCACCCACCTCGCCTCCAGTGCCTGCGTACATTGGTGTATGAATGAGAGTATGAATGGGTGACTGTTCCTTGCTGTAAAGCGCTTTGAGCCTAATAGGAGTGATCCGGCAGGTTTGTGAATCCAATCGCTACCAAATTATAATGTACATTTCTGCGTTTGTACATTGGTCATTATTATGACATCATCAAACCTACAGTAATTCATTGATTTTTTGTTTCATTTATCCGATTGGAAGCAAAAACCCGATTAACAGAGCTAAGCCACTATTATTGACAGTCTTTGCATCATAACTGAACAAAAGCGTAGAAGTAGTAGTACTTAGTTGTAGTAGTAGTAGTAGTTCATGTACTTGAGCAACTATGCTTCTTGCAGTTTAATCGTACAGTACTTCTACTTCTAGTAATATTGTATTGAAGTATCTCTTGAGTAAAAAAAACAAAAACGTTTTACTCTGTGTGTAAATCTAAGCGACAAAATCTTCATTTTGATTCATAAAATGTATATATTACATGTTTTGTTTACCTCATTTCTTTTCATATGTTTTAATGGTATTTTCTTTGGAAATGTTATGATTTTCACGCCCCTCCTGGAACCACCACCTTAACGTGCTGGAGGGGTTTGAGGACCCGAATGAACCTCAGGGCTGTTGTCCCTGGTAGGGTCTCCCATGGCAAACAGGTCCTAGGTGACGGGTCAGACAAAGAGCGGTTCAGAAGCCCCTTATGAGAGACCAACAGGCCCGGTTAGAACCACAAGGCCGTCCTTCCGTGGACCCACCAATGTGCAGTGTGATTTGGGCAGCTCCCACGACCCGGCAACGGAAAAGTGGAAGAAAATGATGGATGATTTTCACATTTGTTTCTCAAAATGTATGCCACAACTGATTCGTAAATACGACTTTTACGCTCAAACAGTTATTCAAGAGTAATCAAGTAACAACTTTTTGCTTTGACTTGAGAAAATGTATTTACTCAAGTAACGTTATTCTGTCTTAAGTCAATATGTTGGCTACACTCCCCACTCCTGTTTCAGAGTGATTATCTAAACTGAAACATTTTTGTCACTGTAGCATTAAAACGTTGGTGCTGTTCTTCCAAAAAGGTATCATTATTATTAGTTGAAAGAAATTGTAGCTGTTTTTTCTGAGTGTTTTTTGTTCGTTTTGTACAGATGCTGCCCTCCATCTGGCATGACGTCAAATTCAATCATGACCGCAACCTATGGACTTTCCAAACCTGCACCCTCCAGAGCTGCCACGGTGCCATTACCCAGCATGCCCTGCTCTGATGCTGACAGGAGCTGGTCTACAGTAAACAGGTATCAACATGCGTCCCGTCAGAACATTCTGTACTCCGCATCAGCCAAAACTTCCCAGTGTGCAGCCAATAATTCATTTCCCATTTTGTTTGGACTGCTCCCATTAGTGGCCAAGTTCCCATTATTGTGATGAGGCATAAATGCATTAGTTAAAGTCACGATGTGTTTGGAGTTCCCTTGGGTCGGCTGAGGTGAGGAACAGAGTCTTCTGGGCCTTTTCCTGACACGTGAGGTTTTGAAGTGGGGTATAAATATTCAGTATTGTGGAAGCAAATCCCACTGACTGAGGTACAGAGCTGTTGTTATAGTGAGCACACAACACAACTATGTATTTTGATGTGGGACAAAATGTATCGCAGCAATCTTTCTTCACATTTTCAAATCACTCAAAAAAAATGACACTTCAACAGCAGGAAGTACTTGGTCGGCCTGGATACAATGTTGTTGCATTCAGATAAGACTTTCCAGACCAGGAAAACAGTAAAATAGTTTGCATCCGACAAGAGGCAGTTTCAGATAAGGCATAAGAGTAATATATAAAGTTATAAAACCACTCACTCTGTTCTTTGAAACATAAATGATGTATTTTTTTCCCTTTTCAATATAACTATACGTCGTCAACCAGAGAGAAGGAAAAAAACTGCTCATGGGAAGACAGTGTTGTACACAAAAGGCCTATTCTGTAAAACATTTATCTTAGATCCCCATTGGCCTGTAGCAAAGCCAATAACTTTAACAAATGCTGTTATGACAGGAAGAATTTTAGTTACAGCGAGTCACTGTTATTTTTTGGTCATTGCAGACCTTGTGGATGAATGTGTTCAAGTTAAAAGAAAAGCCTGGCCAGACTAAAGAAAGACGGAAACAAAAAAGGAACCATGAATACCAGATCAACAGAAGGAAATGTACAGTTTTTTTGTTAAAAGATATTACGTAACCAAATACAATGTGATTTTATTACATAAGCAAAGATTATGTTGATGGCAGAAACTTAGACAAATATAAAATGCACAAAAACTTTCTTGATTTCTGAGTCCTTTTTGTTTTTGGACTTATGTTATTTTCTGAGCGACCAGACAGCTATAAACTTTGTGCATTGGGACCGCCACCAAAAGGAAAATAGCACTGGTTTATTTCTTAATCTTGTGGTTTTGTGAAATTTGGGTATTCCATGTGCACCTGCCTGATATATCAAACTCCCAATATATTCACCATATCAACAACCCCTATTCTGGATCAAAGCTGGTGAGAAAAGACTATGGGCAAAGACAACCTTCGTCAAGGCGAGGCTTCGATCTTGCGCAAACCTTACGCTAGTGCTTTTGCGGTTTGGAACTCAGTAAATTGATACAGAAGAGTAGCCGTCCAGAATTGACACAAACTCGGCTACACAACACAATAATTAGGCTGTGCATTGATGCTCGACCTGGAGTGGGGCGAAGATACTTCCTTGGACACCTTCATTCATCCACACATACTATGCTAACATAGTTTGTATTTAGCAGCATGCTACCAGCAGTAGAAAACATATGGACATCAATTGCATTAGACAACAAGTTGCTTGTTTTTTTTTCGGGCTCAGAGAGAAAAAAACGTCACAAATCGAGTGGTGCAAGTTTTGATCGATTATGCGTTTTCAAGAGGTCAAGTATTCAAAATGTCAATGTGTAGGCTGAATAAAGCCCTAAATTATATTCTACGGTAATTTTTTGTGAAGATGTGGTCCAGGACTGGGAAGCAAGGGGTTGGTGATGTTCGGCCCACATACCTTATCTTTCTGTTTAATAATCCATGTTTGTGCCTGAAATACACATTACCAGCTAAACATAACAACAAATAAAACCATCAGCAATAAGGCTGCAGAATCCGACAAGTACGACAGTGTCCCTTCAGTCATAACTATAAAAAACCTGAACCGGAATAGGAAATGTTTGCGGGGGGGTGTTATTGTGTTCTGTGCCCACAGGCATGTAAACATGTAATTTTTCTTCACAATCAAGAGTCGAGAGCAGCTCCAGCACCCACTGGTCGTCACTTAAAACCAAGACATGCCTAACTACCATATCAACAAAGTCCCATCTTCAACCCTTAGGCTCCAGCAAACCTTTAAGCTTATCTCCAAAACAACAAATACCCTTTCCCCATCTCTTACGGCTTTAGAAGTTTGAGAATCATAATTATGTCTTGTTTTCTTTTTTGTTTTAGATGTAAATTTGACAGAGATAATGGTAAGTGAATTGTTGTGTATGCATGAACAAAGGCAGTGGTGAAAGAAAGTGTCCAGGGGGCATGGGACGTCCCGCAGGGCTTACCACAGAGGACAGTTCCTTTTGAAGATCTCCTCCCAGTTGGCTGCTGTTGTTTTTGTTTATACAACAGTGAGCGTGGGGAGGGGGCTTGAGCAGTTGGGAACAATTGCAAAAGTGCTTTCTCTCTATCACCTTATTGTCTTTTCTTATTGGTGGTTAATTTACAATAGTAAAATAACAAACATATTTCCATATACAATCCTTCTCAACTGGTGGGATGGGACTCAAATCTGGGCTGCTTTAGCATTTTTATTAGCTGGTTAATATGTAATCACATTTATTTGCTCATGATTGATCTAGAGTTTTGATTCGATTTAATTTTTAATATAAAAAACAAATACATATGGCTTGTATGAATATGGTTCCATTGACAAGAAGCTCCAGAACCACATAGCACAAATGGTTTCCATTGTATCCCTATAAAGTCAGAACCCCACGATGCATTTGCTACCTGGGAAATGGCTATACAGCTGTGTATTAAAATAAAATTATTATAATTTATTTTTTTATTACGAAAGACTAGACATCAAACCGGACGTACAACAAGGACAAAAAGACAGACGAGACATATAAGACAGAACAGGACAAAAACAAAGGGATTCACAAGACATCGCCATGAGGGGCTTACAGCTATACGACACATATAAATAACCTTCAAGACATATAGTCCCTGCTATATGCTATTGCAAAGTTGTTCAAAATCTAAATTTCAATCGCCATTGCAGTCAACAATTTGTTCCATAGCCAGTCCAGAAATTCTTGTAACCATTTTTCTATTGCAAAACAGTTTAATTTGCATTTTTCCCAGTTTATCATTATAATTCTTTTTGCAGCAATGAAACCCAAGTTAGCTTCTTTATAGTGTTGTTTGTTTGCAAATTGAGCATCTCTGTATCCCACTAAACAGGTAGCTGGGCAAAGGGGCAGGTTGATGTTCAAGAACTTAGATATTGCACTAACCATCTGCGTCCCAAAATGATTGATCTCTGGACAATACCATAGCATGTGGATTAATGTTCCCCTTTGACCACAACCTCCCCAGCATAAATCAGTAACATGCAAATATTATTATTTTAGTTAGTCATTCTTTCCATTTCTTTTTTTAACAATTGTTAGATGAATCTTATTTTGTTGTGTGAATTCCTGAAATAAATTGCCCATAGCAATGATTAACTTAACTTTTTTGTTAAGTGTGCACTGCAGTGTATTTCACGTGAAGCAGCAATTTCTCATGCAAATCGCTTTTTATTTATTTATGGTATTTTCATAAGAAACTCATGAAGAAATCCTTAGGCGAGCCTACAATTTTCAAAACAAACTACATTACCCAGAACTCCACGCTCCTCGTATCTTCAGCTGATTGATTACGGCCACCATACCTCCAATACGCTGCCTTTTGTATGGCCGCTTGAATCTGTCAATCAAATTTGAGCCAATCATAGCCTCGCTTTACTGTAGTGGGCGGGGCGTGACCTCTTCCTCAATCATCATGCTAGTTCCCTACTCGTTGCTAACAACCCGCTTCCTGTAACTTCGCTGGTCCATTACCACTCATGCATTGACTGTTTTTATCCAGGTTCTCGTGGTGAAATCTTCCCGTGAGAGATGTCGCCGTTCCTGCATTGACTGGACATCGTTAGCTCGGCGCTAGCTCGATGCATGGTGCTCCGTGTCTCCCGTCTGTCGGTGTTGTTGCTTATGCCCGGGGTTGTTGCAGTCAATCTGGCCTCCTGCTGCTACCGCTGCCCGAATTAACTTTATTTCTTCACGGCGTCGCTTCACCACCCCTCAAAAATGATGTTTTATTTATGAAGATGGCGGCGAGGGGGACACTGTAAACTAAATGACTGTCCGAAACATCGCTTCCATTTGTAATATGGTAAGTTGGCCGCTGTCAGTCACTTGCCCGCAGCTTGTTATTGGTGTGTGTGATGATGTAGTCGGGTCTTTCCTCTCCTCCAGACTGGTTCAGGTGCAACTTAAGGGCAAAAGTACACCCCCACACCTCCCTAAAATATGCCTGTGCACGACTGGTTTGCATGATTTAATTAAATGGGCTTGTCGTATTTGTATAGTACCTAAACTACTTTGCAGTACGCGGGATGATGCGTAGTAGAAGGACAGGTGACAAGCTGCCTGTTGTTTTGGTTGTTGCGTAATGGGACATCACAGGGAGGACATCAAAGCGAGCACTAATCTGCGCTACTGTCGTGTTCAGGGACATGGTTAAGAGTAGGAAACGCAGACTTTAGCGGCTGGGAGCTTTATACTTCTAGGCTTTCAACTTGAGGCCTATGTACTTCCACTGCTTCACTGCGCAGACAGATGGTCGTATGACTTGCAAATTAAGTGCAATTGTATTTGCATGGGTAGATCTGTCATTGTCACCATTGTGTGTGCGTGCAGTATTTTCACATTTTACACCACAGTTGTCCTTTTTAAAATTACAACGACCTTCACTTTACTAGTAGAAAAATACTTTGGAGGCATTGCCACAAGAAGGACCTGGGTTAGATTTCCTGACCCACAACCATTTTTGACAGGTTGATTGATCCATAGTAGGTGCACTGATGGCCTTTTGACCTCAGTTGACGGTAGTTTCTAGGGCTGGGACAATCCACTTTTGTCACGATCCGATACGTATCACGATACTCAGAGGCCGATCCGATGCGTATTGTGATACAGTAAGTAATTATAACAAGGCATACGTTTACCTTGAAATGTGTAAAAAGTCATGTGTTCAAAGTTTATGAACCAAATGCAATTTGACATTTACTGAAGTCTTTAGATTGAAAAGTGCGTTAACACAAAATGTAACTGCTGTTTAACTGTTAAAGTACTGTGTTAAAGTACTGTGACACTTTGATAAAGTATCGATACTTAGTATTGCAGCATGAAGTATTGCGATCCAAGTCCAATCCGATATTTTGTCCCAGCCCTAATAGTTTCAGGAATCTCATTTCTTTCTTTGTTTCTCAGTTGTAAAGGAATTTTCCATCGTAGACAAAGGTACTTGAGTCGTGATCTGTACTGTAAAGTTCAAGGATGTTTTGCCTTATCCAAGAAGCTTTGTTAAGCTTTGTTGCAAATCAATAACAAATAGTGATATTTAAAAAAAATATTGAGTCTTCTGATAAATTAATTATACTATTTATTTAAAAATATTTACTATTTGACATTACATTTACATACAATACTGTTAAAACCTTGTTTAGCTCTGTTTTTGAGACAATTGTCTTGAAAGTGTGTAGATATATAATGGGATTAACCATTTTAATCATGGTTTTGAAGAAATAAGTGAAATATTATGAGCAAATCTCAATCAGGGGCATTTTTTTAATAGCTTAAAAAAACAAGTGAATGAGCTATTGTTCTCCTGAAAACTCTGCGGTGAATTTTTACCTGATTTCGTCCACTATTATTTTCTCGATGTCCATTCACTCATTATCAGGCAGTTACTGTATGCGTAGTCCTGAATGTCAATGTTTTTGACGCACAGGCTGCTTTAGAATGTATCAAGGTTAAGAAAGTTGGGGAAAGTTTTAGTTTGAAAAGAACTGATTTAATATCATACCAATGAGTCATGGCGCTGTTGGGTAATTATTGCACTTCTTTATATTTATCTGGTCGTGGATAAATACTTTTATGAAAGTCCGTGTTTATAAGAGAAAAAATAAATGTGTGTTGCATGAAACGGGCAAATTGTCTTTTGGCTAAAGTGTAGTTTGGCCTATTGGCATCTTTTCTATGGCAACGTTTTGGCTCATAGTTCACAAAATCTGCTCCAATACATTTAGTGGAACTTGCAATTGAGAGTGCAAGTTACTGAGTTTTCCTGTTGTCCTGCATGGCAGTAGAGTGACATTTTCCAATGATGCACTCGCTGTGTGCAGACCTAGTTTAGACCTGACTTTTGTGACGTCAGCTATCCACACTTAATATAATCAATATTAAATAAAATCACACATGTATTTTTGTTCATCTTGTTTAGTCTCAAGTTCAGCAGAAACATCTCAGTCTTCTGCTTAGTTTAGTCTGATCCTGGAAGTTAAGCAGGTTGGCCCTGGTTAGCACCAGACAAAGGCTCTTTTCCACATGCAGGCACGTGTCGGCCGAATGGCTCTTTCACCCGCTTTGTCGAGCTTTTCCATAACAAACGCCAGTGCCAAACCGGTATAGGTTTTGGGACCGACCTCTGGCTGTGGCCAAAGCGCGCTACCCTGTGTCTGATGTGATGTGGAACGACGGTTTTAATGGGCGAGTAGTTAGCACCTGGCTTAATGGATGTGAGCGAGTGGTTGGTGGTCAGAGGGGCTGATCGGACAGATTGTTTTATCATCTGGGCAGTAGGGCTGAACGATTTTGAGAAATAATCTAATTGCGATTTTTTTCTTCAATATTGCGATTGCGATTAAATATGCAATTATTGTTGCAAGGTCCTCTTCTCATGTATTTTTCACCTAACACAAGCAATAAATCAGCCTGTTTCATAATAAACTATATTTGAAGTGAAAGTTGCAACAAAATTGTTGCTTGACCTATTCAAAATGTGGACTGCACTTCTTAAACTGTCTGAACTTAACAGTACAGTCTATAAATAAATGCTAAATTATATAGATATTAAAAAAAAATAACTCACTGATCCAGTCAGTAACATCACCCAAACTAAAGTGCAGGAAAGTAAGAACAAACGTCTGCTTTAACTAGTTGGAAAAGTTTTAGGAAATCAAACTCCCAATTAATACAAAATAAGCTATTTAACTTATTAAATAGTACTTTATTATTTCGGCCAATCAAATCCCTGTCTGAGCTGCTTCAGATGCGCGTTATTGAAGGACACGGAGAGGCCAGATGGAGCACACGCCAAATCACAGTGGAATTAAGAGCAGCATTTTGGTTTTGGGATGTAACTTTGGACAATATGAAGAAAGAAAAGAACACTGACACAAGGAGACGGAGACATGAGGTGCCAAACACAGACACGTAATCTTTGACTCGCAGCCATTTGGTGACATTTCAGCTTAAACAGCACATTTCCTCAGCAAAATAAGACATGACACGGACTCCTAGTTACCAACCCTTTTCATACTGCAGTTTAGTGTTTACATCTTGCGTCTGTACGACCTACGGAGCGGATATGCGGTAGACGCAAAGGTAAATAAAGGCACATGGCACTTCGCCTCCGCGGATACTTAATGGTCATGAAACGTCATTATGCTTTTGAGATAAGTTCTTTATCCACAACATTCCCAAACATAAGCCCCCTAAACTGAGCCACAAACGACTCTTTACTTTTTACAATCAGCACAGACTCACCTATATATGTCTGTGGAGGCAGAGGCGTAGACTCCGGAGGTGAGGGAGTTTCTGTGAACACCAGAGCGTGTAGTAGCGGCGACGGAATGGCGTGATTAGCGCTGCGGCTAACGCAATGCTAACGGAGAAAAGCAATATTCCTTTCGCGGTGGCTGCATGATAAACGCTGATATTTTCACTGTACATCCACAATCTACCGCGCACCTTAACTAGACTGAGACGTAAACAAAAGCACGCGGCGGAGCGGACTTTGCTGCCATATCTCGCTGCTCCATTCACTTCCCAAATCGCGTGCCCTGCGATTACGAAATCGCGTGGTGTAATATCGCGATAAAATTGCAAATGCAATTAATCGTTCAGCCCTACTGGGCAGCTCTTGCTACAATAGACTTTGAGCGTTTTGGGGAAAAAAATATGTATTTAAGTTTATTTGGATACCTGTATGTTCTCTTATGGTTTAGTCAAAAGTTGTGTCCTAGTTTTGTCTTGTAGACCTAAATTTAGACCGGGTTTGGCCCTGTTATATGCTGTTTCTTTGATTCCCAAACATTTTCTGTTACTCATAATGCCTTCGTTGCTCTGTTAAGGCTGTTGAAATGAATGTGCTCTCACTGCTCGCTCTTTGTGCGGAGTGGAAGTAGATGTTGAACAAAGAGGTATTTTTTTCTGAGTTTGCTTTGACAGAGAGAAATGACAGTCACTCAGAGTCACAACCCTCCTCGCTCCAAATTATCTCCTGCTTGATTTGTGCTGGCTTTGAGCTCCAAGCGGTGGCGGGAGAGGCACTGTCAGCGGATAAGTGGTCCGCTCCAAGAGGCCTGTGGATGTGACAGGACGGGCCCATTTAGTTATTTTTCTGACGTTAAGAGTGGAGGCGAACCGTAGCATTCTTTCGGGAGGAAACTTAAGACCTAGAAGACAGAAATTTATAAAGGACAGGCATTTTTACCTTGTTAACCTGAAGATGTGGAAAAGTCATGTGGACACGTTAATGCAAATAGCTCAAAGTGAAATAAAGGGAATAAGCTGAAGGTGTGAGTTTGCTGATAATGATGCCAGCCACAGTTATGCAACTTGGTGGAAGGAAACGGCTGCGTCAGGAGTAACATCTGCTGTAATGCAAAGGCGGTCATTTAGGCTTGCTGTATCCTTTGCAAACAGCAAGAGCAAAAGATCCCGCCTCCGTGGAGTCTTTATGTGGGAAAACCTTCTCACCTTTTAGTTTAGACCTCTACAAACATATTCAGAAATGCATGGGAGTCTTGTTTGGTTTTGCTTATTTCAGTCTTCACCGAAATCTTAATGCTTTTGTGCAAATTCAAAATGTGCACAGGGAGCTCAATCATGATTTTCAAACAGGAAAAGCAATTCTCAAGAAATGTGCAGCCCTAGATAAAACTTTTATCTTTAAGTGGTATCAAATATGCTCATCCTGTCAATGAGCACGTGCTAGAGCAAACTCTTTATGCAATTGTTTTATTGGTGTTGCATATTCGGCCTTGATTTGTGGAAGCAAGTTGTTTTTGAAATGTTATGCCATCAGTCTTGACAAGCAGATGTTAAAACCTTAAATAACAGCCATGTGTTTTTCTCTGCCTTGTTTCAGGGCACCAATGCCTCTGCTCTGGAGAAAGACATTGGCCCGGAGCAGTTCCCCATCAATGAGCACTACTTCGGTTTGGTCAACGTAAGCATCACCTAATCCCCTCATGCATCTACAGCGCCACTTCCAGAAAACACCGGTCTCATCTTTCAAAACAAACGGAGCCTGAACGTGCTCCGCGTCGGTCACAACTCGTACAAAACAGCCCCCCCTGGACGCGCCGTGTCCCCGTCGTTCAAACAGATTAATCAAATCACGGCTTGCTTCACTGTGTTTACAGATGTGAGGGAGGCCGATCAGTGTGTGTGCTTTCACATAAACGGCAACAGAAAACAGGGAAAACATGACAACTGGCTTGTTTTATCGTTATACTAATAACCATGTATGTCTTGGCCTCTACTGTATATCAAGCAGTAACAAAACAATGATCAACAATTTATTTGTTAGTAGCAGAAAAAAAACACCCATAGACGGGCCCTTGCTCTTCCTTTCCTTGGTTAGTTGCTTTTTTCTTGTAATGAATGGCTAACACACGACGTAAACATTTTAAAAAGCACAAAGATTTGAGGCGTCGTCATTTTTTTTTTAACCTTTGAAATCAGAACTCCTCCCTCAATGAACGCAGACGGTTCCCCTGCCCTAGTACAGTATTTACATCCAACGTGATGTTTTTTAACATGTTGCCAATGACTGTCCATCAGTAACACTCTTTCCATCATGTTACCTTGAACTATTTATTGATTTGGATGAGACGCAGCTAATCCTTCATCAGGAATTAACGAGTGTGGCCTCAGGAGAGTTCACGTGTTGCAAAGCTCATTTGTTTGGCTGCAATTATAAGATTAGAAGAATGTTTAGGATTTGGGTAACACATACAATAATGTTAAAAATAAAATAAAATAAAATCTGCTATTAGATTAGACTAGGGATGCTCCGATACTGGTATTGGATATCGGAGCAGATACTAGAAAAAAAATCCTGTGATCGTTCTTAAATGTTTTTTCCATTTGTTTATTAATAGTAACTCCATGACAAGAAAATATAAGGCTTTATTGATCTCACAGTGGAGATAAGAGGACCATTCACTTTTTCACTCAGACAGGCCACTTTTAAGAAAGTCTCTGTTGTTGTCTTTATCATCGTTTAAATGTAATCTTCTTACGCATGCCCTTATAGTTTTGTAGTTTAAGTCTTTATAGTTTATTTATCTAAAGTTATTTTTTATGTTGCCCGATTGACCGAACAAAATTCCTAGTTATGAACCTTCTCATAACCATGGCAATAAAAACGATTCTGATTCTGATACTCAAACCCCCAGTATCGGTATCAAAAAACTGGATCTGTGCATCTCTAGTTTAGACCTCTATTTTCTGAAATGCAGATGATTCTTGTATTCATTTAGATCTCCATATTTCAGTCTCACAGCGGATACAACATAAATTGCTAATCTAATTGTAGTCCTGTTTTTCTGCCTTTTGTCTTTTATTATTTCCATCCTCAGTTTGGAAACACCTGCTACTGTAACTCGGTGCTGCAGGCGCTGTACTTCTGCAGGCCTTTCCGGGAGAATGTCCTGTCGTACAAAGCTCAGCAGAAGAAGAAGGAGAACCTGCTCACGTGTCTGGCCGACCTCTTCCACTCCATCACCACGCAGAAGAAGAAAGTGGGGGTCATCCCGCCCAAGAAGTTCATCTCACGCCTACGGAAAGAGAACGGTGAGGACGGGCAAATGAATGTTTGACTGTTGCGGAAGTACTGTAGGTGAAGGCCATTTATTGTGAGTGTTCAAAAAGTAAAAATGGACAGGAGAGAAGAATATAAATATAAAAACGCAACATCGTTCTATGTAAACATTTCCTGGATACGTAGGACTTTTTGTATGCAAAGATCTCCGGCTGCCACGGTGCTAAGAAAAGCCACTGGGGGAAATGTAAAGATTACTAATCATTACTCGCCACTGTCTCCAAATACAATACAAACAATATCAATTTAGCATCACGCCCTCCTCTTACATTAGTAACATTGCCGACCACACCTTTTTTTATTAAACAAAATTAGTTCGAGTTCCAAGCTGTAAAGCTGTTGTCTCAAAAGATCATGTCAGCGTTATTGTCAATCCTATGTGGAGCACAGAGTCGGCTGCTCGCCAAATTGCCATTATTGCGAGATTAGGTGACATTGTATATCACAAGAGGCCACAATGTATCTCAAAATCACTGATCGCTTCATTCTGCTAACATATACATATTTTAGCATATGTGAGCATATGTTAACTTGTGCCAAAGTTTAGTTTTAGTCATACTTTTGTTCCATTTAGCCTTGTTTTGGTCGTGAAAAACTAATTTGGCTTACATGAAATGGTTTTGTAAAATGGACTTGTTCTGTGCCCGACTGTCGAGCAATAAAAAAAATATGAGCCTGGAATAACTTTGCCAATAAATCTCTAAATATGGCTACAGCATTCACCATTGCATCACACACTCAGACGGCTCCACCTGGGTCAACACAGAACAGTTATATTAAGGCTCTGAGTGGAATTCAAATCATAAATAGTCCAAATATTTCCGTAGAACATTCCTTATCGAGCAGTGGACAGCAGGTATGTGTCCAGTCATGGCAGGTGTAATGCAGCTTAATAACTGCAGTGGTCGGTGCATTCCTGTGACCGGACTGTGATATTGTATTGTTTCCTATAAAGATGTATATATATATTTTTTTTTACTATTGAATGTTATTGATGTTACAGGAATGATCAGGATTGAACCAAGAACACAATCATTTATGGCCCTATTTTTATTTTATTTTTTTACAAACAATAAAAGATGGAGATCGTTAAGAGTTAAAGAGAGCATCTCTAACAACCCAGTTCTTTGTAGGGATGAGTTTATAAGTATGAGAATCGTGGCTAGGACTGAACGATATGGACAAAATTTCATATCTCAATATTCATGCCAGATATCTCTATCGAGATGATACGATATAACTATGGGTTAGGTGAAAAAATAAAATCATAATAAAAAAAGAGTGCAGTTTTATTGATAAAAATCTGTATTGTTTATAGCTTGCTTTTTTCTATTTTAATATTTTGATTGTTATATCGATACGATAACGATATATCTTTCAGCCCTAATCGTGGCCAAATCACCTGCTAGTTCACGATCAATAAAAAATATGCTTAATAAGATGCAGGGTGTGCAAAGTTCTCTTTTACCAGATACTGAAGGATAAAACTAATTTTATTCCTCTACTAAAAGTCAGGTACAGGGCCCTTCATTTTGGACATTGTGACTGTGTTGGGTTCAAATTTAAAGTGATAATGTGGAAAATTGTTTATGTTTCAAAGAAAAGTGAGATAAGAAGTATTTACAGGATATGGCCCAAAGATACAAACTTATCTCACTAAACGAACAGTGAGAAGTGACAGTCTTGTATCTCAATCTAGAGAGCATTTATCTCTGAATTATGTAGACACTTTAGCTTTCCCAATGCGAAATTTTGCCACACTATAATTTTCTAGTTGTGATATTTATTTTCATCCTAGTTTTCGTCTCACGGTCATGGCGACGTGTAAACTGGGGGCAACCCTCCTTTTTCTCGGTTGCAGCTGCATTTTTTTGCCTTTTTCTGCGAGCTGCATTTGTGGTTTCTGGGTTCCACATTGTTTTACTGGATACTTTTGTGCGTCTTTGCCGTGTTTTTGTGGGCTTTGGTGGATTTTCTTTTTTACTGTAAAGAGTCCATAATGATCCTGGAGAAAGCAGCTTTTTAAAAGTAAACAGCTAGCTTATCGGCTAAACCCATTTGAGTACAAATTTCTTCTTCTGAGACACAGAAGAGGCACCAAGAGCCCTCCACACCTGCAGCACTGTGGAAGGTGTCACAAGAGGAGCTACAGGAAACAAAAAAAGGGATTGTGAAAGACTATTGTGGAGCGGAGGAAGCTGCGCAGGAGGAAGAGGAAGGAGGAGGTGGAGCAGACCAGTGCAGGACACTCTGAAACTGAGACCAATCCAGGAGGCGGTGCACCGTTTCAGAGGAGCACTGAAGGCATCCAGCCAGGTTTCCTCTACCTCCAAAAACATTTTGGTCAGGTTGACCCACAGGCAACGCGGCTCAGTGCCAGTGCCTCAGGACTAACACTTGAACACTATTTCATTGCACGCTTGTACAATGACAAATAAAACACTTATTTGCTTACTTACTTAACAAAAATTATCTTGCCGTGTTTTTGCACAGACCTTTGTCTTTCTAGCCCTTAAACCCATACTTTCCACTGCATTGTGCACATTGGCAGTTTTAATCTTCTGTTACCCGTTTGAATCACTTTAAATTAGTTCAGTAATGTGGCCATTTGCCTGTGTTTGCCTGTAGTGCAGTGCGAGTCCAGGGGTGAAGGGCAGGTGTGTGTTGGTGGTAAGGTCGCTCGAGTCGTGGACACAACAGAGACAAAGTCTGTTCTCGCTCTGGTTTTGAGGCAGCTCTTTATTCAAATGAACAATGGCGTCTGTGTTTGATTTGAGCTCCTGTCCGCTGCCTCTACCCCCTGCCACCCCTCTCTCTTCCCATCATTCTCTTCTCCTCTTTCGCTTTTTACATGGAGGTCTGTCAACACAAGAGCGCTGCTGTTATCTGTGCCACTGTATCAGGTTTACAGTAAAGCTTTTTATGGAAACGTGACCATACACTAAAAGTTAATTTAGGTTCTGTCAGAGGTAGCCTTTTTCAGCTGTTTGGTACTTTTTTCCTTTTGAAAACCGTCACGAATCCATTTCAAGCAGTTCTACAGTCCAATTGCAGCTGCCTAGATTACTAAGTGTGTCACAGGATAAAATGAAAGCTATTTGTCTTTCAAGACAGATAATAGGCAATAAAAGCACATGATGAGACGTGTTGCACTGAGAGAGTTACAGGGAATCAAACCCCTCCCTGTGTTCAAATGATTATTGCTAGAATAAACTCGTGTGTTTGGTTCTGGAGAACGACCTGTCAAACCCATTTTCCTCTAATTTCCGATTGGTTTAATGATCTTGCTACTTTTAATCAGCGCACATTTGTTCCACCTCTTGGTAATCCCGTTTGAAGCAACGGGATCCTTGGAATTAGGTTAGTTCAGCTGAGTTTTGCATTTCTGCTCCGTCTTTACTGGAAACATTTTTTAAGCTTTTAAATAAACCATGAGAATGGATAGCGTTCACAGCATGGAGCTGATATTTGTTTATTTGAGGCTTAAAATGATCTGTGTGTCTGTGAAATTTCCAGTCCCTCCAGGAATACATTTGTGAAGCATTTACAATAATAAATTTAGTACAGTATTAGCATATGTCGGACTTATCTATTTTTGCTTGCGACGGCTCAAAACAATGGAGAAAGAACTGCATGTTTTATGGGTCAAATTAATCAGCTAAGATACAAATACATTTTCACAACATAACATAAAAGACTGATGATGCATTTGAACATAAGCATCTGCATTTTATTGTGTAAAAAAGCAATACGATTTTCTTTTTTCATTTGCAATAAGGACTAACCGATGTGAAATTTGTACATGTGCTGTGCTCAAAAGTTTACATACGGTATGAAAGAAAACACAAGTTTTTTTTCACTCATAGTTGGTGGTTGTGTGAAGCCATTTACGGTGAAAGAACTGAGTTTGCTATTTTTAAAACATAATGAAAAAAATTACCCTGATCAAAAGGGTACATACCCCTTTACCATCAATGTCAGCTTGGAGTGTTTTGTGGTAGTTGTGGATGAGGTTCTTTATTTTTTCTGATGGTAAAGCGGCCCATTCTTCTCCAGTAAGTTCCTGGGATGTCTTGCATGAACTGCACGTTTTGAGCTCTCCCCACAGTGGTACAATGATATTTAGGTCAGGAGACTGAGATGGACACTAATGAGACCTTCACTTTATTCTGCAGGAGCCAGTGGCATCAGTGAACCAGCTCCATATTTCACAGAGAATGAAATGTAGAGTAGAGAAGTTAAGATCTGGTTTCTGGTTAATTTCTCCTCATCATTTACATTTAAGAAGTTCTCCATCCTCTGACATCGTGTTAATTTATAACATTTTTTTTTTTCATGTTTTCCTCCAGATCTGTTCGACAACTACATGCAGCAGGACGCCCACGAGTTTCTGAACTACCTCCTGAACACGGTGGCCGACATTTTGCAGGATGAGAAGAAGCAGGAAAAACAAAATGGACGCCTCAAGAACAACGGGACGGCGGTCACCGCGTCAACGGAACCCGACTCCGAGAACAAGACCGAGCCCACATGGGTCCACGACATCTTCCAGGGCACGCTGACCAACGAGACGCGTTGCCTCAACTGTGAGACGGTGAATGAATGTTTGCAAACGCGTCGGGTTGTAGCCATGGACTAATTTAACATTCGCCATCCTGCGCTCACACCCTATTTGATTTTACAGTATTTGATCTTTACAGTAATAAAATGATGAAATGCCTCATATATGCCATAATGTATGATTCCCTAAATGCAAAAACATGTCGTGTCAACGCATTGCATCATCAAGCCAAGCATCCGTTGACTTTAAAGGCAAACACTGCGTAACATTTTGGATTATATCGTCACCATCAAAACAAAACCAGCTCGACACAGAAAATTAATTTTTTGCTGTGGGTAATCAAAGAACAGATTTGGATGAGGACATAACCTATTTAGATCTCCATAAAATGTATTTGGTTGCCAATAATCTCCATGGAGACGAGCTGGATACTTTTTTTACTCAAGTAAGATTACAGATACTTCATTACTATATTCAGTGTCTGCATACACTGGTGTATGAATGATCGTGTGATAAGTATAGTTTCTTCAAAATGTTACTCAAGTACTTGTACTACTAAATGTAACAGACTACTACCTGCCTCTGACCATTCTGGGAAACACATGATGAATGTTTTCCTTAGACATTTTGAAGAAGGCTTTAACAAATAGGAGAAGAGCTTAGAATACATTACTGTTTCACATATGGATAGTAGTTATGGTTTTATGTAACCTGAATAACATATCCCAGGCTCATCTGTTCAAAGGAGCTAAAGTCTAAAGGTCTTTGTCTCCAATGAGTCACAGTCACAGTCAGTTCAATAATTACTTAGGGATTCCTCGAGGAATATGAGTAAAAAGCGAATCATCAGATATTGTTACAGCCTCAAGAAGGATCAGTCTTTCAGGCTTAAATCTCTGTTGTTTACGTCAGGACCAGGCGAGCTTTTGTCCGCAGATGGCGGAGGTAGGAGAGTGGGACGTGTTGCCCCGAACAACCTCTGAAACCACTGCACAAATGCAAAATAAAACCTGTCGGTAGAAAGCCGCATTCACTGCACTGAGGTTTTTTTTATGTGAAGGTGTGTGGGCGCTGGGCTTTCCTCTGTGAGTCAGGCTTGAGAAAATTAGCATGGTTGTTTTGCATACGAGGCTTGGTAATAATAACTGCATGGATTAATCAGACTCTCGCAGAGGGATTTGTCTTTATCCAAGATGGATGTGTAATTTGAGCTGTACTGTGTCACCACCTCTCAGACTGTTTTCAAATTACACCACCCAGGTATGAGGCTGTAATCAGCCTTTGTTAAGAAAGAAAACTAACAGTTTCCTTTGTTTGAACATGACTATTTATACAGATAGTTGTAAAGTTGCTACGGCCTCTGCTTGCCTTGGCTGCTTTGGGAGCTGAGCTACAGTAGTTGAGGTTAATGTTAATGTGTTTTATTGCGCCTGGAGAGAATATTGTCCTCTGCATTTGAGCCGTCCTTCAATGTCTCTTGTGTTAGGATTTTGCACTAGGTTCAGAGTTGTACCTAGCTGGAGGTTTTGGCCTGTTGTGCATGTTCGTTGGAGGAACACCTGGAGAACGTGCCAACTCTGAGAGCCTAGTGGGCAAGGCTGTGCACTTACACGGAAAACAGCTTCAGTCCCTGTGCTGCAGGCAAAAAAAAATACCTTTAGACAGGCTCCAAGGAATCCTACCGGCTTCCAATCACTAATCCCTCTGTGCCGCCAAAGGAGTTTCTGAAAAATAAAAAAATGGATGCTTTGCACAGTGGCATAGAGGCTCAGTCATGACACATGTTGCACGTTGGCAGCGCCGACAATTTGCTGAATGTCACTCTACTCTTCAGCCCTTCACTCCTCACTTTGGAATGAAGGCCAAAAATCCTCTCTGGCTTTTTAAGTGGATATCTCCATCTATGTTGTTTTCCCTCTTGTTTTTTCTCCCGACAGAGGCAATAATCCAACTGCTGCTTCACTTTTGACAGTACATTACAACCCGACCTTGCAATTGCCTTTTCCCTGTGTGAGCCAATTATTGCTTGGCTCTACAACAACAAATCGATGGATGGAAAAGTCTTTAAAATGGGGCTTGACATATTTTCACCGCCTATATAGTTAATCTGAACCATGATCTCTGTTTGGTTCTCCTCAGGTGAGCAGTAAAGATGAGGATTTCCTGGACCTGTCTGTGGACGTGGAGCAGAACACATCAATCACACATTGTCTCAGGTACTGCCCCCCTCTGTTCACACAAACTGTCCCGCTCTCCTCCGTCAGACGGGACCCTTTGATTGAGCTGGATAACCAGTGCCTCCTGTGGCGCCTGTGTCCTCTCTCTCTCTCTCTTCCAGGGACTTCAGTAACACAGAGACGCTGTGCAGTGAATACAAATACTATTGTGAGATGTGCTGCAGCAAACAAGAGGCTCAGAAACGGTCAGTCGGTGTGTGTGCGTGTGGAGATTATCTTTGTGCTCTTTGTTTGCTTCTAAATAATATGGTTAAGCACTTCTCTATTAATTATTTTATGTGGCTTTTATTTAACTAGGAAAGTCTCACTGGGATTCAGAATCTCTTTTTCATTGAAGTCCTACCCCCATATTTGTGAAAAGAGATGGCCAAGATAAACATAAGTTTAACCTGGAAAGACTCGGACAGAACCAAAAGAGGCGCTCGTGAAGCTTTATTGTGCATATTTCTTATTTGGCGCTTAGACGCAGAAGTCACTCATTGAACGTAAAATGTATGCATGGGCACGATGACCGGGCAAAGGATATGTCATCCCCCCGGGATGGTAGAAGAGGAGGCCGGGGTGGAGTTGTCGAGGAAGTGGACAAGGGGGGGCTTTAACGTAGGATCATGTGTAAGATTGACGAAGGCAGAGCGTGCCTGTCGTGGTGATCGGCCGCAAAGGGAGATTAGGCAGAAGATGAGCAATGATTCGATGATGCAGATAGGTTTTCCAGGTTGAATTTACTTCCTTTACTCAAACTTACATGAATAAAAGTGAAGTAAAGTGCTACTCCAGGTTTGCTTTTGACTAGGTTATGTCTAAAACAAATGTCTCTGCAGGATGCGCGTGAAGAAGCTGCCCATGATCCTGGCCCTGCACCTGAAGAGATTTAAATACATGGAGCAGCTGCACAGATACACAAAGCTGTCGTATAGAGTGGTTTTCCCACTTGAGCTGCGCCTTTTCAACACGTCCGCGGACGCCGTCAACCTAGACCGCATGTATGACCTGGTGGCTGTGGTCGTGCACTGCGGCAGGTAGGAAATACTTATGTTAGTTTAAAATGACCTCTAGCAATGTAATACAAACAGGCTGTATTTATTTTATATGTGGCTGGTTTATCCAACAAGGTAGACTCAGTAGAGCTGTGATAAATACTCAATAATGCAGAACTGTTGTAATAATTAGAAAAACATAGAGCTCACGCTCTAAAAGTGGCTCTTGACCCGAGAGCAGCGCTTTTGGGTCAGTGTGAACACACCCACTGTAGTTTGGGCGGTCTAAACAGCCGCTTCGAGTCCTGCTGAAACCTTTGGTGTGAGCCCGTGTGAACACGGACTGAACTAACCTTGACGTAAATGCAATCCAGCACGGACACGGGTCGACCCATAAAGAGCTCCAACATGCGTGAAAACTCCCTAACTCAGGTCTAGGTTGAGTTCTTATTACGCACTTGTATGAAATATTTCTGATCCGTTTCTTCTCTGTTTATGCTTTGGCCTTTACACTTCTCACAGTTATTACCTCCAGTTAAAGTAAACTCCTCATTTTCCCCTCTCACTGTATAAATGAACCACCTCTTACTTTTTGAGTCACCGATCAATAGTGACATTTCAACAGCCGAGTGACCTACTTTCAGTTTGTGATTAATATTGCATTAGCCCTAAATGATATCCTGACTTCTGCTGTTACTTTTTTTTTATTTTTTGAGATGAGATGGAAAATATTTCATTGAATATTTAACTCTACCTTACTTGGTGGGTAGAGTTAAGTTGACAAAATATATAAATATCAGGGTAGCGGTACGTTACATTAAAATAATGTCACTCGAATAGAAGTGGAAAGTAGAGACCCGACTAATAAAGTGACAGTAAGAAAGTACTTGGTGAAAATACTCGAGTACTGAGTAATTGGTTGAGCATAAAAGTCTGATTTATGTTTTAATTGCGACATAATTGGACAAATATTGACGTGAGAATTCTGATATTTCCAACATAATAAAAAATAAGTCTCAAGGTAAAGTACAAGAAACTAAATTGGTTTAAATGAAATCACACTTTTCACATATCAATATAAAGCCTTTGTCACTTACAGATTTCCTCACAGTGTAGTAAGTAAGAGTACTGTTGCTTCAGAATAGTGTTATCCAATGTACTTGATATCACTCACGTACTTGAGTAGCTGTAACTGCTCGCCTCGGGGAAGTCACGCTGACCCGGTGTGATTCTCCTCTGTCAGAGCAGCGAGAGACCTGTATTTTAAGTAAATTGCTGTTGTTTGTTCCTCAGCGGCCCGAACAGAGGTCATTACATCACCATAGTGAAGAGTCACGGCTTCTGGCTGCTGTTCGACGATGACATTGTGGAGGTGCGTCACTCTTCTCTGTTTCTACAGTCACTGTGAACTCTCTGCTTGTTTCAGAGTCACTGCTCCTGCCCTCCAGCTGAGAAAACTGCCCTCCCGCCCTGATCCCCCAAAGAGCACGTATCTCTATCCATGCTCCACTTACACCTCTAGTTCTAAAAGAGGGCAGCAGCGGTGGCTCTCAAACATTTCGGTATCACCTCAGAAACACCAGATCTTCTACAAGGTCAAAGCTTGGGCTGAATCAAGTCGAAACTATAGTCTAAAAAAGAGCTTAAGCAGAATTGGCCAGAACAACATTATTTGACACAAATCAAAGCCCCTTTTTGCCTTGTGTTTAATGCATGCATCCACTCCTCTCAAACTGTGCCGTCAGGTTGGCAGTTCATGAGTGTCTATAGAAGAAAAAAATCACTTTTGTAATTATCCCAATAATATATCACACTTACAGCAAATTTGCAGCAGTGTTTTCATGTTTGTGTGACAATTCATGAAGGCTGTATACAGACACTTTTATTATTTAATATGCAAGTTCACTTCTTAGAAATGTCAAAAGGTATGACCAAAAATGTTGTTGAAACCGGCCCCTTGGCTGGGGCTGATTGGTTTAAACAGCACTACAGAAAGTAAAAATCACTGGCTCATGGAATACAGAGGTTGGAAAATCCACTTAACACAAAAACCTGATAAAGAAAAATCAGTCATTTTCAGATTCTGCATTGCGAACATTTTTTTTGTAACCCAAGGATATCCATTATAAAAATATAAATCCATAATCAAGAAGCCCTACCGACACCTATACATTTGTTGAGTGCGACAACACACACAATAATAAGCTTCTTCCAGGTCCACTTTATCTGAATCTCCTGCTGAAATAACAACCGATAAAAGGCCTAATTAGAATAATATAACTTACAATTCAAGATATTTTTATATTCAAATTAATTTGTATTATTTAAATTAATTAAAGTAAGCCTTCATTGTGTATGGAAAAATTTATTTAATAATTCATACCTGAAAAGCATCACTAAAGAAAGTCCAAAGTAAATATTGTGCTCAGATGTTTAAAAAGAGCATCGTAGTACAAGTACAGCAGGTTAAAATCCGCTAAATCCTATTATAGTGAATAGGGATAAAGTTATGTTGGACCCGGAAGTAGAGCGATGACATCATCACTTAACAAACCTATATATTTGCAAAATTAACAACAACAAAAATTATTGCAGAAGAGTCTGAAAACCACCATGGGTATCCGTATGACAGTTTGAGAAACACTGGTTGAAGCTTTTGTCTGGGAATGAGATGGTCACATGTACGTGTTATCAAATAATGACACAAGTCGGGGGTTCTTTTCTGGGCAATGACAATAAACCTCTTTTTTTTTTTCTTCATTCCCTTTTCAGAAAATCGACGCGCAGGCCATCGAGGAGTTTTACGGGCTCACCTCGGACATCTCCAAAAACTCAGAGTCCGGTTACATCCTCTTCTACCAGTCCCGGGAGTGAGGGAGGAGGGGAGGGAGGGGGGGGGAACGGGCGCAAACAGGACTGAATAGGATTTTTCTATTTTACCTTTAGCCTGGTAGACCCGCAACCCTCCCCTGTGTCTGAAGAAACTGTGCCAATCCTTTTGTCAGCCCTGGGGTTTGTGAGATATGTCCAAGTCAAATGCGTCTTTAAGCCGCCTGCATCTGGACTGCACTTTAAAACGAAAAACAGATTCTTGATATAGGCTAGTTTGCGATGACCACTGTTTCAAGTTCGCCATGGTTGTGTCTATAATGTTTTTGTTTTGTTTTAACACTCGCAGCACTGTGCAAGAGTTTATAAGATGGCTATGGACATACAGTAGCATTTACATTACAGCACAGTAATCTCACAGTAATAGGATTGGAAATGGCATGATTATATATGGGTGTTTATGGTAATTACATAGAAACTGTCCAAATTAATTCACCCTAATAATTACTCAGTATGAAGACTGTAAAGGGTGAGTATTTTCTGGGTAAAGATGTGAAAATGGGGCAGTAAAACGCATTATCCCTTGCTTTTCTTTGTTACAAGGCTATTTCCATCCTATTACGTGCGCTGAGAGGAGTGCGACCAAAATGTGTAGCCTTGCACAAAAAACAGGACTGAAAATATGAAAAATTGTACATCTTTATCAGCACTCTTAAAACTTTAAAACCGGAAAATGTCTCCCAATGCTAAATAATGCCTTTTTAAGAACATGCTTGTAGCGGTTTATACTCCAGGGTTTTTACATGACTAAGACATCAAGGGAATAGTTCTTTTTTTTTTAGACCCGACTTAAACATTTGCACAGTGCTGTCAGCTGCATGTCCTGCTTTGTCATCGTTTCTCTAATCTGTCTTTAGGGCCAATATCCGTACTACCTTGTCTTTATGTTTGTGTATAAGTCATGATGAGCACTCAAGCGGACTGAAGGAAGCGTTAAAATTATTTACCTAAATGACCATCGGGGCGTGAGGATAACTGCACTACAAAAATGACAGAATCGTAGTCATTTCTCCACCCATATTTATTTATCTATTTATTAATGTGACGTGACTGACTGTCGATGAAGGTTTATATGCGTCTGAATGATGAAAAAGACACACGCGGACTCATAGGAACACTACAGTAATGGGCATGACCTGATTAATTTGCAACCTCGAGATTGATTTGAATGGGTTAAAATGGAAACGTGTTGGTAAGATCATGAAACGCATTAGATAAATCATAAAAAATACATTGTTTTTCTTCGTTGTTCAAGCATGGAGTGACACGGTGACGTAGAGTCTAATTGGTATGAACTGCTTTTGTTTTGTTTTGATACCTTTTACATTACTTTTTCTGGATTACAGCCTGGTTTTATGATTCATCAAGGTGCTGAAGTCATTTCTGATCGTTCTCCCGAGTCTGAACATGCTGTATTTATCGAACGGGAGACTCTTAAACGATATAAATCAAGCTTGAGTCTAGTTTCCCACTGATTCAAATGCCCACTAAACTGGCTTGTGGTCTGTGTATGTTTTTTTTTTTTGCAGTGGTGAAACCCTTTTGCTAATAATACTCCACCACTGCAGCCGGGACTGTCTCATCTCACCGTATCCACAGACTCTTTGGGTTAGCCGCAGTTTAGACGTGTCTTTGTGTGTTACCGTCAAAATCATCACCCGTAGAAGAAGAGCGGTTTGGAGATGGATGCATTTCCCCACCGTGTTGTTCACTTATAAGGTCTTTCCCAGGGTGTGCTGCCATGTCTTGTGTCTTCTGCTGTTTCCAATGCACAGCTTTGGATGAAAACATAAGAGACCGCTGCAAATGTATCCTTCAATCTGAAATGGCAAGTTTATACTTTTATGGACCGGGGTCACATACGAACAACAAAAACGAGAGATCCCACAATTTGACATAGAAGTAGATGCAAAGATTTCCAACAAAACCCGTGTATAGACAAATCATTTTGCAGTGGTCTCTTTTTCAGGGCTGTTTTTTTACATTCCTGTCTGAATCATCTCGTTAATAGTTGGTAGGAGGCTTGGTTTGCGTAGAGTTGCGTGTGTTCTGTTCCGGTGAATCGGACTTTAGAGACGAGAGCAAAATGCACTTGTTTCTCTATCGCGGCGTCTGTGAAGGATTATGTGCCAAACCTGATCCAATACTTTTAACAAAATATTTTTTTCTTTGTAAAATGCAAAACTGTACCATATATAATGTAGAGAAAGCCACTCCTGGAAATGGGAACATATTTTTTTAAAGATCTTTTAGGCGTGTGCTGCTCATTGCAAAGATGTTGGCTTACAGGCGCATGTCAATACATTAAGTTATTGCTGGAATTAGCTTTTGAGCGTGCTAAAATTAAATGAAAACATCTAAATGAAAGATTTGGGACAACACTATGTAAACAAAAAGTACAGCAGATCAAATGGAGTGAAGTGACATTTTGTGAATGAATTTTAGCAAAAAGGCTAAACCCTTTATTCAATTGCACACTACTGAGTTTGTAAAGCGTTGGCACATACTTGATTCCTCATTTATAAAACATTTGCAAATCTTTCCTAATCATTTGTCTTTCAAGCACCTGAATAGATGCTGTGTGTGTTGCCATAGTAACTCTGCACATTTTATTAATGTTGGGGAAAGCGTTTAGACGAGTCCCTTATTGTGTTTAGCGATGATGAGGAATGCTTTGTTCCTGTATTTACAAACGCTGACTAGTGTGTAGTTGCACTAAAGTGTTAATTAAGTAAGCCATGTATTTAACCTCTTAACCCCTACCCTAACTCTCCAGTTCAGCTTTACCCAAATCCATAAGGTTACAGCCTATAGGCCAGTGTAATGCCTCATTTAAAAGCTAAGACCTACAAAACTCATCTAAAATGTATCTTTTTCTCCCGTTGTTGTGGCGTTGTCACTTTTTTTTACATTATTTTCTATTGCTTTTTTGCTGGAATTTTTATCAAATTTTTGCCACATTATCACTTTTTGTGGCTTTTTTGTGCGTCACTTTTTTGTTTTTGTCCCTTTTCCATTGCTCGTTTTTGTCAAGTTTGTGTCACTCTTTTGTTGCTATTTTGAAACTTTTTTTCAAGAAGCTTTTAGATTTGGGTAAAGCCAAACTGGAGAACATGTTTCAAGTGAGGGTTAAGAGATTAAAGGCACACTGCGTAATAATTTGGATGATCCTGCTGCCATCAATACAAAGCATTTATTTGAATACATATATTTTTATCATTGAAATATAGCGCACCTCGACTAAGGACTGACTAACTTTACTTGAAGCGAGACGTCTCCAGCTCGTCTCCATGGAGATGTTGACTAAAGGCAGCCCACTATGACATTTATATGGGTTATGTCCTCATCCAAATCCATTTTTTGATTACCCACTGTAAACATTGTGTTTTATGTGCGGAGCTGATCATGAGGAGCTTTTTATTTGTAACAGTATAACCCGAAAATGTTATGCGATGTTCTTTTAAAGTGAGATAAATAATACAAATGCACCTCAATAACATGTTTTTCTGTTTGTTGTTGAATTGCGTTAAACCCATGTTTGCTCTAGCGTTACATTCATGTATTGCCCTGCGCCTATAAGCCCAGCTGACCTACTGTGCTGTCTTTACAATCACACAATCATCGCTAACACAATTTACTCTGAGCCAGTTTAGAAAAGACGAGGGTCCGATCTTCCATTCAAACGTATGCACAAACCCTTGCCCTAAGACGCTCATTGCACTTGTTACTTACATTGTATCTGTAAATCTGACTGTGATGATGACTGGAAGCTTCTGGGAAAGCGAGAGAAAAAACTCTTGAACTGTTCAGAAATTTGGCTGTAAAAACTGAAAGTGCACTTTATTGTTTAGCTCTGATGCTTTACCTTGAAGAACCACAATTCATTTGGGGCTTTCTCTCTTTGTCGAATAACAATAAAAATTTAAAAAATACCATAAGCTAACATTGTGTGTGTTTCTTGTGTAGGTGGATGTCAGGAGCTATAGTCACTTCCTCTGTCACATCATTAAAGCAACACCACTGTGCGCAAGAGTTTCTCTGAGACCAAATGATCTCTGGCAAAGGCTGCGAAGCACAGATTCACTACAGCCGTGTCAGGCGTGTACAGAGCAAGGGTCCAAGTCGCTTCCTGTTTGTTTACTGGGTGTGAGAACATGTGGCACTCCAAAGGTCATAAAGTACTAGCGCTTTATGACTAAACTTTACATATTCACTTACTCACTGGAAGTAGCCCATTGTTCATTATTAGTTATAACCATTGTTTGTACGCTGCACATTGGATGAATGTATTGAACGTAGCATTACATTTAATGTGCAGTTTGTTAGGGCTAAAAAGGATGTGAATTAGGAAAGTTATGACTAAAATGGCATGATTTTTTTTAAGTTATTTTAAATTTGGTGTCGGCAAAAGATTGTGTAAATCTCAGACACGTGGAAGATTTCAGTGATTTTTTTTTTCTATTTTTTTTTTATGTATTGTGACTTGTGTGCAATAGAGATATGGAGCTCAAATCGAGGCTCTATAAATCGATTTGAGCCTCGAGGCTACGCCCGGTGCCAGAGTACCAATCAAAGTCCCCATTTTTGACTTCTCGAAAAAAGAAAATCTTAATAGGTTAAAAGCATGAAGGAGAGTAATGTGCCAACTACTGACAATCGCATGGATATTTTACAAGACGAAAAACGATACAAAATACTTGAAAATACCGTGAAATGCTCTTATAATTTTTATAGTTTTGGATTTATTTTTTTTAAATTGTGTGTTTATGTCAGACCTGGGCCAACCCGGGCTCGCGGGCCATTTTCGGCCCGTGAGACGATTTAACATTTGTCCAAAAAAAATAAAGTACATCTCTAGCCCATTCCTGTGCAAAGTTAGCTTTTTTTTTTAAAGAAATTACCAGAATGCTCACTCCAGCCACTAGGGGGCAGTCTAAATTAAATATAAAAGAAAGGGTTCCACACGTGTCCAGCAGAGGGCACTGACATAATGAGAAATCAGGATGTAAACAACATATTATAGCCACGTGGGAAATGGACAGTCTGCCCCTGGACAGCTGTGGCTACATTAGTAGCTTTCTACCACTGAGTGTGAATGAATAATGACTACAGTGTAGCAGAGACTTATGACATAGGCTTATAAAGTGCAATACAGTCAGGCTCATTATTGTTCATTTATTTTCCAGTAACTCCCGATATATTTTGGACCCCAGGGAAATGTACTCACTGAAAACCCCTACTATAGTGCATCGCTTCATTTCCCACAAACTCCATTTGAAGGAAGCACAGAGGTGCTTTCAGTGCGATGGTTAAAGATAAGAAGTTTAATAACCTAAATAACGATGCGCACACACACCTTAGCTTATATGGCTAAATAAAAATAATAGTCCTGCTAAATAACAGTAGGTATCAGCTATTCAAAATACACAATTTAGTGTAATGTACAATAGGAGTAATGTACAAAAGTCGAGCAGAATAAGAATCGACTGTTGGTGCGTCCCGCAGACTCAATTCCGGCTTCTCATGTGGCCCCTTATGAAAATTAATTGCCCAAATTAATTTGCTGCTATTGTTACATTTGTTTCAAAAAGTTTAAGGAGGTTTTTAATGACATTTTTACTTCCGGCACCAGCCTGTTAAACGCCATTGGCAGTTTAGAGAAAAGAGTCTTCCTATTAGAAAAAGAGGAAAAACTTGTTTTCCTAAGTTGATTCTTTTTTGCATCTGAAAAAATACATATTGGCTCAAACAAACTTTAATCGGGATGAACTCACATCTATCATGAAGAATAAAGGGGATACACAGGCCTTTACCAAGATAAATCCTCGTCACATTTTGTCGAGCACTTAAACTGAACAGTCTGGATTTAACCCCAGCGACTAAACTAGAAAACAACTCGTTTGTAACTGTCTAATTGTACACTGGAGTTTTAACAATGTAAATATCGTCTATCCACTCACATTAACATCCTTTACAGAGGGTTTTATTATGTTTATATCACTTCATATAAATCAACTGCATTAAAACTTTTTTTTTCATCAGCTGATACTTATTCAATTGCAAATCTACAGCACACT
This sequence comes from Proterorhinus semilunaris, assembly GCA_021464625.1. Lineage (NCBI taxonomy): Eukaryota > Metazoa > Chordata > Actinopteri > Gobiiformes > Gobiidae > Proterorhinus > Proterorhinus semilunaris. The sequence continues at coordinate 12,659,586 of CM038351.1, read as the reverse complement.
TCGTACGCACGTGCTTTTGTAGCTCGAAAACACATAATTTAGTAATTATTCTTGAGTCTTTGTTCTTTACGTCACCAGTCCACCTTCAAGGGGAATCCTTAGTTTCTCATTATCCTAAATGCGCATAATTACTCAGACCCCCTTCATCAGTTCCCTCAGCCCCACATGAATTAAACACTCTCACCACCTCCTCCGGCAGCGTATTAAAACCCCTCAGATTAAACTGGCACTGTTGGTCAGAGCCGCTTCATTATGCAACCGTTAGCGTTTTGGCCCGGCTCAGGTTCATAATCATTAGGTGGGCACTGACCATGTTTTTGGGGGCATTTATTTGAAGACATTAAAGCGAGGGCAGCGGCGGGGGGTGACAGACCTGCTCCGAGCTTCTGTGAAAAGATGCCAGGCCTTTCCGAGAAGCGCTAGACCTCCGGCAGAGAAGAGTTACAGGAGGGACAAACACTCAATAATGAAGATGATACAATATTGCAACAACGGCTTCTCAGAAAAGGTCGGTGAGTGTTCGAGCGATTGTATGATGACTAACGCTTTAGTATAAAGGAGAGCAGGAATCCTCAGTGTCTAAAGAAGAGCCAGGACGAGCTTGAGTCACACAAAGAGTCAAAGTTGAGCTCAAGTGAATGAGAACAAAAAGGGATCTTCTTATGAGTGACTTTGTTATATCAGATTGAATGTCCTCTTGTGGAGTGGATTGAGCAGTCATTTTACACCCGAAAGTTTGCAGTTTCAGATCTTTCTGTACATTTCAGAAGCAGAATAGGTTTTATTGCCATTGTCAGCAAAGGCACAGTCACAAACTAGGGATTTTTTCAGTGCAGTTCTGCAACATGTAATGTAAACTAGCAATAAAACAAATAAGAGCATATAATAAAGATAAGAAATACATCAAATAGGATGAAAAATTAATAGGATGTAGTACAATTAGCTAAACTCTGAACGACGACAGGAATGGTTTATTTAGAAATGTAGAAAAGGCAGCAGATTTGAGGTGAAAAATAACAACTATAGCAGGCCAGAGGTTATTTACTGTTGATGAGTCTGATGGCACAGGGAAAAGCCTTTGGGTACGTTTGATGCAAAGCGCTTTTCAAGACACGCAAAGACGCTGCACAGAGAGGTCTGTGTAAGTTCTCAGTCGTACAGGAGTTGTCCATCTTCAATGAAGGTACTTGATTCATCTTCTGTACTCAGTAGTTGAAGTCTTCGAACGTTTCGCCTCTCATCCAAAAGGCTTTGTCAGCGACAAGGGTCAGAGTGTGTGCAATTGTTGCTCTTATAAGAGCAACAATCACACATTTGAAAACATTAAAGGCAGATCTAAACAGGTGAGTTCTTTCTTGAATGTGTGGAGTGTTGAGGGATTGGTGGTAGGTACAGGGGTGGTGCAGACTTCTGTCAGTCTACCCAGGGCAGCTGTGGCTGTAGTCTCTGACCACCATTATTAATGACTAGAGTGAAGTGCTTTGAGAGGCTTGTGAAGTGCAATATGAATATAAGCCATTATTCTATGGTGCAATATTAATTCCAAGTGACTTCCTGATTAACTAAAGTCAAATAAGACTAAATACGAGGTCATTTAGCCTTTGGAAAACTTTTATGGCTAAGGTTAGTAAATGAACCTGAGCTTTACCTCATAGTCCACAAGTCTGAGTTAAGTCCAGCTCAGCAATAACCTAAGATTTCATCTGTTTTAACAGACACAACAGTGTTTCTTTTTATAGATGATCTTGCAAACACGGCATGATATTGCAAAATCTGACTGACACCATCCCACCCTTTTTGCATAAACATTAAGCAAGCTGGGCTCCACCAACGCGTCAAACATTTACAGCAATTTTTTTACTCTTAGTCACAGCTATTTGAGTGACAATTACCAGGACAATGTAACACCATGCTGTTCCTTGGTAATTATCCCCGCGGCTAAAAATAAAGTCGATGTAAATTCCTCTGTTGCAGTTACTATAACACTGTAACCCGGTGGGACCAGCCGGAGACAGGTCCTGTGGTGTGTCAAAGTTACGAGCTTCATCCACACTGCCTTATACAGCAGCAGCATCCCGTAAAGCCTGGTAAATGAATATTGCGGCTTCCTCGACAATGAAATCATAGCTACACTCCAGGTTAAATGCCTCTGAAGTCGTAGCTAAAGATTGACCGAATTGTTGTCTCCGGGTGGGAACTGCTACTGAAGTGAGAAGTCATGTTGTAGCATTTCTCTTAAGAAGGTTTTTGTTTAATCGAAGAAAAAAAAACTTTAGGGGAGTCCTGGCCTCAGAAAAGACCCTATTATATAATATTTTAGTGTAAAAAATATGTAACATAAATCAGCAAGAACCAATTAATTAATCAATTGTTCTGTATTGCCCAATATCACATCAGGAGTTGCCTCACAGGGCTGCACCAAACATTACAACAATGAAAGTAAACAATAAACCAAACATTGTAATGTTCAGGCAAATGTAGGGTCCAACAGAAGTAATGTCCAAATAAGCAGAAAGAAGAAAGGTGAGCATGTTGAGTTTACTCGATATTGCTTTTGTTGTTGCAGTTAGTAGAGGAAATGACTTTATTTGTGCCTTTCACAGACATGGTCACAAAGTGCATGGGACAATTTTACATTCACTCCATGCTCTGTGGTGGTAAGCTACCTTAATAGCCACAGATGCCCTGGGGTACCTGACAAGCTGCCAAGCTGTGCCAACGGTCCCTCCGAGCACCACCACTCATTCACTCTCACATACACGCACACACACACGCACACACACACACACACACACACACACACACGCACATTTGTGTTTTTAGTGGTAGAGGAAACTGGAGCACCCAGTGGAAACCAACGCAGCCGATACAGACACGAGGAGAACATTCAAACTCCACACAGAAAGACCCCGTCTGTCTGGGAATGGAACTCGGAACTAGCTGTGAAGCACAAGCGCTAACCGCTGTGCCACCGTGCATTTATTTATTTATTTTTAGTCATGGAAATAAAGACTTGGGTGCACATGACTACAGGCCGGTGGCACTGACATCTGTGGTCATGAAGACTTTTGAGCGCTTGGTCCTGCCTCACCTCAAGGACATCACCGCCCCCCTCCGGGACCCGCTGCAGTTCGCCTACAGAGCCAACAGGTCTGTGGACGACGCAGTCAATCTGGCCCTCCACTTCACCCTGGAGCATCTGGACTCACCAGGAACCTACGCCAGGATCCTGTTTGTGGACTTCAGGTCTGCCTTCAACACCATCCTCCCTGAACTGCTACGAGACAAGCTCTACCAGCTCAGCGTGCCCGACTCCCTCTGCAGGTGGATCACTGACTTCCTGACGGACCGGAGACAGCACGTGCGGCTGGGGAAGATCGTCTCGGACACTCGGACTACAAACACTGGAACTCCTCAGGGCTGTGTACTTTCCCCCTGGCTCTTCTCCCTGTACACAAACTGCTGCACCTCCAGTCACCAGTCCGTTAAACTGATCAAGTTTGCGGACGACACCACCCTCATCGGGCTCATCTCGGACGGTGATGAGTCCGCCTACAGGAGAGAGGTGGACCGGCTGGCGTCCTAGTGCAGCCACAACAACCTGGAGCTGAACGCCCAGAAGACAGTGGAGATGATCGTGGACAGACTCTCCCACCCCCATCTCCATCGTGGACTCCTTCCGTTTCCTGGGCACCACCATCACCCAGGACCTCAGATGGGAGCCAACCATCAGCTCCCTCATCAAGAAGGCCCAGCAGAGGATGTTCTTCCTGCGGCAGCTGAGGAAACTTAAGCTGCCGACCAAGATGCTGGTGCAGTTTCTACACGGCCATCATCGAGTCCATCCTCACCTCCTCCATCACCGTGTGGTTCCCCGGCGCTACAGAACGGGACAAGCACCGTCTGCAGTGCATTGTGCGTGCTGCTGAGAAGGTGATTGGCTGTGAGCTCCCATCTCTCCAGGACCTGTTCACCTCCAGGACCCGGAGGCGTGTGGGTCGAATAACACGGACTATTCACCCCTCTCCCCTCAGGCAGGAGGCTACGGTCTATCCAGACCCACAAATCCCGCCATTTGAACATTTTTTCCCCTCCGCCATCAGACTCACGAACAGAAACAAATCTCTGTAGCTCAGTCACAGACTCATGGATGTTTCTGCACTTGCTCTGTGCGGTGTGTCCACAGACCTGCTGCTATCACTCATCACTTTATCTCTTAATCACTTTATATCATTTAATATCACTGTATATGCCTACACATCTGTAAATACAATGTTGTTCAATGTCAAATTGTTGTTGTCTTACCATATGTCACTTTTATTTTATCTTATTTATTTAATAATTTTTATGCATGCCCCTATAGCCTTACAGTTTAAAGTTGTTTAGTTTATTTTTATCTTAATTCTGTGTTATATGTTTTATGTCGCACGTTTGCACCGAGAAAAATTCCAAGTTTGTGAACCTGTTCTCAAACCATGGCAATAAAACCTATTCTGATTCTGATTTTCCCAGTGCACACTTGACTTACAGACTACAACCACTATCACGCACCTCAACTGAAACGGATTTCTATAAATACTTTAACAGAGAAACTTTATTCTGTAAATATTATGGTACTGATTAAGTGGTTACTATAAACTTTCTTTTCCCTGGTAACTTAAATGGGTCTCTTAACAATGTTTACTCAGCGCTGATGGGGAAAAGGACCCAGAAAACCTTGTGTAGAAAATGAGAATTTCACAGAAATCACTTGGACCTCTGAATGTGTGATGTCACCACAACCTAAAAATATACTCTTTTATATATAGTTTATATAGAATTAAATTAAATGCATTTGTAAAACGTTGGTTCGTCATAGTATTTGACATATGCCCAAATTAGTCTGGATATTTGATCAAATCGATGCAGACCAGTGGCTGAGCACGTTCTCCTGTTGAATGAGAGAGATGAGTTATTATCACTGTGTAAAACAAGAGTAAATCTGAGTGTGGTATTCAGCTGCAGTGAAAGGAGAAGGCTACTCAGACTGGAGTATTACTTTCATTCACACTGCAGTGGCAATTGTAAAGGTCCATTCAAAAATGTTGCCTATTATCGGTAAAACATTCTGGATGCCTGCAGTTTGCAAATGAATCCACTCAGTTACAGTAATTTTAGATCTAAGATCTATAGCTGTTTTAACGGTTCTTTGTATGTTCCTTTTCTCATGTTTATTATCAGTGGTATAAGCTGAATGAAGCACAGGCCTATTTGCAATTTTCAGGAGGTTTTATTCACTCTTCTGTTCATTATTAACCCCTTTGCATTGTCATTGTAACATCAGATAAAGCTAAAACCGTATTCCCATCTGTCCTGTTGGTTTACAAGTTAAGAGCATATTTATTTAATAAGGTTTTCATGCAGTATTCTCTATTGTTCTGGTGAGCACAGATTTAATTCATTAAGAGTATTGTTCTGTGGTATGTTAGGCTAGTTATCACCTTTTGTGTTTGAAGAAGGCGTCCCAGCTTTAACTGCTTAGTAAAGATATCTCATGTCACTTTAGCATCGGATCTAGACATGTACAGACCCAGGTTTTATTACTGATAGTTTGTATTACACTGCCATCTGCTGGTTGGTTTTGTTCATTGCTTCCATTCAAGTCTCTCCAGTGGTTACTTCACTGTATACTTCTCAGGGTATATTGTGGGATTTTACTGTCATTACAAATCTGAAATTATGTATTAACATTACTTTGACTTTCCTTGTATTATTTCCTGTTCTGTTAATGAGGAATGAATGACCCAATAGTAAAACCACACTGCGGAAGATTTCAGGTTATATGTTGCGACGTTACAATATCAAATGTCATAAACGGCACATGACATCATTTGACTTAGAGCAGTATCTCCTTGGAGACGAGTCGGTGATGTAGCCCCACAATAGGCTCCTGTGTCTTGGTTTAGAGTCGGTGTGTGACTTACACCACGAATCGGCCATAAATATACTGTACATGGCCAACCTGAGCCAGGCAGGTTTCCATTACCTACTATTTTTACACTAATTGCCACACTAACCACCCCACGACTTTGTTCTTTCAGGTTTTATTTCTGTCTTTTTTGTTCTTCATAATTCACCCCCCATCCATGGTCGGACACGAGTTTGCTATAAAGTGTAATCTCATGTTTCCATGCGAGTTAAATGTGGACTAAGTGGTCCCTTCAGAGCACTAACCCACACCTGCACAGTCTGCTCCGTGACGATACTTCTGTTCCTTCCATTAATCACATAATGCAGATGTGCCAGGTTGATTTTAAAAAGGCAAGTTAGGTCCGCTACAACATTGCACCTCTGGCAAACCCAAAAAAGCAAGGCTTATTAAAGGTTCATAGCACTCTGGTATTTCCTGGGAACACTTCAGTTTCCTTTCTTTTTCTAAACCTGCTGACGTTAAACCAGTCCCTCAACACCGTCATGGCTCGAAAGTCTGTAATGATGTGTTAAAAGTGCTTGAAGAAAAGTGTGAAATGAATCAACGTGTGATTTTTCTACAACAGCTCTGAATAATGAGGATGCTCTGACTGGTCTTTGGGTCCCGCGCTCCTTGGCTGAAAAGTGAGCTCAATGTTTCGAGATCTGGTCTCTTGAAACTCCTTTAAATGTATGTTAATTAAAGCCCTTGTGGTTGTAAAAATAAATATAAGGGCAACATTTTTGTAACGCTGTTTTTTTTAAAAACTTTTTTGTGTTGCTTTTTCATCACTTTTTTGTGTTTTTTTAATGCTTTTTCATCACTTTTTTGTGTGCTATTTTTACACTTTTTTCAAGAAACCTTTTAGATTGTGTTAATGCCAAACTGGAGAAAATGTGCTTGGTGGGGGTTAAAAAGTTAAATCTGATCATAAATGTCTCTTATTATGCAGCCAATTAAACAAACAATTATTTGCAGCTGAACCATGACCGTATGACTCCTTTAAAAACTTGTTCGACTTCATGAATTGGGAGAAGTCATAATGAATGAGCTCCTTCCCATTGTTTGTAAAACTCCCACCAAAAAAATCTGGTATAGGGCCTTTAATTCTGCATTACAAAACTAAATCCAGATTTAATTTAAAATGTATGTATCCAGAAAAATGTGGACCACTTGCAGCAAAGGAAGTGAAAATCTTCTTCAGATATAACTGTATGGGGACAAATAAAATATAGAAATCTGACAACTTTAATTGCTGACTCTGAAAAAGGAAGGAACAGTTTATCCACGCTCTCAGGTCTCTGTAGCCTGTTTAGAGTTGCTTTTAGTCACAGTTTACATCCTAAATCCCTGTCCTCACTCTATCCGGACCTCAACATGCTGCAGCTGGGGCCAGAAGAGTCGCCCCTGGGTGTTCACTGTCTGGGAACAGAAGGGCGGGGTTGTCTCTTGTCATTTTCCCAATAAGCATTAAGACTGATACATGAAATACACACTGATTTTGCTTGTAAATTTGGTTGTCCCTGCCTGTCATAAGATGTGGAGTCAAGAGTCCGTCCCGCTAGACTCCAGATGTGTTTTATTTTCACTTTGGGGTTACTCGTGGGCGGTTATGGTTGTAAACACTGGCTTCAATCTTCTGCTTAGTCACTCTATTAATCTTGTGACTCGCGTTGCCATGACAGTGATTTGTGTGAAGCCATATTGTCACTGCAGCATTGAAACCAAATACTTAAAGATAAGAGTCTTCTTCACTTTAATATCTAGCGCAGGCATGTCCAAAGTACGGCCCGGGGGACGAATGCAGCCCTCAGACAATTTTTTGGTGGCCCTCAGGCTTCTTGCTTTATTGGCATCACCATCACCATCATCTGATTGTACTTTTTACTGCAATCTTAATAATTCCACACAATTTGACATTTATTGTGTGACAGAGCTAGCCCTATGGTTACAAGACTAAATAAAGGTGTGGGGCACGGTATAACCCTCTGAAATACAAACAGATTAATGTTTGAATGCACCGACCACAGATCTGTGGCCCTCAATGATGTATACATGTCAATATGCGGCCCTCTGTGAAAAACGTTTGGACACCCCTGATCTAGAGCCTAACCTCTTAACTCCCACATGAACAGAGCACATTTTCTCCAGTTTGGCATTACCCAAATCTAAAAGCTTCTTGAAAAAATACAAAAACAAAACGGACATGATGAAAACGCAACAAAAACGCAACCAAAGAGTCACAAAAACGAGACAAAAAAGCTTGAAAAATACGGCAAAAAAGTGACAACAATGCGGCAACAACACATGTAAAAATCTTTCAAACGAGGTGTTCCCTGGCCTATAGAAGCTCTCCAGGCGAGAAGAAATTAGATTTGGGTAAGGCTGAACTGGAGAAAATGCACTTGGTTAAGGCGAGGTTAATTAAACATAAAACAAATATAATTGGATAGTATTAAAACAAGGACCGTGACGTCGCCCGGTATGGCGCAGCCGGGGCCCCACCCTGGAGCCAGGCCTGGGGTTGGGGCTCGAATGCGAGAGAACAGCTGGAGGAGGTGTGCGTGGATCGGGAAGTCTGGGCATCTCTGCTGAGACTGCTGCCCCCGCGACCCGGCCCCGGATAAAGCGGAAGAAAATGGATGGATGGATGGACAAATATAATGTGGCTGACTGTGTAGTGATGATGAGCAGTAACTTATATGGTCGAGTTTCTAAGGGCTCACACCTTTAAACAGACAAAGACCTAAAAACCAAGATTGGCCCCACTCATAATTACATTTAAATATTTACTGAACTTGAATTGAGCTGAACGTCTCAAGAATTCGCTGATAAATACGGGACTAGAGCTCTGGCCCCATCTGCTGCTCAACTTCAGCATTGCAACAACAAATATCAAGTACTTCAAATAAAGCGACTGTCACTATCCAGTATGTGAGTATATTTATTAAAAAGGACCAAAACTCTTTAGTCCATTACACCTCTAAAAGGCACACTTCATGTGAGAAAAAACAGCACCAAAATCAAATATATAAAAATGCAATAGCACCATTTATCCTGAAGCTACATCTACTGAGGATTCTTAACAGGAACAGGAAAACAGTTTGTTTAAATGCCAGACTAAAAGTGCTATTGTGCAGGAATGACAATAAAAGCTAAAGTACTCGCTAAAACATTGCACTTTATCAACTTTATAAAATACAGATCACTGAAGTAAACTAGGCCATGGTCACTTAGCTGCCAGGTTAGTTTGTTGGTGTAGAGGTTTTGCTTTGGGTTTGACACAAGTCCTGAAATATACCTTTTATTCAACTTGTGGTTTGGTAACTACTTCATACATCAGACTTGCCGGTGTTCACAAGTGGCTCGTTCTCAGGCGCTCAGGGGAGAGGCTCCTTCGAAGGTTATATGCCTATGAACAGAAAAGTATGTTTAGTAAGTAATCTCAACTCAAATGTTTTGGGTGAAGTTAACCGGAACACTACATGTATTCACATACCCTTTGGTAAGTCCGTGCGCATGTTACAAGAGCATTAACACAATTCAGTCAACATAGATTTCAGAGCTGTGGGATTATGAGGCGTTTGTGAAACTTACCAGGCTTCGAGATGGACTGAGGGATCGAGAGCGCACCGGGCTGGCACTCCTGCTCCTGCTGCGGCTTCTGGTCCACTGCAAAAGTTAAAACAAGACTTATTATCCAATTAAGCTACAAAACATGTAATCCTCAGTAATCAATAACTTATACAGCACTGTCTTACCATAGCACCTCTCCGAGTCACGGCTTCACCCTTCACTAACACAATATCTCTTTCCATCAAAGCTGGCCACACGTGATACAGAACGAGTGGAGCAGAGAACTCGGAGTCGTAGCTTCGACGGTACCTGGCATAGAGGACATTTCTCAAGTAAATGTGTAGCCTGTGCATATTTATTATATTTTATGTGACTAAATTGGAACTAAACAGAGAAGTCAATTACAAACCAGGACTGATTTTTACCTCTGTATAAAAGGACCAAACTAAGACATAATTTAATACTTTTTTGTGATACCCAGACTGTACTGACCGGAGTTCATTGTACAGTTCCCCGTCACTCGCGTAGGCCACATCGAGAGGCGGCTCCAGCGTCTGCATGGCAAAGGCCACTCTGCAGGCCTCTCTGATCAGAACACTGACGAGCACAAAGTCTACTTCTGGAGGAAACGAGATCCGAGGGTTCACGTTCATCGCATTGATCACATCCTGAAGAATAAAACACAAATTAATCAAAACTGTCACGATCTCATGCTGAAAATATCCTCATGATGTCGTTCATACGTTGACGCTGGCCTGTACGTCATATAGGTCCAGATTTCGGACGATGTAGTCGACGGCTGCATCCTCCAGAGTCTCGGGACCGAAATGAGTTGAAGCAAGGGTCTTTCGCACACGCAGTTTGAACTGACGGTACGCAAACTTTGCTACACGGAAGGATTCCTATGAGAAGGGACATTAATAAACACCAATCGAATATGTCATGCACACACTATATGACAACAACAAATGCAGCAGTCTGATTGGACCACATGGCTGAGACTGCGTCATCTAAACTCATCACATCAGATTCTTTTTTATCCATCTCAAATGCAGACGCTTTCCCATTTGTCCTACTTACACATTTGGCAAAAGATTTATTTTAAAACCAACTAACAACTGCCATGATCATAGTGATTTCAGTTCATAGTGCTTTCTTTAGCTGTCATTAAGATAATTGTTCTGCCTAATATCGTACCACAGCAGCGATGAAGATGATTTTTTGGACCATCTCCAGGTCATCGATGTAGCGCCGCAGTGTGGTCTGTGCCTCCAGTCTCTCCACGGCGTAGAGGTCGCTGAAGCGGGACACGAGGCGAGCATGTCGTGACGAGTGTGTGAGCTGCGCCCGGGTTGGGGACTCGCTCCGGATGGGACTGGACGTGCGGGGCACTCTGGGCAGTGGGCTGGGGGAGCGACTCCTGACCAACCTTCATGAGACAGGAGGTTTAAAACTAAAATATGAGTTGGTTTCACAAGATAACTTGTCTGAGAAATGATGTGCATATATGCGGATAAAGACAGGAATGAACCTAAAAACATCATATTCCAACTTTACACTAGTAGTGTAGTTATTTATCCACCTTCAACAATGAAAAAGGAATGAATCTGTTTATCTTTGAGTTTAAAATAAAAAACAGGATAACGCGTATACATTTGACCTAAGTTGAATTTGTTATAGTGATGTGTGTGTTATGAAGCACCTCTCTTGCAGCATGGCCTTCTGTGTGGTGAGGTAGGTCACTTCATCCCTGAGTAAACGAATCTGGCGCTCGTAGTCGTCAATAGAGCTCATCTTCCTCTTATAGATCTCCAGCTCGTCATGTGAAGCTCGCAGACTGTAAATAAGGCCAGCCAATCTAGACGGTACCACAAAGAAACCATCTAAACAAACAAAAGCAGTTACGACTTACTCTGCTCTCAGTTGTATAATTTCGTCTTCTGTTGCCAGTAAAGTGGTTGCTGATTTATTTTTGGTCTCATCCAGTTCATCGTGAGCATCAGCCAATCTGTCAAATATTACACATTATGAAACTGACATGCAATGCAATTTAAACCGTAAATAATTAGCAGATATAAATCACTCCAACGTACTCTGCTCTCGCTGAGTCCAATTGTATCCGAGTAGAGCACAGCTGAGCCTCTATTTTTTGCATGTTGCTGTCATGGGACAGAGAGAGCTCTCTGAGTTTCCTGTCCTTCTCAACCGAGTCCTACAATGATATAGAGAGATGACTGTTAAATTGATGAATATTAGCTGATTACACCTTAACATTACAAATGAGTACATTACCTGCATAAGCTGCAGACTGGTGTCGTCAGATACTGATGGTCTCGCCATTGAAAAACAGCTCCCAAGCCACGGCAGCAAGCGTGATTTAAGGGTATCAGCTCCACCATACTGTCCACCTGGCAAAAACATGTAATTATAAACAACTGAATGCAGTATATCGTGAAGAATAAACTGAAGTTACTACCTTCTGCAGATGTCAGGTTGAGGATGGCAAAAAGTTGGCCTTGGATTTTCGCTGTAAGTTCAATCAGTTCACAGCACCGGTTCAAATTCTGGTCACAAGACAGCAACTATGGGGAAAATATAATATAATAATGGTTTATATTTTATTCAGACTTGTGAGGCTTTTTTTTTTAATTAACATGCAGAGCAAAGTAAATGATGGCATATTATTTCATTGCACAATTCAGGCTTAAATATCAAAATAAAATATATAATTTCATAAACCCAATTTATAGACCTAATTATTTCTATAAAATGCTATCGTTGGACTCGGCCTTGTGTAGCGTGCAGGTAAATGATTAGTCGAAACAAAACAGGAAGTGAATATACATCTCCTATCCTCGCGCTGCAGTAAAACATCTTTGGAAAGGTCCAACGGTAGTCATGGCGACGGGCGTCCATGGCAACCAAACTTCAGCTAAAAATCAAGGCTAACAAACCAAGCTCAAATGCATTCCTTCACTGATGCTAACGAAACCACTAAAATTGCGCACATAAGCGGTCTCATTCATTTAAATACAACAAAAATAGATATTTATCAATTCATCAGTTTATTCTTTAGATGTTGGGCAACATTTTACATGCCAACGAGTAGACAGAAGCCGATCATAATTTACCGCGCCATTCTGATTCTAAGCATCGGCTAAGGCTAATGCTAATAAAATATAAATGCAGCCTATTTGTTCACACATTGGCAAGACAGATCAAAGTGCAAAAGTGGCCTGGTCAGATTTAGGTCGCAGATCAATTATTCAAAAACTTACGTGGTAGTCACTGTGCCAGGTTTCGAGCTTGTCTTGCAACACCCTAAATGACGAGGTGCTGGCTAGTCTTCTCAAACTGTCAGCCATGACCCGTCAACATAAAAACAATAGTGGCAAACTAATCCTTTTCAGGTTAAAAAGGTGCGCGCAGGGGATTTAAACCAGAAGGGATGATCAGAGAAAAAAAAAATCCTGGCTTGGCAACTTTCTCCAAGCCCTTTACGCCAAGCACGTCTCAGACGGTTGTGGTGTGGCAACCAAGTTGTTAATGCGAAGCGTAGCTGACTGCATCGGATAAACCAGGCGTCTCTGCTGATGTTAGTCTGTCTTCTACAAGTTCCTTCCGGGGATGTAATTGTAGTGTCACACTGGTAATAGACACCAAACAGTCTAAACCTGTGGGTCAGTGTACACTCGTGATGTTTCCTATGATATGAGCTTTGATTCTGTGCTGTGCTGTTTTTTAACCCAGTTTTCCCATTGAAGTAAAAATAATGAGTTTCCCCCATAACTTTAGAGGACAGTGGCTGCCATTTTAATAATAATAATAATAATAAATAAAAAAAGACAAATAGGTGTACCAAATTACTTAGATTCACATGATTAATATGATCAAAAATATCAAAAATAAATACCATGACCTACTAAAGAAGATGGTCAATCCCTCAAAATTGACAGATGATTTACATGGATGTGAAATACAATACAAATAGAATAACATTATTCTCAGCTTGAGACAAATTAAATTGATGTTATCCAACTAAGAACACTAATACATTCTTGAATGAAAAGTATTGATTGTAAACTATAAATGCCCACTTTTCTTAAAAAAAACAAAAATAAAAAAAAAACACTGTCACTGTTTCAACTTATCACTATTACCACCGAATATTCATATTCCTACCACCACCACTACATGTCAACACATTAAAATGTAGGGTTATACAGACAGGATTTGGGGATCAATAAACAATTAACTAACCATCTGAAAGTGAATACACAGTTGATATTGTGTATGCAACCAATTTCATACTAAGAAAAAGTAACTAAAGGGTTCATTTGGATGCAGTTCATTTCAGGCCTATAATCAAGCGATGCACATGTTAGTTTAAAGTTTGGACGTCTCTGAGTAGAACTGAAGACCTTGTTTGGGTTGCTGCTGTCAGGGTTGCCAGGTCTGAGCAGTCGAACCCGCCCTAAAACATCTGAAAGCCGTCGGCGCGGCTTGAATTTTAAATATTGTTAACTAGATAACAGAGCCCATGTGCTCCTGCGATGATGAGAAACCGCCCCATCTCCCTCTCTTAATGAAAAAGCAGATTTGAGATTTTGTCATTCGAAATAGTGATGTTGATCAAAAATAAGATAGAAATAGCCAATGTTACATTGAAAACAGCAAGGCAATTAAACGCGGACAGTTTTTTTTCACCCGCGGAATGGCTTAAAAAAACGCCCGATGACCTGGCAACCCGGGCTGCTGCGGTCAGTTTACTATGGAAAATGTGAATGGACTTGTTTTTTTCTATTTTAGGAGTCTACCGTCATTGGCTGAATGAATTTGGACGGTACCATTATTACTTTTACCACAGTTTTATTATGCCGTAATAACGCATAGCAAACACTAGAAAACAGTATACCGTTATCTTGGATTGCACCATATATTTATTTCACGCATACCATCCAGATTGGAAAAAAACAATGAGCGTTCTCCTAATATGACCCCATAAGAACCCAAAGTGGAAGCGCCCTGTCACTGCTGCGCGAGAGGGAGGGTAAACATGGCGTCCGAACAGGTCCGTTATTCCTGATATTTCTGACGTTTTCTCATTTCAGCTCGTTTCTTATCGATTACATTAGCTGCGTTATGTGCAACACGCATAACGTATCTTAGTGGCGTTACAGATTTGGCTGTGTGGAGCTAGGTGTCCCTTTGGTAATGCCAGGGTAACAAACATTGGCCTCTGTTATGTGGTCAAATGTAGCTAGGCATCTGAAACATACACATAAAACTGTTTTTTCTACATGGCAGGATTTGCTTTACTGTGAGGCAACATGTAAGCAGATTTATCCCGGTGAAAGCAGAAGATCGCCCTTTATTTTTTTGTTTTACTTATTTGCCTTTTGACGGTAAACGAGAGCAGTTTATTTTTAGTGATGGCAACAGACAGTCAGGCACTCAGGCTGGGGCCATTTAACACAGCTGCATTCCCGTACAGCCCGGAGGGACCACACAGATAGTTTTGCACATGACATCCAAGACCTTATTTGATCTCCATAGTTAGACAAGTGTGTAGTGTACATGGAAATATGAATTTCCTTACTTTGTTTTGTATTTTCTGGGAAACAATCCCATATTATGCAGCCAGTATTGCTACACAAAGCAAGAAATATTATTTTCAGTGTGATTTAGCCTCATTCTGCAGCTGTTCTCTGGCCTTGATTTAGATTAAATGCCTTAATCTGAATCTAGCTGAATCCCAGGTCATTATATAAATCTGTCACTCTTTTGTTTCAGGAAAGTTCAAATGGACCCATGAAGAAGTCTATGAGGGAGAAGGCCATAGAGCGACGTAACGTGAACAAAGAGCACAACAGTAACTTCAGAGCGGGCTACATCCCGATTGAAGAGGAGCGTCTTCATAAAACGGGACTGAGGGGACGTAAAGGGAACATCGCCGTCTGCGTCGTAGTTCTGCTCTTTCTCCTCGCCCTAATAAACCTTATTGTGAGTATTTAATAAGCAACACCTCTATTTGGTTTTATGTGTTCCTCAGTTGTTTGTCTTTTTGTTGTCTGCTGCTATTAATCGATTTTAAAACTCATTAGCCCTTAACAATAAAGGCTTTTTAGAAGATGTAAATGTGTCTTGGATTTCCCTTTTTTCCCTGACGTCATGGTTGTACCAAATTGAAACCATATTAGTGCCATGTTTGGATTATTTATCTACACATTTGCTTTTAGGATATCCTTTTATTTAACTAATTTCTGTTTTATAGATAACGCTGGTCATATGGACTGTGATACGAATTGGTCCAAATGGCTGTGACAGTATGGAGTTTCACGAGTCCGGTCTCCTTCGTTTCAAACAAAAAGCCGACATGGGCATCGTTCACCCGCTGCACAAAAGCACGATCGGAGGCCGAAAAGACAAGGATTTGCTGATTGTTGGCAACAACAACCCGGTGAGCTTTTTCAAACAAAGAGAGGACAATCGATTACCATTCGATCATTCAATTATTATATGTTTGTGTTCCAGGTTGTGTTTCAACAAGGAACTACCAAGCTGAGCGTAGAAAAGGACAAGACCTCAGTTGTCAGTGACGTCGGTATTTCCTTCACAGACCCGAGGACACAAAACACATATTTCAGCACCGACTTCGAAAACCATGAGTTCAGCTTGCCCAAAGGAGTCAAAGTCCTCAGCGTCAAAAAGGCCTCCACAGAAAGGGTATGCCACTAATCTAAAAATGTCATCACCTCCCTGGAGTGGTATCAGAGAAAGTTATAATTACGCTGTATCTTCGGATAGTCTGCTGGTGGAGATGATTATCAGATTGTGACATCTTTCTGACAGAAGCAGCCTTACCATCTTCTGCAGTTTGAGCTATAGAAAGTAGTCGGTTTACCTTCCATTCCTGATAGAAACATGTCACGTTACATGTAGCTATTGACAATTGAAGAAATCATATCTTAATTCACTTTGTCTGATTAGTTGCTTCCCATCCATGCTCTGCAGAAAATGTAACACATCCTCAGTGACACGTAACATAAACGTATCATATTTTATAATGTCTTTCTTTTTTTCTGATCCAGATCACCAGCAGCGCAGCCTCTGACCTGACCATCAAAGGAGACGGAAAGGCCATCATTCGCGGCAACGAGGGAGTCAATATCATGGGACGCACCGTGGAGTTTAAAATGGGCGGAGGCATTGAGCTCAGAGCTGTGAGTGAATGTATCATCTTTGAACCGGAAAACACCTTTATTTTTCAAATTATTTAAAACATAGAATTAGTCTTGTATAACAACTATCGTCCCCTAACTATTTATTTGTATGTGCATATATGTATTGTTTTACCATCCATGACTCATAAATATTACAATCTCAATAAATAAATACACATTTTTATTGGAATTTAACAAATTTGTTTTAAGAAAGCAAATAAGAAAGTAATAAAAAGTAAAATGTATGTAACCAAGAGTTCCATTTCCTTTTGCAGGAGAACAGTATCGTACTAAATGGATCGGTCATGTTCAACGCCACTCGTATCCCGAATTCAGCCGGTGACGTTTATTTCGACGAAGGTTTGGAGCGGTACAAGCTCTGTATGTGTGCGGACGGGATGCTCTTCCGAGTTCAGGTGAAGTTTCCAAACATGGGCTGCCAAACGTCCGACAACCCCTGTAAAAAAGCTCATTATTAAAGTGGACTGAAACCTGCTGCTTTACTGTCGTACACCACTGAGTATTACAACTGTATTATGGGGTATGGTCAACTACAAGACACTACGTAAAGAACATTTCTTTGACGGTCTTTTTCTTTTCCATTTAATTATAAGAACACCTCAGACACGTTTGTTAATGGAGCTGTCAGTCTTTACTAGGGAAGTGTTGTTTTACTTTTGTACATGAGCTTAATTATCTGTATAATGCATCAGAGCAGCACTGGTCACTCCTGCGTCTAATGCAATATCCAGTTTTTATTGACCGTCCAGTATTATTTCACTCGGTAATGAAGGGACGTATGGCTTTGTACTTGCTCTGGCAGGTGCCTTACTGACAAGTGAGAGATCATTAATATTGTATATATGATATAGATATAAAATGTAATATACATTTGAAACTATCATGTTATACAGAAGAACAAGTTTCTTTTAGCACCTTTCTATCATGCACGTGCCAATGGATTTACAAGGGATTATAATAAGAATAATATGTAACATCCTGCCTTTGCTGTGCAAGCTTTTTTACAGTAAATAATGCATTTGTGTGTGTTTACACTAAGGCAGATAATTGAATAATTATTTAAAGCTTTTATTGAGTGTTCTGGATTTTGTGCAATATACGTTTTGAGTTTTGCCTTGAATTGTCTGTTTTATAACAGCGCTGTTTAAAATGTTTGTTAAAATATTAAAATGTATTGTTCTCAGAATATCTGACTTGGACTGAAAATCCATGAAGGCGAATGGCCTTCTGTTGAAATGTGTTTGTTTCAATAAAGAAACATGCTGAAACAGTGCTTCTGTGGCTCTTATCGCTGGTTTCAGTGTGCAGGCATTTACAATGGTCCTTTAAAATCATAAAGAAAGGCACTCCTCCATTATGTATTTTTATTACAGTGGGGAATGTCAGGGCAGGACTCTTGATCATAAACGTGCTGCTATCTGTCATACACTGAGGGAAACAAAGATGGTAAGACATTAACCAGCTGTAAATGGGCAGGTGCCTGTAAAGTCAAGTCACAGCAAAACACACTTCAGACTTTGGACAGTTGTCAAAGTGGAGTGTCCCATGTTTCCAGATCCCAGGATTAAGTCAGGTGAGTCTTTCCTAAATCATAATGTATTTTTCATTCTGTTTTATAATGACGCTAATGCACTTTTTTCATTGTAGTGAAGCTGAACTGCGGCTTTTAAACAGAATCGTGTGATGGCCGTGTCACCGGGCCCAACACTGGTGGTCTGTATTCTCATCTGCTTCGGACTTCTCAACTCGTCGCCACTTTATTCTTGCCCCGATTTTTGCACTTGTGAGCAATTTTTGGAACCAAATTGTTCTTCTGCGGGACTTTCCTCGGTGCCACAAAACCTACACACCTCGGTATCTGCATTGGACCTGTCTAATAACCACCTGGGAGCTTTAACGTTCAAATCAAAGTACTACAGTCTGCAGAAAGTGTGGCTCGGAAACAACAGCATCACGCACCTGTCCCTTTGCCTGGATTTGGACTTGACAAACCGGGGTAGGTCCAGGCTAAGAAGGAGCTTTGGACCATGGAGGAGAAGCGGGTGTCTGCTATGGGCCCCCACCCTGCAGCTGCTATCGGCGGAGAGGAATCACCTGCAGACACTCCCTGAAGGTGAGTCATTGTCACAGTCACAAATGCACTCAACACTGTGATCATATTAGGTTAAATTAAATGGAAGTGGGAGATATTTTCGGGGGGGGGGAATATAAGCTACATCTCAGAGCAGTTCAGTGTGTTTTGAGGGGATCTGGTGTGAAATCTATGAGGAATCAAAACATTTCTGATCAATTTGCATTTTCGAAGTGTCTGAACAAGTTGCGTTCTCTGAGTAAATATCTTCACACGTTCGATTTCTAAATCTGTGTGATGCATTTATGAACGTCCTGTGATGGGCATATTTCACAGCAGTAGCTTAAAATAAAACAAGTGAGAAATTGGATACATCCATCCAAGAACAATATGTTGCACAGCATTACTTCACCATTGATCGCTTTTTCTGCCTCCTCGTATAGCATTTTACTCCTATGTTCATTTGTATGACTTTAATGGTTGAAAGTTTACAGTACACGTCTATGCATCTGTTTAATTCTGTTCATGTGATGTTCCTTTTGCATTAGGCCTATATAACCTCTATTGGGCAAAAGCAAAGACCTCAAAGTGCACTCACTGTCAAATATTCAAACAGAAATAGCTTGTTTATTAAATACTTTTGAAACTAGTTAGTACTATAGATCAGCATAAAGTCTGTAAAAAACACCTGTTTTTGTAGTTTATCAATTAGCAAAACCCTCAGTCATAATTGAGAAATGAATAAGGCAAGGCAAGGCAAGGCAAGTTTATTTGTAGAGCACAATTCATACACAAGGCAATTCAAAGTGCTTCACAGTTGCATGAAATTACAAGAAAACAGATCAAATCAATCATTAAAACATCAACATAAAAATTTATCAATGACAGTAAAAGGCAAGAGTGCAGATAAAATACTTTCAGTTTTCATATGCTCGGGTAAAAAGAGCTGTTTTCAGCCTGGATTTGAACATTGTCAGAGTTGAGGCCTGTCTCACATCCTCATGAAGACTGTTCCAGATTTTAGCTGCATGAAACTGAAACGCAGCCTCACCGTGTTTAGTCCTGACTCTGAGAACCACCAGGAGACCCCTCCCTGAAGTTCTCAGGGCCCGAGATGGTTCATACGGCTCTAACATGTCAGAGATGTACTTTGGTGCTAAACCATGAAACGACTTGTACACAAGCAGAGCTGTTTTAAATTCTATTCTCTGAGTGACAGGAAGCCAGTGCAGAGACCGGAGCACTGGACTAATATGGTCATATTTCCTGGTTCTTGTCAGGACTCGAGCAGCAGCGTTCTGGATGTTCTGCAGCTGTCTAACAGCTCGTTTAGAAAGGCCAGTGAGCAGGCCGTTACAGTAGTCTAACCTGCTGGAGACAAATGCATGGATGAGTGTCTCCAAGTCTGGTTTTGACACTATTCCTCTGATCTTAGCAATGTTTTTCAGATGGTAAAAAGCTGATGATGTTATTGCTTTAATGTGGCTGTTTAAGTTCAGGTCTGAGTCCATGATTACTCCTAGATTTCTAACCTGATTTTTTGGTTTTAGAGAGAGAGACTCAAGGTGACTGATAACACTTTGTCTTTGTGTCTGTGGGCCAAAAACAATTATCTCAGTTTTGTCTGAGTTTAGTTGGAGAAAGTTGTTTTGCATCCACAAACTGATCTGTTCGATGCAGTGACAGAGAGTATCTACAGGCCCATGTTCACCTGCCGTCAGTGACACGTAGATCTGAGTGTCATCTGCGTAGTTATGGTACGACACATTGTTGCTGTTTATTAGCTGACCCAATGGAAGCATGTACAAGTTGAATAAGAGGGGTCCCAAGATTGACCCCTGGGGGACTCCACAGGTCATGGAAATTTTGTCTGAGACACAGTTGCCAATTTCGACAAAGTACGTCCTATCCTCCAGATAGGACTTGAACCAGTTTAGCGCAGTACCAGAGATTCCCACCCAGTTTTCTAACCTGTGAAGTAAGACCCCGTGGTCCACTGTGTCAAAGGCAGCGCTCAGGTCCAGCAGAACTAAAACTGAGACCTTACCTGCGTTGGTGTTCATACGGATATCATTTGTCACCTTGATCAGAGCTGTCTCAGTGCTGTGGTGGGGCCTAAAACCTGATTGGAAAGTATCAAACACATTGTTAGATAGGAGAAAGTAAGTGAGCTGTTGATATATTACTTTCTCCAGGACTTTTCCTAAGAATGGTAGGTTTGATATGGGCCGGTAGTTGTTCAGTATCTTGGGATCAAGGCTGCTCTTCTTTAGAAGAGGCTTAATGACCGCGGTTTTCAGAGCCTTTGGAAATGCTCCAGTCTCAAATGAAATGTTGACTAACTGAACAAGTTGTGGTAACAAGCTGGTCAGTACAGACTTCAGAAATCTAGTGGGTAATTCATCAAGGCAGCATGTGCATGAACTCAGACCGGAGATAACCTCTTCCATTGTTTTGTCAGTAACAGGTGTGAAATGTGTCAGCTCAAGGTGTTTATCTGGTGGCAGGGTTGCTATTTGTGTTGCTGAAATTATGGCATTTTTAATGCCTTGGACTTTGTCATAAAAAAATATTGCAAACTCATTGCACTTAGATGTAGAGATTAGTTCTAAGGGCAGTGAAACTGGAGGGTTAGTTAATCTGTTTACTGTTGAAAACAGAACGCGAGAATTGTTTCTGCAGTTTGCGATGATTTTAGAGAAGTACTTCTCCCTTTCTCCACGCAAAATCTGGTTGAACTCACAAAGCACTTCTTTGTATATCTCAAAATGAACCTGGAGCTTTGACTTGCGCCATTTCCGTTCGGCTTTTCGGCACTCCCTTTTCTGTGCCCTGACCGAATCTTCACTTCTCCAAGGTGCCCTTTGTCTATTGTTAACCATTTTAACCTTGACAGGAGCAATAGTATCCAAAACATTTAAGACGCTTGATGTGTAAGAGTCCAACAGATTATCAACATTAGAACATGGGGGATTTTCAAATCTGATCATTTCCATAAACTGTGTCCTTGTTGTATCATTTATGTGTCTTCTTTGAATAACTCCAGGCCCGACCACTGGTTTGGGTGTAACAGACAGGTCAAAGAAGACACAAAAATTATCAGACAAAGCAACATCAACAACATTCACATTTGATATATTAACACCTTTTGTAATAACTAGATCTAGAGTGTGGCCTTTGTTGTGAGTCGCTTCACTCACGTGCTGAGTTAAACCAAACATTTCAAGAACAGCTCTAAATTCTCTTGCATGCCTGTCATTGGTCACATCCACATGCACATTAAAATCACCTGAAATAACCAAACAATCAAAATCAGTCAGTATAAATGAAAGTAATTCAATAAAATCTTCAATAAAACAATTCTGTGGTGGTTTGTAAATAGTCATATAAAGTATGGAAGATTGTTTTATCTCCATTTTGAAAGACACATACTCAAATGATTGAAAAAACCCAAATGACAATTTGTGGGTGACTATATTGTCCCTGAATATGGCACAGACACCCCCGCCCCTCTGGTTTTGGCGTGTTTCAGACACAAAATTGAAATTTGATGGACTACACTCAATCAAAACTGCGTTTCCAGTGTTTTTGTCAAGCCATGTTTCAGTTAAAAACATAAAGTCTAGATTATAAGAGGAAATAAAACTATTTATTAACAAGGACTTGTTTTTTAATGATCTGACATTGAGTACAGCATGTTTAATAACCAAACAAACAAACAAACAAACTGCTACAAAAAGAATCAGGGCCATGAACTCTGGTTCTCAGACCGTGGTCACCTGCATTCTTTAGACCTAATTATGATCATTTAATTTCTGCCTATAAGAAAAGGATTTTTTTGTCTAGTGGTCGAGTTTAGGGCTACTTTTGACCCAGTTTCGTCCTGATTCGATCTTGATTAAGGCCTTGTGGACTTGGAAAGAAAAGTATTTTGGGCGGTGGCACTTTATTTTGGGCGGTGGTAGTTTATTGATTAACGCTTTCTTTTTCCGATCAGTTATCTTATCTTAAGTTTCAAACTGAACCTTCATTTACAGCTAAAAGATCAAGGCCAGGTGCGGACCATCCTGGAAGAGCACAGAAGGGCCACTGGCTCTAGGGCCACCGGTCGGGCCCCTTAATTTTCTCCTTAACTTCTTACCCCCCGCCTTAACCGAGCCAAAATCTAAAAGTTCAAAGAAAAGCATAAAAATAGCAACGAGGATGAAAACGGAACAAAAATGTGCCGTAAAAGCAACAAAAATATGAGGAAAAAAACGTCGACAAATGTGACAAAAAGCAGCAAAAAATTAACAGAAACACGACAAAAAAGAGACGAAAACGCAGCAACAAAAATAAACCAAAAAAATTTGACAAACACGACGACAAAGTCACAAAAAAGTAATGAAAAATTAACAAAAAACAACAAAAACATGACAAAAATGTCACAAAAACGTGGCGACAAGGTGACAAAAGTTACAATCTCTTTTGTAGGTCTTAGCTTTCAAATGAGGCATTACACTGTTGCGCTCCAGTCGAGGAGCTTTTAGATTTGGGTAAATCAGAATTGGAGGTTAACATATGTCTTTGTGGAAGTGCGCATTTACGCTAATTGGGGCCAGGCTGGTCAGAGTCCAGGGCTGTTTTTAAGACCCAGTCCGTCCCTGATCAAGAATCAAAAACCATCAAGTTGTGAAACATTTATATTTCTCAGTTACACATCTCAGTTGTGCTATTATTTATTTATATTTTTGTACCGTGGTCACCTGCATTCTTTAGACCTAATTATAATAATTTAATTTCTGCCTATAATGTGCATATAATGTGTCGTAGTTCGTTAAGTCCAGAGTCACCAATCCACCAATACAGTAGTGAATCCATAAGGTGTGATCTCGCTCTCATCGATCTGCTTAATCCCCAGTACTTCTGATAAAGGCACTGTATGTTTTTTTTTTTTTTTTTTTACAAACCAGTGTCTTCACAAAGGCACACATATTCCACAAATAACTCTATCTAAATACGTTTTTTTCCCTTCGAGAGACGTCCCTTATCATCTTGTGCTTTTGTGTCTAAACTACACACACAGGACAGGCCCTATTGAGTTAAAACATGAGGCGGCGTTGACAGTGTCTGCTGCTTGGTATTCCACTCACAGAGAAGTAGCTCCTCTATAACGAAGGCCCACAGTCTCCCTGCGCTCTCACTCAGACTGGCTACAGAAAGGAGCTGACAGTGGAAGAAAAAAGCACAGTAAATCCTGATTAGTTACTGTGAACAATTACTGACACTTTTGTCTTTTCGCTGTAATGTTACCATTGTGACACTTTGATCTTACTCTGACTGATTGATTTGACATTGTTTTTATGTCCTACCTTATGATGCATTACCCTCTTAGTTTATCCGAGCTTGGGGCTGTTACAAATAGAGCACTGACCCCTTGTGGATGGATTGTGCAACTGCTTTTGATTAAGCCTCGCCACTACTGTATCTCAATGTAATATATGCGACTTTTCAATATATTATGTCCTTCTCTTTGCGTAATCCATCATAAATAAACCAGACTGGACTCACACAGGACAGGCAGGAAAAAATGTGGATAGGAAGAATAAAGTAAAGTAAGTCTTTGCTATGAAAGTTCCTGTTTCTTTTGGCTTTCTTTTGCAGGTCTGGGACAACAAAGAGAGTTACAAATTCTGAATCTGTCCTTCAACAAAATCTCTAAACTGGAACCAGAAGATTTTGCTCATCTCAAACAATTGGAGGAGCTTCATCTTCAGAATAACCTCATCGTCTTTCTTCAGCCACAGATATTTGAGAAACTGGAACAGCTTAAGGTAGCAATATTTGCAATTTTTTAGATATCTTGTCCAAACTCTTTTCACTATGACACTTGTAGGTAGAGTAGTGGGTGGTAATAGTGGCCTGTACGTTATTTTCTGTATTCAAGCCATGCAATATTATCCAGATATTGCAATAGGGGGTAGCGGGACACTGAAGTGGGGGTATATTTATATTTGATGTACACTGCCGTTCCAAATTTTTGGATCACCCAGGCCATTCTAAAGTGCTCTTGGTGGAAAACAAAGCTGTGCATGATAAAAATTTATTTTAAAAGTATATCGATACTTGATAAAGTACAATACTTGGTATTGCAGCACAGTATTTACAATCCATTCCTATATTTTGTCCCAGCCCTAATCATTATACAAGATTTTAAATGTGTTGCACCTTAAATGATCATAAATACTAAATACATTTTGGGGTCCCGAGTTGTGGGTTGAGTGATTTTGGGGCCGTGGCTGAATGGTTAGCAGGTCCTGGGTTAAATTCCTAGATTGTGTGGGTCTTTCTGTGAGTGTTTTCCCCTCATCTGGGTGGGTTTCCTCGCACCGCTCTATCAACCCAAAACATGCACATTAGGTCAATCCTCCAGCTAAGTACTCCTGACCATGAACCTGGCACTCTATAGCGGTTGATCACTGCTCACGACAGGTTGTCACAGCAGCATTGAAGGTTTAAAGTATTGTATATTATTATGTTTTTCATCAAAAGCAGCTTTTTTCCTACGGGACAATAAACTTAATGCTACTGTCTTTTTAGGTTCTGGATCTGAGCTTCAACCTGCTGACCACACTCCATCCCTCGACCTACATGTCTCTCCGTGACTTTGGTACAGATGTGGCTATGAGGGGAAACAGCTGGATTTGTGACTGTAATATACGTGTTCTACAAAGATGGATGTCTGTCGATGGAATCAGAGGCCTAAAAACGTGGAGTATCGAATGCGCCTCTCCCTTGTCTCACTCTGGGATGAACCTGCTGGAGTTACAGGAGGATGACTTCAAGTGTCCAGACCAAGAGCTTCATAAGGATATAACAGTCCACAAAGGCTCGAGGATACTGCTGGCATGCTCTGAATCAGGTACGAGACGGAACCTAATAAAGTAGAAGTGGAATCAGGTGACCACTTTATTGTAGGGTAACTTCAAATTAAACTGGCTGCAGTTTGTTACATGATGCAGTGACTCAATGTTCTTAATCTGGATAAACAGATTGAATTTAGGCTAAATTGAAAGGGAAATCTAGTTTATATACAGTAGATTGCATACGCAGAATGAAATATTTAACACGCAACCTTTATGTTCAATTATATAAATTAGAGGTCGGGATGGAATGGTATAATTTCACTGTTACCATAGAGATCCGCCAATTAGCAATTTTTTTTCCATAGAGCAACATAAGATAAAAACAGTAATCAAACTGGAGAAAAAGCTGTGGAACAACTCCATTAGCTGCTGAGTCACTTCTGGTAAATCCATCTAACAGTAGTGTCCAAATGTTTTAATGTGAAAAATAATTCCAGTAATTACACCTTTAAATCTCCCTTAGTTTGTTATGGGAAAAGCCCGCTGCAAATTCCATGATGCTTAGCGATATGACATCACGATCCCGAACTCTGTATTTTTGCTCTCCCTAACACAACCGTAGTGGGGCAACCCGTCCTCCTGACAGGATGCCAAAGCGGGATCGAAGGATGGGTAAAATGCAGAGGACAAATTTCTCTACGGGGACAACAAAGTACACCTTAACTTAAAACCTCAACCTCTTAACCCCCACCTTAACCAAGTGCCAAACTGGAGAAAATGTGCCAGGTTCAGGTGGAGGTTACGAGGTTAACCAGAATTCCCTGAGACTATAATGTATTGACCAGGGCCAGGGGTAGGTAAGGAGTGTCAGTGCTGCCAGATAATTTGGGAAATATAATTGCACACTTCAGGGACCATAATGCCTGTCTTAAGATCTAAAAATCATCATCTAAAAATAGTTACATTATTTTTTCTTGTCTATATATAAAGCTTTTTGACTTGCGGTAAGAGACACTGACACCCCTTGTGGAAATTTATAATACTACTGGTACCTAATTCTTATCATCTATTTCACCTTTACTAAATCTATAAACTTTACTCTTTTCTTGTGTTTATGTAGATGGAGTGTGGTGGACGCCCAATGGTCATACAAGAGGAAGCCAAGAGGATGGTGGTCTCCTCCTCACCGACATTGCAGAACAAGATGAGGGACTATATGTATGCATTTCCCATTCAAACCAATTCTTATCAATTTTCAATGTCCAAATCCGAGAGAAAACTAGAAAAAGTCGCAGTGTGCCTGGAGAAATACCTTATAGTTTGGACAAGATGGTTCGAGTAAATAATACAGTCAGTCCGTCTCACTTTGCCATGGCCGTGAGCTTGGCCGTCATAATAACGTTCATTGTTGCCTTCATCCTTGGAGTGTTACTACAGCCGTACATTTGTGCCTGCTGGCAAAAGACCAAAACTAGGAAGCAGAAACCCCAAACTACTACTACTACTACTACTACTACTACATCTGTGGCCAATGCCCGAGAAGAGCAATATGACAACGAGGCGTACTTGCATTGCGAGGACGTTGATGATTTTAAACCATATCGCGAAAGACGAGTGACATTTACCGAATATACAGAGGAGGGGGACATGCAATATTATGACACTGTGGCTGGGGATGTGCAAGAAGCCAATGGCGCGGTGACTGGGCATGGCCAAGTGAGTTCGGAGAGCTCAGATGAGTCAGGAAGTGAGGATGGTAATAGAAAAAATTGCAATAATTTAGGCAAGAAAATTGAGTTTGAACACATCCCAGATTCAACCAAGAGAAACAGCCTGTCTTCGCAATCTTCAAATTCTTCTAAAGAGGACAAGATATTGAAAAAGAATTGCTCTACTCCTAATACATCCCAGATCGCTGAGGAGCGAGTCCAAAGAACAGAAGTAGCAACCATAGTGGTGTCTCAAATTTCTATCGAGAGCCACAGTGAAATACCTGGATTTTCCTCTGAGCCATTTGCCAATTGGTCACCGCATCAAAATGGCAGCAGCCTTATGAACTCCGATCCCGACAATGGCGATCAATTTGAATTCAGCGACTCGGTACGAAGCGGATCTCCAGTATCTCCGAGTAGTTTGAATGGGTCGTTCAAGCAGCCAAATTTACTTGTACCGAATGTGAATAAAAAGATACGTTTTAAGTCTTCAAGCTCAAGTTCTGAAATGAGCGATGGTGAACCAACGCAGTACACAGTCAATGCTGATTCAGAGGAGCTGGCAGAAGGTTTAGAGAAAAACTTAGAAATCATCAAAGCAAGTCAAATTGTCAAGTCATCTTCCTCTAGTAGTGAGAGTGAGACAGAAAGCCACCATGCTGTGGAGACCAGGCCAGTTGTGGACCTTGCAAGCAAGGAGATGGTGCCCCATATGGAACAAAAACCGCCAACTCCGAAAAGGAGAGCACCGCTGCCGCCACCACGTTGTTACCCCTCCTCAAGACGCAGTGACAGACCTGTAATCAGTCTTGTACAAATACCTAAAGTCAAAAAACGTCTAGATTTCAAAAAGGCCGTGCCAACTATCGTAAAATCATCAAGCAGCGATCGTGAAGATGAACAGTTATATGAAAATGTGACCCAGGTGCAAGGAAAAGTTCCATCAAGCTCTGGGACCTCCTCAAGCAGCGATCGTGAAGATGAACAGTTATATGAAAATGTGACTCAGGTGCAAGGAAAAGTTCCATCAGGCTCTGGGACCTCCTCAAGCAGTGAGAGTGAAGATGAACAGTTATATGAAAATGTGACTCAGGTGCAAGGAAAAGTTCCATCAAGCTCTGGGACCTCCTCAAGCAGTGAGAGTGAAGATGAACGAGAAATAAAAGTAAAAGTAAACAAAGAGAACCTACAACAGACATCATCTCCAATCAAACCACCAACAGCAGTAAAACTAGAGGAATCCCAGTGGCCAGTGATCAATCTTGTAAGAATACCAAAAGTTAAACATCGCTTAGATGTCAAAGAAAGAGTGAACATAAAAGTGACACCAGTTTCAGAAAGAGTACCATCAACAAGTATCAAAGTCCCAAAGTATGGAACCTCTTCCAGTAGTGAGAGTGAAGATGAACGAGAAGTCCAAATCGTGAACAAAGAAAATCTGCTGCACATAGCCCCTCCTACGATGCCACCAAGTATTGAATCTCCGTGGCCTGTGATTGATCTGGGCAGAATACAAAAAGTGAAACGACGATTGGATATCAAAGAAAGAGTGATCATTAAAGTGACACCGTTGGCAGGAAGAGTACCATCAACAAGTATCAAAGTCCCCAAATCATACTCTGGGACTTCCTCCAGCAGTGAGAGTGACGACGAACAGGTAATCATAAAAGAAAAACTGTACAAGGAGAAAATACAAATTGTAACAACTCCAAACAGGCAGCCAACTAAATCACAGTGGCCAGTGATCAATCCAGCGAAAGTACCAAAAGTTAAGCGACGTTTGGACATCAAAACATCTGCGCCAGTTGTTGACTCATCTTCTAGCCGTAAAGATGAAAGAGTATATGTAAATGTGACAACTGTGCAAGGAAAGCTCCCATTAGCAACAGTCAATGTGCAGAAACCAGACTCTGGGACATCGTCCAGTAGTGAAAGTGAAGATGAACAAAACATGAAAATAGTTGAAAAAGAAAATCTGCAGCAGATAGCTCTTCCAGTTAAGCAACCATGTGTTGAATCTCCGTGGCCAGTGATGAATCTGCTCAGAATACCAAAAGTGAAACGCCGCTTAGACGTCAAAAAAAGAGTACAGTGGAGAGTGACACAGGTGCAAGAACGAGTGCCTTCCACTATTATCAAAATCCCCAAACCAGAGTCTGGGACCTCCTCCAGCAGTGAGAGTGAAGATGAACGAGAAATCAAAATAGCCACAAACAATCTGCAGCAGATAGCTCCTCCAGGTAAACAACCAAGTGTTGAATCTCCATGGCCACTGATGGATCTGGTCAGAATACCAAAAGTTAAACGCCGCTTAGACGTCAAAGAAAGAGTAAATGTAAAAGTGATACAGGTGCAAGAACGACTGCCTTCCACAATTATCAAAATCCCCAAACCAGAGTCTGGGACCTCCTCCAGCAGTGAGAGTGAGGATGAACAAAAAATCAAAGAACAAAAACTGCACCAGGAGAAGATACTAACCGTAACGACTCCAAACAGGCAGCCCAGTGGATCACAATGGCCTGTGATGGATCTGGTGAATGTACCGAAAGTCAAACGACGCTTAGATATCAAGGAAAGAATAAACGTCAACGTGGCACTGGTGCCAGAAAGAGTACCATCAACGAGCATAAAAGTCCCCAAACAAGACTCTGGGACCTCCTCCAGCAGTGACAGTGAAGATGAACGGGAAATCAAAATAGCCACAAACAATCTGCAGCAGATAGCTCCTCCAGGTAAACAACCAAGTGTTGAATCTCCATGGCCACTGATGGATCTGGTCAGAATACCAAAAGTTAAACGCCGCTTAGACGTCAAAGAAAGAGTAAATGTAAAAGTGATACAGGTGCAAGAACGAGTGCCTTCCACAATTATCAAAATCCCCAAACCAGAGTCTGGGACCTCCTCCAGCAGTGAGAGTGAGGATGAACAAAAAATCAAAGAACAAAAACTGCACCAGGAGAAGATACTAACCGTAACGACTCCAAACAGGCAGCCCAGTGGATCACAATGGCCTGTGATGGATCTGGTGAATGTACCGAAAGTCAAACGACGCTTAGATATCAAGGAAAGAATAAACGTCAACGTGGCACTGGTGCCAGAAAGAGTACCATCAACGAGCATAAAAGTCCCCAAACAAGACTCTGGGACCTCCTCCAGCAGTGACAGTGAAGATGAACGGGAAATCAAAATAGCCACAAACAATCTGCAGCAGATAGCTCCTCCAGGTAAACAACCAAGTGTTGCATCTCCGTGGCCACTGATGGATCTGGTCAGAATACCAAAAGTTAAACGCCGCTTAGACGTCAAAGAAAGAGTAAATGTAAAAGTGATACAGGTGCAAGAACGAGTGCCTTCCACAATGATCAAAATCCCAAAACCAGAGTCTGGGACCTCCTCCAGCAGTGAGAGTGAAGATGAACGAGAAATCAAAATAGCCACAAACAATCTGCAGCAGATAGCTCCTCCAGGTAAACAACCAAGTGTTGAATCTCCATGGCCACTGATTGATCTGGTCAGAATACCAAAAGTTAAACGCCGTTTAGACGTCAAAGACAGAGTAAATGTAAAAGTGATACAGGTGCAAGAACGAGTGCCTTCCACAATTATCAAAATCCCCAAACCAGAGTCTGGGACCTCCTCCAGCAGTGAGAGTGAGGATGAACAAAAAATCAAAGAACAAAAACTGCACCAGGAGAAGATACTAACCGTAACGACTCCAAACAGGCAGCCAAGTGAATCACAATGGCCTGTGATGGATCTGGTGAATGTACCGAAAGTCAAACAACGCTTAGATATCAAGGAAAGAATAAACGTCAACGTGGCACTGGTGCCAGAAAGAGTACCATCAACGAGCATAAAAGTCCCCAAACAAGACTCTGGGACCTCCTCCAGCAGTGACAGTGAAGATGAACGGGAAATCAAAATAGCCACAAACAATCTTCAGCAGATAGCTCCTCCAGGTAAACAACCAAGTGTTGAATCTCCGTGGCCACTGATGGATCTGGTCAGAATACCAAAAGTTAAACGCCGCTTAGACGTCAAAGAAAGAGTAAATGTAAAAGTGATACAGGTGCAAGAACGAGTGCCTTCCACAATGATCAAAATCCCAAAACCAGAGTCTGGGACCTCCTCCAGCAGTGAGAGTGAAGATGAACGAGAAATCAAAATAGCCACAAACAATCTGCAGCAGATAGCTCCTCCAGGTAAACAACCAAGTGTTGAATCTCCATGGCCACTGATTGATCTGGTCAGAATACCAAAAGTTAAACGCCGTTTAGACGTCAAAGACAGAGTAAATGTAAAAGTGATACAGGTGCAAGAACGAGTGCCTTCCACAATTATCAAAATCCCCAAACCAGAGTCTGGGACCTCCTCCAGCAGTGAGAGTGAGGATGAACAAAAAATCAAAGAACAAAAACTGCACCAGGAGAAGATACTAACCGTAACGACTCCAAACAGGCAGCCAAGTGGATCACAATGGCCTGTGATGGATCTGGTGAATGTACCGAAAGTCAAACAACGCTTAGATATCAAGGAAAGAATAAACGTCAACGTGGCACTGGTGCCAGAAAGAGTACCATCAACGAGCATAAAAGTCCCCAAACAAGACTCTGGGACCTCCTCCAGCAGTGACAGTGAAGATGAACGGGAAATCAAAATAGCCACAAACAATCTTCAGCAGATAGCTCCTCCAGGTAAACAACCAAGTGTTGAATCTCCGTGGCCACTGATGGATCTGGTCAGAATACCAAAAGTTAAACGCCGCTTAGACGTCAAAGAAAGAGTAAATGTAAAAGTGATACAGGTGCAAGAACGAGTGCCTTCCACAATTATCAAAATCCCAAAACCAGAGTCTGGGACCTCCTCCAGCAGTGAGAGTGAGGATGAACAAAAAATCAAAGAACAAAAACTGCACCAGGAGAAGATACTAACCGTAACGACTCCAAACAGGCAGCCAAGTGGATCACAATGGCCTGTGATGGATCTGGTGAATGTACCGAAAGTCAAACAACGCTTAGATATCAAGGAAAGAATAAACGTCAACGTGGCACTGGTGCCAGAAAGAGTACCATCAACGAGCATAAAAGTCTCCAAACAAGACTCTGGGACCTCCTCCAGCAGTGACAGTGAAGATGAACGGAAAATCAAAATAGCCACAAACAATCTGCAGCAGATAGCTCCTCCAGGTAAACAACCAAGTGTTGCATCTCCGTGGCCACTGATGGATCTGGTCAGAATACCAAAAGTTAAACGCCGCTTAGACGTCAAAGAAAGAGTAAATGTAAAAGTGATACAGGTGCAAGAACGAGTGCCTTCCACTATTATCAAAATCCCAAAACCAGAGTCTGGGACCTCCTCCAGCAGTGAGAGTGAAGATGAACAGGAAATCAAAGTCAAGGTAAATCAAGAGAACTTGCAGCAGACAATATCTCCAATCAAACCACCAATAGCATTAACGCCGCATCAAGAGTCCCACTGGCCAGTCAATCTTGTTAAAGTACCAAAAGTTAAGCGACGTTTGGACATAAAACCAATTGTACCAGCTTCTGAGTCTTCCAGCAGCGACAGTAAGGGTGAAATAATCCAAGTTCACGTGACACAAGTGCAAGGAAAGCTCCCATCCACACCAGTCAGTGTGCAAAAACCAGAGTCTGGGACGTCCTCCAGCAGTGAGAGTGATGAGGAAACTCCACGTGGCACGTCGCTAGATCTTAAATATAGCGGAAAACTAAAAAAACGTCTTGATTTCAAAGTCAAATCGGCACCACCAAAATTGCTGTCTGGCAGCAATAGTAACGGGGGAGTAAACATCAACGTGATACCGATGCAAGTAAGAGTACCCTCGTCTAGTTCTTCCTCTAGTAGTGAAGATGAACGAGAAACCACTGAAGTGAAAAAGGATGTTCTGCTGATAACATCTCCAATTAAGCAACCTTCTGGTGTATCGCAATGGCCAGTGATTGATCCCATCGGAATACCAAAACTTAAACGACGATTGGATATCAGAGACAAAGTACACGGGGGGACACAAGGGTCAGTAATAGTGCCTTCAGCAAGTATCAAAGTCACAAAATCAGACTCTGGGACAGCTTCTAGCAGTGAGAGTGAAGAAGAACAAGAAATCAAAATAGCAAACAAAGAACATCTGCAACAAATTACATCAGCAACTAAGCAACCAACTGTTGAATCCCCTTGGCCATTGGTCAATCTTGTCACAATACCAAAACTTAAACAACGCTTAGATATCAAGGAAAGAGTAAAGGTTACACCGGTGCAAGAAATAATACCTTCAACAAGTATCAAACTCCCAAAACCTGGCAGTTTTTCCAGCAGTGAGAGTGAAAATGAAACTATACAAAAGGTTAGTGTAACTACCATTGAATCTCGAGTTGAACCTCAAACACAGTGGCCCACAGTGGATCCTAGGGGTATTACTCGAATCAAGAGACGTCTAGACTTCAAAATACCATCACTGTCTCCTCCTCTATCCATTCCATCCAGCGGGGGTTCTCGCCAAACATTACCAAAGGATCACAGTTCATCTTCAAGCAGCTCTGATGAAGAAAATGCCGTTAAAAGTTCTCAAATTTCAGTGGGACAAACTAGTCTCAAAGGACCATCCATGAAGCCAGGGTTGCATGAATCAAGCTCCTCCAGTGATGACGAAAATGGCAAACCAAAATTTTCAAATGTATCTGTAAAATCTCAAGATAAAGATTT
Source organism: Proterorhinus semilunaris (assembly GCA_021464625.1). NCBI lineage: Eukaryota > Metazoa > Chordata > Actinopteri > Gobiiformes > Gobiidae > Proterorhinus > Proterorhinus semilunaris. Next base: position 12,625,468 of record CM038351.1, on the reverse strand, counting down.
GATCAAAGTTTCGCCAATATTAATCATACCCCGTAGTCCAACAAAAAACACCAGAAACATAGAGTTAGAAAAATATACAGTTATTACTGATGACTTGAGAAGCAAGTCCTCAAGCAGCAGTGCATCACCTGTAACGCCAGAGCTGCAATCAAAATGGGCTACAATGAACCTTGGACATTCACGATTTCGAAAACATCTCGATATCACAAAAACAAGCAGTCGCTCATCCCCTCCACCAAACCCCCCAAAGCAAGATCAGATTGATATGCCGTATACAAAGAGTATAATAGTGACTAAACAAGTAGCTACTGCGTCACCAAGGGAGCGAAATGTTGATCGCTCGTCATCAAGTAGTGAAAGTGAGGATGACTTGAAATTGGGTGACAAGACTTCAAGGGTTGAGGTCGACTTTGTGTCGCCTCAAGTTAGCTTAAGCAGCATCCCGAAAGTCAAACGGTCTTTGAATGTAACAAAAGTACAAAAGAAATCTTCAAGTGGCAGTAGTGACGAAGATACCGTAAACATGATGGTTCCTGACTTAAGCGCTGGCATACCTCGTGTTAAAAGGCGCCTATATATCAAAGCACCAACACCGCCACCAAGTTCCTCTAGTAGTGATGATGAAAAAGTTTATGCCCACAAATTCTCAGATGTCACCGATCAGCGCAGCATCGAATACAAGCGCACCATCATGAAAAGTTCCACTTATGATTCATCCGCCTCAAATACACAGTGGCAAAGTCATACAGAACCGCTGTACGTTGGAAGCAATACCCAGACCCCGAAAAAGTTGAGCCTGGACAACATCAAGAGAAAGTTACTACCTTCCAAACAAAATGAATTGCCTCCCAATCTGAGATGGACCAGTGTGGGTAGCCATCTTCCCGAGCATCCCGTATTTCCTCCAAAACGGCACCAAGATGTCTATACGTCACCCCAACCTATGTCTTCACCTCCTCCAATGCCAAAACATGATTCATCTGACTCCTCTAGCAGTGATGATGAGAAAAAAGACGTAAAAACGACTTTGATCGTAGGCCAGAAAACATACAACCCCAGAGGTGTTACTTTTAATACATCGCCCACAATTTTGACTGCTGTGAATTTTGAAGATGGGCCCGAACGAAGGGGGCTTAGTGCGCTAAAGGCCATGTCATCCGATCGTAAAAACTGGGAATCTGATCAGGAGATTTTCAGAGAGTCTGCTCCTGTCAGCGTGGACTATCACCCAGAAGTTCATACAGTCTATCGGAGGACAGTGGACACCAAAACAAAAATGTCACAAGCACAATCTTACAGTGTTAGCACATCATCGCCAGCGTCTGAAGAGAGAAGGCTTGCAGACATGACGTATGGTATCCCCAGCTATAGGAGGCATATTATTAGATCTACTGAAACATCAGAAGGTTCCCCGCCTACTGTCCCATCTACGCCACTGCCAGAGGAGAGCCTTGATTTTACATTGCGGTCCCCACAGAGTAGCCTCAGCGGAGGTAATTTAGGATACTATAATGTCCAGCAGAAGACAACTGTGGAAGAATCAGTTGATGACCCCTTTTATGACAACCCAAACATCAGTGGAGTTTAGACAGGCACAACATTTTTTGTTTTTGCAATTAAGTGTGAGTGGCTTGGATGTCCGGTGCATATGTGTCAGGCAACCCCCCCAAGTGCAACTGTGGCAGTCCTCCCCAAATATGGGGTGAATGAAAAAACTTGTGTGAGGACAAGCTTTGGGTGACCGTAACTGACTTGCATTATGGGAAAACTCTTCAAATTGCTGTATATATTAAACTTATAATATATTATTTTGTTATGTATTTAATTTATGAGCACACAAATAAAGAACTATACATATACAATACTCAATATAATGGTTTAAGATTTTGAGTATGATTAAATTACATGTAGCCTAATGTAATTTATTCATTATATTGTATTCATTATTGTCTTTTGTTTTGTTTTGGTTGCTATAATATGAACCTAATTTTGGAATGATTTGAACAATGCCCTTGTTAGTACAGATGTTTTTAGGGTGTTAATAATAGGAAATTTATATATACCGTATATTCATATAGAATATGCTTTTCCGTACACATGACTCACTATAAAGCTTTAAATGACTGTAAATAATAAGCAACTGTATTGTGAAAATTATTGGGAACACTTCCCACTATGAAGTAATTACTCAAGTACATGTACTTAAGTAACTTTTCAGGTACCTTTGCAAGTAGTTTTATCATACAGTACTTCTACTTAGTGAGTAATATCGAAATGAATCTCTGTTTTTACTTGAGTTAAAAAAGTTAATCTTTTAGTGACAAATCTTCATTTTGACATATAAAATAGTTGTATTTTGTTTACATAATCCTTCATAATGATCGCTTTTTATGTCTTTATTGCATTTACTTTGAAAATATTACAATTTTCACATTAAATCAGACTTTTATGCTCAGATACTCAGTTTTTACTTTTACTTGATTAAATACTGTATTTGGGCGACTACTTTTTACTTAAGTAAAATTATTTTAAAGGAACTTTACTCTTGAGTAAATATTTTGCCTACTCCTACCTCTGGTGCGCCACAATAAAACTATTTAGTCAAGGAGCATTTTGTACACAAGGCAGCTCAATGCACCATAGTCCTGCAGACTTTTTTGATCATCTATTTTAATTCTATTGCAAAACCAAAACACAACACATCCCAGTGAGTCTTTAAAAGTGTGCTGAATCAACAGACAGACCTGCATGTGTATCAATAACTACCACAAAAAAACGGCTAGTCTAGCGGTTAAGGGCACATCACATATGGCGGAACACTGCGCTGTCCTTAGCATTCCACCTCCGACAGTTTGCTAAACGTCTCTCCCTTCTCTTCACCCCCTTTTATCCTGTACTAAGCGATAAACAAAGTTAATAAACCCTTTTATTTGTGTATATGGACATAGGTTATATTGAAAACATAGACACATAGTTTACATACATATATACAATGGGGACAAGGCGATTCCGTCTCCTGCATCATTATTAGTACAGTATGAAATGTAAAAAGGCCTTTCTAAATTCCGTTCCAGCTGCAGTGGTTTACATGCACGTGTACCAGATAAAATAGAAAATACACTTGACATATTTTTTATTACTAAGTGCTAAACTACACTGGGATTATGAGGTGATGCAGAAGGGAACTACCCACTCCCCCTTGAGGTTACATTGTTCCAATACTTACAATCATGCCTTTTTGAAGTAACATGGTTGTGAGTATCAAATTATTAAGCGCAAAACACTTTCCCCCAAACAGATTTTTGTACAAACAAAATGTGTTTCCAAAAATGTTTCCAAAAAAGTCTCATCCATTCACAAAAAGGCGTGGTTTGCATGCAAATATTAACATATCTTGACAATTTTCAGCGTCATCACACCACAGCCAAAGGACAAATTTATACATGTATTTACCAGAACAATACAATAGGCAAAATAACAGCATAGCATCATCACAGAGATTCAATGTCCATTTTTTAAGTCTAATTATATCCTAAATGGTGGTCCAATTTTTTTTACAGTCTACCTTTTTATTTATTTTTTTACAAGCACTACCGGACCTCTTCCTGATGTAAAGGGTCACGGGTCTTCTGTGCGTTGGTTAACACCGTCAGTATCGGAGATGCTACTACTGTAATAAGTGAAGACCTGAACTATCGGTGGACTAAAGGAAGACGACAGATACTCACGTTTTCAAAGACAAAATGTACACCAACTATTTCAACGTCAACTCGTTTTAACACAGCCCAACAGTCTGAGTGAGTTCATCCTGAAATAATCCCTGACTACTCAGGGTAAGTGTAAGTGTATTGTGTGTCGGCACGTCTTTGCACAACCGATCAATCGTAACATTACGACCACACGCCTTTTACCAAATTGCAGCTTTTTTTTTCCTGCTTCTTCTAATAAGTGCTTTTATTCTCCAATTAGCCACATGGATTCACAAGGTTGTACAAACCTATTGTACCAGTCTCAGACCTGGTCAAATCATATGGCGGGGCATTTGATGTAAATACTAGACAAAGTATTTGCTCATTTAATAATAACTACATTGTGCTTTACAAGTTTCTCAAAGCACTACACTGTACATTAATCATTCACTCCGTGATGGTAAATCTACTAAAGCCACACCAGCTCTGGGGTTACATTTTGGAAGCACATCTGTCAATATACGCCATCTGCCCTTCGACTACAGCCAACCAGCTTGATACATAGCCATGGTGGGTGAAGTGTCTTGCCCAAGAACACAAGGGGTTGAACTTTTATCAAAATAGCCGCTTTGTCTCAAATGAAAGGAAAGTCTCAAATAGCTACTACTGTACTTTAATCCACAAGCATAATTTTTTTTGACATAATTTAGACAGTATGATGATGCTGTCCTGAGTACAGTTTCCTGATTCCGTTTAGATCTAATGACCTATTTTTGGAAGCTCCTCACTCATTAACACACAACTTAACTTCTCCATCACAAAACAAAGGAGGCTAATGTCTAAATTTTTATTTTATTTTATTTATTTTTTTAATCCTGGCATGGAACTGGCACAATTGCTTCACCAGCATTTAACTCCAGATCAAAACGTCACAAACTAGAAGCAGGAAAATGGGAGTGTTAATTGGTCGTAAAGGTGGGTGGTCGTACCGTTTTGCCTGATCAGTGTACATTTAGGTTCTGTGTTTTGAGGCACAGTAATAATACTCTTACCTAGACAACACCGACACATAGATTGGCCACAGTCGGACCAATAAATGCTCATCAAGCGCAGTCGGCTTTGTCTTGGGATAAGAGCAAATAAGCAGCAACACTATTCAGTTTGGTGTTACGGGGGTCTGAAGCCCTCACGAGGGAGTTGGTGAGCAAAAGATAGAGGATAACAGCAGCAGGGACCGAGAACGGAAAGAAACCACTAGCACAAATCAATAGTTACAGCACAGGCTTCGAAAGAGACCTGCATCCTTTGACACAGTGTGCTTCATAAAGTTGGCTGCACCGTCCCCACAGAAGTTCATTGCACAGTTGTTGTAGTAGATTTCAAATTGTGCCCAGGCCACGAGAAAAAAAAAAAATGGCCTCCAAGACGTTGTAAGACCAGAGACACGATGCAAGAACAGTCCCTTCCATAGACGAGGGGCTGAAAAGAGTGCTTCTCCCACAAAAATACTGTTTCGAATCCATCCGTGTGCAAAATGTCATCTTAGTTAACAGGTACAGTAATGAGAAAAGCGCACTGCAGCCTCCTCCGCTGGGCATCTTTAAAAAAACAAAAAAAAAACTTCACAATGTTAGGCCTGCTGTGCCTTATCCGTCACATGCAGTAGTCTCTTGACCCAATTCGATCGCAAATTCAAACTTCACTCCAGTTTCTAAAAGTTATTGTTGTTGATTTGTTTATAGTTTGTTGTCACAGCTGGGTTTCACGTCGTATCTGCAGTTTTTGGAAGAGCAGTTATGACATTTGTCTTTCCTTGTACCATTCGACAAACTCGTCCAACAAAACTGGCCCTAATAAACAAATAAAAGTGTTACTGTTCGTCAATTCAATGTAGACTTTATAGCTTTTAGTGCTGCTGGCATGCAGAGTACTTACAGGCACCGTCCTCGTCGTAGTTACTAAGGTCCAGGTTGATTGTCCTGCTGAACTCTAAAACATTACACCATTGGTCTTTGTTGATGACTTTGTACTTGGATTGCTGGTGAAAAAACAAATGTTACTTAAGATTTCATACAAATCCAGAGGTTAAATCAATTTTAACTTGCAGGCCCTACATACCACAAAACAATTACTTTCAATCATTACTTTTCATTGAATGCATTGGACCATTTTTTGATTAAACTTTAAGAGTTGATAATATAGAACAATGTCTTTTTTGTTTTTGTTTAAGAATGAGTCAAATTTATTGCTTTTTAATTAGATTTAAGGCCTTAATTTTGGCACAATTAAATAAATGTCCTTTGGAAACACAATAAAAAAAAAGTACCTCTAGAAACTGATTAAACACAGGAAACAGTGGCCACGTCTTTCCTAGAAGGAGACCAAGCATACACTTGGCTGTGTTCAAGTCCAAACTCCTCTGGTCCTTTTCCTGTTGCACACAAAATGTGGAGTAAAAATGTTAAGGGATTATTTTTAGTAAACAAAGATCAAATAGGAGATTTACAGATGAAATGAAGAGGACGTAAAATGAGTTAGTGTCTGAGAAAAAAAGGAGAAAAAAAAAAGTCCTCAGTAATTCTTGTATTTGGTAGTCAATTATAGGTTAACATAATACAGTATGTGCTATGGCTGTGCAAACTCAATTTTGGTCAATCTCAAAATAGCTCATATCTACTGCCAGCTCTGTAGAAGTAACAGCGACTGGTTCGGAGTTTAGAGGAGGACAACGGACGGTTTCGGTCTGTGAAATCATACTGCAGTGAAAAGCATTCATTTTGTTTTTGCTTATTTTGGTGATGTCTTTTTTGTGTGTGCTCAGTCCCATATATTTAGAAAGGACGATGTTGATCCTTACCCGAGCAAAATCGAAGGCGTATCTATAAATGAGTTTAAAACTAGTGCTGTCATTGAGGACAGATCTCAGGTAGTCCAGAGAATTCCTCAGCCTCTCAGTGGAGTCACACCTGATGACAAAAGAAAAACGTTTTTAAAAGACATTAGACAAAAAAACACAGGCAGAAAAGTTTTTAATTTGTGAGAAGACACTAAAACGAAGTAAGGGGGAGTAACATACTGCAGAGAGCCCATGCCTCGGAGCCACTCCTGGAGGGTGAAATAGCCCATACTCTGGGCATCGAGCTTCCACGCCAGAACCAGCATCACCACCTGGACACCAACACAGCACTTGTTTGTGGACACTGGGGTTTACACACATCAGTCAGTGAGATACATACATTTCCCTCAGTCACATACTGACAGTAACATTGTGAGTCAAACTGAATGATTTAAAAGGCTTCAGTAAATGATTGACCCCATTTTTCTTCTTTTAAAACTGGGGTATTTGGGAGTTGGTATTTAGTGATATCTTTATCGCGATCCTACATCTGTTGGTTAGAAAATGCTGTATTGACTTTAAAGTGCTTGGCTAGGTTTTCGGTTCAACGTGCATTGCAAATTGCCTTCTCCCTTTGCTCCTCAGCAAAACAAACCCTGATACCTCTCCAGCTTCGTGGATGTAGACGGTCGTATGTAGGGCTGGGCAATTAAAAAAAATAAAATAAAAAAATATCAAAATCACAATTATTTTCCCCATATTGATCAATCTTCATTTTCAATTCGAGTTTATTTTTTCATACTTATGCCTTCTGGGAGGAGACTACGGAATCTACGGGCCAGGTCGAGTCGCCTTAAGAACAGTTTCGTACACAGGGCCATCGGGAAGCTGAACTCCCTGCCTCCCTCCAACCCCTCTTCCCCCACAAATCAAGGATGAGAGAAATATAATTTCGAATCAGTCACATGGTTTGACAAATAAAACAATCTTGAAAAAAAACATCTTGCTGATTAATAAAGTTGGATAAATCCTTTATTCAAACCTCTGCTCAAGCAAAATCAAATGCTTTCATCAAGTCTGATTTAAAAACGCACTAAAGTCTTTCAATGCCTCGACCAAAATCCCAAACTAGGTACTGTATGTGTAAAAGAAATGGCTGTAAACCTGTCGATTATAAAGTCCTATGACGATTATTGAGATGGACCAAAGTAGAGATTACGATTTCGATTAATTGCCCAGCCCTAGTCGTACGTCATCCCTGACAGCAGAACCTGCTGCAGAGTTTTTGTATTGTAGTACCGAAGATTCTGTGGTATTTTAGCCACTTGCTGCTCTGCGATGGTAGGGGCAACGCTTGTCCCCCTTAGTCTGGCATCCAGAATGACACCCCTTTGTGTATTTTATACACGGGGGATTTCAGTCTGGGCAGGGAGCTCGCTGCTGTTGCTCCTGCCGTCCTCAAACGGATCCGTGCAATCAGAATAGTTGATTTGCAGTCACGTGTTGTTTGTGAGCAGCGTCACGCAAGTCCCCTCAATAACAATGTAGGGGCGGCGCCCGGGGGAGCAGAGTTTTTTTTCTAATCAGCGGTAAACTACCAAAAACACATCGGCACTAGGCGAGTTTTGTGATTCATAATTCTGTTTGAAAATTAACGCGAAACCACTAAGAACGGCACTGACTGCCCTTCGCTGATTGGTTTACTCCGCTTCCCGTTTGCTTGTGTAAGTTGCGCTGTAGAAATCAAGCTGATGCGGAGTCTTACCAGACTCACACTCTGGTACAGCGGCGAGTCTGAATTTTTCCAGGCCAACCCTTACCCTCCTATTGCAGGGGGTAAGGAGAGCACTTCCTGGTTACCACTTTAGGAGCCAAGTGGAAATTACCAATGTACGGTATGTGCAGGTACCACAACACTTTGAATAGAAGGCGAAGGAGATTCAAAGATAACTCAAGCAACGTATGAGTGGCTCAGAACAAATGACAAAATCAAACTAAGATAAGATGGGATTTCACTTTCATGTATTGATATGCATAGTGCATTTTGCATAATCAATTCAAACTAGATGCCCTTCCAGTCAAAACGCATTCCTTCTCTCTTTAACGCTGGCTTGTTACCTGCTGTGTCCAGTAAAATAATGCTGTATCTGACAAAAGAAATTGGCCATCACAGCCTAAAATGGCACGCTGTAGTGAGAACAAAGCCCCCTGAACTGCTTGCCTTATCAAAATATCTTAAAAAAAAGAACGTACATTTTCTGGCTCGACCCCGATGTCCTCACAGAACTTCTCCATTCCCTCGGGACCCACCACGTCATCACAACCTTTTGGAGAGAGACAGTTAAGAGATTGAATGAAATTACAATTCACACATTGATTCTTGTAGTTGGTTCAATGCAACGCTCACCTGCATATTCATAGAACCACTCTAGACACCTTTTATTTGAAAAAGTGTCCTCTTCGCGAATTTGTAATGCCTCATGTTTTCGGTACATACTGCAAAAGTATGAATCAAGAGAACAGGATAGGCTTAGTTTTTAATAACCGTGCAAGAAACTCAAAATGTACGCTTTGAGGATTGTATAAAAAACAACAGTAACCTGTCCTGGCGACTCTTCTTGGCTGACATGTCGTCTCCAGCGGAGGGTCTCCTTTTTTTCCTGGGAGGCATGGCTCTGGAGCAACAAGCTGCAGATTTAATAAATATTACAAATAGCCAATGAAAAGAAGCAATTATCACCAATAACAGGTAACATTACCTGTAGGATGACTGTCCTGTCCGATGTCTTCTGTCAAGTTCTAAAACACAAACAAGGGAAAAAAGCAAATGTTTACATACACATTCTGAATACTAAGCCTAAACCAACTAGTAAGGCAGATATTTACCAGTCTGTGTAACGTGTGGTGGATCTTATGGATGCTGGCCAGTGTAGTCAAGTGGGAATTCAGCTGAATATCTAAATTGAATTACAATAAAGAGAGAGAGAAAACATCACAAAACTAAAAGCATAACAGACAGACTTCTGCTCCAAATCAAAGCCGATAAGGAGGGTGCAAGGGTACAACAAGGTGACATCGTTTTAGCTGTAGCTACAGCAAAAACAACACATCCTGAAAATAAAAATAACCAGGTAAAATTATATACCCACTTCGCAGTTTTAAGCAATGCTAGGTTTGGCAAACGGGACAAAAACAGCAAGAAGGGAGTGACTGAAAGCCGTAAGCTAACTTCAAATATTTCCAATAGCATGCTATGCTCTTGAGCCTAAAGTCTGACTAGTTACCGTTATTGGCTGTCTAGAAACATGCTTCTTGCACGAAAGGCCAAACCAGACAAACGAACACATTGGCAAACGAATAGCACTAGCTGCATACCTAAAATAGCAGTGCAGACGCACAACTTGCACAGAGTTTACAAAGTATCTGGAGAGTTGAGCTCATGGGCGTTGTAGTCCATTAGCTTCAGTGACACGGCTAATGTGACGCTCACGGTTCGGGCTTAAAACTACAACTCCCAGTCTTTAGCATTGCGACTATTTCTCTCTGAGCCCAACACTCAACCCCCCAACATTTACACTAACTGACAGAATGCGTTTTGCAACGTTCATAAAATCCATATAAATAATCTATTCAAGCAAAAAGGGACTGCCTAAACATGTAGCAAGGTTTTGTCTTGATATCGCAAAGTACGACAGCACTGCAACAGCGGGTAATGCAAGATGTTTTACCCAACTGCGTCACAATTTTTCCTTTCTGCTACAGTCCACAGACGATCAAGATTACAACAATCACATAATACATGAAACCTGCATCAAGGCCAAGCTAAAGCTTGCAACGTTATGTCAGTAGTTCATGTAAATATATTAACCGACTAATTAGTGTCAAAACCCTGTCGTTTTAAGCTAACCTTTGTTGCTGTCGGTCCAACACTGCAAATGCTAGGCATAAAATTGCTTTAGGGTACAATGCTACAGTAAAACGTTTCCATATTCATCCTCATATCTGTTACATTCACTCTTGCTACCCATCCTTTGTTATCGCGAAAGACAGCAGTGGCAAATACAAAGAGCCCAGCAAACAGCACGGGTTCATGCCTTGTCCAGAAATAATCCAAGACGACGGCCCAAAAGTTGGCGGAAAATCACCAAATCCACACGCACCCTAACGGAACTATAAGAAACGCACTAGAAATTGCCCGGTAATGGTTACTACTTACTTGCCGCATCAGAGTGCATTTTTATGAAACATACAACTGTCTGTGGGAAGTCTGCAGACCGGCCAATAGGCGGGCCATCTGTGCGTAAAGCCAGCCCACTGCGCCTGATTGAGCCTGCGTCCGAACAAACCCCGCCTCTGGCCGCAGTTCATTGGTTTATTGGGATGTCAAGTCAATAAGCGGAAGACAAATTAGCAAACCCTCCTACAAAGGAAAGTGATTGGTCAGGCTTTTCCAAACAGGTCCCTTTATCTCTTAAACAGATTGGCCAGGTGAGTTTTATTCGCGCATCAATCCTCGTGGAAGGCAGGCCACAGCACAGCCCACGAAGAAATATCATTGGTCACTTCATTCAAAGGTTAACCTCATCCAGTCTAGTGCAGTGTGAGTTTAGGCAGCGCTTTAACTCATAGTAATGGCCACTTTCTAGGTCAGCAGTCAAACAAATCGGGAAACAAAAACAAAATCCACCTTTGCCCACCTTTATCCGGCTGCCGCAGCACAGACCTTTTTTCTCCCTCTACTTTCAGGTGACAACTGTCTTCCTATGAAGTAAATATACTTATAACTTCGTCATAGCTTCAGAGTATGTCTATCTAGGGCAATTAATAGCATCTGCTAAGTCTGCTAATTATTGTATGAGTAGATTTTTACCAGTGGAATCTGTACGGGGTCTATTTTTCTCTTTATGGTAGAGGCCATATTGAAAATAAGAATATCTATGTACGTCATGTCCAGAGGCAGGTAGTACTCAGTACCCTGTACTTGAGTAATTTTTAGAGTAGTATTATCATACAGTACTTTTTACTTCTACTTGAGTAAAATTATAATTAATTATCTGTACTCTTACTTGAGTGAAAATAATGGTTACTGTTTCAACTGTGAGTAAATATTGAAGTGGCAAATGCTTCATTTCGTTCTATAAAAATTGTAGCTGTCGTTTGTCTTGAGCATCTTGTGCTTGAGAATTCTTTTACCTGTTCTGTTGTTTTTGTTTTCTATGTCATGATTTCCACATGATTATATGTTTTGTTTCACACAATTTATGGCATCATTGAAAATAAATGAGACTTTTTCCACTCAGTTACTCAGTTACTCACAGTTCTCAAGTAACATTTTCTCCAAGTACTTTTTTACTCTTACTTGAGTAAATGTTTGGGTCACTACTTTTACATTGTACTTGAGTAAAATTATTTAAAAGTAACGCTACTTATACTTGCATAAATATTTTGGCTACTCAACCCACCTCTGGTCATTCCCCAATACTTTAATACAGATATTGATAAATCGCATTGATTCAGTTATTTTTCCATAATGTGGCTTTTATATGGTTTTAAATGCTTTCCACTCCAGTACCATTTTAACACAAAATAGTTTCCATTTTACCTTTTGAAGTCTAACAATGTAACAGCCTCACTAACTACGAGTTTGCCTTCACATTATCGAGTGAAGGATTTAGTTCCTACTGTCTTATTGATTAGTTTAAATTAAACAAATGATTCTTTTAGAAAGACACTAGGAATAACAAAAAAAATGGTTATACCTAGTGTCTTTCTAAAATAACCATTTAAAATTTATTTTTTTTAAACAAGAAGACATGATGAATGTAATAAAAGACTAAAAGGGAAATACACTCATGCTGGTTAAAAAAACACTGAAAATTGCAAGTGATGATAGTGATGAAGACTGGGGATTTTTAGTTCCCCAGTTCCTAATCAGACCAACTCCAAATAAAGGTGGGCCTTCAATGTGCAAATCTGTGTACAAAGCTGATCCATGATGCCACTGTTGATGGAAATAAATTATATGAAGGCTATTATTACTTTCAACTGCCTTATTGAACAAAAAACTTTTTTTTTCTATAAAATCTGAATACTTCTTGATAATTTGTGAGTACTATATAGAGCGTCTATATAGTAATGTTGCGAATGACTGGGGCAGAGTTAGAAAGGCAATCTGGGTAAGAGCATTGGCAACAGGCTGGCTGCTACCCACGCATGCACACAGAAAGTATTTGATCAGCCAAACGGTGCACATTACAGATAGTAAAAGTCTTTGCTGGTGACTACACACCATGAGCTCTGAAGCAACAGGGGAGACCGTGACCGTGCGGACCGAGGGGGCTGCCGCGGCTGGGACCACCCATGCTCCGGACAAGACGAAAGGCGTGAGTGTAAACAAATGTAAACCAGTCCAGCAATGTGGCTCTGATCTCAACTCTTCTTGTCTTTTTAGTCCTTCAAGTGCCCTCTAAGTGACCACCATGTCCACCGAGAGGATGTGAGAAAGGTTTGGAAAGAATGTCAAGAGGAGAACTTTTGGTACAGAGGTAGGGCCAACGGTGCACCTACATTTATGCCTTTGTGGTACATCTGGTTGGGTGCATTGCATTCTGGGGCTCTTTAATGGTTCTCACTGTGGCGTGCCAATGTAACCCTCACCTGGGTGGTTGCTGGTCGCGTATTGCACAACATTTTGACAGTTCATCTGTCATCGGCCCGTTCACTGATCCCCGAATGTTCACATTCTTCTGTGTTAAATTAGACCCGCCTCTTAGAAAGCACTCGCATTTGTAGAAGCTAGAAGTCAGGGGAACAATGTAGATATACACTGCAATGAACATTTCAAACTATATTTACTAATATGGCCTCTATTCCTCTTTTTTTTTTTTATGCTTTGTGTTTGGACTGACTTTAGAACTTTAGAGGTTTACATCGGCTGAGTTATTTAAGGTCACGCATAATACACTAATGTAGGTCTTTAAAAAAACATTTTTGAAGCTAAATAAACAAACGTTTGGTCTTATAGACACACCCACATACTTCAAATGGTATGCCAAGCCCATAGATGTATTAAACAGGCCTGGATTACTGTATCTTGGTGAAAAACGTGGTAACCAAAAAGACAGTACTTCTGTACCACAATAAAGATAAGTGAGTTGTACATTTCAACAGTGCTGCTGCTGTAATCTTTGTCAAAAGCATCATGTGGTGTTTTAAGTTTTGATATGATCACAGCTTATATAGCTTTCTAAATATCTCCCTGTGGCATTTTATATGTCTTAAGTTGGACCCGTCATGGTTTTGTCCTTATCACATTAACTGTATTAGTAACATATCAGCCAACGTAGGTCAAAGTTCAACAAGTCTATTGTTTACCCAACCCAAACACAGGCAAATTCTTAGAAGAAATTGTATGTACAGTATTTGCCTTTTGACATTAATTGTGGTAATTAAGGGTACAAGTTGGTATTTATGAACAATGATGACATTGATCTGAACATGATGAATGTGCCTTTTCTTCAGCTCTCCCCATGTCCCTGGGTAGCATGGCTGTGACTGGTGGTCTCATATACAATGGTAAGGATAGGACACTTTTTAAAATGTAAATGTAAAGTAAGAGAGAAATAAACATTTCTTTTTCTGGTAGGTGTTTGGAAGCCATCGCCACGTTTTGGTCCATTCCCTAAAGTTATCGGTGTGTAACGCTGTCAATAGAAAATTGTTTATTTCACAAACTTGCAACAGACACGTTTATGCTCACCCCTTTTCTCTCTAGTTGCTGGAATCCTTGGATATGCGATCGGAAAAGCATTTTACATGGGAACCTGTCAAGGCAAATTCCAGGAGCTTGGTATTAAAGCAGGTCCTGGAGGTCCTTAGGGTGCATGAGGTCCCTCATTTAGACCATGGAGATCTCGCCCTGGGCACAGGTACAAGTCTGTGAGGTGCTGTGTTAGAGGAATATTCTTATTGCTGTGTCTTGCATCACACTGTAGTAATATTGGGTAAATAGGACATGGACAAGTCAGAAAGTCGAGTATTTGAAAAATAAATATTACCCAAACTCCCTCCCGAAATGCAAATATGTGATTTAGACAAGAGACCCTGTGCATTGTGGCATTGTATCTTAGCTGTTTTAAAAGTATTTTTTATTTTCTTATTTGTTTATATAGGGACAGTACAAGAAAACATTGCCAACTCGGTGGCCGATGTTGTGTACATAAGGCGTCTAGCTGTAGGCTAATCTGCATGTAATATGCCATCACTGTACAACTTCATACAACTTCATATTACTATTTTATTCCAGCCTTTGCGTGTGTTGCTGACCACTGTATTTTCCCACAGACCCTGTGGACGTGTGTGAAGAATGTAGGAAAAAGGAAGCTCCAGCTCCAGCAGTAGAGCAGCCACAAAGTTAGAGGTGAATGGGTCCCACTACTGTTACTATAATGTTCCTTAAAACCAGATCAGATTGAAATAGTTGAGTTAAATTTTATGGCCAATAGGCTACATCTTTTACTTATTGAATGAACATAATAAGAAATATCTAACACTTTGTTTTCAGAATAATAAAAGAAACTGGACAAAACACATGATTCATACATTTTTTTTCTAATTCATTTTAATTATGCTCCAGTGGTGTACGTGTGTTCCCCAAAAAGGTTACATAGTGTTCACAGATGGCCACTAGATGGAGGCAATGCTGCTTGGTTTCATTCATAATCAACACTGCTATAATGGTATTTTAAAAATAAATACCAATAATCTTTGCTTTCAGTAAATTAGATATAATTTATTCTCGAGACATTTTCTGGTTCTGTAAACACTTTGAAATCAACTCCAAGAAACCTGTATTCTTGTTCAATAGTGTTTTCTTTGCTCTGAATGTATCATTTTGTCGTTCGTGTTATTATATCAAAGACAAAAATATAGATTTGATAAATGAATGTGTCTGTTCATGAGAGCTGTGCTGCTTGTACAATGCATTTTTATTTATTTTTGTATAAATCATTTCAGATATACATACTATAGGCCTGCATAAAGATTCCCAGATCAATTAGTTTTATTAAGGTTAACAATTATGATCTAGGCTATAATAGATTCAACAAGATTTCATTTGGTTGTTACAGTGTCCTGACATGAATACGTTTTTTTTCTCTCAAAAAAAAAGTACGCAATATGTGCTGTACCATCCCTGCTGTATGTAAACGAAGTCCATGTGAATGTCACCCCCGAAAGACGTCATCCAATCAACAGGTGCATTAGCTCAGATGGACGGGCCGGTTGCCCCGTGGAGACCCCAGCTGCCTGTGGGCGTGCGCTGCCGAGGCCTATCACCGTGACTGAGGCGGGACATGCCGTTTACACTCCACTATTATGAATCTGCAGACCGGAGCCCCGCACAGCCACGACCGCAGATTCACGACCTTCAGGTTTAGAGTTTTCCCCTCTGTTCAGAAGATCATTATGTGATCACAAAGTCACAGTTTTATTATTGTTACCTTGTGAAATTTGTGTTAAAAATGTATATTACAACAAATGTAAAATCGTATGCTCCTAACTGGTTTGGAACATGTTGTGGTATGTTGTTGTCTTACTTTCAGTAGACATCATCACAATTTAAAATGTGTCTGTTTTGGGGAAACGAACACCTTTAGCAGCCTTTATCT
This sequence comes from Proterorhinus semilunaris, assembly GCA_021464625.1. NCBI lineage: Eukaryota > Metazoa > Chordata > Actinopteri > Gobiiformes > Gobiidae > Proterorhinus > Proterorhinus semilunaris. The sequence continues at coordinate 12,609,275 of CM038351.1, read as the reverse complement.
GTTAGACTTTGTGAATTATAAAGCTTTACAATTTCAAAGATGATCCTCCAGTTCGCAGCATTGCTTAACTGGTTTGTAGTGGCCTAACCTTGCAAGAGCCAGACTGATATTACAGAACATTAGCATTTAACATGACGCAACAACATGTAACTGAAAATGCTGATAGCAGGCGAGAATTAAATTAGTTGCAGTGCGTTACCATTTCAAAGATACTAATAATTGCATGCCATGAAGCCTTGGTACAAATTTTACAGAATGGGGAGTGGAGGGCCCCTCCTGGAACCGCCACCTTAACGTGGTGGAGGGGTTTGAGCAGCTGAATGATCCTGGGGGCTCTGTTGCCGGGGGCTTTGTGCCCCTGGTAGGGTCTCCCATGGCAAACAGGTCCTAGGTGACGGGTCAGGCAAAGAGCAGTTCAGAAGCCCCTTATGAGAGACCAACAGGCCCGGTTAGAACCATGAGGCCGACCTTCTGTGGACCAACCACCTGCAGGAGGAGCCATAGGAGCTGGTGCAATGTGATTTGGGCAGCTCCAACAGCTGCCCCCACGACCCGGCAACGGACAAGTGGAAGAAAATGGATGGGTGGGGAGTGAAGGACACTGATGTGATGGCGATGTGGGGCTCTCTGTCAATTTAATGATAGGAAACACTGTCCCTTATATTCACTCAGTCTCTTGAGTGGAGTGGCACCTGGCCCAGCAGAATCCAGGCCACACCAGGACATCGCCTACACGTCCCAGAGCACACTTGTTTGAGTTTTCTCTCATCATCCTGACTGTCTTCTCACTCTCTCCTGCTCCTGCACAGTTTGCTATTTTAACAACTGTATAAATGTACACACTGTTATTTGTTTATGCAAATAATCCTAACGTCATGTACAAGGTTCTTCCATGGTCTGGTGACCCTGTCTGCGGAGGGACTCCCATCAACCCTGGGTCTATCTACCTGTCTGCCCATGGAGTGGACCTCTCCTTCTGTGGTCCTCCCCGAGGTTTCGCGTTTCTCCCAAAGGGGTTATGAGTTTTCCCTTGCCGAGGAGGAGAGTCTGAGGATGCCCTTGGTTCTGCTGCAGACACTACATTTGCTTGGACATTGCATTGCTCGTTTTGTTTCATTGTTTTAATGTTTGGTATACAGCCCTGTGAGCAGAGGCGTAGAGAGAGAGAGCGTGCGCAAGGTGTTGAAAGAAAACAGACACCGCTCAGAGCAAGACAGCAGCGAGTGTAATAAGTTACCGTAGTTGTATGTCTCTGAAGTGCTTAGCAGCCTTCGTTGTATGGCATGCAAATATCATCAACGTTTTGTGCCCGTTGCAGAGCACAAAACGGCCGTCAGAGGGCCCCCTACTGACATTCCTGCTTGGGGCCCCCTGGTACCCTTGCTACGCCACTGCCTGTGAGGCAACTCCTATTGTGACTGGGCTACACACACCGGCGGTGCGCCAGGGGGGGGTCTCAAGAGTCAAGACCCTCCCATAAAAAAAACGCCTTGACCCCCCAACCCAGTAGTGTAGTCTAACTGAACACAACCAAGCTGGAACACAATGGTTTCTATTCAGAATTGTGCACACACAATAATGATGGATAATATCTCAGGGCCCTGACACCCCTTTAAAAATGTGCCAAATGGTTCAACTCAAAGGCAAGGCAAGTTTATTTATACCGCGCATTTCGTACACAAGGCAACTCAATGCGCCTCAAATGTGTGTTTGAGGGAGGTGAGCTCCTTAATGCAATGACACAGAGTTAGGAGAGAGAAATAGTCTTGCGATCGCTCTTGGCTCTTATTTTACAGTATAATAGCAGGCCTGGGATGTAACTTTCTGTGATCAATTACAGTTAATCATGAGCTGAGGCGAGTGCCAACCTCTCTGCCTGCACTGCTGCTGCCTGGGCCGAGTGAGGCAGAGCGCCTTCTCTCCTTATTTTAATCACTGAAGTTTCCCTTTCCTTTTATCTATTGACTGCCATGAGGCCAAAACAGTGACAAAACACACAGGGCATGCGCGCTATTTTCGACGAATTAATTATGTAAATTAGCATTTCATTACATTTTTGATTGATTTTCATACGACCTCCCTTGAAATGACCAGGACCCCCCATTGCACAAATAAAAGGCAGTCACCTCACCGGTCCTGTCCGATTCAGTGTTAATTTTGACAACATATTTTAATTTAGTTTTAGTCTTTTGACGAAAATGTAATTCAATTTTAGTCGAGTTTTAGTCGACTAAAACGGCAAGTCAATTTAGTCGACTAAATTCAAGACAAATTTAGTCGACTTTGTATTTATAATATTCATTATAATCATATTTAATCAAGGTCCTTCATGGAGCTGCTCCCTCATGGACAAAGCTCAGAGCTGTTCCTCTGGCAGAGAATTTACAGGATATGAGGCTCTTTCAGACTGTCAATAGAAGTTTGGATGATTTTAGTCTCTCCTTTTCATTTTTATTTAGTCTCATTTTAGTCGACCAAAATATCTGGACATTTTAGTCATAGTTTTAGTCGCATGAAAAACTTTTAATTTAGTTTTAGTCCAATTTCAGTCGTCAGAAATATCCCTTTGACTAAAATTAAGACTAAATATTTTAGTCGACGAAATTAACACTGGTCCCATTGTGGCAAGGCCGTGGGAACCCAGGGTGCTGAGGGCGCTGCAGTACCCCCCGGTGGACAGTTTGAAAGCTGCAGGCAATATTATTAAATAGGAAATATGCACAAAAAAGTGGTTTGGGGGTAAACGTTATTTCTCAGCACCCCCTAACTAAAATGTCTTCCCACGGCTCTGCATTGTGGACAGATTGCGCCTCGAAAGCGACGGTGGGCTTGTATCCGCGGCGCGCTCCGCCCTGCAGACCGACCCGCTCCCCCCGTCGTCTGCTGTGACAGTGGAGCTCCTCCAACACCGAAACGGAGCGAGGAGGAAAAAAAAATCACACCACTACGCAAATCCTTCCAATGGAGGAGGGCCAGGACAGAGACGCTTGTTCGGCGAATGAGAAGAATGTCCGCCAGCTAGCCACAGAGAGTTAGCCGCGCAGAGGGGAGAAGATAAAAGTTGTAAGTAACGCACGCGTCGCGAGATAAGCGGTCGTTGTGTTGCACTGTGGCCGCAGCTCACTGTAGTTTTAACGCAGGCTCGTGTCAAGTTCCGTGATTAACTTTGGCGTTGAGGTGACGCTAGCTTTCCCAACTGGGGCACCGTAGCATCATGCTAAAGGAGTTCGGATACTACTCCCGATACGGACTCATTGGCTCCAGATTTCGCGGGGACGTGGGTTTTTCTCGCGCGGGACCGGCCTGTGTGGGATTCAGTGTTGTTTGTGTGTGGGACGGGAGGGTTAGCTTGTTGACAACTAGCTCTTCCTTGGTCTAAGCTGCTCAGTGCTGCTGCTAGCCTCCTGCTCAACCTTAGCGGTTCGCTCCCTGCTGTCTGATCCCCCAAAGCGAACCTGGACTCATGTTTTTATATGCATATTATTAATGTCACTTTTTAGGACTTAAGGGGAGAATATCCACTCGTATCTGGGTGATTCAGACGTTCAACAGCCCATTTTACTTTACTGCTCTACTTCAAAACTATAAGTCAAACCCATTTGTTCTATATTACATTTACTGTTGCATATTGTTATTTGCCATGCACTACTTTTTGCAGACAACTTTATAGCCAGTATAGCTACCATGAACAGTGACTTGTAGGACATCTGTCTTGCATTTCATTTGTGATCAAATACAGTAGTGTAAAGTTGCACTAATGTATCCACTTTTCAGTGCTGGTCAAGGATGTTCTTCTGTTTTGTAGGCATCATGTTGTATAGCTGCTTTTGGCATCCGTGTTTGTTTGTTTTAGGATCTCACAGTTATTTCCTCATATTGAAAAAAACAAAAAAAAAGACGACACTGCCAAACATCTGCCTTTTCTGCTTCAGCTCATTGCTAATTCTGGTCATACCCATACCGCCGCATGTTGCTGCTGTGTGTATTGTTCTTACAGTTTTACATCTGACTTTGCCTTCATCTTCAAGACTCTGCCGTCAGGACCAGTACATCAGACTGTACAATGTGACATTTGTTTGACGTTGAGCTGAGACCAAAGCGATACGCAGAGAGGCAGGAATCTGGTCAGTGCGCTCTTTGGCTTCTGTCTGAATAGTTCGGCCATGTCCTCCTCCAGCCATGCAGAAGAAAAGTCAGTCTGTCTGCCCACATAAGGAGAGGACGGACCCTCGCAGGAATTATGCCCCGGCCTGTTCTACAGTGACATGCTCAGGCTTGTTGCTCAGAAGAGGGGATACATTTACGCAATTTTCGTCAGTCTTTCCCCATTTTTACTGCAGTGGGTTGTCAAGTTTTCAAATTTAGACAATACATTTTAGCATAGTATGACTTTACTTGGCCTAAAACAAAAGCCATTTGTTTTTCCATCCAATTGTGTCAAAACAAGGCTTACAAACACAAAATCAGGATAAATAACGGGCTAATATAGAGATAAATGTGGAAAATTATGACTAAAACTGAACTTTTGCTCATTTTTAAGTGTTTATATTTTAGGTTGTATGTAATATAATCTGTGCTTTTCTCAGCCAGATGGACGACCTCTGCTCACTTTGTGATGCATATTTTTGCGTCTTGCGATTTGGATATTGCATTAATGATATGACATAACTTTTCTATAACAAATTTTCAGCTGCCAAAAGTTATCTGTTTAAATTACATTAGCCTCCACACACTTTACACACTGTTTCCCGCCATTAATAAGTTCTATTAGACTCTAATTCCTTGTATTAAGTTGAATACACTCAGTCTGATGAGGTCCTGGCCTGGCTGCGGCTGGTGGCTCGTCCAAATGGCTGATCCTCTGTGTGGCTGCCAGGATTAAGCCTCTGATGGTAGCGCTGCCCGTACAGAGTGATAGGGAATCCCCGTAGATTGCACATAACCGTGTATCTGTGATTATCTGCCGGCATTACTCCTGTGAATTAGTGTGTTTGCAGTAATCTGGTAAGACATTAATGGTATTGCGAATATGGAGGTCGAGAAAGCAAGACTCCAGCATGAGGCCTCTCTTTCCCCGTGTCTCTAAGCTTTTCTCGTGAATTAACGGCTAACCCGGCGTTCCAGAAATATTAAATACAGACACAACTTTTTAACAGCAGTATAATCTGCTGTAGAAAGACTTCCTGTTGCGTAGAGCTTTAACTTTAAAAAAAAAAATGGGACAGTAATGGACAACTGCACAAATATTCACTGGGTGGGAGCTTAGCCTGGGCACCTGTTTAGTACTTTGTGTTGTCAACAATTCACTTTAAATTAATCGGTTTTGGTAGATTTAAGAATATGTGCATGTGGCAAAATGTTATATCTAGAGGGCTTGGTCATAGCCTCTCAAGAACCGCCGCTGCAATTTGGTATTTGTTCTGCTCGGGGTCTCCTTCACTATGAAATGCAATTGAAATGGTTGTTATTACCAAATTGCTGTGACTCCAGTTATTTAGGCACCTAATGTCCTTTGCAAACAACACAGTATCCTCTCTATAGGGTGTTAGTTAAAATCTGCTGTCCCTGGGCTGTAGTTTAGACCAGTGGTTCTTTTCATACCACGTAACACCTCCTAAAACCATTGACCTTCCAATTATCTCCAGACCTAGATCAAGATCAAATTGGGATTAAATTAGACCAAAGTTGTAGTGGTTGTCTTCTTTACAATGTTATTTCTCCTGTTGAACATATGATTAATTTTAAAACCTAAATCAATACTGGCAGTAAAACCAGTTACTGTAAAAAGACAATATATTTTTTTGAAATTGTGCCGCTCTACCATGCTGTGGTTAAAAGCATATGAACCCATGTTGGCCAGTGTTAGCCAGGTGTTCATAATGTTTTATCTGAACGGTTAATTTCCTCATTTCGAGTGCGAGGGTTTTTCCAGCACTCGTCTCAGATCAAGCTCTAAAGTTTAATTGCTACAGGATATTGAGTGAGTTCACAGGAGTTTTCTGAACCTTGTATGACCTTACTCTTACTGTTGAATAACTGCATAATATGTATATGAAAGAAAATGACTGTTTTTTGTTAATTGAGGATATGGCCTTGTATCTCCTCTCTGCATGTAGTTACAAAACAAAAGTTCCCCCTTCTTACTTGATTTATTTTTAAGTTTGCATACATTTTGACGACCCACTTTTTGAGAGAACTTGTTTTTTTGTGTTGCTATTTAGAGAGCGTGAACATCTTATTTAGCCACAGCTTTAGCGCCTCTCAGACAACAGCTTTTTAAAGTGAAAGTCAGATAATGGGTCTTTGTGTTGCCGTTTTTTTTTACCCGAGTGTCCTCATTTTTTGTTTGCACCGAAAGTGGGGAGCGTTACGTGACGACCCGCGCTGTTGCCTTTTCATTGATGCAATTGAAGACTCTCCGTCATGTCGCACACAATGAGAAGCGAGCGTAGCCAGAAATAACCCGTAATTGAGCCCTGCTGAGGCAGATTATCCCGGACTTTGGGAACCAGGGTTTGGAGCATAACTGATGTTTGCGTCTGGCCTCTCCAAAAGAAACCGCCCTGTTTCTGACCTCAGCGCAAAATCGGCCAAACCTACAGTATCATGATGTGCGAAGAACTTCTGCTTTGTCTAAGTTTGATTCCATGTCAAGACACAAGTTGAGTGTTTTAACTGTACATAAAAGTATTTGTTTACGTGACTGTGTTGTAAAAAAAAAAAAGTGTTCATGTCCTAAAGCAGTGATTACACACGAGCCAGGCCTATCATTTAGTGTTGGTGGGATCTCCATATAGGCCTCAGTCTAAATTACTGCACCGCACAGCAGCTTATCCAAGTTAGCATGTTGCGCAAAGAGTTCTTTGTTGTGAGATTCCCGTTTGAGACTAAAACTCGGTCGACAAAAACATCTGCAGTTTGTATGCTGCGTGCGAACCGTGTGCGTGTCCCTGAGAAGCAAGCGGGACGTTTTTTAGGACAAGTTGGGTTAAACATTGATCGGGTCAGTTGTGTGTAGTTGACCTTTTATCTCTCCTCCCGTGTCAAAGGTATTCGCCAAAATAACCACCCGCCTTAAAGAATGGACGGAGTGTTACAGAGGAGGTGCAGTCGGGTCAGCAGTTAAAGTTAACAAGTTGCACGTTGGGAATAGTTGGGTGTACAGTAATCGAGACGTTTGCAATTAGCAAAAATGACACAGACTGCAGTTCTTTGGGCAAATGGAGTGGCCTCTGCAGAGAACTGAATGTCCCTATGCGTTTGAGTCAACTGTAGTAGTTTAGACCTCTGTAAACCTTATGAAATACACGTGATTCTTGTACATTTTCTCCACTTAACATTTCAGCCGTCTCTAAAATGTTAAATGCCTTGTACTTCGATTTTTTTCTAGTGGTGGAAATAAAACAGTTTTGTCTTTCAATGCGTTTCTAAAAGCAGATATTTGTGGAGAAAAACAAACAACCTTTTGCACCGTTCGTTCGTCTAATTATAAAGTCTTTTGATCAATCTCATGAACTCATCCCTGTGAAGAACTGCTTTGTTAAGAGTTAAAGTAACAATGAGTTTTAGACTGCAGCTGACCATTTAAGATGCGCACACTCTTGCATCTTTTGTGAACACAAAATATCGATAGGGCCTTTTTAATATGTGAACTGCTTTATTTTCATTTAATATTTAAGTTGATTATAACAAAGACCCCTTATATATTCATGTCGTCCGGTTATTTCTTGTACTCTGCAGCAGTCATTGGATATTGCAGTCACATAATGCTCCAAGACAGTTATTGTGCATAATTCATGATGTGGCATTGGGAAGAGGCTTCTGTCCACTTGCCTGGCATGCCAGACATTCCTCCTTTCTGTTCAAAAGAACCGTCTGGGCGGCTGCTCGCAGCCAATCATTTCACGATTTTACCCACATCGGTCCGACCGAATCGGTCCAATTGGACCGATTCGAACCATTAAAGTTCCATTAAAGTTCTTTTAATGGTTTTTAAATGTCTTAATGGTCTTGGTCCTTCTTATCTTTCAGAACTGCTTTTACCTTATGAACCTTCACGGCCCCTTCGCTCCTCGGGCAGGGGTCTCCTAGTTATTCCTAAAGTCAACAGAAAGACTCACGGCGAGGCGTCTTTCCAATATTATGGCCCTCGCCTCTGGAACGACCTGAGGAGGAGCTCAGGACCACAGAGAACGTTCATGTTTTTAAGAGCAGGCTCAAGAACCACCTTTTTAGCTTAGCTTTTAACCGACATCTATTTTAGTCCTAATGATATATTTTGTGTGTGTGTGCGCGTGCACCTGTTTGTCTGTTTGTTATCTGTAAAGCACTTTGTGATACCTTTTGGTATGAAAAGCGCTTTATAAATAAAGTTTGATTTGATTTGAATCACGCACCAAGAGACGGAAGCCGTCACCTGTCACCACAACGCACTCTTCCAAAACATTAAAGATGGCGGCTGATACACTGTTTTCTTCTGCTCTTTAGTCTGTTTTAAATCATTTGGAAAATATAAAATCCCTAAAACCGTAGCAAGAAACGGCGTTCGAAGCGTTCCTCGTAAAAAACATGTTTTTGGAAAGGCTTTCTGCCGCTTGTTACTGCAACGTCTCTAGCGTTGCTCTAATTGGTCTGTCAATCACGCCCACCGGGAAATTGTTGAGATCATGCTTGTTCCCAGACTATATGTCTTTGAAATATCTATAAGGCATGTCGTTTGACAGGCCAGGCAATCTGTCCACTGTGGTAAACGACACCCACAAAATAACTGCCAAAAGGTAAACCAAGCGCGTCAAGTCCGGCACTTCCCTTTAACATACACAACTACAAGTCTCTAACATTTGTGGTTGGACTTTTGGTGTTGCCGAGTTTGAACAGGAAGTCATCATTAGTATTCACAGCTCTGTCGGCGTGTGAAGTGCCATGCGAGAAACCCGCCTTCAGTCTGTCGTTGCGGTAGGTGGGTTGCGCTGTCAGGTTTTTCTGTCTGTTGGGAGTTGAAGAGTCACTATTTCCGTTTGCTAAACCCGACTGTGGAAGTTCTCACAGCTGAACTTCTCTGTCTGGCTGCTGCTGTCACTGCGGCTTGTACTTCTTCCCCGCGTATGATATCAAACACCTGCAGCCCTTTAACTCAGTGGCTTTACGTGGGCTGGACTAAAGCAATGCAATGCTTTGAACCATGTCTATAAAACTACCCGGAGTATCGTTTCATTCACACAAGATTATGTGATCTTGTTTACTGAGGCCATTGCAACCGGCTCCGTCTTTCACATTTTTAAAGTCTATCGTCGTACTTCTGAACTTGAATTGTGTTCATTACAGTGCTTTTAACTTGGTAGCATGCTGTTAGTAAGAAAAATGAAACCCTCAATTTTTAACCCTCTCATCAGACCTTAGAATTTTAATATTTGTATTACTTTTTTATTATTAGAATTGCACTTAAGAGACCCGTGAGATTTTGACACAGGAAACACATTTTCAGGTGCAAAAAATAGACTCATTTACTTCACGATTAACACCCGTTTGTTTCCAGAAGAAATTTGCATTTGGAATATTTCGCTCTTGATTGTAAGACTTGGCTTGATCTAGTTTGTGCAAATTCATAGTAGTAAAGTTTAATCCAGGCCACAACCCTGATTATGTTTAAGTCCAGACTGAAAGCACACTTATTTACTGCTGCCTATGCTAAGTGATGTATTTCAACTTATTTTAATAAATAATTTGAATATATACATATTTGTATTTTCACATGTTTATGAGTTGTATCGATTGAATTGTGTTTATGTGTTTTGGTGTTGCTCTGAGGCACATTGAGCATCTTTGAGTGTCCAGAAAAGCACTATATAAAACCAATGCAGCATTATTATTATAATAATTATTATTATTATTATTATCCAGCTCTTCTTTTGACCTATGTGTTCAGAGCCTTGTGGTTGGACGTGTTATCTCTCAACCGTTATTTTTGTCAGCACTGACTTCCCCTTTGTATTCTGTGAAATGTCTTGTTCTGAAGTATTGGGATTGTGTAGTTTCTAGCGCTGATGAAACACATCTCGCAACACTATCTAACAGATCCGTGGCTTTTAATGAAATGTTGACGGGGCACACAGATAAATGATGTATCTTATGAATGGGAGTGTTCCTATCTTGGTTTACTATAGTCTTCTTGCTTGACAAGTTCTGTTAAAGATGTGTTTTCAGTTGTTATTATGGCACTGCTGAGCAATTTCACTGCACATCTCTCCCATATTCCCCAGCCCATTCTTTTCAACCTGAAAACCCTGCAATAGAGGAGGGAAAGTGCAGTTTTTGGAGGCTGCATTGACTTACGTAACTCTTGGATGCAGTAGGTAATCTTCAGATTATTACTCAGGCCGGAGGAGGGTTTAATCCCGCCCGCGTACACGGCACATCGGGCGGAAGTCGGCATGAGCTTGACCTGCCGCTTTGTCATGAGAGCGACCCCTCTCATTGAGGCTCTGCTCTGGCTGTGTGGAAGCTCCAAGATGTCGGCCTTTCATCGCTCTCGTATGTAGGCGGCATGAAATCTACTTGTGTTGGAGACTCCATTTACCTCAGGATCATTATTATTCAGCATTTTCCTCGTGTTTGAAGTCGGCACCAAATGTTTACAACAAGCCAAATCAACATGCAGCACTATTGGGTCTATAACCTACAAAACTGACTTCGTTGCTTTTAACTGTGTTATTGCTATACCTTTTTAAAGAAAACAAGCAATGTTGTTTCGCTTCATTCGTTTTTGTTTCAATAATCCTGCATATTTAGTCCGTCTCCCTATTGTGCTCTCAAAACGCCAGTCCACACTCCAGTAAACAATCACAAAGATTTCCTTGAGGCTCCTCCATGTTTTGAGGTCTATAGACTCTTTTCCTTGTGACGATTACTTAGCTTGTTTGGGGGGTACCTTTTATTTTATTTCTTTTTTCGCTTTTGCACTGCACTGCGTGTTGTAGTACTGCAGAGACGGGATGTTTTCTAGATTTTTTTTTTAATAAGTTATACGACAAAAATACCATGGATAAAGTTGTAAAATGAAGCTTAATATTGAGCCTTTTCGAGTCAGTGTTTCAATACAAAGCCTTTTCTGCTGCTTTGCCATGACCACATCAGACAAACAAAGCCATTCCCAGCTTATTGTTTGGTTTAACACTTGTCAAACTAATACATAATCCTTCAGAGTCAATTCTCCTGCTCAATCTTATTTTCATTTAACAGCTTTTTCCATAAAATGACACGCTTTGCCTTTAATTGCGTAACAAAACACGGCAATGCACTTGTATTTTATAGCGGCCATCCATTTTAATTGTAGCTGTTATTTTTTACGCTCCATTGCTCTGTGTGCTGTGAAAATCACCGCAATTAATGAATCTAGTTCCTAAAGACCTGGTTTTACCGCATGCCTCTAAATATGTGTTTTCTTTCGCTTTGTTTCAGATTTGTGAGCGTAAAGCCCGCGGCCCGTTGCCCGCTCCCTGTACCAGCCTCTGCTCTATGGCCTTCAGGTAAGTCGGGCGGGTTAAAGAGCGGTTGCATTTCACTTTGTGCCGGATTTTTACATGAGCTAAGCAGCGTGGGAACAAGCAGGACCCTTCTGCTAAGCTCGCTGTTTGTTTGGCTGAGATCAGGAGACGAGGAAAAAAATGGGGAGATTTTCAGCGCCGTGTTGGACCAGCTAATGTTCATGTTGGGGCCGTTACAGGAGGCACATGCCAGCGCGATCCGGGCTGGAATCGGGAAAAGTAGCATTCCATTCAAGGCAATAATGTGATCAAAGCTACGAGCTACAGATGTCCAGCGTGTTTAGGCGGTGGGTTAGACATGTTTTAGCTACACATTTCAGCTCAGGATTGAAATATGTACAGTCGGTCTGTTCTTTATTACAAACAATGAAAGAGGAGTTTCTAACCGGAGGAAAAATCCTCGATTACTTCATCCATGATTTAGTTTTGGCTAATGTTATTGATAATTGAACTGAACAACATAGCCAATCAGCAACTTGTTTGCCGTGTATGTCCTGGCCCGCCGCCTTTCGCGCAGAAAAGAAGTGGGTGTGGTTTATCAGGCCTAGTAAAACACTCAAATAGAGCAAAAATTACATGATTTTTTTAAATTTTTGATGGAAACCCACTTTGTTTTTAAAGTTAGGGCATGTAGTATATAATATGTTTGTGTCTCAACCAATCAAAAAGCAGAATTAGCACCAAGAGCTTCCGAAAACTCACTTTAATTTTACTCCAGCAACATGTCCTCAAGCAGTGTCACTTTAGATTTATGAGATAAAATGTTCATACACTTTTCACAGCCAACCGATTAATCGTAAAAATAATCGGTACATTAACCCATTACCAAAATGATCGTTAGTTGTAGTTCTAGAATGATATTATCAAAGACCTTTTATAATGCAACAGAAATGAACTCTATAGCTTAAAAAAAAGTTACGCTCTGTTCGAAAAGTACTTTATCTCAAAATATCCCACAATGAACTTGTACATTAAGTTTATAAGTTGTATTTATCTGTTATTGAATGAGAAGTCAATATATAGTAATTATCGTGACAGCCCGAGGTCACTGTCGCAGAAAACTAGAACCTTAAATTGATCCAAATGTTTTAGAATTCGGTGCACAGTGTTTTTCCCACAAATGTTTGAGTTAACAATATTTCATTCCACTTCTAGGAAAAAGCGTCTTTAAGTGGAAACACGTATTCGGGGACCACAATGGGAAATATCGCTATAATTAAGTTTTAATTTATTCATCCATTTTGTTACATCGCATAATAATTTGACGCTTTAAAAAAGACAATAGCCGTGCTCGGTATGACCCATATCACCATCTCTCCTCTTTCGTTTGTTCGCTTGATGTGCTTTGACTTTCTGCAGCTGCACCAAAGATGAAGCCCGTTATCGTTCTCATCTCTGGCCTGATACGTTTCTATTCATCGAGGCTCCCGGTGTGTCCGGTAAAACGCTTCTGTGACTTCCCTCGATCCAAACAACTGTCCGGCGCTCACCAACAGCACGCAGAAACATTGTGTGGTTGGGTCATGCTGCGAGGACGGTGACGCATCATGTTGTGAAACACGTTGCACACTCCGCTCATTCCCGACGCACATCTCATGCTTGTTTTCTGCCCGTGACCTCGTGTCCTCTGAGGCGGGAGTGTTTGGGGAGGACTAAAGGCGCGATTATTTTGATCCGGGGCTGGTCCGGTCACATTCTCCGGCACTGACAGACGACTTCCTCTGGGCTTGTCTCACGTCTGTCATTCACCGCGCACTAGACCGAGCAACGAGCGAGCGAGCACTTTGTCTCCAGTGTTGCAAGTCAAGTTCCTGTTTGGAGATAGAAAACCAGCGTTAAGTTGATTACAAGTTGGCACCTACATGTCATGGAGACGAGCCGGTGCCAATAAGCTCCCAGGGTAGGTTTGCTTGAAAGTGGAAGAAGTTGTTTGTCCTTGAAGTTGGGTAAGGATTTCTCTTCTTGGGATGGAGATACATTAGTTATATTTGGAGGAGCAATGAAGAAAAGTACATATTATGGGAAAGTCAAAGTGTTTCATTAGTTCTGTAAGATCGGCGATCACTTCACTGATCCACCTCCAAATCATGAAGACAAACCACAACACAAAATATATTTCATCTCAAGGGCAGACACGACGGGCAAAACTAAATGTTTTCATTTTTCAGGTGTTGGGCCAAATTGGTCTGAACACGTATGCTTTCGCCTGGAAACAAAAAAATATCAAAACATCATCACAATGGCATGTTTAAATATTGCACTGATTCAATGTTTCTCCATAGATTTCTATTGGAAATTGTAATTTCAAGAGACATTTTCTCAAATAGCATTTTTCTCACATTGTGGCGACAATATCTCCACGTCAGTAGCTCCTACAGGCGTTACATTTTTCAGCCTTGAACAATATTTTGAAGATTTTTTTCAGAGAGATTATTTAATATGAAATTCTTAGCTTGATTTATTGAATTTTGAACGTCAAAAAACAAGGCAAAATGTAGATTTTTACAGATTTTTCCACTAAACAGCTTATTTTAAAACAAGATATCCAAAATCCCCTCTGGAAAGGTCTCTAACTATTATGTCAACAAAATACAACCATTTGTATTTGGCTGAATCTGTTATTCAGATTTTGTTGCCAAAAATATGGGAAATCTTGGGGATTTTTAGGCATAAATTGCCTTATTTTTTCTAATGAAAACAGAAAACGACTGAAAACTTGTAAAAATGTTTTCCTCATATTGATATCAGTAATCTGCAGCAAAGGTTTCAAATTTATATCTTTTAAATTGAAAATGCTTCACCTGCAGTGTCTCGCCTTAAAATAATAATGCATTGAAAAGCGTTTTGCAGTTTGACGCTGTTATGACACGTAATATCAAAATACTGTGATTCTAAAATAGTTATGATGTTTTTAAGCTTTTATAAACAAGTGTCCAAAACTATTGATCTAAAGTTATTTAGGTAAACAACACAAATAATAAAACAATCACAACCAATATTTTTACAGTGGAAATGGGAATGACAATAATAATGGGTAGTGTTGATTATGTAATACTTAATAAAACAATGGTCAATTAATAGAATGGTGCCTGGTGTTTATAAGTAATGATCGGATATGGTTATTATGTGAATGGGAAAGAGGAAAAAGAAAAGTACAAATTGTAAATAAAAATAAAATAAATGTATAGTTTATATATATATATTGGTAAACTGCATACATTTCTATCTTCGTGTTATGTTTTCTTTACTTTGGAAGTCTTGTAACCTCATGTGATTTTCTTCTTACAACATGAATGCTTTTCTTTAGCAAGGCTGCTGTTCGTAATGGGGCTGCACGTTTTCAAGTTTTTCATTAACCGTTAACCGAGGCCTTTAGCGGTTAATACTCGGTTAACCATTAGTGTGCTCACTAACCAACCCCCAGCCCCCGGCGCGAGTCTCCCCCTCCGTTACGTTATACTGACAGACGCTGTTAACACCTTTTATTAAATGGCTGGAACACATTTAAAACAAAATTAATGTATAGAAATAAAACGCAGTGGTAATGACAGTGCAGTCAAAGTAGGTCACTGACTTGCATTCACGTGGTTAGCCTGCTTTTTTTGAAACATTGTGGAAAGAAACAGTCATTCATGCGAACAACAACAACACTTATCTCTCCACCACGTTTTAACAATAACGAGAAAGGCGAGTTTTGTGCCTTTTAGCTTACCTAGCAATGGTAAGTGATGCCCGGGTGTCGGCTGTTGAGATGAAGTTGAAGTATATCTAAGCACTGCAATACTTGCATTTTGATCCGTCATTCTCGGTTGTGCTGTTTATCGCCCGCTTCATATTGAAAAGTTAAACTAGCTGGCCATGCGCGGTGACGGCTTCTCGTGAACAAGCGCTCTGGCGGTCTCTGGTGGTGCAAAAAAAGTATTACAAATATTTTCAATGGCACGTCAAATTATACACGCCAGTTAACCGAGCAAAATGCTTTTACTCGGTTACGCAATTTTTAATAGTTAACCACGGACGATTAACCATGGACACCCCTAGTTCGTAAGGTTAATGCGGACAATTGTAATTTGGGTAATTCAGGAATTTGTAATGTAAAATGTATCACTGTAACCGGAATGCAAATTATTTTTAATATGGGGGTAGGCACTTGTAAGCTTTCTTGCTTCGGCCTACTCCTTTTGAGTTTTTGTTACTTTATTTTATTTTCTGCACTGCAACAATGCTAATTTAAATAATCACTCAAATAAATTCAATCAATCAATATATTTTGGGACAGGATCACGGCCAACTTGGGTCCTGACCCAGATGTTGAGAGCCCCTGTGTTAGATTATATCAGAGGGATCAATAACATCCAGTCACTCAAAGGTCGCACTTTAATGGCATGAAAAATGGAAATGTAAGTATTTGAGTGTAATAATGTGGTAATTGCATGCAAGCAGGACAAAGGTAATTTATTTCATGATTTATAGTTTTAGCTCCAGCCCTAACCCAGCATAAAGAAATATAGTCTTCTCTCTTCAAACCCTAGCAATCCGTAGTTAGTGTTATTTCCATCCAAGTGCTTGAGTGAGATAATTTGGAAGTTGACGATGATAAACTTTAGACTGATATTGTTTCGCTGACAAAATTTTGTCGTACAGAAACCTCACCGTTCGCAAAATAGCAACTAATTTTCGATCATATCTTGCAGCAGTGCCCGTATAACAAAAGGTTGTTGTTGTTGTCTTATCATCACGCTACATTATATTCACTAGAAAACGTAATTTGAGAACCAGTCTGTCTGAAGCTTCACTTCCTGCCCTTTGGCTTAAAAGAGGGATAGTCACATTTAGGGCTGAAAGATATATCGTTATCGTATCGATATTGAGATATGAACATTCAAAATATTAAAATCGAAAAAGCAAGATATAAACGATATAGATTTTCATCAATAAAACTGCACTCTTTTGTATTATGATTTTATTTTTCTGAAAAATGCTTAGTTTTCATCAAACCCATAGTTGTATCGATATCGAGATAAATGGCATGAATATCGAGATATGAAATCTTGTCCATATCGTTCAGCCCTAGTCACATTATGACCCTGTGACGATCCAGATTCAGTGCGTATCTGTTTAATGCTGGCAACTGTTTCCCACATGTTCCTCCTACTAATCGACTTCTGTCATAACTTGCAGATGGCTTTAGTTACCCAGCGCTGATCGTGATGTGCTAAGAAAATACGCCGATAGTATCTTCAATACCTTATCAGAATTTGATCACGGTAACGGGCGCTGGCAGGATATGTGTCATACACCTTTTCTTGCAACACAGATAGGCTGTGTTTAAAGCAGGCTTAGTCATGTTTAGCAGAACTAAATTACTACTTTAGCTTTGCTCTGATGTCTGTTCAGGTTCTGAATCTTTTGTTTTGTAAAATAATTAATATATTTTATTAGTTTCCTTCAGTTAATGCCATAAGGGCAACTTCACTTCTGCATTGCCAGCTTTGACCATTAGGTGGCAGTGCTGCACACTCTTAAACCCCCTCCACAGACATGTCCGTTGTTTATTGACATGAGCCTGTGCAGCACAAGCTCAGACATGTGCTCACCTAAGGATGTGACAGGAGAGTGATCAGCCACAGACTCTCCCCTCTCCACCAGCTGACTCCCGGACCCTGCCCTGAACTCTTCCTGTTTTCTTGCGCATGAAAGCAGGACTGTGCTGAGGGCCGGGTGGGACCCAAAAAACGCATAGGAACGTTGCACATTGTTCCTACCGCTTCCTCTTCCACATTCCTGGTCTGATTGGGATCGGAGGGCCTCCAGAGCACGGACTATTGTTCTAAGTCAGCAGCTAACACAGACCTGGCCCCTTCAAAAAGCCACAGCTGCCTTCACTGGCCATTGTGCGGCCTGGGACCCAGGGATGTCCATCTCTGCTCCATTGGCCCTTTTCTCTCCCGCTAATGCCAAGTTTGGAAAAATACTACCCCAGTGCGAGTTTTGTTTGTGCAAGGCTAAACTAACACTAGAACCGCCTGCATCAGAAACGTACAGGGTCAAAACATCACGGTTAATGATTTTTTTAAACAGGTTTTTGAGGGGACCAAGCCTCACCTTAATAATTGCAACCTTTGTGATCTGATCATTTTGCAACTGTATTAACTCGTCCATGCACGACCAGCTGGAGTTGATTTTGTTAGAAACTTACTATGTGTATTGGCTTCAAATGCTTGTGTATTGTATATTTTGGTTAAGCAGTCAGACTGATTGTGGTTTACATAATGACGTCGGGCCATTACAGCGTGTTATGAAATGCGAGCTATTTAGGGGCTTAATCCAGCGCTGATTTCTCTTCCCACTTTGACCCGACAAAAATCCCATCATAATTTTGCTGCGATCTTGTTTGTGTTTCTTGGCGACTTAACAAAATACATTGCTTGCTGTTTGCCTTAAGCTAGCTAAAAGATCCGGTTAATGTTGTCTGTACTACTTGAGGTTTCTTGACTTTGTTTATGCCACCTCGGTCCCTTCCCGCAGTCGGCCTCTAGAGGGCAGGGTTTCCCTCCGACTCCCACTCACTGCAGCTCATTCCCACACTTAACGCTTACTCTGCAGAACCGTTTGGGTGTTGACTTTTCAAATATGCAAATCTCAAACCCTGGCTATACATCCCCCCCCCCCAAACTAGGTTGATATGAAAACAGACTGTACTTGAGGCTCCTGCTTAGAGAGAGATCTGTTTGAATAACAACGCACACCATTGGACTTTACTTGACACTGTTTTTTTTATGATTTCCCTCGTTTATATCTGACCCAGGGTCATGTCAGGTCTGGCCACAGTCTAAAAGCTCATGCTGTATATTATTGTAGCCATGGCATGCTTACTTGAACAGTTAGCCATAGCCCTGCGGCGCTTATGTGTGGTCGGCAAAGCAAAAACTTAAAACAGTGAATTTGTGTTTTGTTTTGATTGATTTGATTGATTGAGCAGTTTATTTGAGCTGTTTACATTCATATTTTCTCAGTAAACATTTAATCACAGTAAAGCTCAAAAGGAGTAGGCTGAAGCCGAGCTTATATGTGCCTACCCCTCATTCATCATTATTAAACACCCTCGTGCTATACATGTTCAGTGATAACTTTTAGGCTTTTTCTTTTTTCAACAGCAAGACAATTCAGAATTATTTTGTTTCCAAACGCAAGTATACACACAGTAACATGCGTGCACTTGCCTATAAATTACAATCATTTCTTCTTTCAGCAATACGTACATTGTATATTACATAAAGGAAAGCATTGTACCATTCAGGTTATCAGTGAGCATCAATATGGCGCGAGTATCTGTGTGGTGATTCATAACATGGAGTATTTCCTTATGCCGTATAACACCAATCATTACTGATGAACCATTAGGCAAGTTAATTTAGTTTATTATGAAAGTTTCTCTTCTTTTTTCTCTCCTTTTTTTATTCCTTGTTGCTTTCTTGTTGACATTTACCATCTTCATAACATATTTGGGTAAGCATTATTTCATGGTTGGTGTATGTGCCCTGTTCAAAGTCTATACAGAGTTGTGGTTTATGGTTCACAGAGTGAGGACAGACCAGTTATTGTACTAGCAACATAAAACATTGTGTGCTTTGAGGCTAACGTTTACAGTGGCCTCTTTAAATACTGCAGGCGTTTTATTCTGAGTTCTTATTTCATTTTGAACTTGAAGTGCTGCCGTTATTTAATTGTGTTTTATGATAAGAACCAAATTAGACATGTTGGAAAATGGATATAAAAAATGTGTGCCTAAGGTTTATTGATTTGGGGGAAAATATCCAGTTGAGATATATTTGGATGTGCTGCCATTGTGCGGTTCATGTTTTACATCGCAGCATATCGTACGTTCATTAGTATTATTTATACTTAATTACTCAAACACTTACGTAATGCAAGACTCGCATATTTCTGCACATGTTTGGAGAGGTCTATAAATGGGATATTTAGCAATTTGCTTAACCTCTTAAACCCAGTTCAGCTTTAGCCAAATCTAAAAGCTTCTTGACTGGACTTTACAGCCTATAGGCCACTGCCTCATTTGAAAGCTAAGACCTACAAAACTGATGTAAACGGATCTTTTTTCCGCCTTGTTTTCACTTTTTTCATCTTCTTTTTCATCTTCATCTTACCTGTTTGTTGCTGCTTTTTCATGGCGTTTTCATCACAATTTTGCCACTTTTTTGTTGCATTTTTGTTTGCTGCACTTTCATTGCTTTTTTGTCACTTGATCTTTTTTGTGCTTTCATAGCGTTTCTGTTGCTTTGTCACTTTTCGTTGCCCTTTTGATGCTTTTTTTGTTGCATTTTCATACTCATTTTATTTTTTTGTCTCTATTACGAAGAAGCCAGACGGGAGAACATGTGCTCTGTTCGGGCGGGGGTTAAGAGGTTTCAAATTAATCATCTAATATCTTTTCATGTAATACGCTATGGCTGAAGTTTTTGCTTTTCCACAAAGCTCTTCTCGCTCCTCCACACAGTGCAGGGCATTGATAACCGCTCGTCTCGGTGGTGTCTCGTAATAACTTGTTGTAAATACTGCAGTGGTTTCTATGCTGTTTCTTTGGCACAAAAAGCTGTCTTTGTCTCTGCGCTTCAAAAGGACGATTAATTTAGTGCCACAGAGATCAGCAGCGCGATGATTTTTTTTTTTTGGGTGCTGAGCTTTTTTTTGGAGTCAGCAGCTCCTCATTCACAGCTATAGGATGTTTGGAATAGTTTGAGAGAACAGCAGTCTGTACCCCACGTCCTGCCTCCATCACTGTGTCGTTACTTTACAATTACTTTAACTTTACTTGGACATACTCAATTGGGCTGTTTCTACAGTGTACTATGGGCTTTATTTACTATTAACATTATTTATGTATTATTAAGAATAATGGATTTAAACATGGATTTGTATGGTTTCATTTCAAATATATTTACGTAAAAAGTGTTTACATAATCCATGAACATCCAAGGGAAGTGACCACATTATACGTACTTATTATTGCTGTTTGGCTGGTTGTTAGATGTCAGAAAGCTGTACACCAGTCCAACCTGTAGCTCAAGCTATTAAAGTTCTTAATCCTTTTTCAAGAGGCCGCCCAAAGGTTTACATTTCTCCCTAAGTTTGATGAGTCAAATTTGATTACTGTTGTTGCAAAACACCTCATATGTATTCACAGACCTGTCATATTTATAGAGTGTTTTTCTCTTTATGCAACAAGTACTTGAGTTATAACATCTCGAGCATAATTAGGGCTGTGTACGGTTAACGAGTTTTGTAGTACTTTAACCATACTCTGTTGACGATACCTGAACACTTTTTTATATATGCCAAAATATTTGCCATCTAGAATAGGGCTGAAAGATGTATCGTTATTGTATCGATATTGAGATATGAACACTCAAGATATCAGTATCGCAAAAGAAAAATATATCGTTATCATATTTATATTGAGATATGAATTTTAAAAATAATTAAATCGAAAAAGCAAGATATGAACTATATAGATTTTCATCAATAAAACTGCACTCTTTTGTATTTTATTTTTCAGAAAAATGCTTGGTTTTCACCTAACCCATAGTTGTATCATATCGTATCGCGATATCTGGCATGAATATCAAGATATGAAATTTTGTCCATATCGTTCAGCCCTAATCTGGAACCATAAAACAGAACAATAAAGTTTTTCCATAAAAGACTATTTCTCTTGGATTTGTATCATTTATTTGAGCTGAATTATCGAAGTAACTTTTTTTAGTGTCGTCCCTGGACCCAACAGGCATCATATTAGGCCCCTTTAGATATTTCTATCATAGTTTCTGACCCAGCCCTAGCCTCATCTGTTGCTAGGCATGGCATTTTGCGCGGCGATAAAACATACGTTTGCAGTTAAAACTAACTCGGTGATTAAATTCTCCAGGGTCTTCCCTTCAAAGTGATATACAGCATGTCCATATTCACTTAGGTTTAGTCAGTGAAAGGTGGTTTTTGGAAGTGGTGAGAGCCAAAACTGGTATCGGTTCAGTATCGGATATTTGTAGCAAATATCCCCGATATTGTATTTTTCCGATATTGGCTCTGATACCAGGATCGGAGCATCCCTAAACAGAAATGTGACCTTCAACAAATTGAGTGGATAAAATTAATAACATTGCAGACTTTCCACTCAATTTGAGAGTGATATAATGCTTACTGCTATGCTGTTGCGATGTTATGACATCACATAGACATTGGAGATCTACAAATGTCTTATGAAGCACTGAAGAGGCACCAAGAGCCCTGCAGCACAGGGGAGGCCTTACAAGAGGCGCTACAGGAAACAAAAGGACACACGAGGAGGTATCCGGGCAAGACTCACAGCTAAGCCGTAACATGCCTTCTATCTCGACTAGTGTTCTGGCTAATGGACGTTCACTGTGCAGGAGGAAAAGGAAGGAGGAGGTGGATGAGCTGACCAGTGCAGGACACCATGCTCTGAAACGGGGACAAACACAGGAGGCGGTGCAACGTTTCAGAGGAGCACTGAAGGCAGACAGCCAGGTTTCCCCGACCTCCAAAAACATGCTAGTCATGTTGACCCACAGTCGCAGCGGCTCAGGACTAACACCTGACAACTATTTCGTTGTACAATGACAAATAAAGCACTTACTTACACGCGTACGTTCTATAGCAGTAGTGAGAAAGTTGGAGTCTCTGCTGCACATTATACTCTACACAAGCGGTTTGTTTTCCATATGCCAAACCTCTTAACTTCCTTCTCTACCTCTTAACTTCCTTCTCTACCTCTTAACTTCCTTCTCTACCTCTTAACGTCCTTCTCTACCTCTTAACTTCCTTCTCTACCTCTTAACGTCCTTCTCTACCTCTTAACTTCCTTCTCCACCTCCCTAAATGCACGTACCGTCTCACTGCGGTTGCCATTCCTTCTCGTGTTCCCAGTTGCTCTCATGATAACCACTATCAGCGCACACAGACATGAAAAGTACAGCTGTCCGTGTTGCACTTTTCCTGCTCTTTCCTTCAGCTGTCGGGCCCCCTCCTCCGCCTCTGTCTTTGGTTGCTCCGATGGCACAGGAACACACAGGGAGCACAGCGGGGCGGGGATCTGTGTACGTCTCTGTTGTAATTGGCCGCTTGCCCCGAGCTTGCGTTATCTTACCGTAAAACATGTTCAAGTTCCACCCCAGATAGTGCCAGAAGCCGTGCGCCGCTCCCAGCTGCTAACATGAGAAAGAGCCGTGCCTGTTGTTTTGTCACCACCCGGCGCCACTGACAGGTAAACGTTGGTGAAAGTGAAGTTTTGTTGCGTCGTCGCATGGGCTGAATACAGGTCGACAGCGGGGCGAGGAAGCTGCTTCTCTGAGGAAGCAATGAAGGCCTCAAATCGGAGGAGACTTGGATTATTTCTAAAAGTGAGGAAGTAGAAAGACGACATGGAATTCCTCAAAAGCCTGGTACCAGCGTCCATGTCAGGAGAGACGGCTGTTGACCAACACCACGCCGCCGGGCCAAGGGAGGCTGGACACAGGCTTATGCGGATGAAGAGGCTGGGCCTGCTGGCAATGGGGCACACCATAGAGGAGGATACACCGGAGCCGGTGGTGCAGGTGCATGCAAGGGTGCAAAGACGACCCTTTGGAGGTAAAGCCAAACATTATGAATCAGTATGAGCTGATTAACTGGCTTCCTGTTGCTGCTTCTTCTAATCGCATAGATATATATTGGCTCTATAAGATAAAGATTACTTTGCTGTGATTACGCGCGAAGATCTGAAGCTGCCTATAATTGTTAGACGGTATGTTGCTTAATAATGAACAGTCTACAGTATTAACTGCTTTGATTCTCATGAAATTATGCAATATTTGAGTGTTGAACTTTTACAGAAATAGCTCCGAGCTATCTTCAATTCTGGCACTAAGTTGACGGTGTAACTTAAGAGGCGTTAGAACCGACCTACTTCCCCTGGCTTTGTTTTGGTGTTTGTGGTCATGCTCATTTTAGGAATAAAAAGACCAAGGAAGACGGAGATGGACTCATTTAAGGTTTAGATATTTAATTTTAAAAAAATAAAAAATGAGGGATTTCTTTTTTTTTTGGCTGATGCAAGATGATTTTATAGACAAATTATATCATGATTCTTTATTCTTTCCCACAATGATGGACGTCACTCTTTATTTCTTTTGATCATTTTGTATCCTATTAAATGAAACGCTTGATATTCGATGTATTCATGTAATTAATTATAACCGTTAGTAATACTAGGCCTGAAGCATTTTTCTACAAACTTACAAACTAATAATAACTATTTCAAAAATCTATGTAAAAAGCTGAACTGCTTACAATTAGTAATGCGTGCGCTCTGTCTTTTCGGTAACGTGTGCTCTGGATCCTGGTCAAACTAGGATGTGATTCACTTGCAGTTCATCTATGATTAATTGCTTAGTTGTCTTTTTAATAATTATGCGGGTATGGTGCTAAAACGTGTACTTGGACAGCCCTATTTATAACATGACATCAATATTGTCCACTTTTTCCAATATCTCGCTTGTTGTCGCCTTATGATACTCTGTCTCTTAATGTTATGACTTTGTTCTACAATCTCTCTCCGTTCACATAACGTCAGGGAGTCCTCTTTATTCTCGTGAGTCTTTCTCATGTCTGTGTTCATCGTCATTGTCCTCGTCATCACAGGTTGTGGCTGCTCACCTCACGCTGTACCCCATTACCAAGCACCTGCAGAGCGGCGTTGACCGACTTCCAAGAATGTTTTAGCAAGAAACGGCCCAGTTCATGGATTGGCGTGACCACACAATGCAGTGAAAGTACCAGCGCAGCACTTTTAATAGCTGAGATGTAATTTATGCACAGCAGTGGGCAAAACTGCACTCTGAAGTCGTCATACTTTATAGAGCACATGCAGGTTATAGTTGCCATTATTGCTTATTGATCCAGGTTATATTAGGTTTTAAAGTCAAGAAATACTTTGCTGTGTACATGGCTGAAAGTCAAACCTAGTGCGTATTCCGCCAATGCCACAGGGCTGATTTCTTATAAACCGCTCATTGCATAGTGCTAGCTCCACTGAAGAAGGTTTGTATTTTTGCACATATTGCCTAAAAGTAACTATAGAAGCTGCTGAATTAAGCTTCTTTACTTACGGTCAGCTTCGCAAAATAACCCGAGCCGAGGAAGGAGTGTTGTCTTAGAAACTGATGAAGATTGAGACACAGTGTGGCAGATGGCAGTCGTGACCAGGGGCTTTGTTTTTATGGTTTCAACGGATTATGTTGGACAAAGGTCAATGTCTGTGTAAATTATACATTGTTGCCACTTGTTGGAAAAACTTAATGATACAGAACTATCTGCGGGTAATTTTTGTGATTGACGGATGACCTGTGATGTGAGTGCAGTGTTTTTGGATCTCAAGGACTTGTCATGCTTTTTAAAGGATGTGTTTGATGATGAAGTGGTTGGCTGAGGTTTTGCAGGAGACGTGTCCACATATGCACCGGGCGTGTGCAGGTGATCCAGTTAGCTTCAGCCCAACACTGGTGGATTTCTGCGCCGCTGCCTGTCGGAGCACGCTGCTGTGTGTTTGCTCATGGCTAAAGCATGACTGTGTTAGCTCTCCCTTCCTGTAAACTCAACAAATATAATGACTAACAAATTCTAAAGAACCTATTTTATTATTTGCTAATGTTTGCTGAAGTGGGGCCAAACAATTGACAAATGAATTGGAGCTGCAATTAATATTGAGTTAGGTTTAGCGCTAACTATTTCTAAATGCTCGTGATTCTCATATTAATGTAGCCGTTCATGTTTAAAATGTGGATGGTAAACTGAATATTGAAGAAGAAGAAAAATTCCCCAAAAATCCTGCTGCCTGGTTCTGAAGCCAAGTTGCAAATAAACTCGCTGAGGCTTTTGCGCTGAACGCAGTGTGTTGATATTAACGAGTCATAACTTTCTACAGAACAGCTCAAATCATTGTTTTCTTTCCTCTCTTTCTTCCCAACTTTAGGAAACCTCCGCCACATTAGAAAGCGCTCCTTCTTTTCACATCCTGCTGTGGTCGGGGTCAGGGGTCACGCTGGTGAGTTATGTAACCGGAGCACAGGTGTGAGTGCTCTACTGTAGGTCAGGTATGAAGAAGAGTGGAGTTGCAGTTTGTCGATGCATCGATAACACACTATGATGAAGCGATATCAGAAATGTTCTATTTTACTGGAACAAAACCTGCATTTTTCCCGTGATGAAGAGATGGTGGTTTATGGTTTTATGCATTTTCTGTTGCTCGGTCAGTTCAGTTTAAAGCTTACTTTGCTGCATCTTGTGTTTTTACCTCCACCTATTATCAAATTGTTAAATCAGAATCTTGTGTAATATTGACTACAGACCGCCGAGTCGTATATAACACATTTAGTTAAATATTATGTCTGGAATATTGTGTCATGTTAAACTATGTGAATCAATATTTTTATATATTTTTCACTCTGTGGAACGCCCTGGGCACCATTTTAAATATAATTTGCTTTGATTTTATATTGTATTGTGAAAAACCTTGAAATTTTTACTTGCAGTGAGAGGCGCGAGTTGATTGAGCAACAAGAATAAAAGACTTCGAAAAGATTCAGAACTATTAGATATTTTACTCTTTGCCGTTTTGCAAGATATCATTAAATACAATACAACAATCACAATATTTAACTGAATTTGTTATATGATTCAGCGGTCTCTACTAGTCAGTATTACACAAGATTCTGCTTCGACTCAAGTATATAATTAATTATTACAAAACCACATTTTAAAAATCTACAAAAACAGCTTCGACACAGAATGCATTGTTCTGACACATCTCCAGTTGGATAAATATAGCTTGATTCTTGTTGTTGCTTTTATTTTTCCCGCCTGGAGGAATCTGCTTCTGTCATATAACCAGTGGAACCTCTCCCTATGCTGTGGGCCACTCCCTGGTGCAGAACTGGCAGAGCCCGAGTTGGCTTTTGAGGTGGTTACTGTTTTCTTTCTCTCATTTGTCTTTGTTGGCATTCAGACATGGCAGCTCATTACTGGATAAAGCCGACTGTTTGGGAGAGGCTTCAGTCGGGCAGTATTTGGTTAATGGGTGCAGCACTGATGTTTACGTGTCAGTGTTGTCAGGGACTTGGTTCATATGTGGAATGATTAGGGTTAATAAGTGTGTGTTAAGGGAAAGTGTCCATGAATGCTTTTGAGAGTTGATTAAATTATTAATATCCAAAGGATCTTCATATCAAGATACCGCTCATGTAAGATCATTGCATCCTGTTCTGTTTTTCAAAATAATCCACAATTTCCCACCTCAATACGTAAACGCAGCACATGATGTGATTTTGCCTTGACTATTAGTTTCTTTCCCAATATGTGTTCACATTCTCCATTTCCTCAAATTTGTCATATGTCATAGCTGTCATTAGTTAGAAAACATCTTTGCAGCTTCTTCATGCAGATTCTTGCTTTGCATGGGCCTTGACTCAATGCTCTGTTAAAGTTGACACAACTCGTAGACATTTAATTTGAAGATGTGCTTTGACTAATGAGCTGACCTTTTAGTGCCTGCGATAAGTGTCTTAATTCAGAGTTGCTTAGTTTGCTGCAGAGCCGTTCCAGCGGGACGCAGACTTCAGTGTGACTCTTCCAAAAATGAGTTCCACCTTTTGAGAACAAGCGCTGTTCATTTTCAGCCTGGTCTAGGAGAAAGCCTTTGAAGCAATCTGCCACAGAGCACAAACTCTGCTGAAGTTTCCCAAAAAAAAAAAAAAAGTGCTTACAGAGGCTGCTTGATGGTGCAGAATAAGTGACGGATGATTGGGATGCCAGGATTTATTGATTTTACAATAAACCCTGATTAGATTATGAATTGCATTTGTAGAATTCCAGTAAAGTTTTATAATTGAGTCAATGAATCCTGTTTTACAGTTACAATCCCGTAATCACTGTCACTGCGATCCCTATGATTGTTTTTTGTTTGTTGCATCGAGGTGAACACTTGGATATGGCCATGACCTCTTAGTGTGTCGGTCACTGGCGTGGACATGGCTGTGTACTTCGCTCGCTCCTCTGCGTTGGATGCAGATGTGTCCTCCGCGGCTCAGGCTCTGAAGGAGGTCAGGGATCGGATTACAGCTCGATCGATTATTGTTCCCACTCTGCCCTTCAGAGTGGCCCGGGACAGGAAATGCATCCTCCAGGCTCCATGTCTGCAGCGCTGCTCCTCGGCTGTCAGTCAGAGCCGTGAGTTTGTGAATGGCGTCTGCTGCTCACCTTCATGTTGCTTTTTAATGGAGTTTATTCGATCAGAGCTCTTCTTTCCAGGAAGTGCTCTAATCGTGTTTGTTTGAAGTCCTGGACTTGCGTCAGCGCCGTCAGACAATGGCTCTCACTGACCACCTCCGAATTTATGTTGACTGTAATTCCTGCGCATTCCTCAACCAATAAGCCTGTTTAGCACTAAACAGTGAGCATACTGGCTTTGTTCTGTGGTATGACAACTGTTCAGTCAAGGCTCAAGCATAAACAAAAATTGTTTACAGAAAGCAAACATCATCCTCTAACTTTACAGTACAAAGCTCACTGTCACAGGTTCACATCACCAACAAACATTGCATCAAATCAGTGATGTTATTTGTTTTAGAATATTGAAATGTTAATTTACATTATTATACCCCTGTTTCCTTGTTTACGTGTGGAGCCTCCTCGTACAGCAGCGGCCCTGCCCTGACAAAGCTTGTGCTTGTGCCCTGTTTATTTGCAGCGAGCGCTCCTGGTTTTGCATAACTTGTGTTGTAGAGACATGTGACAGAGAAAGACTGAGGGCGAGAGAGTCAAGAAGACTGAACCGAAGGAAGACAAAAGGACATTTGTGCCTTGCCCCTCACAGTGTTGTGATAATAAACCTAATCTGTGCTTGGTTACAAATGACTTGGAGAGTCACGCGCCTCTGTATTTTGGTGGAGCACAGAAGATAAACCGTGTGTCTCATATTAAAACACCAGCTCTGTCTCCGAGTCCTTGCAGCTTGTGGACAAAGCCATGATGTAATGCCCATGACTCCACTGGGTGTGAACTGAGTTTAGGAAATACACAAGAATCCTCTGTGATCAAACCAGAGGGCAGTAAGTGCACCTGACGGATATGTGGTTGACACAAATATACATTGTATGTACTCAGTTAAGCACAAATGTACAGTGCTGAACTTCTGTTCTTTCTTGTATGAGTTGTGTGTTTCTTATGGTCTTTGTTGCATCCTCCCTTTCCTTCCTCGTGCTACTGCAGTTGGGATGACGCATCAGTATTACTGAGGAGCTTGCAGGAAGTGTGGTTTTGATAGGCCAGCAGAGGCAGCACAGTAGCGGCACTGACATGCGTATGCATTGCTGAATGGCAGCCAGGGAACACTCGCAGCATTTTGATGACATCACCGCCCCCTCACTCACTGCTGCTGTCTGTTTGCTGTTGGGACACGCTCCCTCAGTGGAGAGAGAGGCATCAGGAGGAGAGACGAGGCTGAGAGGAGGGGCTGTTCTGAGCGAATGAGGAGTGAGAGAGTACCAAGGGGCGGGGGAGCGGACAGCGCTAGCGGGCTAGGACTGGCACACACAGGAGCGCAGGGAGAGGGAATATTGCTGTGTGTTGAGACTTCTGTTGTCAACTGTTTTGCTGCTAATTTCTCCCATAGAAAGAGAAAGTTGCACTTCACTTTTGCCACTGTGGACTGTTTAGTGCTGTGGCCATGAGGGACTCTGTGGACTGGCTCGTGGTCAGCAGGCGCAGCTTTGGTGGAATACTTCTTTAAGTGTCCGGGCCATGCTCTTCCTCCTCTGCCTCCTCTTCCTCAGTGCAGCTCAGGGAGCAGGTGGAGCCAACAGCAGTGCCGGTGTGTGATGCACCTGTGGAGGCCAGAGCAGGCAGAGACCACTGACCAGAGGAGATTCTGAGTGGAATGAGTGGCTTTCCAACAGTAGTCCTGTGAAACTTGTGCCTTCAGTGAAGCCGAACTTTGTAGCAGCAATGCTGAGCCTGCAGGACTCTGTCTTCTTTGAGATCAGCATCAAATCTCTGCTCAAGTCCTGGAGCAGCAGCTGTGAGTACCTCACACGTGTTTACATACCTCACAGGGTCCAGACTTACAGTATCTGCCAGACTGCAGATATGCACATGCCTCTATTTGATGCCCGCACTAAGATATGTTATCGCCTTTGAAGGAGCTGCTCATTAATGCACTTCTCAAACTGATTGTGTTGGGTCCATGTTTAGATGGGGCTGATGCAGGTGGCAGACGATCCAAAAGGCAGCTTTGCTTTTTCTGCTGTAAAATCAGATCATGACCAAACAAGTATTGTAATAACTGTAAACTGTGTAACATGCTATTTTAGTAACTGTGTTTCTCTTATTGTAACGAGTCATAATGTTGCAGAAACGCTGTTAAAGTTGGCCCTTTGCTTTGGAGCTGTAATACTACTTTGCGTTTTCATCACAGGCCATTGCAGCGTTTTGCATTTAGAAAAAAAGAAAATCACATTGCTGTTCATCTTCATGTAGAATTCTGTCTAATGACTAAGTGCTGAGACTTAGATTTGTACATGTTACCAATGCGTCCTTCTATGATGCTCATTACTCTCAGGTTTCACTGGTTCATGGTCAACAAAGAAAATACAAATCCATTTTCTGAGCTGCACTCACTGTCTCCATCGCTGCGTTTCCTCCCTCTTCTCAAACCTCCTCTGTTCCCCTCGGAGCGGCTAATGTTTCTGATATTGATCCGTCTTCTGGTTCCCGCCTATTATTAGCCCCCGCTTTACATCAGAAACTCTGAAGGTGCAGCTCTGTGCCTTCCTCAAAAGTGGCACAGCAGTTTGACCTGCCCCACCACTGGAGCTCATTCATCACTGATGAACTGATCTGCTCAAAGTTCATCAAGCCACAAAGAAGGAAGAGGGGGTTTTGGCTAAAATGCTAAAAGTGACTGTTATTATGACAACTTTTATTCTAAATCTAAATTGCAGATTGTGTGGCTCTACCTCCAATGTCTACCTACGCAGAGCATGTTTTCAAACACATTTAGTATTTGCATTTCATTTGTTTAATCCACGTCAAAAGTAAAAACCAACATTAGGCCCTGGTCTTTGCCTGGTCCTGGTTGCCGAGCAACCTTGTTGTATCCACAAGACTCCAGGAAGTGTTGGTGCCAAATGAGGAGTTCCCGCTCTGGACTGCTGTTAACCGTGTCCTCACATAATTTAGGGTACACAGCAGGATAAGGAGGACACTCTCAGTCTATTGCAATAAACTAAATGTTTTCAGATGCTAATAAGGCTGCATGATGATGTCAAAAAACCTAATAGGGATTTTTCTGCCATGTATTGAAATTGTGATTAGAGTGGCTGTTTATTAAAAAATATTTAGATCACTCTGCACATTTTAAACGCATCCAAGAGCATTACATACAAGAATCATGCATTTCAGAACATGTTTGTAGAGGTTACCTGCTCTCACACATAAGAAGACCCCAAATAGACATGTTGTGTTTGTAGAGAGCATTATGTCAACAACCTGTTTGCAGCCTTTTAGATGTGCGAACTGCAATTAATAGAGGAGCGGTAGATGTTAATATCCTTGTTTTGTATTTGGGAATATAATGATGAACTAGTATAAACTTGTCAAAGTGGTGCATGTTGAGACACAGTGGCAGAGTTGTTTTTTACTCCATGCCACGTAAAGCATTGGCTGTGATTCTATTGTCTTTAGTAAAAAAGTGTCCCGTCCGCGGCGGTGCATTCCTGACCCTGTGCGGTTGATTGTCCCGTTGTTGTCCCGGGTGGGGGGGGGGGGGGGGGGGGGGCCCTTTTGTCTTTACTGTGTCGAGGTAGAGCTGCTGTAACAGTTGTGTAATACTGCTTGGCTTTGTTTCTTTGGCCCCAAACTTGAACTCTCTCCGCGGGGTCTCTCAAAGCCACTCACATCTCGGGGAAGCAGTTGTTCTAATCGCTGGAAGTCATCCTGGGGCTAAGCAAGGACAATGAGGCTACTGTACTCCGCCATGTGATTTTAATTGCACCAAATATAAACAATGCTGCAACTCAGCTCGTCAATGAAAGCTCAGAAATGCCTTGAATCTCGGCCTGTGTTGAACATGATTGCCATTTTTCTTACTTTTTTTTTATATTGCATTGTATTAAATTGATAGTCAAGGACTCCTCCAAACATCTCCTCATTTTTACATGTTCGCAAAGCAGGCTTAAAGATTTGAATGGATGGATTTGAATTTCAGAAAAGACGGTACCCTCAGGCTGACGGCTGTCTGTGCGAGGGACTTCAAATGGTCACTGTCCAAATTTCCACGGTGTTATGTTTAAGGGAAGTTGGTTCATGGAAATATTAGAGCAGTTTACTATATATTGCACATTTGCTAACAAAGTACCGCCAAATATTAGGATTTAGGGAGGAATTTTTGCCATTGGAATATAATATCTTGCTATGAATTCCTAATTATGACAACGGTTCTCTTTTTATCCAGTATTTTCATTCTTAACCCTCGTGTGGTCCTTCAATTTTGCACCCTTTAGAGACCCTAACATTTACACTTTAAAAAAGAGCCTGAAAATTACCACACATTCATATTTTTTTCTGCTTCCTTTTACAAAAATCCTTCAGTGGCTTTTGGGCGCTTTGGATGGGCTGTGGCTCCAGTGGCTTTCGGACCACACAAGGGTTAACCGAACCCTCGATATGCTGGAGTGTCAAAACTAGTAACACATTTTTCAACACAATATTGGCACTCATTTGGCTTCTGTTACCCTGCTGTGACATCACCGGCATACCCTTTATGTTGAAGCTGTGGACGGTTCTGATTCTATGGTAGAATTTGCCTGTAAACTGCCAAAATGCAGATGTTGTCCCCATTTTTTTTTAAGTTGCCATCCCTGTAATTATTGGACCTGTAGTGTAAAGGCCTCTGCATCGGAGAGTGTAACTCGGCCTGTCATGACAACAAAGTTTGAAGTTGCATATATTAAGGCAGGAAATTATTGCGATGAACGATATTATTGACGTCTACTACGTTTGTTTTAAAAGTTCTTTTCCTGGTCAGATGATAAATGTTGCGCCCAAAAATGTACCGCTTGTTATAGGCGCCGATTAATCTTTGGGGAACCTGGTTGAATTTGCCCCAAATTGCAAAATGATTCAATAAATATAGCCTAACCTAAAGCCGCTACTCTGTTTTCTGCTAACAAAAACAAGCGCAGTGTATTGGCCCGCTCATTTAGCTCCTTAGGTAGAGCACCGGGCTCATAACCACGAATTTGTGATCAATCCTGACCACCTCCTTTTTTTTTTTTTTTTTTTTGACTTGGCACCCAATAGGAAGAAGATAAAGCGGCGCCTATGCCGTTTGTGTGTTATTTATTGAACAATAAGTCGATTTAGGATTCATCGTGACAACCTCAAGTGTAACATCGAATTATAGAACGCAAGGATCGCAACATATTGACAGAAAGATGTGTCACAAAATCATATTCCTCTTAAAATCTTAAAGGAACAGCTCTAAACAGCCTTAGTTTACCTCCTCTTTATGGAAACAGTTTTTGGAAAGTGAGACTGTTTAAAGGTTAATTTCCGCCTATATTTGTGGGGTTATATACGGCACATCTGGAACAGCAGCATGTTCATGTTTGTGTGTCCACAGCGGCCGGGCGGGCAGCGAGACTGTGGTGGGAGCCGGCTGGAGGGTGTAGCGTGTCGCGCTCATAGCCGGCCTGAAGTAGCTGCCTGTGTGACATCACTGGGTGTTGGTTGGAGCACAGTAAACAAAGGGCGAATGTCTTGAAAGGCCTTCTGTGTGACAGCACTGACCGCAGCAGCCGCATTGCTAACACAAGCCAACTGTGCGACTCTCTATGCCCTGAACACTCCAAGCTCCATCTGTTATATATCGATATTTTTTCATCTGTAAGCAAAAGCATTTTTCTAAAGCTTCAGCTGATTTTACAATACTAGACTAAATACATAATATAACTTTAAATACAATATGGGAAATCCTCCCACAATATTCGTTGTCTGACTTCAATGTTGCGATAACATTTAAGAGCTCAAAAGGCCAGTTATGATAAAGGGGTCTATATCAGCAAATGATCACAATTTTAGGAGATGCAATATCCACATCGCAAGAAGATTAAAAAAAATTTTAAGTTCTGTTTAGTCATGATTAGGGATGTCACGGTATGAAAATTTTACCTCACGGTTATTGTGACCAAAGTTATCACGGTTTTCGGTATTATCACGGTATTTTTTTTAATGTGTGTTAATAAGTTTGGAAAGCATTGATAGTCCCACACAAACTGAAATAGTTTCAAAAAATTGTAACAGTGTGTGTTGTATTTAAAAAATACAGACAAAGCCATACAAACTTTTCACATCAAAGTAAAGGAACTATAAATTTGAATTGGTGATCGTTTGGAGGTTACCACTACACCGGTAACCGTGACATCCCTAGTCATGATTTATGTTATTTTGTTGCATTTTAGCCATGTTTTGATCCTCATTTGGTATTTTTAAGTCTTGTTCCGACACAATTGGATGAAAAAAAACAACAGAAAACTTAAAGATAAAATTAAATTAAGTACAATATTGCAAACGTGTCTTTATCGCAGTATTCAAGACAGTTATCAGAATTTGTTTCTCATATCGTACAGCCCTAATGGGAATAACGTTACTATCTCCTAGTAAAATAACCAAACAGAAGTTCCTCGAAGTGTAGTATTGTGTAATCCTTGTGCAAGTTTGACGTGGGGGCTGCATTGAGTGTTTGTCTCCCCAAAGTCGTTGTTCGAAAGCTCTTTGCTGACGTTTGCTGTTCGGAGCGCGGGAGTGTTTCTGTGACAACCAGGAACACGACCTTTTCCTGGGAGGGATCGGGGTAAAGGGTCAGTGTGCGACGTTGGCGGGAAACTTGGCTCCAGTCACAGTGCGGGACGTCCCAGATCAGGATTTGGTCATGACACACTACACGGAAATAAACTCTTATGTCACCGTCTGGCTTCGTGGTGTAGCCTCTTGGTTCCTCTGTCTCTGGTGAAGCCATAGTTTGTTTTTTCAAGTCCTTCTTTGAAAGGCGTTTTTTTCCACAAGTCCACACCAAAACAGGAAAGTGATTGTATTTGAACTATTATGATTTCCCTTTTTCTGAAACAAAAGGCCCTAAATCAAACGTTCAACAAGTTTCTGGTCTCATTACGAAATGGGAATTGTTGAAAAGAATGTTGTCGTTGGCTTGCTCTTAGTTGTGTAATGTTTTCTGTTTGTGGCCAACTTGATCTCGCCTTCTGGTTTAACAAATGTAAACTCCTCTATTTGCCTACAGTATTTGAATACAATACCAAATAATCTGTGCCACATGTAAATAGGCAAAGAAACTCATCCAGCTTGTGATAAATAAGGGCTGGGTTATATGATAACACAGAGATAGTATATGTTTCGAAATGAACCTCAGCTTAAACATCAATGCTTTCCACTCCAATACTAATAAACCAGTTTCAATTTGATTCCTTTGTAGCCCTCCGCTCCAAAGTCCAAAAAATTAGCCGTCACGGCAAACAAAGCATGCAGTAGTGCGACTCTTCGGTGCAGGTATTAATGTGGCAAAGACTGGAAACCCGAGGCACTTATGAATATTACTGGTTAAAACGCCTTTATTTTACATTACCAGTCAGTTAACATTCCCTACGCGTTTTGTCTGTTGTAGGTCTTTATTGGGAAAAGCTGTAACTGCCGCACAATTGTAAACCTGTCAATCCGTGCTGATAATTAGGATCATCCGACAGCCATTGATTCAAACTTCCTTTGATGTCAAATGCACACCCTTCTGATTAATACATCTCTTGTGTAAACAGGTTTTCAATTCCAATGCTCTTCTCTCTGTTCTGTGCAGCCTCTACCCCGGTCAGCAGCAGCGCCAGTAGACGCCGTGCGCCCGCCTCGGTCACCCCTCTGCCCTGGGACAAGCAGCACATCGCCGCCATGTCGAGCATCACCATCGACCCCGAGCTCAAGCCGGGCGAGTTCGTCATCAAGAGCCTGTTTGCGGAGTTCGCCGTGCTGGCAGAGAAGAAGATCGAGATGGTCATGGCTGAACCGCTGGTGAGTGTGACGGGACAGCATTAACCTGGACCCTCAGGAATGACTCCCTTCCACACTGGTCAGGTCCGAGGGGTCCAGGGAAGAGTTCCAGCTGGGTTCCAGCCGGTTCAAAGTATTTATGAAGCGGCAATGGCTAAAAATAATCATGCTGGTTCCAGTCGTTTACAAAAGCTCATGTTAACCCTCGTGTGATCCTTCAATTTTGCACCTTTTAAAGACCCTAATGTCAAAAAATGTACCCTTCAAAAAAGAGCCTGGAAATTACCACACATTCATATTTTTTTCTGCTTCCTTTTACAAAAATCCTTCAGTGGCTTTTGGGCCATTTGGATGGGCTGCGGCTCCAGTGGCTTTCGGGTCAAAATGACCCAAGGACCACACGAGGGTTAAGTAACTTAAACAAAAGCCCTATCCTACTTTTAATCCTGAGTTGGGGCTAAAGTTTGGATTAGTTATTTAACCATAAAATAAATTATGTGTGGCCTGTTCCCATGTAATTACCCTAATTACTATCTTGCTACAACTGTTTCTTTAAATGTGTTAAGGTTATCTCCAGTATTGCCATCTTAAATACAAAGTAGAAAACTACATTTATCCTTTAATTACAAATTTGTAAATTGAGATTCTTTGACATCCTTTTCTTTTATCAACCTTCTGAAAAGAAAAATAATATACTTTTTGTGCAGCCAGAAAGCCCAATTATTTTAAGACTGTACTTAACCTATAGGTGGAACATAAATATAATGTTCTATTTTGCTACTTGTTCTATCTGTACATTGCACCAAATATAACATTAACTAAAATGTAACTCTGCACTTTATTTGTTTATATTTCACATCACATACGCCACAGTATCAGGTGTGACACTTCTATCTTTTCCGTTTGTTTCTTCGCAGGAGAAGCCCCTGTCCCGGTCCCTTCAGAGAGGGGAAGATGCACAATTTGACCAGGTAAACATCGCGTATTGAACTTCACTGAATGAGGTATTGGGCCGCCACGCGACTACCAATCAATCCCGCGCTCCATGTCCTGTCGTCGGTCCCTCATTTGTGGCACTTGCACAGGACTCCACACAAAGGAGCTGCGTGCTGCATACTGCTTTGTTCAGCACAACACAAAGCCAATGAGGATGTGGTGCTATAGATCCAGCTGTCCCTTTGTGAGTGAGGCAGCCCAAATGGGTATGGAGAGTGCAAAAGTGAGAGTCCTGGAGAATTGCTGTGTCATCCCCAGCAGTAAATCAGCATTGGGCGCTGGACGGTCTCTGTCTGGCAGCATAAGGGCAAAAGTGGTTGCGTAACTCTCCTGCCTTGTATCTATCATCCACTGCATTCCCTTAAATACATCACACGATGAGGTTTAGTAGTTGATGCGCCCCGGACACGCCTCATGTTTATGTATAGGCCTCGTGTGTGGTGCATAGAGCCAGTCACTGATCTGCTGATCGGCTAAATGTAGCTGCCACTAGCCAGCTGCGGTACTTTCGCTCCAGTCACTAGAGCAGATACTGCGGAGTAAATGGTGCGTGTGAAAGGACTGATTTGTTCCGAGTTTAATTGCAGCGTATGGTTTACCGTGGACATGCTGACAACATCATCTGCGCCTCAGAGATTGAGAGCGATTTGATATCATCGTGTACAGCTATATTATTAGTAATATTAATTATACTCCTATATTTTTCCAATTTGTCAAACAGGTAATAATAATTACTTGGCATTGTTAAGATGTGAAATGATGCTTGAATGTTGTAAAAAGTGCAGCACTCTAACGTGTTTGTGTGTCTCATTTCCAGTTAATAAGCTCCATGAGCTCAATAGCAGAGCACTGTTTGCCCTCTCTACTGCGCACACTGTTCGACTGGTACCGGCGGCAGAGCGGCACCGAGGATGAGTCTTATGAGTACAGGCCTCGTGCGAGCACAAAGTCCAAAGGGTCAGACTCTTGATGCACTTAGAACATTGTCTCCTTTCAGTTGTGACTAAAATATGTATCATATTGTGTATTGTCCTTTTTGTAGAGATGAACAGCACCGGGACAAAGATTACCTTTTGGAGCGGAGAGACTTAGCCATAGATTTCATATTTTGTTTAGTCTCTGTTGAAGTTCTAAAACAGGTAAGTGACGGTGCACTTTGTCTGCTATAAATAGTTCCTGGTGTCATGGCTGCACCTGTGCCGTATAGGGCACAATCTTGTTCAGCACATTGTGTGACGTGAGCTCAAAAGGGCAGACATAAATTTGCAAAAAACGGTCTCTAGTGACGCTCCATTTCCACATTCACCCAGTAACATTATGTCAGGAAAAAGATTGCATGGTATAGTGTAAATTCAAATAAAACATATGCTTATTTGTAGAGACGGCAGTGTTTAGGTTATTGCTCTAAAATAAAAAAGTTGTATTTTGTTTTGAACTATTAAACGACATTACATCATTACAATCCTGACTGTGAAACTGAGCCGGCCTAAGCAGGATTTGATTTGTTTTCATAGACGTGTTATAATCTTATTCACTCTAAATTGCCACAGTCCATAAATGAATTGCAGTTATTAGCGAGATCCCTGCCCCCTGAGAGGCTCCCAGTAAACAAACACTGTGTGGCATTACCCCAATATCCAGCAGCGCAGCCTCTTTCTGCAGCGCTCCGAGCTGCGCATTTTGAACTAAGAGCCGGTCTTTAGAGGCTGGAACTGAGTTGTCCTTGGCTTTGGTCCTGTTGTGGGGAGGTAATGAATGGGAGCAAAGAAAATGCAAGAATGCTATCAGCGCTTCAAATAAGACTAATGGCTCTGTTTACGTCACAGATTCCTCTTCACCCAGTGCCAGATGGTTTGGTACATGAAGTCCTAAACCTGGCATTCAAGCACTTTAAACATAAAGAGGGGTAAGTTGTCTGCTCACTTTGATACACTGCAGATAAAGGACTTTGACGACTGAAAATGTCTCTTCGTTTTTCATATTTTTCAGTTTATCATAAGGGGCTATAATGGCCATGAATATACTTAGTCAGGAATTGCGTAGGTCTTATCCAGTGTTAAATCAGGACTATTCTGACTTTAAAATATCACATGACTGGAATCATTTACTCCACAGCTTGAGAACCGCAGCTCTTTCATTTTGTTGCTTGTGAATGGGTGCTTGGACTGCTCTCGTGCTCCCGTGTTGCACTCAATAATGCGTATTTCATTATCTTCTCCATTGACAGTTACTGTGGGCCCAACACTGGCAATGTGCACATCATTGCAGATCTGTATGCAGAGGTCATTGGAGTCCTCACACAGTCAAAGTAAGCATTCTTAAAACTAAAACTTCGTTCACATTCAAGACTTGGCGTAAACTCACTGTGTCGAAGTTGGTAAACGTCAAGTGTAAAATGTTTATGTATATAGCAAATGGATCATACGTTTGCTGTGCTTTTCCTATAGTTAAGAGTTTTTTTTTAGCATATTTGGTTTCTAATTTTGTCGCCGTGTTGTGAAATCCAAACAGTTGAACGTTAATCCTTACCCGTCTGTGTCCATTCAGGTTTCAGGCAGTTAGAAAAAAGTTCATCACAGAGCTGAAGGAGCTGAGGCATAAGGAGCAGAGCCCGTACATCGTCCAAAGCATCATCAGCCTCATCATGGGCATGAAGTTCTTCAGGGTTAAAATGTACCCGGTGGAAGATTTTGAGGCGTCGTTTCAGTTCATGCAGGTAAAAACTACTTGTACATTGCACTCAATAGCTTCGGCGAATGATACGAGTGAGTTGTTTGCGTTTGTCAAGACAATATATTTTTTACGGCTTGCCCTCTATTCAGCAGTGTGGTACTGCACAGGCCCATAAAACTCGAAGGGTAATGATGAAGGTCTGCTCCCAGTGCATAAATGTCCCTGTGAGAAGCTATGAATTAGGACTGGGCAATAAGATGATAAAAAATCTAATTGATATCAGATCCTTGTGTTTTTACTGCTCTGTGATTAAAATGCAGACGCTTTTCCCCACCCACACGTCCTATTAGTCCGCCTCATCATGTGTGACGGGCTGAATAACCAATAAGTATGAACTTTAGGAAGCAGCAGATGTCTATTTACCGCTTAACCTCTTACCCTCCACCTTAACCAAGCTCATTTTCTCCAGTTTGGCTTTACCCAAATCTAAAAGCTTCTAGGCCAGTGTAACGCCTCATTAAAAAGCTAAGACTTACAAAACGAATCCTAACTTTTTTGTTGTGTCGTTGACGTGTTTATGTCACATTTTTTAAGCGTTTTTGTCTTTTTTTTGTCACTTTTTTGTTATACATTTGTCGCTGCTTTGTTGTGTTATTTTTTTCTTTACAGGCACTTTTTTGTCGTTTTTTTGTTGTTGTTGCTTTTTTATTGTGTTGCTTTTCCGGCATGTTTTGTTGCTTTATTGTCACTTTTTTGTTGCGTTTTCATCCTAATTTTTGTCACTATTTTGGCTCTTTTTTTTTAATTTGTATTTATTTATTTAGAGAAACAGGGACAGTGTACAATAAACATTAACCCCAAGGGGAGAGATGCATCATACCAGGTTTTAGCTCAGAGCTAATTTCCACCCGTAGTCCCTGGGCAGGCTGATGTAATAGTAAAATACATAAAAAACATCATGCACACATGGATAATGGCACACATGGATAATGGCATTTTTTATTCAAGAAGCTTTAAGATTGCTCAGTTCAGGTGGGGTTTAAGAGGTTAAAGGCGACATAATGATTCAGCATGCACATGAATCATGATAAAATAGAAACTGATTTACATTTTTTGGCATCGTCCACCATGAATAAACTGTTACTTTTTCTCATGTAGAACAACATTAATCAGGCTTTAATTTTTATGTTCATAAATAACTGAGGAAAAATAATTGATGAAGGTTTATTGGTTAGGCTATCCCAACAAAAACATTTATATCATGCATAGGAAAGCTTATTATAAAATGAAAAATAGCATGTAAAGCTATTGGTCATGGTAGCGATCACTGTCACCCTCGTCTTAAAACGATCTGAACAATGGTAACCGTTCTTTTTCTTTTCGTGTTGTGTAAATTATACTATACTGTGCTTAAAAAGATGAGTGAGAAACCTAAATATTATAACATTGTAGTAAAATAAGTAAAATGTAACGCTCTCACTATGTCATTTGTCTGCATAAAACTCACACATGTGCCTTTGTTGCTTCTCTTTCAGGAGTGTGCTCAGTATTTCCTGGAGGTCAAGGATAAGGACATAAAGCACGCACTGGCCGGTCTGTTCGTGGAGATCCTCATCCCGGTGGCGGCTGTGAGTCCGATAGCAAATGCACCGTTTAAATGTTATCACATTGAATCTGAATGGAGTTCTCTAAGCGCTTCATTCATTCCCAGGCGGTGAAAAATGAAGTGAATGTACCATGCCTAAAAAACTTTGTGGAGATGCTTTATCAGACGACGTTTGACCTCAGCTCACGGAAGAAACATTCCTTGGTGAGACGTTTTCTCCGTGTTTGTGCCTCCTGCGTTAGTCTGCCATGACGCTTTGGCCTTGATGCATAAATTCCTGTCTTTTTTTATCTAACATTTCTGTGATTTTTTTCATTTTTTTTAGGCCCTGTATCCCCTGGTGACTTGTCTGCTGTGTGTCAGTCAGAAGCAGTTCTTCCTCAACAATTGGCACATTTTCCTCCAGAACTGCCTCTCGCACCTCAAGGTACCCCCAAAACCTTTTAAAATCACAACATGTACGAGCGGAACTGTGGTTTGTGAGACTTTTTAGATCACCTTTGGGCAGTTATAAAGCATTAACAACAGAAATGGTAGCGTTCATTACCTTCAGCAAAGGCATTAAAGGGCAATAATAAAAAGGAAAAATTTGAACCCAAATGTAAGCCCACAATGTCATTGAAGAGCGTTAAAGTTGTTTTTAGATTCTGTAAAAATGTTCAACTCAAAATATCTTGGAAAAAAAAGATGTTGCCCAATGTTTTACGCCATAAATGTATCAAAAATACAAAACGTATGATCCAAAAAACATTCAACTCCATGTTTTGTGAATATTTTTTGTTCGTCTTATACAATATTTTGCCCAATTTGTTAAATTTACTTTCAAATATTGAAATTTTTGTTCATTCCTCTGCTTAATTAAATGTTGGCAATTGCATTGATTTGTTGCGTTTGTGGCATTAAACATGTAGTGCAGTGTTAATTTTGACAACATATTTTAATTTAGTTTTAGTCTTAGTCTTTTGACGAAAATGTAATTCAATTTTAGTCGAGATTTAGTCCAAAAAATATCTTCAATTTTAGTCGAGATTTAGTCGACTAAAATTGCAAGTCAATTTAGTCGACTAAAATTAGGACAAATTTAATCGACTTTGTATTTATAATAATCATTATAATCATATTTAATCGAGGTCCTCTGCTTCATGGAGCTGCTCCCTCATGAACAAAGCTCAGAGCTGTTCCTTTGGCAGTGAATTTACATGATATGAGGCTCTTTCAGACTGTCAATAGAAGTTTGGATGATTTTAGTCTCTCCTTTCCATTTTTATTTAGTCTCATTTTAGTCGACTAAAATATCTGGACATTTTAGTCATAGTTTTAGTCTCATGAAAAACGTTAAATTTAGTTTTAGTCCAATTTTAGTCCTCAGAAATATCACTTTGACTAAAATTAAGACTAAATATTTTAGTCGACGAAATTAACACTGATGTAGTGTTTGGGCATTAGAATGGCATTAAACCCATATAAAAAAAAAAGTTATGAGTTCTACATACTGTAGGACTCAGGCCACGTTACCACAGCTGTAGCTAAAATAGCAGCTTGACACCACTAAATATGGGGTGAATCAATATTTCATTCAAGCTTCATAAACCTGGTCTATAGAGTTAATATTTAATATAACAAATATGTGTTTCGATTTATAGAAGCACATTGTAAAGTGCCATGTGAGTTGTTATTGGTGTTTAGGGGAGAATAAGTAAATAATATATATATGAACAGTTTCTACTTTACTGTGCTGTATTTCTGCCCAATAGTGATGCATTATTAAGTGTT
This sequence comes from Proterorhinus semilunaris, assembly GCA_021464625.1. NCBI lineage: Eukaryota > Metazoa > Chordata > Actinopteri > Gobiiformes > Gobiidae > Proterorhinus > Proterorhinus semilunaris. Next base: position 12,566,504 of record CM038351.1, on the reverse strand, counting down.
ACCAAGATTCATATCAAAACTTCGCTCCAAACAGCAGAGGTCTTATGCCGCTGTTGCAAAACTTCAAATTGAGTTTCCATATCAAGTCTTTAGCAAAGGTATGCTCATAATTGGTGTAAAACGGGTTTGATCTATTGCCATGACACGGTGAGAAACACAAATTAAAAGCTGATGTTGAATGGTGTTTTCCGTGGCTCTGTCGAAGATCATAATGTACTTTCCCTCTTTCATAATAAAGCACCAGATCTGGACAGGAATAGCACTTGATTAGATAGGCCATAAAGGAGTATTTGTTGTCTAAGGAGGAAAAATCACATCCACAGCGTTATGAACTTGCACAGACGAGGCATAATCTAATACTGTTCGGTGTTTCAACAAGGGTTGCACAATATGAGAAAAAAACACATGTAATACACTATTGGCATGCGATATTATTGCTCTGACTAAAGCCACAATGCGGAACATTCCCGGTTAAACTCACAACATGAACAACAAAACATGCTCAGACCTCAACAAGCACTTCTTATGTTGTATGACAGCCACACATGAGTTTAAATATTAGGTCCCCATTCAAATGCTTCATTTTAAAGCAAAGCCGCAACATCTCCATGGAGACGAGCTGGTGATGTCCGGCTCTCAGCACCACAAAAGCGCTTTTGGGGAGTGTTCAGATAAATCCTTTTATTTTTTTCGATTCACTGCTTGAAATGTTCCGCAGTGTGGCTTTAAAGGAACAGGCCACCGTTTTTTTCCATACTGACATATGTTCCTACCTGAGCTTAGACGAGTTGATGCGAACCCGTCTGGTCTTTGTGCGTGCGCTCAGTCATGCAAAAAGACCAAAGATGGTGTTAGCATTTAGCCTCTTCCTCTCCTCTATGGGGCCAAACGAGGGTAAAGTTAGAAGTGACCACGTTTTCCCTATTTAAATACAGTTATGTGAGTAGTTACACGATCCAAGTCTAGTTACTTTAACGTCCGCGCAGTAGTATCTTCACTCCTAAAGAAATCTGAAGATATTACTGGGCGGACGTCAAAGTGCTCCTAAGGTGTTATTACGCCTTACAATATAGTCCCCCTTTTTATCCACTTAGAAAATCGACATGTTTCATTTTGTGTAACTATACTCAGTTTTAATTTTATAGCTGCAAATAGACTACTTATATTATTTAATCTATTTATTTATTTTTATGTACTGTCAAAATCCTGTGCGTTTCCCAGTGGGGCCCCTCTGCTGCACACCGGCTCCAGACGTGCTGTAACCGCACGCTGTTTTATCGCATTTTTCTCTGCATTCTGCATCCTTAATTTATCTGGAAAACCGAAAAATATGAGGCCGATTGTTGTGAAATAAAACCTGGGCAAAAGCTTGGGAAGCGTAGACTCCGTTTATGGATTAGTTTATGTCCGTAAAGTTGATGATTTCATGATAAATGCTGAGGCGCTTTAAACCTGTGCACAAGGGGAGCCGACTGAGCTACTGCAGATTTAAGGATTATTTCTTCAGTTTTTCTCTGAAGAGTGAACTTCTGTTCAGCGCAGCTTCAGCAAATTAACAATCTCCATGCGCTCTTCTTCTTCTTTGTTTATTTGTTGTTGGTGATGGTCTGTCAGACTCAATTTGTGAATGTGCGGGAACGCCGTTCCTGACTGTTCCCGCCCACTTTAACCAATGACTACACTTGGATCGTGTTACTCACAAAGAGCTTTGTCGCTTCTAACTTTACCCCCATTTGGGTCCATAGAGGAGAGAAGTCGAGGCTAAATGCTAACAACATCTTTGGTATTTTTGCTTGACTGAGTTTATGCATAAAGACCAGACAGGTACACATGAACTCGTCTAAGCTCAGGTAAGAACATATCCCAGTGGCCTGTTCCCTTAACTCATGGCAAGTTGATTTGCATGATCAAACACAAAGCACTGTCAAATTTTAGTCCTAGTTTTATAAGTTAAAACATCATCTGGACTCCAAATGACCAAATTCATTGCAATGACCAGCTCTCAAATCATTGCTGCAACACATCTATTGCTCCAATTTAAAAAAAAAACAAAGCTGAATCTGTGTCATACGAGAGCATTTCTTTCCTCATAATGCAGCTAATTAATTTATATTGTAGCGTAATGCACGGCCCGACTAAAAAGCCATTTCCTGCAACAATTACCCCTATTACCGTTTGAGTATGACGTTATCTCAAGTGCCGTTGAGTCCAGTCTGTGTCTTGCTGGATCAAGCCTCTCCCGCTCTCTCCCTGATCACGTCTGATTGAATCATCCATTGACTGACCGAGCGTCTTAACGACCCTCTTTCCCATCCCGCATTGATTTCCCCCCTCGTGGACTCTTGATCATTCGGTGGAGACGTACGTCTGTGTGTGTGATGTTGATTTTTCTGGAGCTTCTTGAACGGGTGGTCTCGGCGTTTCGCAGCGTTTGCCTGTGCAGTCTTCTGGAAGAAATCAGTGGTGGATTTGCAAATCATGTCGTGGGCTTGTGTGACTGTTGTGAAGCGATGATTGGCTTAGGGCTAATTGTGGATTTCTTTTTAACCATGTGGTGAATCTGCTGGGATTTCACGGATCAACAGTTGCATGAAAAAATTGGTTGTGAAGAAAAAAGAAAATAAATATTGCTAAATAACATACAATGAGAAAACAAAGAATCAGCAGGATCCACACATGGTTAAAAACTAATTATGGTTACTCTTCATGGCTCTGAACTGATTTTGGTCACATTTTTCTTTCCCATTGAAACATTTCTCTTTCCTCATTTCTCTGTCCTTGTCTTCTGTGTCTTTGATTTAAAAAAATTCGGCACAATCGTTTCTTTTCATAATTTCATGACTAATACTCACTCACTCACTCACTCACTCACTCACACAGTTGCATTGTTATAGTAGATGACCACATATTGCAGCGACATATATACATTAGTTTAATTTGACTAGTGACCTGTTAAAGGGGACATCATGCAAAATAAAAAATTTTAGCGCCGTCAACCATGTTCTAACATTCTCAACAACATGCGTGCAGTAGTATTTTGCTCCATTCACAGCGTTTTGAGAAATCCTGTTTAATTTAGTTTTTTTCTTTTCTCTTCCTCTGCTAACACTGGTTGTTGCTGCCTATCCGATAAAGCCTAGACCCGTCCTGCACATTTTTAGTCCAATAACCATCACAAAACCCGCTCTGCCCAGACCCGCACTCAAACTGTATTTATTATGGCACGATTGATTTGATATCATGCTCTTAGCTTAAAATAAAAACTTGTATTATCCCTTTACATGCCTGCAGAGGGCGCTTCAACCAAATACAATATTTGATGTGTCCACTTTAAGCTATTTACACTGACATTAGTAGAGCGGTTGGTGCACTTTGTGAAGAAAGCATAACATTTCTTCCAGTGTTATTACATATTATAGCCATTCATTTCAGATGTGGAGGTAAACTGGGTCGGACCTGTGAGGACAGCCATCTTTTTCAAAATGGCCACCGTAAAACTTGTTTTTCTCAATTTTTTAGCTTCTAATTGACCTATAGTTTTGATCTTAGTGTCAAAACCTACAAGATAAGGGGCAAGGAATCCAATGGAAATTCAATAAGCTAGACCTGACCACAATGCTGTTTTACTCTTTAATTAACAATTTTACTGACGTTCATCTAAGCATCATCGCACACTTTAATGCCATATAATACAATTATAGGCAAGGCAAGGCACATTTAATTATACAGAACATTTCATGCACAAAGCAACTCAATGTGCCTCACAACAACACCATAAACACAATAAAAACACAATAAAACAAATCCATTAATACAATGCATTTTAAAATTCAGGTCTTAGTCCTTGATTACCCCTAGATTTCTAACTTAATTTTTTGGTTCAAGTGAAAGAGCCGCAAGATGACCAATTTTCCAATTATCTCCATTTTATCTGTATTTAACCGAAGGAAGTTGTTTTGCATCCACACACTAATCTGTGCAATGACACATATAATATATGGAATATATACATATTTTTGGTTTATGTAATAAATTATTACTCTTGTACCTGAACAACTGCTACACATGTGTTTTGTACCATCCCATTTGCAGTCATGTGGTTTACTCATGTACACGTTTCATGTACACGTTTCCATAGCAACATGGGCAAATTCTCACAGGATATTTTTGATACTGGACAATGCAAAATAATATAGCCACATGTGTTAGAAATTTTAAATGCATAGAAATGTACTATTTTACACACTATGATTTTGTTACATACATGCTTAAATCTGCATTTTGGCATTTTGAGGTCAATGACCTCTCAGTCATCAGAGGTCCAATACAGCTTACCTCGACATCTAAAGATAAACCTTATGGGATGGGCTAACTGTAATAAAACTTTCATGCTTTCTTCATAAAACGCACAATGGTGCATTTTTATGAAGCTTAACCGCTCTACTACATGGCTAAACTATTTCATGTTTTTTATATGTTTTAAACCTGCATTTGTACACCTCCCTACATCCTTTGTCTTCTGTCATTTTTATCTTTTTTCTTGCATTGACTTGCTCCAGATGCCTTCTAACAACAGCATCCGAAAGCAGATTGAGACGCTGCAGGTGAGTTTTTTCGGTGTCCGTGAGCTGCCGGCTTTTCCCCCCCACACACTTGGGTCACATGATCATTCCGGACTAGGGTGAGCCCCGCCCCGCCCGTGCGCTCACTGGGTAGCACATGGCTCTGTTGTGTGGTAGTAAAGAACTTGCTGACTAAAGGAGCTTGTGACGCTGCTTGCGGTCGACCTGGTTGTGTCAGGGGGATTTTTGTTGTTGGACATTGGACGAGATGCGCTACGTTGCTAGATAAACTAGATCATAGTTGTTTCATTTCATAGCGCTAGATAAGGGTTCTGTATAAGCACTGTTTTAAGTAAAGTAACTTTTTCACGTGCTTTGTTCTGTGGATTGATGAATAAATGGTGCGATGTAGAGCGCTAAAACATGTGTCCCTCATGCACCCCAAAATTCAGGGTAATTGCATAAATATGGAAGCTTCCCTAGATTTCGGCGCTTTTAGCCACGTGCTGTATTGTGATGTTTTGTGATTGTTAGAAGGCTGATTGTGTCACCTCATCATCTGAACGTTGTCAACTGAACTATGTATTAGTTTAGTTTAAAATGATCTATTTGTCGGATTTTGAGATTATGTACCAAGCACCATGTCGTACCTTTTCTCCTTTTCATTGCTCAGATTATTCGATGCCATGTTTTTCCACAATCATTGTTACACGGTGACAAATTACGTCACATCTGTTTCCACGTCTCTACCTTACCCGCTGTATATACATTAAAACATATAAAATATTCGTACCAGGTGAGTAGAGGACGTCATATCCCGGTCCTTTTCTCACAAATGTTTTTTCTCGTGTCTAGAACAAAGATCCCAAAATGTCGCGTGTAGCACTGGAGTCCCTCTACAGACTGCTGTGGGTTTACATCATCAGGATCAAGTGTGAGAGCAACACGGTCACTCAGAGGTGAGCTCCTGTTACTAAAGGTTTACGTCCTTCTTTATAAGCCCTGTATGTATTAATGCCACTTCACCTTTTACTTTTTCCCCTGTAGTCGACTCCTCAGCATCGTTTCAGCACTTTTCCCCAAAGGTTCTCGGAGCGTGGTGCCCAGAGACACGCCTCTCAACATCTTTGTCAAAATCATTCAGTTTATTGCTCAGGTCTGATACTAAACTAAACTGGGTTATTATTTTACCAGTATTTCTGTAGGCTTAGTCAAATGTACATTAATGGTTTTGTCTCTGGTTGCTCACAGGAACGACTGGACTTTGCAATGAAGGAGATCATCTACGATCTCCTCTGTGTGGGCAAGTCTCACAAAACATTTACCATCAACCCAGAGGTAACTACAAATCCAGTCCACCGCGTTTTTACGTTTGTTTTTTTCTTCACATCCCTTCATCTGTGTCCCTCCAGCGAATGAATATCGGTTTGCGAGCTTTCCTGGTCATAGCGGACAGTTTACAGCAGAAGGATGGAGAGCCCCCGATGCCGACCACGGGGATCATTATGCCGTCAGGGAACACACTGCGCGTCAAAAAGATCTTCCTCAACACCACTCTCACAGACGAAGAAGCAAAGGTCATAGGTACGTAACAAGAGGATCTTACGATACCCGACAATCTTTTGATTAGCTTTTTCATCGTTACTTACTGATGCGTTATTACAGGGATGTCGCTCTACTATCCGCAAGTAAGAAAGGCCCTGGACAACATCCTGAGACATTTGGACAAGGAAGTGGGACGCTCGATGAGTATGACCAGTGTTCAGCTGTCCAACAAGGAGCCCGAGGACATGATCACGTACGTAAACAAAACATTTGGTACATTCACAAACTATTTGATCCTGGTGGTTACTGTCGCAATGTTGTATTGGAGACAAACCTTTGTAGCTTTGTTAAGAGCGGCTCCAAATTAGTCATAATGTTGAGCCTGGATTGTGTTAAAAAGGCATTTCAGTAATTTTGTGCTTGCAAATGTTTCTCTTGTTCTTCAGGGGGGAGAGAAAACCAAAGATCGATCTGTTCCGCACATGTGTGGCTGCCATCCCCAGACTTATACCGGACGGCATGAGCAGACAAGACCTGATCGAGCTCCTCGCCAAGTAATGCCCCCTTTACCTTCAAATGTATATGACGGGGTTTTTTTTTTCTGTTCTACATCTACATCAGTGAAAGGGCAATTTTATAAAGAGAATTTGAAAGTAAGAGAAAATCAACGTGATTAATGTTGAATACCAGTGTTTAAAACCATGTGTAAAATCTAAGTTAAGTGAGGGTCACATAGTTCAATTAAATGTGCCAACAATTACAAACATTTAAGATAATATTGCTGCATAATTAGTCTCTAAAATAACACAAGTTGACAGCCAAAAAATGGTCAGGGGTTTCTCAACTGATTTAGACTAATGTTGGTGTTCTGAGTCCGAATATCACATGCATTTTGCTCTATCAGGTCAACTTTTTGAGATACAGCCATAGTGTTACGGATTACGTACGACTACGTTATGAATTCTGCTTATCAAATTTGATGGAGTAAATAAAAACTGAATGACTTTGGATACGTTGACTTTTATTTCTTGAGGAAAACGGAAAAAACGTCAAGCATTTCTGTAGCAAAAAATCCTGACCTGATTGAGCAAAACCAAGGCCATTTTCGGACTCAGAGCATCAAAATTAGTCTAATTCAGCTGGAAAACCCTGGACTATTTTCAAAAAATATTTTTTTGTTACCCAGTGAAATCAGTCAATTTTAAATAAGTGACTACAGGGAGATGGACTCTCTAATAGACCACTGGTAGAGCAACAGGAAATTCTACCTCTTTATATGTAACTTCCTGCACCCATATTCAAAAAAGAAAACAAAAACAAATAATTCTAAACCAGAGAAAATAAAATGTTTTGCAAAATAAAAAAGTATTATGCACCTAAAGCACTATCCTTCCAACTGTAATATTGCCCTCTGTCCATTTCCAGGCTGACTATTCACATGGATGAGGAGCTGCGGGGCCTGGCCTTCACCACGCTGCAGGCGCTCATGGTGGACTTTCCGGAGTGGCGCGAGGACGTGCTCTCAGGGTTCGCGTACTTCATCGTCCGGGAGGTGACAGACGTCCACCCCTCGCTGCTGGACAACGCTGTGAAGATGCTCCTGCAGCTCATCAGCCAGTGGAAGCAAGCAGTGCAGAGCGGCAACAAGGGCCACGACACTCAGGTCAAAGTAAGTGCGACGCAGCATAAAGATTTCACAAACAGAAACTATCTGGATATAATAATTCGATTTTAGTATCCAATTAATTTGAAATATTCAAAGAGGTCTGAAAACCTACATAAAGTTTTGTGTATTGGTTACAGAATAAATGCCAACAGCCAACTAATGCTTCTAAACGTCTTGAACAGAGCTCAGGCAACAGACACTCTCTCTCCCTGGACCGGAGTAACCCCCTGGGCGTGCTGCATGTGGTGGAGGGGCTGGCGCTGGTGGTTCTCTGTAGCTGCCGTCCCGCCACACGACGACTGGCCGTTAATGTCCTCCGAGAGGTCAGAGCGCTGCACACGGCTCTGGGCCTCGGAAAGGTACTGCTCCAGTAAAACTAATACTGTACATCGCTCAAGAGTAATATTGTAATAATTGCAATAACGGTGATATTCAGGGAGATGAGGAGCTGACCATTGATGTGATGGACAGACTGAGCGCCCCGGTGTTGGAGAGCTTCATTCACCTCACAGGAGCTGATCAGGTACATTTCCTTTGATTGTTTAATTCCAAAAGCAGATACAAATATTCTGCTAACTATAACTCCTCAACTTGTGTCTCCTTAGACCAACCTCCTGTATTGTCCCAGTGGCATTGATCTACTGACTCTAGCAGAGTGGACTTCATCTCCCATCAGCCACCAGTTTGATGTCATCAGCCCCTCACACATTTGGGTCTTTGCTCATGTCACTCAGGGACAGGACCCTTGGGTCATCAGCTTCTCCAGCTACCTGCGCCAAGAGCACCTGCCCAAACACTGTCCCACCGCCCTTAACTACGCCTGGATGTTTGCATACACTCGTCTGCAGCTGCTGTCTCCACAAATTGACATAAAGTATGTTATTTTCTATTCTTAAATTGCATTGTGAAGTAATACATGAGTACTTTCCTAAACTCTGCCCTCCTCGTGTCCTGCAGTAGCCCCATCAATGCCAAGAAGGTGAACACTCTGAACACCACAGACTCGTTCATAGGTCTGTGGAGGAACTACCTGATCCTCTGCTGTAGCTCCGCATCCTCTTGCTCCATCAGCTCCTCCGCCTCCAGCTCTGGCTCCGTCCGCTGCTCCCCGCCTGAGACGCTGGCGTCCACGCCGGACAGCGGCTTCAGCTACGATTCGAAGGTCCTAACTCCTGTACAATGTCTCTAAGATCACGTCTCGACAGCTTTGTTCTTACTTGTCCTTTTGTTCAAACCACAGATTGTTGGCACTCCGTCCCCTTCCTCCCTATTTAAGCACATTGTTCCCATGATGCGCTCTGAGAGCATGGAAATCACAGAGTCTCTGGTGTTGGGGCTTGGCAGGACCAACCCCATGGTCTTCAGGTAAGAAATGGACAACAGAACAGTTTTAATATTCTAGTCCTTTGTTCTGAAACAGTCTTGTCTTCACAGAGATTTAATGGAGGAGCTGAATCCCATCATAAAAGAGGCGTTGGAGAGAAGGCCTGAAGTGAGTGAGCTTTATATGTGATCAGCTGTTTCTCAGGAGCTGAATGTTAAAGACTTGTGTATATTTCAGAACATGAAGCGACGCAGGCGTCGCGACATCCTCAGGGTCCAGCTGGTCCGGATATTCGAGCTTCTGGCAGATGCTGGTGTCATCAGTCAGATGTATGTCAGCAGCAACACATTTAGCCAAAGTGGCACAATTAATTAGTCTCAAAGTGATTATTGTACTAAATATAGTAACGTTTGTGTTACTTTTTGCAGAGCCAGTGGAGGGTTAGATGGAGAGAGCCACTCTCTAAACAGCACACTGCTTGAGTATGTTGATCTGACACGGCAGCTGCTCGAGGCAGAAAACGACAAGGACTCAGACACACTGAAGGACATCCGCTGTCACTTCAGCGCCCTCGTGGCAAACATCATTCAGAATGTTCCAGGTATCACTCAAGTGCAATCAATAAAAACTTCTCTGAAAGTTTAAAAGTGCTGCATTCTGATTTTGATTTGTTTTGTTCAGTTCATCAAAGGAGAACCATCTTCCCCCAGCAGTCGCTCAGACACAGTCTCTTCATGTTGTTCAGTCATTGGGCCGGTCCCTTCAGCATCATGTTTACTCCTCTGGACCGCTACAGTGACCGGAATATGCGGATCAACCGCCATCAGTACTGTGCACTTAAGGTATGCGTGTTATTGTTTGTATGCAGATTATACAGGCACTAAATGCTTGTCTGTTTTTTAGGCCATGTCTGCAGTTTTGTGCTGTGGGCCTGTAGCGGACAATGTGGGCCTCTCGTCTGATGGCTACCTCTACAAATGGCTCGACAACATCCTGGATTCTCAGGACAAAAAGGTAAGACATGATAGAGAGATTTACTTTGATACTTACTGCTCTCTGCGGGTGTTGAAATGCCCCATGTGCTCCCTCAGGTTCACCTGTTGGGATGTGAGGCTGTCATGCTGCTGCTGGAGCTGAACCCCGACCAGAGTAACCTGATGTTCTGGGCCGTGGATCGCTGTTACACCGGTTCACGGCGAGTGGCTGCCGGCTGCTTCAAGGCCATCGCAAACGTCTTTCACAACAGGTACTTCTCCTTTACAACATTCATCATGTGATATTGTATTATTTAATTGTATAATTACTGATTTGTCATCCTGCAGGGATTACCAGTTTGACACTGTGGTGCTGCTCAACCTAATTCTCTTCAAATCAGCTGATTCTTCCAGGGACATCTATGAGGTGGCAATGCAGCTGTTACAGGTGTGCCTCTTAGATTTTCATTGTTTGTATCCATTCATTATCAACTTATGTCTTCATCGTTAACAATTGAACTGAACATCTTTGACAGATCCTGGAGCCTAAGCTCTTCCGTTACGCTCACAAGCTGGAGACCCAGCGCACAGATGGCATCCTGACACATCCGTCTGCGCTGCCACACCTTTACTCTGTGTCTTATTACCAACTGTCGGAGGAGCTCGCAAGGACGTACCCAGAGCTCACGCTACCCATCTTCTCAGGTCTGTTTTAATGTCACTTTACTGAAGTAGTGTCTTTTAATTGGATGGAGAAACCTCAAGCCTCATCTTATTTGGGCTGCACTAACACAGTAATAACATGTGACTGGGATATAAAGGTAACTAGGAATAACAGGCGATAATGCATTAAAGTACAATGCTGCCTTAATGTGTGTTTTACTGTGATTGACCTGCTCTCTCCACTGCAGAGGTGAGCCAGCGCATCCAGACAGCGCACCCTGGTGGTCGCCAGGTCATGTTGCACTACCTCCTGCCCTGGATGAACAACGTGGAGCTGGTGGAGTTCAAGCCCCCGTCGCGGCGTTCAGAGGACTGTGGGAGTGGAGAGGAGGACGAGGAGCAGGACAGAGAGGTCATGATGGTGAACAGTCGGCGCTGGCTCCACGGAGAGGGCTGGGGCTCCCCGCGCGCTACAGCCATGGTGCTCAACAACCTCATGTTCATGACCGCGAAGGTAAGGCACACTGCTCTACTGTATGCTATACCAAATGCAAATTACTGCCACAATATTTGTAACTTTCATTAAAGGTCTATTTTTGAATGAACTATTAACAATGTCATTTTTGTGTTTTACAGTATGGAGACGAGTTTGCCTGGTCGGAGATTGAGAATGTATGGACCACATTGGCGGACAGTTGGCCTAAGAACCTCAAAATCATTCTGCACTTCCTCATCAGTATGTCAGGAGTCAGCAGTGACCCCAGCCTCCTGCCTTATGTAAGTCCATACATACACAAAGTTATATGTTTCTCTATTATCTTAATATTTCAATAGTTTTGTTTGTCTGTTTTTGGACTTGCTGTTTTAATTGCACCAATTTTAATACATTTTGTCTGTATGAATATTTAATTTAATTGTGTACCCCTACTTGAGCAAATAGTTGGGTGACTATACTTGAAGTAACACTTTTAAAACATTTTAGCTATTTTACCCACTCACTGCACCCCTCTATTCCTATGTTTTGAGCCTCATACTGATCATGTTCAAATTATTAAGCCCGAGTGCCACTGGGTTTGTTTTATTTTTTATTCTTAAAAACATTATCCCTCAGGCTTTTGCAAAGGCAACACCTTTCCGTACCATGGGCAGTGAATGGACCTATGTTCACAAACCGCGTTACTATGATAAACAGCATTCGAATGTGTCTGCAGTTGTTGAATAAGGCTAGAATACTATACCTTTTTCATATAAACTGTGTAGTATTTTTCCAAATAGTAAAGACATCATTTCAGTGTCAGACCTGTGTAATAGAATAGAAAGCCACCCACTGCTTGCACTTGTCACTGATCCTTCCTGCCCCGTACTCCTCCGCAGGTGAAACGAGTGGTGGTTTACTTGGGCAGGGACAAGACTATGCAGTTGCTGGAGGAGTTGATGAGTGAGCTGGAGCTGATGGAGCCGGTGAGCTCCACTGTCACTCACATGGACAACCCTCCGTATTACCGCATCACCTCGAGCTACAAGATCCCCTCAGTCACTTCAGGTTAGACGGCGCAGCACACATCAATGAAAAACACAGTCATGGACGCTCTGTTATAGCCCTCTGATGCTGATGAAGTGTTTGTTTGACGGGTGCGGTTCCAGGAACAACATCCAGCAGCAATACAATGGTGCCAGGAAACGACGGGCATCACGACAGCAAGATAAAGGACCCCAACATGGAGGAAAGGTGCGTTTAACAACCAGTGAAACGACATAAAACCGTGTCTCAGCGGCTCATAGGCCAGCGGCTCTACTTTATGACCAAATCTTAAGTTCTATGTTTGCAAAAAAATATGTAAATCCTAGTGCGACGAGTCTTGTGTAATGTGCTGCCCTACTTGAAAATGGAAGCAGCAAGACTATGTTCTTAATTCAGTAATTTCTCACAAAGTTCTGTCAATTAAAGCATTGATCTTAACCTCTAAAATTAAGAGGTTAAGATCCATGAACTGAGCACATTTTCGGTTCTCCAGTTCAGTTTACCTAAATTCAGTTCAGTTTACTCAAATCTTAAAGCTTCTTGAAAAAAAAGAGTCAAAAGAGCGACAAAATCTATTCACCATGGAAAGAATGACCTTTATTTTAAGACTGAAAGAAGCTCAATTTAAAGAAAAATGGGACAAATGGTTAACATATAAATTAACATTAGAAACTGTAATCTAAATATTTTCTTTTTTTTTATCATGACAACCGGCTGCTGTCTTATGTTTGATTGTTCATTTTACTTTATGTATTTTGTTAACATACACGTTATATATTCCTGTTAAAAAAAACACAAAAAAAACAATAAAGATAAAAGTTAAAAAAAAAAAGAAAAAAAAAAGAGTGACAAAATTAGACATAAATGAGGATGGAAACGCACAAAAGAGTGACAAAAACGCAACAAAACAGGTGACAAATAAGCAAAAAAAAAGTGAAAACAGGCGAGAGAAAAGTGATGAAAAAGCAACAAAAATGCAACAAAAAAGAAAAAATTATGCAAAAAAACGATAACAAAAAAGCGACAAAATCTCAACAAAAACGTGACCAAAAATATGAAGAAAAAGTGACGACAACACGGCGACAACGCAAGGAAAAATCTTAGATCTGTTTTGTAGGTCTTTGCTTTCAAATAAGGTATTACACTGTAACTCCAGTCAAGAAGCTTTTAGATTTGGATAAAGCTGAACGGGAGAAAATGTGCTCGGTTAAAGTGGGGGTTAAGAGATTAAGGCTATCAATACAATTTGGCCATATTTGATCGCTACACTTGTTACTTTGTCATTTTTACTTGTACTTTCTCAGCACTTTTGAATATTTTCTGTTTATCTTGATGATTAACTTTTATTAATGACTCCGTTTTGTGCACCAGTTACACCCACCTGGAGGTCTATGGAGGCCTGAACAACAATCTGACTCGACAGCACCACCGCCTGGAATCTCGATATAGCAGCAGCTCAGGCGGCTCCTACGACGAGGAGAAGAGTAAGACTTGTTTTTTTTTAACTAGGTGGAAATGTTTATAGATTAAGACCATTTAACATCCCCAAGCGGGTCAAAAGTGTCAAAACCTTTCTTATATGTGAACGCTCTCTCCGATCAGGCGACTCGATGCCACTTTATGCAAACTGGCGTCTGAAGGTGATGGAGCACAACCAGCCGGAGCCTCTGCCCTTCCCTCCCTCCGGGGGCTGCTGGTCTCCTTTGGTCGACTATCTCCCGGAGACTAACTCCCCTGCTGTAACGCTGCACAGGTAAGATCCCTCTAAATGAAACCTCTTGATTCAATTCCAATCCAAAACAACAAGTTAAAGGTCCTTTTTTCCTTGCGTGTGTGTGTTTTTCTAGGTGTAACATTGCCATCATCTTATTGACAGACCTCATTGTGGACCACGGAGTCAAAGTGGAATGGAGCGCCTACCTGCACCTCTTGCTTCATGCCATTTTCATTGGTAAATTTATCAAATGTTGATTGTTGAATTTGGGATAGCTTTCTCCATCGTGACAGTATTTTGTCTACTAATATAATTACACTGAGGGGAAAATGCTAGGAAATTAAATTAAGCTGAAAGTGTTTTAACTAAATTACCTTTGTATCTTGTGTGTCCTTCCCCAGGCTTTGATCATCAGCACCCCGAGGTCTATGAGCACTGTAAGCGTCTGCTTCTCCATCTGCTGGTGGTGCAGGGGGCCAACAGCAGCGTCCAGTCCCTCGCCATGGTGCTTTTACGAAACAGGGAGTACAACGACCCCCGAGTCCTGACCGTGAAACCAGCGGCACCAGAGTACAACCTCACAGGTCTGTAATAAGGTCTTTGACACATTCACATTGCTTTACAGTATGCTCTCAATTGTAATTAAACGGTATGCTATATTTTTCAAAATCCGGCTTAATCATCTACTTAAGAGTTTTCTATTTATATTTTCTTCTCTTCGTGGTCTGACTACAGATTGATTACTCCTATAACAAACAAGACTATGCTTTGTCTTCTATGCTTAATTTAATTGCTGTAATTGTATTTCACATTCTTGTCCAATGTCAGCCAGATTCCCTGGAAAGCTTTTTGATAACGAGAAAAACGTTGGTGTTTTTTCAAGAATGAAAAAATTGCACTACCATTGTTGGGCAAATGGGGGCAGTAGATACACAGCATATAATTGGCTTTTCTTATCTCTGGTTTGTGTAAAACCTCCACCATGAATAAGCAGATTTCAGTCTTCAGATACTATTGTATTCCCAAGGTTTCCCTTCTCGTCTATACTACTACTACTACTACTACTACTACTACTACTACTACTACTACCATTACCACACCACTTTTTAAAGCCTCCTGTCCCAATCATTTTTGTCCTAAGTTTGTCAAATACATAAACTATAATGTCCAAAACACATTGAACTGCAGTTTTGGCTGAAACTGGACAGTTTTTATATTTTACTTCTTCTTTGCTTTTGAATATGAGAATTTCCTCTAATTCTTCAGGTTGTTGTAACTTTTGCAAATCCTAAGAATTAAAAAAAGGCACAGATAGGAGTGGGTGATATCGACAAAAATGTATATCTCAATATTGTTGCACACAAAGATCAAGCAAAATTTTTGCAAACAATCAGAAATATACAAAAATTGGCTGTCTAACGCCTTTATTTAGATGGCTGCGTCCCACAGAAAGATACTCAACTTGAATAAACTACAAACTGCACAACTTTGCAGCTTTTTGTTGCTTCCTTGACATTGGAGATGTACCCAATATTGTAAATTAGCTTTTTTTTCAAACAATAATTGCAATATTATCTTGTACACGATACCACCTCACAGCACAGATTTCTTCTTTTTTTTCTTTTTTGTATCAAAAGAAATGGTGTTTGGGCATTAGAATTGCACCGTAAGGCATTAAATGTAACTTGCTGCACCCTGTACTACTTCTACCACTACAACGCCTGTCGCGGTTGTTTCCCGCAGGAGTGCATGACGTGTTGCCAGGCGACTGTCACCCCTCTCCAATGACGGACTCGGGCCTGAGCTGCAGCTCCACTTCCTCCAGTATCAGCCTGGGGACCGGCTCCAGCGCCCTGTCCCAGCTGTCCCCTTCGCTGCTCAGTGAAGTGAACGCCAGCGCCGAGCAGGATGAGAAAGTCAAAGCTCTCATCGAATTCATTACAACAAGGTCAGAATAATATTTTTGATGAACGAACGCCGCACAAATCAAGTTTTATTTCACCTGTCATCTCCACACTGTGATTCCACGCCTTCAGCCATGTCTGAGCCGAGCGGGTATTTTAACATTGCATGTGTTTGAGAGTGAGTTTGGTGTTTCACGCAATATTTAAGTCAGGTGTGCAGAGTATTTTGAAGTGTGCATGATTAGAGGTGAGTAAAGAATTGGAGAACGATGTATTCAAGACTATTTTGTTGCAATAAAGAAAATGAGACTGTGTGGGAGTTTTTTTGTCTTTCCCCTCAAGACAGTCGAACTTGCTTTAGACGTGTGTACAGTTTTATGTCAAAACCATTTCGCTCAAGTTTGAAACTACACTTTTATGTGCAATGTGTTGAAATGTATCCCATAAAGGTAGGTTTTTAACAGCTTTAGTTATGCTCGAACATTGACTGATGTTTTCTTGTAGGAAACGCGGTCCGCTGTGGAACCACGAGGACGTCTCTCCAAAGAACCCCAACATCAAAAGCGCCGATCAACTCAGTGTTTTTGTCAGACATGTGGCGACCGTCTTCAAGCATTCCCCGTCAGGTCAGTGGGGCAGAGCTGCTTGTGGGCAAAAAATGAAAACGTCTAAATCGAAACCATAAGTAAAGCAGTTTTTAAAGCTAGAAAGGCAGAAGAGCGTCGGTGCCACCTGCTCTATTGTATACAGTAAAAAATACACAAATTATCTCAAATTACCAGCTTTCCTGTTATGGAGTCTTCTTTTTAGATGCTACATTTAGCTTGTTTCATCTGTTCTAACCTTCCCTGTTTTGCATCTGTGCTCCAGGTTTCCAGCTGGAGTCGCTGCTGAGCGAAGTAGCTTTACAAACCGCTCTGTCTTGCACATCTCGTCACTACGCTGGACGTTCGTTCCAGATTTTCAGGGCCCTCAAACAACCTTTGACCCCCGCGACCCTCTCCGATATCCTGTCCCGACTTGTGGAGACCGTGGGAGACCCCGGAGAGGAGGCTCAGGTGAGGACCCCGATCACACGTTTTGATAAACAGTTATTTTATTCTGGAGTGGCGCCAAGATGAATGTCAAGCATGCAGTAAATCATGTTAAGATGGTGGCCTCTTTGCTACTTGTCCTTAAAATGGGACAGAAAAGTGTTGACGTCATGGTAGTGTTGTTCAATTTCTCGTGTGGAAGTTTGTGGTTCCAAGTTGGTGCAGTGGACATTGGCTCTTAAATGTCCAGACAGGAAAACTCCAGGCTTTGCTTCTTTTTGTTGTTGTATAGTTTAGGCCTTGATCAATCCAAATTATTGGCAGTCTAATTTATTGACATAAGAATGGTACCGGGAATGTCTTCTTCCGGTGATCTTGGGTATCTACAGTATAGCCAGAAGACATAAATTGTAATTTTTTGCCTTTTTGTTTGTCCCCAGGGCTTTGTCATTGAACTGCTGCTCACACTGGAGGCCGGCATCGACACTCTCGCGGACACGCTCAAGAATTACGACCTCCTCACAGCTTTAGCACAGTAAGTCTCCGTCTCGTCTAGACTCTGCTTGACTCATTTTTTTATTAAAGTCACCAATAGATTGATGCACAAGTTCCCCTTGACAATTTTTTTATTTTTTTTGCATTCGCAGGACGCCGACTCGTGAGCACTTGCTCGGGTCCAAATTCGCGGCGAACCGGAACAGCACGGGCCAGCTCAACCTGAACGGCGGCGGGCTGTACAGCTACGCCCACGCCCGCAGCAACTCCCTCCGCGCCAGCATCATGGGAGAAAGAAAAGGCGATAAGCGGCGGAGTAACACGCTAGATGTCGCTGACAGACTCGGAGGAAGCCACGGGAATCTCGCGAGAACCCGGAGCTTATCCTCTTTACGGGAAGGCGGAGGAGGAGGTCCCGCTGTAGACTCCATACCCACTGTGGACCCCTCGACTCTGCTGGCGACCATGTTCTGGATCGCCACTTCTCTACTGGAGTCGGACTACGAGTTCGAGTACCTCCTGGCCCTGCGGTTGCTCAACAAGCTGCTGGGACACTTGCCGCTGGACAGGGCCGACAGCAGGGAGAAACTGGAGAGGGTCCTGGCCAAACTGAAGTGGTACAGTTTCCCCGGACTCCTGCAGCTCTTCCTAAAGGGCTTCACCTCGGCCTCCACTCAGGAGCTCACCATCCACCTGCTCAGCAAACTGATCAGCGTGTCCCGGCACACGCTGGTGGACCCCTCGCAAGGAGCAGGTGAGACAATATCCCAACAGTACCTTGGGGACATTTAGCTTTGTGTTTGCATTGTTAAAAAGGTCAGTGTAACGCCTCATTTGAAAGCTAAGACCTACAAAACTCATCCAAGCTTCATCCTTGTTTGTCACGTTTTCCTCCTCTTTGGCGTCTCTGAAAACGTGATTAAAAATGTAGCAAGACGGGGCTTGAAATTAACTTTTTTTCTTGGTAGCGCTTGTGTTCCTAATTTTGAAATTTAGGAGCACAGTCAAAAATTTAGGAGTACAACAAAAAAAAACAGGGAAGCTTTTAACAGGGATGAAGAGAATTAAAACATGCCACTTCAGCATTCTACTGCATTTTAGATGTATTATTTTAGCAGTTCCGATGATTCAGAAATCTACAAAACTCTATATTTTAACACTATAAATGGGACACCAGATTTTGTGCCTCTCAACCCCGGACTTGCTCCGCCCCTGCTTCACCGCACTCATCGTCTCCTCACTCTGTGCTGCTGGGACGGCTCCATCAATCGCGCTACATGCAGCAAAATCCTTTGTCAGAACCTTTGAAGACGTGTTTGATTTGCGTTTGTGACTTTCCGTTTTGTATTTTGCGAGAGCGTCAATGACTGCAAGAGTTTGACAAAAAAGCAACAACAAAAAACACGACCATAAAGCATTAAAACATGACAAAAAAGTGACAAAGCAATGAAACGGTGATAAAAAAAATGTAACAAAACGACAAACATAACACGAACGGGGAAGAAGCTTAGATGAGTTTTGCAGTCCTTAGCTTTCAACTGAGGCGTGACACTGGCCTATAGGCTGTAAGCTCCGGGTAAAGAAGCTTTTAGATTTGGGTGGGGGTTATGGGGTTAATTTTGGGACATTCAGGTTTCACACTAATTTGTTTGCTGTTGTCGTGGTTCCTCATAAAATGTCACCTTGAGATTAACAAATGGATTCATCATCTGAACTAATAGTTCTTTGCTTAATATGTGCTTTTTCACGTTTCAGGTTTCCCATTGAATATTTTGTGCCTCCTACCACACCTCATTCTGCACTTTGACAGCCCCACTCCGTTTTGTAAGGAGACGGCTGATAAAATAGCCAAGGTGTGCACGGACGAGAAGTCCGATGCACTGGCCAACCTGGCGCACATGATGACGCTGTACAGGAAGCAGAACTACTCCAGAGACTGCACCAACTGGATCAACGTAGTCTGCCGCTACCTCCACATGGCCTTTGCCGACATCACTTTGAACCTTGTTACTTATTTGGCCGAGGTCAGTGCATCGTAAATGTTTGACAATACCAGAGTATGGGCTGTAGTTGTGGGATGCAGTGATTCTGAACGTTTTTTTTTTTATTAAACAGAAAGGAGACTGAAATAGACTGTTATAATATTTGGTTTGTATTTCGTTACAGCTGCTTGAGAAGGGCCTTCCCAGCATGCAACAGTCCTTATTGCAGATCATCTACAGCCTGCTGAGTTACATCGAGCTGTCAGCAGCGCCTGTCAAACAGTTCAACCTGGAAATCATGAAGATCATAGGCAAATATGTTCAGGTAAGATGCCAGTAAATATGTCGTCTTACTCTGACTTCTGACATTAGTTAATGAAGAATATGAATAAATAAACTTCACTGTGTATTGATAAAAGGAAATGTGTTTGAGGAATTAACAATTCTATAAAAATTGCAATTATCTTTTAAATCACAATTAGATTTGTTTCACTAAAATCTATTCACAGTTCATATTTGAACATGTCCATTAACATTTGAGACTTAACTGAAACAGGAACTGCTAAATCAATATATTTATAGAGGACTAAACTACTGGTTGACAGGATTTCTACATAGAACTAAGACTGCTTGGAGACGGGATATTTTGTTGTTTACAGAGGACATTGTATTTAATTCAGTTTGCCAATTGTGACTGACCATTCATACTACCATTTTGATCCCAATCATTCTGCCAACCTCAGTGTTCGAGTCATTCCCTTCCTCCACGTGCATTTTCCCTGTCGCCGTAGGAGATGACGACATGAAAGCCCAACCTCTCTTTTCCGAGTCTATTGTCGAGGGCCTTTTGATGGATGCACATGTCTTTATAAGAGCCTTTTACCCCTGACCTGCTGCATTACACGACTGTCGCTCCGAGCGCCATCTGACAGCTCTTGTACTGTAGCGCCCCGGGCCGATGCTTTACCTTTGTGCTTGTGCAGCAGCGTGCGCCCTGATCTGCAGTTGACTCTTATTTGTCTGCCGCTCCAAAGGTTTCGTGGTAATCATGACTTCTTAGCCTATGCCTTTAAATTAGGTTTGCCTTGTGAATAAAATAATTGTGAATAACATTTTTAAGCACCTGTATTCTACGAAAGGAACTTTTTCTGGCTTTTAATAATGTTATGATGTTGTTCCCTAGTAAAACATGTTACGTTTAAGAAATCCTGCATATTCAGTCAGTCTCCATAACAAGGGCCTAAAACAGGGGTTAGGTGCCTAAGGCTATTTAAAGGGACTAGGTGGAAGTTGTCATTTTTTACTCGCCACTGCCACCTCAGGTCTTACGCATAACTGCAGTCTCTATGTTAAGCTCGGGCAATGACGATGGAGATAGTTGGTATTTTGGCCTAAAATACCAACTTTTTGAGTGACCGTGAGGATTTTAGCGGCAGTTGTGATGAATGGTCTGGGCTCATTCTACACATTAGGACAGGGGTTATGGTTAGGGGGTGGAAAATACAAAATTTGGGTCCACATTTTTTCCATCGAGTGCCGCATATTGAAGTTTATATATAAGTTTAGGGCCACAAATCACTGGTCAAGGCATCTTAACATTCATCAGGGAGAAATATGTCTCTCACACCTTTATTTAGACTTGAAAGCTTAATGCAGAAAAAAAGAAATAGGTTTTGAGGCTATAATCGTGAAGAATAATAACATTTTCATTTTTCAGTAAAAAGTACCATCTCTTGTAATGTGTGCCAATTCAACAAGCAGCTTGAGGGCCACCAAAAATTGGTCTGAGGGCTGCATTTGGCTCTCGGGCCGCACTTTGGGCACCACTGCTTTAGGACATTCCTGAAGCATGTAGGGGGTGGAAAATGCATAATTTCAACATTTTGGATTCCCTCTAGTCCCTTTTAAAGAGCATTTAGTTAAAAAATATATCTCAAAGACTAGAAGTTGAACTGTTTAAATATAGAATATCATATATCATCAGCGTATCATATCACTTTTTTTTAAACAAGTACTGAGGCTCAAGAACATAAATAATTTCAAGATCAAGATAAAAGAAATGGAACCGTTTCATTTTTTACATAAAGCTTCACTGGATGTGTCATTTTAGCACTCAACTTGCATCCACTACAAGTCCATGCCTTGCTAATAGGGTGGCAGCCTCTACACTTTTCTCTCTATCAGCAGTGGATGAGCACAGGTTGTTTTGTAAACTCAGAAATTAGGGCTGAAATTAGTCCAAAGGTATTTTTGATGTGGGATTTTGGCACAGTTGATTCCAGTGCTGAGATGTGTGTGTGTTCTCACAGAGCCCTCATTGGAAAGAGGCCCAGAACATCCTGAAACTGGTGGTGTCCCGCTCGGCCAGCCTCGTTGTCCCCGATGACGTGCAGCGCTCCTACAGCACCGAATCATGCGGCTCCCCCGAAATAGCTTTCACCCGCATCTTCAACAACTCTTCAAAGGAGCTGCCGGGGAAAACTCTGGACTTCCACTTTGACATCTCAGAGGTGACTTTCTGATGCACAGCTCCATTCACAGCACATACATCTCCAGCATTAAACTCCTACATATTAACATAGGAATAGGTATGAATAAACCCTGACAACGTGGTAAACCTTGTCTTGTCCCGATAGACTCCAATCATAGGACATAAGTACGGAGACCAGCGCACAGCAGCGGGCCGGAACGGGAAGCCTCAGGTGATCGCAGTGACCAGGAGCACCTCGTCCACCTCCTCTGGCTCCAACTCCAACGGGCTGGTGCCGGTCAGCTGGAAGAGGCCGCAACTCTCTCAGGTGCATGCTCGGACATATCAGTCTCGTTGCGTTATTTGTAACCAATCACAGTTGAAAAGACTAAAATATAATCATACTGTAGGTTATTTCAGGGTGTTTCAAGTCTGCAGGGTCCAAGAAAGGAACGGTGTTGAACAATCGATCAGTCTCTTCTACCAGCTACATAGACTATTATATTACTATACACCCAATTAATAGCAATAGCTATAATAATATAAACATCACTTGATCAGTATACTGATTAAGGTATTTTAACCTCTTAACCCCGCCTTAACCGAGCACATTTTCTCCGGTTCAGTTTTACCCAAATTTAAAAGCTTCTTGGCCTGAGAACTTACTGCCTGTAGGCTAGGGTAACTCCTCATTTGAAAGCTAAGGCCTCAGTTCTTTCCTCTTTTGTTTGTCAGGTTTTCGTAATTTTCATCACGCTTTCATCATCGCGTTTTTCATAATGTTTTTGTTGCGTTTTGGTCTCATTTTTGTGTCTTCATCACAGCTTTACACTAAAAATCTAAATGCGGCCAAAACATGAATTATTATTTTTTTGGTCTTAGTTTACAAATGAGGCGTTACCCTGGCCTATAGGCTTTGTAAGGTCTCGGGGTCGAGAAGCTTTTAGATTTGGGTAATGCTAATAATGAGAATTTGGGGGTTAATCTTAAAATTAGCGCCACCAGAATCCACATGGGCGTGGGATGGAAATCTGGCCTTTGTGAAAAGATTAAAATAGGTTCTGACATTTCTATCACATATTTGTTATGAATATACAACTTCTTTAAATGCACTTATTAACCTGCTCTGTGTTGTTTTGTTGCAGAGACGAACTAGAGAGAAGCTCATGAATGTCTTGTCCCTGTGTGGTCCTGAATCGGGTGTTGCGAAAAACCCATCCGTAAGACTCCTCTCCTACTCTAAAGCCTCTGACAAGGTCTCTCTAAATGACACCGCTGTTTGTGCGACATCGTTGTCCTCATTTGCTCCTTCGCTTGTATCGGCCGGTCACTAACGCCGAGTGGTTGCCTTGATCGCAGGTGGTGTTTTCGTCCAACGAGGACCTCGACACCGGGGACCAACAGACCAGCCTCATCCCGACTGTGGAGGAGGCGGTCCGCGAGGAGGAACCTCAGGGGGAAGACACGGCGAGCGAGCAACAGTTCGGCGTCTTCAAGGACTTTGATTTCCTGGACGTGGAGCTGGAGGATGCCGAGGTGAGCGCGCCGATGGAAAGGCCCACTTTTGTGTTTATTTGATTCAGTCACGACTTGCACTCGTCCCGTCTCGCATTACTATCAATTATGTCTCTGTCCTCCAAGCATCCCGATCCCAAGTGTTGAAAAGCTATTAATAATGTCTGTCTGTAGTCCAATAACATTTGTATTCTCTGTCTCCTCTTGCCACAAGGAGTTGCAGGTAAGGCTGTGGTGCAGAGAGCTTTCTGTTAGATGTTCCCCGTCTTTGACATTACTTTGAGATGAATCTTGCACTTTTTTTTAAATCGTGAATGCTGTTTTTGTGAATGTTTCAGTCGTAGATTTTCATGTCGTGGTCAAAGTCACCCCTTTATGGTCCATTTCTGATTTCATATTGTCATGAAATGATGCAGTAGTTCTCAAACTTTTTACATCAACTGTGACAATATTTCCCTCCTGAAGGAAAGTTGCCGCATTTTAACTGTAAACCTATTATTATACTCGAGGTTTAATCTTCATTTCGTGTGACGATTAGAGGATGATGCGAGTACAAGCCTGCATGATTGGAAGAGAGCAGTCTGGCCAAATGTGGTCACGACGAGCTGGATAAATGATTTGTCTAAAAATCTCTGCCCAAAACCTCAATCACTGCTTAATTTGTGCTGGAAACATCTAATACAGGTGCTCATCATATAATTAGAATATCATGAACAACTGCATAGATAGATAGACTCATTACATGCAAAGTGAGATATGTATAGCCTTTATTTATTATAATGCCTCTGCTTGTAAAAAACCCAAATTAAAAATCTCATAAAATGTTTATATTTTGAACATGGACTGTAAGCCATAATCATCAAAATTATAACAAATAAAGGCATTTGTCACTTTGCATGTAATGAGTCTGTATCATATATTAGTTTTACATTTTAAGTTGAATTACAGAAATAAATGAACTTTTTCATTCTAATTATATGACGAGCAGCTGTAGTGACAATATATGGTTATTTCTAATTTAAATACTTTGAGACAGTTTGAGAACCGCTACGTTGTATTAAAGTGCATATGACGGGTTACACTATCCGTATCTTTTGAACATGGCCATCAATTATTCTGTTACATTTATTTTGACCTAATTTTTCCATTCACTTCCTTATTGGACATGATCAACTGCTGGGACACATGAAAAGGTAGAATTTCCATAACTGTCTGTGTAGGCTCTCAGTCGTACAGATCCTTGACTCGTCTTCTGTACTCGGTTGTTGAAGTGTTTCGCTTCTTGGATTAGAGGCGAAACGTTCGATACTTCAACAACAGAGTACAGAAGACGACTCAAGAACCTTCATTAAAAAATCCCACAACTGTCGCCATGCAACCATACTGTACCAATGGGCGCTGAGACAGTCTGGGATTCGCTCTCTTCATGTCACTTGCTGTATGTAAATGTTTCTTCTTTTTTGTGTGAATTTTCTTTGTAAAATTGCCACTTCTTTGGTTTAAAACTCGAATTAAGACCTACACACCGGCATTGTTCCATCAAACTAAAAATTAAATCAGAAAAACATAGACCCCCGTCATGAGCACTTTAGTCTTGTTCTTCGTTTATGAAAGGTTCTCTCTTTGGGAACGCTGTTGACTTTTCGACCCCATTCTCTCCACAGGGCGAAAGCATGGACAACTTCAACTGGGGCGTGCGGCGGCGCTCCTTGGAGAGCATGGACAAAGGAGACGGGGACGGGGACACGCCGTCCCTGCAGGAGTGCCAGTACTCGGGCAGCACGCCCAGCCTGAACCTCACCAACCACGAAGACACCGACGAGTCATCAGAGGAGGAGGTACTGAGCGCTAGGCTGATTCTCAACCGCTGTCGTCGCGTAAGTGTGAACAGGAAACCCACCACAGCTCGCCATGCTCCCCTCGCAGTGCGCTGGTTTGGCGTTGAGTGTGTGTGAACGCGCTGAGCTGGTCCTGCTGCCACTGCGCACACGGCTGGGCGCTTGCTTCCGCGCTGGTGGTAGTTCAGATTCTCTGCCCAAGCTTTTTGCCTGAAGAGCACCGTATCTGCGCATCGCTAATGAAATCCCCCTTTTCTGTAGTTTTTTTAAATTTTGGGTCCAATTGGTAAGTATTGTAATAGTCCAGCCTTTAGTGCCTTTTCTCTGTTGCTGTTCTATCCCAAATATGCCCTTAGTGTCAATTAATATTTTGACAAATCCAAGCTTGGTCAAAGAGTCATTCCTTTTATAAGTGGAGTCAGTTTGAAGGCTTCTCCTAATGACCGACCAATCGTTACTGTCTATTTATAATACAAACATAGAAGAAGGAATTGTTGGTTGCACTGAATCAGGAAGCTTGGTTAATATTTTATTAGTAATAATAGGGGAACTGTGCTGCAAAATCCATTATCCTCGATGTCCCTATAGTTTCAGTGCATTACAATGTTATTACTGTGCTGTTAAGTAAAGTGCAAATCCATTCTTCTCACATGGACATCAATTATCTTTTGAAATCTTCTCTTGATTACACAAACCCTATAATATAAGTAGAAGTAATAGTTTTAACTTACCCCGGTGTTGTTTTGCTGCTTGTTCCTAACCCTCCTGGCTTGTTTTGCTAAAGCTTTTCAAGGTTTTCATGCTTTGCCTCAGAATAACGAGGGGCTTTTTTTTTTCTTTGTCCCTTTTCTGCTCTTCTTGGTCTTGGTAGTGCACGGTGAGAGAATGATGAGTATTTGCTTTTAGCCGTAGACACTTGCCTCCAATGTTTGTCTTGTGTTTTAGCTTTAACACAAAGTTACACTGTGGCATGTTTCACGGGTTTACCGCAATAATGACCTGTGTGAAAAACATCGATACTTTTTCAGTTCGGCATGACTTTTGATGGATATTTTAAAAGTATTTTATCACTACTTGGACTAAAATTCTCTGCAGATGAATTTTCAATATGTTCATGTTCTGTATGTGACAAAACTACTAACTAATGGACATGCTTTAACCACATGATTGAACACTAAAACCCAGTTTGTTTTGACACACATTCCAGATACTGTCCAAAGATTCAACAGTTGATGCGGACTAACAATTAGAGCTGGGCTGAGAAATATTATGTCATTTTTATTACTCATTTATTTGTTTACACACTTGGGGCGATTACGATTTTGTTTTCAGTGAGCTATGAAATTAAAAGTGGTGTCCGCCTGTCTTCCAAACAAATGAAGCCCACTACATTTTTCTACCCTCGATTGCAGGCCAATTGATTTTAACCGTTTGAAACAATATTTTACAGGGGAGTCATGAAGTCAGAGTGTTGATTTGACTATTTAATAATTCTTCACCGTCCATCAAATTAATTATTGTTTATCCCTTCTATAAATGCCAGTATTGTAAGCAAAAATTTAAGGGAAAAACAGAATTTACTGAATATATTTATACTTCACATTGGAGTGAGGACCAGGAATAGAACCAGTAAGATATGTTCATTTGAGATGGAATGAAAAACTAATTAAGGCATAACCTCTGTTTAAATCCTTTACATCTCCACAGTGCTTGATTGTGCTAGATGAGCTTGTGGATGTTGATGCCATGTACACAATGCTGTATAACATTATGATGTATAAATATATAAAATGTATTTACTTTAAATAAACATGTCCCTTCACATCTGTCCTCCACCTGAAGCTAACCAGTTGTTCTTGTCCTGCAGCTCAACAGTGACTCTGCCACAGACGACACGGCCTCGAACCATGTGGACTCTCTGCAGCAGTCCCAGGAGTCGTCCAGCAGCGCCCTGACGGAGGAGCCCACTGTTCTGCCCTCCTCCTTACCCCCCCTCCCTCCACTGGACTGCCCCATGTTGGAGAGGGCCCACTCAGACAGCACCAGCAGCCAGCTGCCTGAGGTGCGATCAATGGGGTGCAACAATAAACTCTGGTGTTCGGGTGCTTTCTAGCTCTGTCTTTCCTCTGTGTCCGTCTCTGTGTGCTTATGGTGTGCCTGCTGCTTGTCTAGACACTTGCAGATAGTTGGATGAAGTTTGGGACGTGGTTTTAGGCGCTGACTCTTGTACATATCTTCACTTTTGAGCTCAGATAAAATGTTTCCGTGGTCTGTTTCTGCCAGTGCTTGCTTCGCTTTGGCTTCTCGGCGTCTCTTACGTAGCTATAGTTGATGCAGTTGGGGCTTTCTCAGGTGATTGTGGGAGCTTGAAACAAAACTCACCTCAGGTCAGCTGTCACTGCTAACCTCCAATAATGGCAATTGGCACTAAACCCTCCATTAAACCTAAAGGACAGCATCTCCTCTGTCCCTCTCTTCAGCTCCAGTCTGTGTGAGTATTCACTACACTGTGTCCATACTGCAGTCGATAGAAAACCACTGGTGCGCCAGCTAATGACACCCACCCACTTAATTTGCCTCTGTATTAACACACATCGATGACCAGCTTGCTATCCACTGCTACTGACGCTTATTACTAACAATGTTTATGTCCTAATTCACATCTCTAGTTTGGGGAATGCCTCTGTTATAAGTCATAGAGGTACAAAATATGAAATGAATATGCAAAGCGTAATGTTGAATAATGCTATTGTGTATAGAATCAGTTTATTTTAATTTTATTTTATTTTATGAAGAGAAACTGATGCAATGCCTTAATTATTATTTTTTTAAATACAACATTGAAGGTAATCCAGGTAATTGGACCGGTTTGGCAAAATTATATTTGGTTCGTATATGCTAAGTAGGGGTGGGCCATATCGTTATTGCAATATAATTATTTGATATCGTTGTAATTTTTTTTTTTATCGTTGTGGACACGATATAATTCATGTTACGCTCAGCTCTATCAGAGCAGCATAAACACTGACTGTAGAACACGGGGACAGGTGCTTAAAAAGTCAAATGAGATTAAGGATGCTTGAGTAGATCATATTTGCGAGGAAATTAGTATGCCATTAAAAAAAAAAGAAGAAAATATCACTGAATTAATCTTCCCAATAGGCGTAAGGCTGGGATTTTGAAGTACAATTTGTCCATTGTCAATGATATCTTCAAATATAGTGTTATCGTGATGATTTATTTTTTATATCGTGATATATATTTTAGGCCATATCGCCCTGCCCTAATGCTAATGCTGAACATTGGACAATTTGAGAATAAACTATCTACGTATTTGCCATATTTCTATCAAGCATTGCAATCGTGATTAGATTAAATTTGCTATTTATTTATTTTTTATTAAAGTTTCAGAAGTTCAGACACAAAAAACAAGGAATAATAATAAAGGTTAGTTGGATCATTTTAGTCAAGCTATTCAAATGTTATGTATTCATGTGCTGTTGAACCACTTTGCTCCTCTGCATCTTTATTTGGTAGAAAATGCATCTATAATTCGGCATTTTTTTTTAAAGTAGTGGTGGAGTAATGGGTGAAAGAGTCTAGTTTTCCCTTTTAGTTTTGGCATTTGTGGGCGTTCCCTAAGACGTCTGTATCTATTGTTTTATTCAACATTTGAAAGGCGTCCCGTTGCACTGCAGCAGTAAAGTGTGCGTGTTGTGCCCCTTTCTGTGGTTTGTATAACTGCATTTAATTACATCAACACGTCTAGAAGTATTTTTAGACACCACTACAGTTTATCATAATCCTGTTTGGTCATGTCTTCTACTGCTGAAGCGCCCCCATCTGTATTTCCTGGATTATGTCGAGTCATAGATAAAATGTTTAACGTGTCCTCCGCATTTTTAAAGGCCATAAATCGTCACCAGAGCCGTTCTGCACTCAAAATGTTTTTCTCAAGGCACCATTGATTTGTTAGCATGCCATTACGCAAAAAGGGAGTCTTGTGTACTTTGTTTAGCATGTTTGATTCTAGCCTGGAGCAATCCAGACTCCCCCCTGCTGCCAGCAAAGGGCGCAAACTATGACAAACAAACCAACCTGGATGATGATTTCTCCTCTCCCTTCACAGAGTTTTATTTCAAGACCTAAACGTCATTGCTGAGGTGTTTTTGTTATGATATGCAGCCGTTATTCGTGTTTTTAGTGGTTTCTCTACATCCTGTGCAGGTTTCTCTACATTCCCAGACATGGCAACTCTCCAAACACATATGCAACTTTCTAGGAAGTCAGTGCACGGTCGGGCTCAAGAGCATTTGAAGGACATCGGCTCCATCACTGCTCCGGCTCTTAGTGAAATGAGCCCCAGATAAAACCATCAATACTCCCTCGTCATTCGCTCCGGGACGGCCAAACGGCGACCACTACTAAAAGCTTTCTGTAATATCGCGGCTGTCCCGGGCCTGATGTACTGGCCCTCTGCCACGCTCTTGCATTAAAAGAAAACACGGGAAAAAACACAAGCCAAGACGAAAGTAATTAGTGCTTGTGGCTGTCACCTCAGATGTATATGCCCAATCAGACTAGTCTTTTGGCGTGTGTCTTAGTATAGAGATTGTAATACTAGAAGGCGGATTTACTCTGGCTGCTCTAAATGCATGTAGTCACAGCGAAGAAGCTGTATTTACACGCACTTGCTGTACATGTCACCATAAATCTCCGCTAACAAGCACGGACACCTATACATCTCGCTTGATTCTGGCTTCCTGTGATAATAGGCGGACCTGTTCATTCAAGATCTTAATTGACTTCATTTAGCGGTGGTTTAAATTTGTGTGGACTTCTCTCTACCCTGTTTCAGTCCAGCATCATCTCAGGCTTTGTGCTGTTGGTATTTGCAAGTATTTTGCTGTTTTAAAGGGTGTTTTCCAAGAAGCTGTGGTGAGGATCGGGGCAAATTGATGGATGTTTCCACAGCCTAAAGCGAACTAGCGGATTCCAAAGCTGATTGGGTCTGCCTAATCTGAAACATTACATGGGTGGTTGTAGCTCCCTATACTATTGAAGGAAGACTGTAGGTGTCTGATTATTTGAAGCCAGGGTAAATTATGTTTTAGTCCGGATGTATTCCAGGTGCAGCCCTTGTTTTGGTCCATGAATGTTGTATGAGGCGGTAAAAGGAAGGTGTGTCCAAACTAACTTGTACCGTTTCTAGCTTTTCTCTATGGATCTCCCCGTGCACCTCCAGCTGAGCGTTCCCTTGTGGCAATTTGTTGCAGGACGCCGGGAGTATGACGGCAGCGGACGAGCTGAGCAGCAGCGTCAGTGAAGACACGGGGTTTTGTAGCGCCCCACCTCTACCTCCGGACCACTCCGACCCGCACGATCTCCATGACTCCCACGATGCGACAGACGCACAGGACATGCCGGACCCTCAGGTACAAAAGCCACGCTGTGTAATACAAGTGTCACTACTATTCTCAAGTTGAACATTTAGGTTTTACAAATGGATTATCCCAGCAGGAGGACATCCCTGAGGTGCTGGAGGTCCAAGAGGAGGTCCTGGAGGTCCTGGAAGAGATTTTGCAGGTGCACGAGGAAATGTTGGACCCTCAGGTGGAGCTAGACCCGGCCCCCCCTCCTCCGCCCGCCATAGACACGCCCCCGGGGTCTCTCTGTGAGGACGACCCTCACACGGTCCTGCCTCTACCCCCTGAGACCAGCCTGGACCCGGACCAGGACCCGGACAGCATCTGTGGGTCCATGTGGGAGGAGGATGTGACGCAGGCGCTGAAGGAGCTCGACGAGCGCTGCGAAGAGGAGGAGGCCGACTTCTCCGGGATGTCCAGGTAAAGCACTGACCAGATTTATTTTGTAGCATTTTTTTTTTTCATGCTACATTCTGTTTAGCTGCAATGACTGATCAGATTTTTCTGTTAATCCGGTTTGATAAAACATCAAGACTGGTCAAATTGTGAAAATGTCTCTAGTTGTCACTTAATATTCTGATGATGCGCCAGGCCTGTAGCGTTTATTTGAGGTAAAAATGAAAATGGTGTGGTTGGATAAATACTGTATACACTGCCTGACGAAAAACTAAACGTTATGGATTTAACTGTTGTGATCTGGGGTCACTGCAGGTCCAGGTTCATTTTCACACATGGATTGATCACCACAAAGTCCACATCTTAACCCCAGTGATGTCTTGGTAAGAATTAATCTACACTAGATCTGTTGTCATTGCCAAAGCTTATTGAAACAATGCCACAGCGAATGCGAGCTGTAATCAAAGATAAAGGCGGTCAGTCCAACTAAATATTAGAGCCTGTTTTTGTGGCAACTTTTTTTTTTGGTCAGGCAGTGTCAGGTTGAGCACAAAATACTTATGACGTATAATTACAGTGAAAGTATTTTTGTTACCTCTTAGATGCATATACTTAGTCCTTAGACTAGAAGAACTTGTGTCATGATCATGACTCACAAGGCACAGACTTTGTTTATATGCATAAGGAGCTATGCCTGGGCTAGCTCTTCACATCTTTTCACAGGGTTAGCTGTTTTTTATTCTTCCTCACATAGGACTAGTATCCTCAGCGGCTACATTGGTATCAGATCAGATTGAAAAAATCAGAACTACCATAATAATTACAGGAATACTGTGTTACTGTGTGACTTCGGCACATTCTGTGTCTAAAAATGACTTCGATAAATGCCTGTGTGACTTTACGCCATAGTCACAAGGTTAGCGGTACTGAAAAGTGACACTTTTACACTAAATGGGTGCAGTAATATCATCGAGTATCGTTGAGTGTGATTTGAAGTCGTTATTTGCTATAATTTGTTAAAAGGCCTGCGTTGTGCATTTTAACCATGTTGTGATGTCATCAGTACAAACCTTACCGTTCATAGAGTTGTGCTTTGTTTCAAACTTCGCACTTGTTTATTCAATTCTGCATTATTAGTTTGCCTCCCTCTTCCACACTCTAAACGCGAGCCC
Source organism: Proterorhinus semilunaris (assembly GCA_021464625.1). NCBI lineage: Eukaryota > Metazoa > Chordata > Actinopteri > Gobiiformes > Gobiidae > Proterorhinus > Proterorhinus semilunaris. Next base: position 12,534,302 of record CM038351.1, on the reverse strand, counting down.
ATGCTTTAATATATAGTACGTCACAGGTTATTTCCGTCAGTTATGGAAAGCATTATTTTTGCAAATTTTTAGTCGGCCAATAGGCAAATTTAGCACACAAGTCAAGTCAAAATTGGGTCATTAGGAATGTTTTTACTGAGCAGATAAAAGAAAAAAACAGCACCCGAAATTATCCGCTAGCTTAGTAGCATAAAGCTAACGTTAGCGTTATTGTTAAAGGACCTGTATCATGCTATTTTAGCCATTCCAAAGTAAAGTATAGGCATTTATATGATATATTGTACCTCTACCACTACGGAGCACTAATTTTTGTGATAAATATAAGTATTTTCTGGAGGTATTCTTCCAACCCGGAAGACAAAACGCTTGGATTCAGTTAACTCCGCCCCCTCTCGCCGCTCACACAACTTTAGCAGTAGTAGAAATATATACATCACAGCAAAAAGTGAAGTTACTTCATGATGCTGTTATAAGGATTTAACATGTGCAACACAGCTTCATGGCTAAATGGCTAGCACACACGCTAACACACACGCTAACATGCATTTTGATCGACTCACCACTCTGATGTTTCCATTATGGGATTTGCGCTGGTTATAAAAGTTAATCCACTTTGATTCTGGCCAAGGTTCATCAAGCATCCATCAGCGACAGGCACAGACAAACACTATTGTGGCTGATAGTCGCTGAATCCCGGAGGGAAAGTCCAACTTCTATGGCCTCTTCTTTGGGAAGGTTGAATAAAGTCCTGTCCTCGCAGCCAAACGCGGTTTTCTCCGTGACATTATCGTGAGGTACGAAAAAAAGAACAGGTGTCCAGACTCCAGAGTAGGTTAGAAAAAGCTCTCTCTTCACAACTTTCGGTGCAACATGACATGACCATCTGTTCAGACCGTTCGGACGCTCAGGGGGAGCGTTTGTTTTCGGTACAGGGGCAGCGCAGCGTCAGGCACTTCCTTTTTTTTCTTTTTTTTTTTCCATTTTTTATTTTTTTTCTTACGACAGAAATAATGAAAAAAGCAGTTTTACAAATGAAAATCAGGCCGTAAGGCATTAAATTACAGACGTCGAGCACTTCCGTTCCGCTGTGACGACACAACTGAACATGCCAGTCGTTTACCAGGAGAGGGCGGAGCAGCTGCTCAGAGAGCAGGATTCAGGAGGATTACTGAGAACTGCGTGAATGAATCCAAAAAACACTCTGGGGGTGTTTTTGATAAGGAAATAGCATAACAACATGGTTAAAAGCTCCAAAAAGTTGATTTTGCATGATATTGGACCTTTAAGCATTCTCCATTATTTATGTATTCATGTGCTGTTGAACCACTTTGCTCCTCTCTGCATCTTTATTTGGTAGAAAATGCATCTATAATTCAGCTTTTTTTTTTAAGTAGTGGTGGAGTAATAGATGAAAGAGTCTTAGTTTTCCCTTTTTAGTTTTGGCCATTTGTGGGCGTCTGTATCTATTGTTTTATTAAAAATTTGAAAGGCGTCCCGTTGCACTGCAAGAGTAAAGTGTGGGTGTTGTGCCCCTTACTGTGGTCTGTATAACTGCATTTATTTACATCAACACGTCTAGAAGTATTTTAAAACTAGCAAAGTAAAATCTATCCATCCTCACTGCTGTGTCAGGGCTTTTCCCGTCTAAAGTGTGTGAGTGCGCATTGTCCACTCAATAGTCCATCCGTGTGTTGTTGCTGCAGATTTCTGTTCTCATTAAAACCCGGGTACATCCATCCATCCATCCATCCATTTTCTCCCACTTGTCCGTTGCCGGGTCGTGGGGGCAGCTATTGGAGCTGCCCAAGTCACATGGCACCTGTCCCCTATGGCTCCTCCTGCAGGTGGTGGGTCCACGGGAGGACGGCCTCATGGTTCCAAACGGTTCCAAATGGGCCTGTTGGTCTCTCATAGGGGGACCCGGGTACATGTGTTGTGATAATGAATGTTGTCCTTCTTGGCACCGCTCCCGTGTGTCGCTCCGAAGGCGGGCCAGCGCTGGCTCATGTCCACTTCACCGTTCAAGGTGCTGCAGCAACTTTTGGAGGACACTCATGAATCTGAGTTTTAGGTCTAAAGCAATATACCGACTGGTGCAGGGCATATCACTGCAGCCCGGTTACATCAGTCTTTTGTTTGCTAAGCCACACGTGATTGACGTCCATCTGTGAGTGCTGGCTCAGCTGTGAGGCATTAAATGGTTGATGTTTTCTGTGTATGAGGATTAATGTGGGTGAGAGAGAAGTATCTGTGGCTTAGGCTGAACACAAATGCCTCAAACTAACAGAGTATGAATCAGAGTGAGGAGAGCTGCAGTCCTGTGTGGGATGGGAGAGCAGTGCGCTAGTGTTAGCTGCAGCACCGTGGAGCTGCATGCGAGAGGAGAGAGGGAGGCAAAGGGAGAGGGGGGAGAGAGGGAGGCGATACTCGGGGTGAGCATGAGGACAGAGACGGTGTCAGCTGCAGCGCTCGGCAACACTGGCTTCAGATACCTGTACTCTGTGTGCTTCTTCAGGCTGTTCGGTCCCACTGGCCTGTGAGTACCTGTTTATGCATGATGCTAATCGCTAATGATGCTCATACCTCGAATGTTGTTGTTGTGCCAAAGCACTGCAGTGGAGTGACTGCAGCAGAGTGCAGCCGGAGCAGAACCTGTTTGTTTACCATTGACTTTAGTGTGACGCATGTGTAGTTGTTTACTTTCGTCCTTCAGCCATAGAGCAGCGTGCGGTCCCTCGCGGAGCAGCGTGTGGTTGTTGTTGTTGTTGCTCATTGGCCCGTCTCTGTGTTTCAGTCAAGATGAAGGTGACGCAGACTGTTTCTCTGAGGTCCAGGCCTCTCCTCCTCCGTCTCCCTTCCTGTCGGCCATATTGGCCGCCTTCCAGCCCACCGCTTATGATAACGAGGAGGACGCCTGGCGTTGCCATGTTAACCAGATGTTGTCGGACACAGACGGCTCCTGTGCCGTTTACACCTTCCACGTGTTCTCCAGACTCTTCCAGGTGAGGCCGGTCACTGTCATGTTACACAGTATGTGTTTGTTCACATTGATTTCAGTAACATGTATATTTTTGTACAGAGCATGCAGAGGAAGTTCGGCTCCATCACTCATGCGTCGGTGCGTTTCCTGGGCGAGCGGCTGCAGCGGATGGGAAACCAGTTCTTGAGTTCTCTGGAGGTGATGACGTCGCGCTCCCAGTGCCCCACTGTGCTGCTGGACGCCGAGACGGTGAGGCCTTGGTTCAAATAAGTCATTCTTTACATTTATTACATGAGTTAAAGGCTGAGTGTCTTTGCAGCTCGTCTCCTGTGGTCTGCTGGAGACTCTGAAATTCAGTGTGTTGGAGCTGCAGGAGCATCTCGACACCTACAACAACAAGAGGGAGGCTGCCGAGATCGTAAGTCCTCAGAGATATTATTTCACTCTTTTCAGTTGTCTCTGGTCCCTCCCCAACAGAGTCACGTGGCACTAAGACCCTCTTTGATGCAGCACTGAGTGTGCACTGTTGTAGCATTAGCTGCTGCATCAGTAAACTGCCCTTCATGCAGGTGACGTCAGCACACAGTCAAAAGCTGATGCTAAAGATAATCCCGCGTCTCATTGAGGCCGACATTAAATCAGGGCTGGCCATGAGTAGATTTGCCGCCGCTCGTGTCTGCATCTCTCCTGCCGCCCTGCTGTGAGGGATAAAAATAACCACCGCTAAATCAGTTATGGGATGGGAGCAGGGAGAGAGGAGGGGGAGGTGCGGGGGAGGGGACCAGAGAGGAGATTGTGGAGGGTTCTGGGATACAGGGCGCTAATTGAATGAGAATGTTTTGGTCCCCGGAGGACTAGATACACTACCCCTGGCCTGTTTTAATTCACTAAGTACAACACTCGTATTAAATCCCCTGCCTGCGTGTGACATGCACCCATAAGCATCACGTATATTATACCATAATACCTCTGATGCTAATGCAGGTTTGTCTCATGCTCCTTTGCATCCCACAGTGGCTCGACAACTGCAGGAAGACTTTTGGAGACAAAGACAGCCAAAGATCCAACACTCATGCACAGGTAAGGCCATATCAGTAACGGCAATTATCACAATGAGGACTTAACTATTCCCGTCAATAAACATATATTGTTTGATGGTTAAGTGACAAATCAAACGTGTAGTTTTAATACTGCATGATTAGAAATTAATTCAAATGTATGGTACATGACCCCATTATGACTATTGTTGTTCCTGTTCAGACGCTCACAGGTTCATTAACAACATCTTAAAAGTTTCTTACTAACATACCTTTTTCATTTAGTTTAACAGTTACCAAATGATGTATGTATTACAGACTATATTGTGTAGATTAACCAGATTATGGTGTAGTTGCTCCGGTATTTTAAGGATTAACATTATTTACAGTCGTTTTAAAGGTTGTTCCGATACTGAGACTGGTATTGTATTTAATGATGATGCCACACATTTTCCTGGTTTACTGTATGGCTAATGCAATCGCTAAACCCCAGAGCAGCTCGAATAACGGCTGCGGTGGTTCTTAAAAACGAATAATCACAGAGAGAGGATTCATGTTGCCTCTGAGTGGAAGCAGAACTGTGACGTAGCACACAGATTTTGTTTACCATGCATAATTCGCCTTGCGCTCTGGGGTTTTGGTGTCTTTTTTTTTTCCGGTACTTGAAATCGGCAGCTACACTGAGCCAAAGTATCAGTTGTAATCTTAAAATATTATATCGGAACAACCGTGCTAGTTATAATGCGTGAATGCAGTAAGGGCTGCCGGTGGTTCACTCTTTTCTCTGGAGGTATTTTCCTCTAAGATCAATGCTCTCTCCTCTGTCTCCTCTGTCTCTCTCCACCTCACGTCTGAATCAGCCTGACGTGAGCTGCGTGTCCTTTCTGAACTGTTTTGAAGCGACTGTAACACACGCCTCTCGTCTCGACTGCAGTGTTCAAAGCTCGCACTAATTCTCGGTCTTTCTCTCCCTGTGTGTCGTGTGTGTGACCCGCTCACCCTCTTGCTTAGCACATGGAGAATCTGGCAGTAAGTGGTTCTCGTATTATGGACTCTTAATGATCATGACATTTGGCTAAAGCTCTCACCATCCCGTCACCTTTCACATTGGCTACGGCTCTGTCCACTTTTCGTTTTTTTTTTTTTCCTCTGGCTTTTGCTGGTTCATGTCATTTTCCTCTCCTCTCCAGTTCATAGTTTTCAGTGGCATCACTTTGTGTTTCATTGAAGAATTATGTTACTGATATGATACGGGGATTTTAAAAAGTATTAAATGGACACATTAGACACAATTTTTGCTAAAACATAGTAAAGATAAAGATTGTACCCAGTTATCTTTAGTTTGACAAATTTTGTGATGTTTATAGTTTCACTTCCTTATTGGACTGAGACAGGAAGTGACATAGAAGAAAGTAAACAATTTTAAACTGTTGCCGTGCAACCATGTTGAGTCAATGGGAAATGAGTCTAACTGCTCTGGAATGTTACCTTCTCCTATGTTACTTCCTGTCAGCAGCTTTATGCCCAACGTTTCTTCATTAAAATTGCTGCTTCACTGAAATAAATGATAATTATGCAACTGATGTTATCCATCTAAATAAGTCATATTTTCAGAAGCTTTAAAACCTGTCGTCATGCACTTTAAATTGGATTGAAATTTGCATTAAATCTAAATTTTTTGGAAAGTTATAACATCGATCATTGAAAATACCAAACACGAAATGATGGTGTAAAACATGTTCAGCTGCAGTTTTGGCTAAATTTTACCACTTTTTTTTACTCACGTTTCCTCTGATGAAATGTTTGCAAATCCTAAGAAATTAATATGCAGCGATTTCTTTTCTTTCTTTTTTTCTGCATTTGTGGCATTAAAAATGGCATTAAAAAGCATTAAATTTGACTTGCTCCTGCCTGTATAAACCCTATTGAAATACCACGCAGGACATCATCTGAAAGTTACAAAGCAAACAAATAATTGTATCAAGAAAACATAATGTATATTGCAAGTTTCCCAAGTTTCGAAACTTTAATGTAACTTGTAATTCCGACTCAGAAAATCAAGTGGTGTTGCGGCTTCTCCAGTGATAACCCCCAAAATGGCGGCACCCTGCATTAGAAGTAAATAAGACCATTCAAATACTATGTTTTTCAAATTTCTTGTGTTATGACTTTATTGATCTTCCAATGAAGAAATCTACTTAACACTAAATCCAGACGTGCCTTGGAAATGTATCTGTTCCTGCCGAAGAGCACCTGGCACCTAACGCTAAAGATCCAGTGAGCGCCACCTCCCCTTTTTGGAGAAATGAACTTGTTGCCGCAGCTCTTTGAACACAGCGAGACGCAGATAGTTAACTGTGCAAACGCGTCACAACAATAGAATAAAGGTTTCTTGTATACGAGGAATAATAACTTAAAGAAGCAAAAAAGATTAATCTGAGCCCTTTTACTGCGATGTGCTGCTAATGTTGAGATTATGTAAGAAGTGCTTCAGACGGTGTGGAAACATTAACCTGCCAGCGTTTCAATCCCTGGTGCTGCTCTGTGATGTCACCTGAAATCTATGAATACGTCTGCTCCATTATTAGCCCAGTTTCAACTGCAAACTTGAATTGCACAGTGAGTTATGTTATTGTTTTTTGAGAGGAATGCATGAAGGACTGGGCAATAACAAAGGTGTAACTGTTTAAAGGTCGATAGTATGTCAATTTGTTTCTGTGGATTAAGCAAAAAGGCTAATTTGCCCTATAAAAACTTAAAATGATATACAGACAAGTTATTATTCGGTGCAGCACATTGCCCAGTCCTAATGCTGTTTAGGAGAATGTGTCGTTGAAAGTAAAGTTTCATTTTGCATGTTCCTGGTCCATATCATGAAGCGTTCTCCTGGATTACAGTTTTAACTCTGTGGATCTGCCTTTTGGTCCCGTCCATCCGTCATGTTAAACCACGGGGTAATCCCGCCGCAGTGTCCCTCCCGGTGATGGACTGTGCACTAATTGAGATTTCATGACTAATTGTATCAGCCGTTGAGACTCCACCTTTCACCCCATGGCCCCGACCTTGAAACCACGTTCACTTTTTCATCTCCTCGTGTGTCTAACCGTGGTCAGCGGTGACTTCAGCGCGCCCTTAACCCTCCCCCTCCTCTCGCCGTGTCTCTTAGGAGCTCGAGTTGTGTCGGAGGCTCTACAAACTGCACTTCCAGCTGCTGCTGCTGTTTCAGGCCTATTGTAAACTCATCAGCCGCGTGGACACCATCAAGAGGGAGGCCGAGGTGAGAGCTACACTTAAAAGATCTGTATCATGCCATTTTAGCCACTCCAAAGTATTTATGTGATATATTGTACATCTACCACTATGGAGTATTCATTTTTGTGAGAAGTATAAGTATTTTTCGAACCCGGAAGACAAGACGCTTGGATTCTGTAAACTCCGCCCCTCTCTCCGAGTTGATGCCGCCCATGCAACATTACTTCACAATGCAGGAGTTGACATTTGCAACACAGCTTCATAAATGGCTTACACAACATGCGTTTAGATTTACTTACTGCTCTGTCCTCTCCATCGGATGCTCACATTACATCGCATTAACATCGCGCTGGTTATAAAAGTTAATCCACTTTGGTTCTGGCCAAGGTTTGCCAAGCAGCCATCGGTGAAGTGACCGTCACAGACATGTTTAGTCCCAGGATCCCGGAGAGAAATGTCACCTTGTGGTGAGTAGACTCTTCTTTAGGAAGGGTGAATAAATAAATAATACATAGATGAATAAAGTCCTGCACCTCTCGTAGCCAAACGCAACTGACTTTTCAGGGGGTGTGTTTGTTTACTCTGCAGGGGCAGCGCTACTGAAATATGTCGGGCCCTTTAAAAAAATATATATATTTTTTTTTTTTTCTTGCAACAGAAATAATGAAAAATCAGTTTTATAACTTAAAATCAGGCTATGAGTCATTACATTACAGAGGTCGGGTACTTCCTGGTTGGACAATCTGACGTAAAATGCGTCCGATGGTCCCAAGCCAGTCGGAGAGGGCGGAGCAGCTGATCAGAGAGCAGTATTCAGGAAGATTGCTCAGAAATGTGTGAATGAAGCCAAAAAACCCTTTTTGATAAGGAAATAGCATTACAACTTGGTTAAAAGCTCCAAAAAGTTGATTTTGCATGATAATAGGATGAAGCTTGCGAGGTCAACTTATTATGATTTTTTTTCGCTTTTTACTGTGTTTTTAAAGTCGTTCCCTTGTCAACAACATACATCGTAGTATTTTGTGAGGTTTGGAAAAAAAATTCTAAATATAAGCGAGATGATTTTGTAATACGTTGTAATATATTGTGGCTTCCTGCAGTATGGATATTGCATAGTCTTATATTGTAATAACAATGTTTTAGTGATATATTGTGCAGCTTTAATCCTGGTTAAATTGGCCGTCTCTTGCACTGCTGAATTGCCCCGATCTGTATTTCCTGACGTTTGCATGGGAGAATCTTCCGCTTAAAGCCCATCACTGTGCCTGCACTTTGATATGGGATTTAGTCTTTGTGCTTAATGCAGCTGGCACTTTATCGGAAAAGACACAAAGTCAAAACAGTTGATGTTTGTGTCACAGATCATCTCAAAGTATTTGTATTTAGGCCTAACATTTGTTTTTCTACACGACTTTAAGAATGGTCATTGTATCTGTGCTGCAGCCAAATGTACGTTTAACCAGATTAAAGTGTTTAATCTAATGAAGGCCTTTGACAAAAGGAGCAGAGATTGGCTCTTCCAGTTCATTTTAAATTAGGGCTGTTGTTTGATCGACACGGACCTCGAGTTTGCTCAAAGATATTGGTTTTATGCACAGCCTGTTGTAATTCTCATGCTCTCGTTCAGGTGACTAACATGTCTGAGGAGCTGACGCTGTTGGAGAGCTGTCTGAAGGAGGCGGAGACAGGAGAGACTCAGGAAGACGTGTGCATGTTGGACCCCGCTCAGACCGGGACCGAGACCAGCACTGAGACAGCCATCCAGTCCCTGATCGAGACCATGAGGGCGCGTGACTTCAGCGCTGCCCTGACGCAGGTCAAAGTCTTCAGGTACGGACTGAGACTCTCACAGTGTGACTGAGCCGGGTCTGAACTTGTGCTGTTGCTGCTTTCAGGTCGCTCTGGCCAAACGACATTTTTGGAAACGAGTCGGACAACGCGGTCCAAACTCTTCTGCACATTTACTTTCGGCACCAGACGTTGGGACAGACGGGCTGCCTGGCTGTGGTGGGCCCCAGCCGGGACCTGTCCCAAGCCAGCACCCGCCTCATGGAGCTCAACCTCCAGATCCGCGAGGCTCTGAGCCAGGCACAGGCCCCTCACCCCACCATCATCAGCACTGGGCTGTAGGCCCCAGGACAGAGGACTGGACAATAGAGGTCTGCACTGGGACAGGCAGGGCACAGGAGAGACTCCGCTTAAAAGGGCTAAAGGATGTGTGGGAATAACTGTGACTCTGTATGAGCGAGTAGAGCTAATATTGTTTCCCAGACAAGCCAATCTGCAAAATTCTGTTGCAATAAGTCACGTTGTAGAGTGCCTGGAACAGAAGGACCGGGACGCACTTGCCCTGATCCTTCGGTTTTGCTGGATCTGACCTGGGCCTTCGCACCGACCGCTGGGACGGTGTGAGGCCCACAGGAGGTGTCAGGAGTCCACAGAGAATCTTTAGTTTTCAAAAGCATGCTTGAAAGAAGATTGCTGCAAGAATATTTTTTTGAGAAATTTATTTTTATTAGAGCTAACATCCTAGGTTGTAAATGGTAGGGTATTTAACATGTAATGAACCCTGTGGGGAAGTCGACCCTCAGGGATTGTAAAAAGAGAAATATATCTATGGATCTGCTGCACCAGGTCCCGACGCAAAACTCACTCTTTAACCAAATAAGTAGCTGCCTTTAGTTCAACTGTGTGCTGCGTATGAGAGAATCTGGAGCGAGCACACTGATGCATACTGCAGACTGGCTACAACCCATTATGGAAACATAACTTATTTTACTCTGTATATATTTTAGAAATGTATAGTGTAAAACCAGTATTTTTCCCTTGTACTTTTGTGTAATGCACTGCTCATCCCAACTGGATGTCTGTATAAAGCTGACGAGATGAGAGAAAGTCGAGACCACATTAAAGTCTTTAAGTTTCTTTACGTTTTTTTCATCAAATTACAAACTTCTAAAACCACCAGGCGGTCTTGGTTGTGGGTTTCGGCCTCTGGGGTCAGCGAGGGCCACATTTGGGACAGGCCCAGTTTTGTCTTTGGCCCGTGGGATCGTGTGTGGCCTAATTGACCCCAGTCGCACCAAATCCACCAGTCCAAGTCTTATGCATTCCTTCTTTCCGCTGTCGTCCCCCGCGCATCTATGTAAAGCTTTATGAGAGGGGCTATGGGTTTGTGTCTGTGTAGGTTGACCACTGCAGCGCCCCCTGTGTCATGTTGAAGTCACTGCGCTCACGATGGCCCTGAGCGCTGCTGCGACTGCTGGACATGAACCCGAGCGCGTTCTGGAAAACCACGGCACATTGATGTCAGTCACTGTACTCATTCCTCAGAGAGCTTTTCCTGCTTGTTTGGTACATTTGAATGCCGTTCTTATTTAATGGAAAATATTATTTACCTGGAAGATGCATAAATGTAGTGGTGCATTGAACAGTTTTTCTTCACTCACATACCAGCCTTCTCTGGATAAATAAAATCTAACCGATAAAACGTGTCTTGATCCTTTTTTCAGTTTTATAGGGCCAGATTTAGGTCTACAGGAGGGAATACATTTCATTAAGTACGGCAACACATAGCAACTGAATGACAGACATATACAGCCAGTGTTGAGGGACAATCAGGGGGACTTACTGAGCTGTTTAATTACATATTCCCGAGTTTCTCAATTTTTTCAGCAAGTATTTGGCTCTCCAGATGTAAAACAGTTCTATAAAAGGGGCTGTACCAAAATGAAAGTTGAATAGTGGAATAATTAACTCAAGACAAGCTGATTAACCTGTTATCTGCCACCGAAGGGTTAGGTTTAGCTTAGTTAAATCTCAAAGTGCATTGACTAGAGCTTATAGCCTGTATGTGATCCCTCATTTGAAAGCCAAGACCTTCGAGTTTCTAAAAATATGTGCAAGATCTGTTTGAGTGAAACACAACTTGCATGAGATTTGCTGTCCCAAACCCCCTAATCAGGGGACTGAAGGCAAAATGAAAAGAGCTACAGTACGCCTGAAGCCCACTTTCTCACGTCAGCTGAGCCATTGTTCCTCCTGGGGGTTCCCCAATACCTGGTCTGACACTGACAGGACATGTCCAGAGGCATCCAAAATCAGCTGCACTGTAAAGGTAATCTTACACGTAACATTTTCTTGAAGTACAATAATTTGAGAGTCTTGTTTCAAGAAATCTGTCCGTGGGACAGTGCTTTATACACTTTATACTAGTGTATAAAGTGCTTTTATACACTTTATTTCAAGTACATTTCACATCTAGTTTTAAGTGTGGCGATTGCTTTCATCTGAAGTGTCTCCTTTTCAATGGGACAGATTTCTTGAAATTCGACTCTTAAATCATGAAGTACTGATTTCAAGATTCCCGTTTGCAGTGTGGCCCCTCGGGCGCAACAGCTCTACTCAGTGCACCTGCATGTTTAGGACATTTGCATTTTGTCCTTTTCGGTCATGACCAATGGCAACCTGGGCTTTTGATTGAGGCACTAGTACAATTGTTATAGCAGCCATTTTCCTTTGAAAAGAAAAGCATGAAATAAATTTCAGGCTTGGCAGCCTTATGGATTATTAGTTTTTCCTTCCGAGACCTCAACTTCTATTTTTCCTGTCTCATTTCTTTCATCATAGGAACCTATTAAACTTTATATTTTAAAGATGAAAATTTCTCCCAAGTTAAGCGTGCAAGATATACCCATTTATTACGTTTGCCAAGAGCCAGTGAGAACCACACATCCAGTTTATAAACAAAGATCTCATATTCATCTACAGATATATGATAAGCATGTGACTTGTGCAACATGAAATTAATGGGTAGGTTCGTTTCAAATGATGTATTTGAAGCTGAAGGTGCTGTCACAGGAGAGCCGCTTGCCTTTGCAGCGGCCACACAAGTCCTGTCTGTGGGGCCGCTTCGGATCGACGTGCCGTGGTGTTATTGCGCACACGCACCGGGCTTTGTTACAGGTCTGGAAAGATATTAAAGACGTTATCATTTATCAGATTCATATTGAAGTCACGGGGCTTACATGACACGTGATGTCCTCCACACGATACGGGTTGAACTCCTTTTGGCACTTCCGACAGTACTGTTTGAAGTAAACCTGGAACATGGGCAGTGATGACAGGGTCAATGTAGGGATTGTATTAGTCTGTCCATCTGATCGTACCTTGTTGGTGGCCTGGACACACCACACATACGCGCTCTCCCATCGCAGATTACAATCTTTGCAGTGGTAATATCCGTACTTCTGTTCAAGAAACTGAAAAGGAGCAGTGTTAACGCTTTGCTGTCTGGAGCCAACAGTCTTTACTGACATGCCCATTATGCTGAGGTGTTCAGGCCATATTGTGTTGGCTTCAGAGAAAGTGAACAGCTTCACGGTTTTACTTTGCATTCATCTTTAAAAGCTCAGTTCCCATTTAAGGAAATTAATTTTATGAATATGGAGGAGTTTCTTTTTTTTTAAGTATTACTGTGATAGTGACTGAAAGTTGTGAAACATGCTTATAAACTCATCCCTGTGAAGAATTGAGGTTAGAAATGTGTTAGATTTGGGAATGAGTTTGGACCACAAACAGTTAAAACTTTTGCCCTTTCGTGTTGTATTAAAATTAACAAATCAGGTATAGAGCTTTTAAGAAGCATATTGTTCATAGGTAACAGGGTTACGACTGAGGACCATTCCAGGAGCGTGGCATTCAAGTAGGCTATGATCCATCAAACAAACATCTTCCACGTCAGACTCTTTCCAAATGCTTTCTAAAGTGAACGCCGTGTGGCGCAAGGCCCGGGCGTGTAGACTTTGGTCATTCTAAATGAAAACTATGGATAGCCTAGATTTTATTTGCGCAACAATTCTACATGTATACGTTTGTCGTTGATGCGGCCACGTGTGCGTCTCACCTGGAAGCGCGCGCGCGCCTTTCCCTGTGATGGGTCTGGAACTTCTTCAGTTTTAGTCTGTTTGGGTTTGGCCCGTTTTGGGCTCTTATCCGGGGGTTTGATGTTGTCGTTTTCGTCTTTAACTTCTTTATCCTTTACATGGTCGTCCTTCTCCGTGTCTTCGGACGGCTCGGTGGTCTGAGTTTCTCCGGTGATTCCTATGGTGTTGTCGTCCACCAGGAAAGAGGTGACGCTCCGGTACCCTACAGGTGAATACACTGCGATGGTGCGCTGGTAGCGGACATTACCGGGAGATTTGGGGCTGCAGAAGCCGCTCCCGGGTGAACCACCGTCAGGAGTCGTCTTCCTGCGGCGGAGGTCTCGCTTCAGGGCGAGCAGAGTCCGCGGGCCGATGGAGCACTGCACTGAGGTGGTCCTCTTCGGGTTCACCTGCACCGCCACGTCTTTGGTGTTGGCCTTGCGCAGCCTCGGGGTGAGTTTGGGGTTGATTTGGGACAGGATAGACTTGAGCTGGGCGCGCTGCTGGTTGTTGAAGGCCTCGGTGTCGCCATACTGGGACAAGTAACTCTTATACTTCCACGCACCTTTGGCGCGATGGTATCTCGGAATGTAAGGGTTGTACGATGAATAGAAATAGCTGTCCAAAGGATCAGCGCCATAAGTTGCCATTTTGTTTAACCAACCTGCGCTCACACCTGCAGCTGTTTAAATAAATGAGACACGAGCCACTGGCGCTGCATTGGGCGTAATTACGCACAGGTGTGATTATCCAATGCTCTACAAAGAAAACACACTTTTCCATTTATTTATTTACTTTATACATTTTGTACATTAAACTCTGTTTAGCACACAAAGAAGGTGGCACTGTTTGGCTGAAAAATAATCCTGATATGTTAGACTGATACACAGTGAAAGCCCAGTTTATAGTATGACTTTGGGTGACAGCTTATTCAGTGGGTCCATTTATGCCTCCATTATCAACGCAAACACACAGCCCATTCCTTAGAATCTTAAGGAATAAAAACTCTGGCCAAGAAAATGTTGTGCCTTAGATACATAATCAGACTTTATGAAGCAGCAGAATTTAGCATGTGCAATGGACACTGAATTATGTTATGGCATGGAGCACCTGTTATGAGCATGCAAAGTGCAGTGGTGTTATCAGGACGGGCCTATACCTCTCTCTGAGTGATAGTCCTTCTATCTCGTCATGTTCTAGCGGAGCAGCTCACACAGGGGTGGGGTCTGGTGGGCACGGATCCAGGCTGATGGAGTTTGGATCGCTCACAGTCACTGCCCCATAGGAGGAGTCAAAGTCCTCGTCCGTGAACCTTTCGTATGTGATGTCCTCATTGTCCTTCATTGGGTCTGGTTTTTGCAGGACCTCCTTCCTATAGAACCTGTAGCCCAGTATAAAGACTCCAGCCTCCGCAGCCTGGAACAGCGCGTAGAGCAGGGGGAACATGTACATGCCCCCCATGAGCTGAGGAGGGAAGGCCAGCTTCAGGATGGCCGTGCACAGCTGCACGTTCTGGCAGCCCGTCTCCAGGGAAACCGCACGGCGGCAGTTGGGAGGGAGGCCAAATAGCACCGCGAGGCCATAACCTGCAGCGTAGCCACACGCGGGCATCAGGATGGCCACGAAGTACACAGACAGGGGGATGGTGGAGAGAAGCTCAGGGCCCAACATGGCTCCAGTCAGAATGAAGAGCAGGACCAGAGTGATGAGGAGGGACCAGAGAGAGGCCTGAAACACAGGAACAACTTTAATGTCACACAACTTTATATTATAGCCTACATCAGCCACAGTCATCTGTCTTAAACACTTCTAAAGAATTGATCAGAGCAGCACTGCTGACGGAGTGGACTCGGATTAACCCAACTCCCAGTGCACTTAAATATGTTAGAGTGCGTCTGTGTCCAGTGCTCCTGAGACTGAGCAGTTTGAATTGGACCTGACAGTGCAGATGTGTGCACTGATAGGAGCAGATCTAAATCCATTGTCCTCCAGAAGAAAACATCAGACAACTACAAACTATCTGCAACAAGTTTTGGTTTTGACTGGATCCATTAGAATATCCAATCGACCATGTCCATAAAGGGTTAATTAATGGCTGTCTTGAGAGCGTTGCTGATAATGATCAATGTCCTCTGGGACTGAAGTGGCCCTGACTTTTATGAGCGGAGGGAGGAGCACTTCCCGTCACTGATGTCGCTCAGAGACAGCATTACGCAGTGCGCTTTTGCGCATTTGCTGCTTATAAAGCCAGGTTCAAACATGACCAAAGGTTTACCTTGAGCACCATGTCCGCCACACGCGTGTGCCGGTACCTCAGCATGACCCCAAGCCCGATGGGTATGAGGGTGCTGCACAGCGTCAGGATGATGGCTCCAAATGGCATGAGGTCAACCACGGGTGTGTTGATCCACGCGCGACTGTAGATCCACAGACACACCGGCATGAACACGAGCGCCAGTAGCGTGGACGAGATGGTCATGATGATGCTGCACGGAAAAAGATTTGGTTAAGTGAGGCACTCGCGCGCGCACAGACAGTACCGTGATTAAGAGTTACCTGAGGTTCATCTCGCCGTGCGCGAGCAGTGACATAATGTTGGACAAGTTGCCCCCGGGGCAGCAGCCGCACAGCAGCACGGCCATCGCCGCCACATCGTCCAGAGAGAAGGCGAGCGCGAGCAGAAAGGCCACGAGAGGCATAATGACAAACTGGCACACGAGCGCCAACAGCACCCCAATGGGTTTACGCACATGCTCCCCGAGCTGAGACACGTCCACCGTGCATCCCAGCCCCAGCATCGTGAAGCACAGCACGAGTCCCACAAACACATTGATCCCGTGGTTCAGCGGAGAGTCCCAGAAGGCGGGGATCTCGGGAGGAATGAGCGTCGCCAGCGCGGCCATTAGGTCCACCTCAGCACCGCTCCTTAAGATCCGCTCCACGGAAACGGTGCCTAAAGCCGTTGGTCCACCCGTTGACCCTCGGTCTGGAGCTACTGTGCGCTCTAGGGCGCGCGTCATTACCAAGTTTATAAAACCGGCTGTTCCAGTCTCGTTGGAGGTGTCCATGGCGCAACAGGCGTCGTTGTCCAAACTCGGGATGCTCTGGAGGCACTCGCGCGTAAAATTATTCCCCTAGTGGCGCGCGGTCCCTAATGAAAATCTGTGAGTCCTGTGCGCACGGGACACGACGGAGCCATCACTGAGTTTAAAGGCACTCGGTGAGTCACTCTCGTGCCATGGATTGGCTCCTGCGCGCGCATCGCTTGAGAGTCGTGCACATGGTCTTCAGCTCGAGCCCGACGATGAACCAATCAATAACAGAAGCCCTTTTATACCAACCACCAGCGCGCGCTCCCACCCTCAGCGGAACCTCCCAAATATCAGACTCATCGCAGACACCCTGTTCAATTTGGACATGACGCGCGTGCGGACATTTAGGAAAATCTTAACCTGAACATGAAGAAAAGAGGCAGCAGCTGTTTGTGCTCCACTGAACACGGGCTTCTTTATCCTCGTGCAGTGGCTGTGAAAGCTGCGCGTTCGGCTTTTATGCCCTTCCCTTTCAAATGCGCGTTACGCACGGATCCACCTCAGGCAGCTTTCCGCTGTCCTTCATGTAATCACGTTATTTAGTTAGAAAAACAATGAAAAAGTTCTGTCCTAAATCTATAAGAACTAATGACTTCACAAGGGAACTGTCCCACGGGGAAAAACACAAACTTTAATTAAATAAAACTATATTTCGAATTTATTTAAGTGAAGTGATTGAATTTGGGGTTCTTGAGTAATTGCTGTATGAATTTGAGTGTTTGAATTGGATTTCGAGATCATTTTGACTGCTTGTCGGTGAAGGGACAATGTGTGTGGAATAATGGATTTTAATCAGATCAGATTTGGGCCGCCGCTTGCGTCATATTTGAGGAGGTTCAAACGTCACCAGTGTCCTCTTCCCGGAGCCGCAGTCTGTCCCCATAAAAAAAAGCAGTCTGTCCCCATCACTGAAGCACCAACCTGGGACGACGTCATGCAGTCTACCCCTCCCTCCCTCCCTCCCTCCCTCTCCCCTGCCATGGCAGAGTCCAGCACGACACTGTACTGTCTGTACTCGCATTATGTGCTTCAAAAAGACTGACTCCAAGATAAATGTAACCATTAATTAATAGAAGTAATTATGTAAAAAATAAGTAATAGATCCTTAAGTGTAAATGAAAGCGATAAAATACAAATTTTTTAGAGCTTTTATTTTGAAATGTGACTTTACAGGGGAAACTGAATTTCATGTTTGTGGATATAAAAAAAGTGTAATAACAAAAACAATCACACAAAAGGTGTGGTCTTTTTTTAACATTCCTTTCAGCTCCCACTGAACACACTTCGACAGAGGCACCTCTTTAATAAATATCTTTTTTACAGATGCTTAAGTACGGTCCTTATAAATATGAAGACGCATACTTTGTTTTAAAGCAATTATAAATGTTTTAATACATCGAGCAGGCGAGCAAATCATTCAAGCATATGCAACAACTCAAAAAGAAGCATGGCATAAAAGAAAGACAAACAAAAATGTGTTTAAACTTAATACAAATTTAAATTAGGCACTGGTTCAATAAGAGGACCCACCACTTCTGATTCGGAGCACCGGCCCCAACACTGGCACACCGTCGTCATGGCACAAGAGGTAACCCCAAAACGTGTGCGGTTTCTAGGCCTCAACAAGAGATCGTTTGTGTTCAGTTTTGACATAAGCTTTTTACACAGCGTTGTCAAAGCATTTCGTAAACTTTAAGTCCCTAATGATCTTGGTGAGCCATACAAAATCTTTTTTTCTATATTCCACTTGATTTATTGACTAGGCTATACTGACAACTCTCTTTACTGACAATAACCTTTTTTAACGCCAGTATTTTTTTCATAATGTAGCAAATATAAATAATTATCTTTAACTTTATTCACAGGGCGAGTCTCACCTTACAGGCTTTAACTGGTTGAAGTGATTTAAGATTAAATAATAAGTTTGTGTCATGACAAACAAGACTAAACCGGCTGAACTTTAGTAGGTGTCAGTGTTTGGCAAACGTTGCACTGGGGCTTTGGTTGTGAGTTTTCATTCTAAACCCTGATTACAAAAACAAAGGACTTTGGAGAATCAGCTGAGGTTGAATTGAAATATCAAAAACAAATACTGATATGAATTTTAAATAATTTTGAATAAATAATTTTCTAAAGACATTTGTGCATACAATCTGGCTGATTTCACAAGTGTAATGACTCGTGTTGTAGCCACAGAGGTGCTTTTACTGTCGGGACACGTCACCTGCACAGCATCATCATCATCATCACATTTCTCTAAACTGGAGTCCTCAGAGCCTCAGCTCCGACAGAGCTCAAATGTTCACGCCCAACACTGATTCCACAAGTAAATGAGCTATTATTTAGTCCAACAGACTTTCTTTAATACAATGTTGTCAACCTCACAGCACTGATAAGAACATTTTTTTGCCCATATTTTTTTTTACACATACTTAATTTGATAATCATTTACATTTTAAGCCTATTGTGCATGTTTTAGGTTTGCCAATGGCACAAATTAAAGGTGAATTTACTTGGGGAACCAGAGCTGTGGGTTGCACTGTTGAGCTCCATTGAGGAAAAGGGACTTTGAGGACTAAAGTTTTGAACAGACACTATTCACTGACATCGATCCTACACTAAACATCAGAGAAATACATCTGTTTCGACCTGAGGGGGCGAGGGGGGCGAGAAGGGCGAGAGATCGGCAGATCGAGATCGAGGGGCTCAGAGTCCATCGGTAGTTTTTGTTCTTTTCATTGCTGGGTATAAAATGCTTAGGACAATAAAGTGCCATGTTGTGATGTCTTCCTCTTGAAAGTTAGTCTGGGGCGCCCTCTGGTGGTCGGCCTCAGTAACAACCCTCTCTCCAGTTCTCGCCGCTGTAGGTTCGAGGAGCAGGCAGAGACCTACGAAGAAAAAACACACACATTTAGACTTAAGAATTAGTTTAACACATTACATTTATGCTGTATGTGTGTTCTTCTTGATGAGCATGTCCTGACTTAGTCCAGTTTACGTCCTGGTTTAGCTCGAGATCAGACCTAGTTTGGGCCAGGCCTGTCATGATAACATTTAAAACTCAGTACAGTGAGGCAGGAAAATATTGAAAACCTTTTAATGCCACAGGAACGAACTCTAAAGCTTAAAAAATGACTAATGCTTTGCTCAAAAAGTACTTACTTCTTAAAATACCCCACAATAAACATGAAATACAATAAAACACAACTTACAAGTAATAAGTTATTGATCATGACGGCCCTAGTTTGGACCAATCTTAAACCTAGTTGGGATTTAGTTTTTGTAGATTTAGAGTCTATTTTTGTGCTTCTTCAAACATGGGACCCTCCATGCCACATAACAGTAACTTGATCAGCTAAATATGTTCAATGGTGGACTCCGGTGTGATCTTTGAGTGTACATGGCCTTAATGAACAAGACGTCCACACATTGTACCTGCGCACAGGCTGTGCCAGTTTGCTGCGGGACACAGGTATCCCCCCTCCTCCGGCCGGGGCACTGGGGCGGGGCAGACCGGAGCGAGGAGCGGCAAGGGAGCGCGTTGGCGTGGAAGAGGCGGAGTTGGGGGTAGAGGAGGCTTTGGCGGGCTGCCTCAGGGCCAGGGGCGACGGGGTGGCAGGAGTCCGCAGTTTACTGGGAGACGGGACTGAGGAGAAAATTAATAAAACATGAGACTTAGCTGATACACAAACAGTAGCTGCTGTTGAGCTACCATAAACTCAATCCAGTTACAATTGTATTCAGAATCCATCATTAGCTGATACAAATGCATGCTGGGGGCGATATTTAAATATACTCTATAGAGTCCGAGCGCACAAAGCAGTTCTTGTCACTAATTATCTGATTTCAATGATACAACAATTACAGAGTTCAATTAAATTGTCAGGCTTCTATCAGTGAGAATGATATTTTTTAAGAAATATATCACATTTTGAGCATTTTGAATCGTTTTGATTCAAGAATCAATGATTCAAACTACTCAGGTCACTAAGACGTTGACGACGAGGACATTTCAACACACAGTAAATGCCATTAACAGCACAGGACTTGGACTGTTATCTACTGACATGAGAGGATGCACAAGTCACTGATGAAGAGCAAGGCCACAGACACGATATTTAAGTTAAACCTTCAGTGATTAAAATACTCACTGAAATCACCTTCTTCTCCAAAGCAACAGGAGAGCGGGACTGAACAGACACAGAGACACGCTTCGTAAGAGCCATGTGGTACGACAGGAATCACCAACAGACTCGCACAAGTAACCACCGGGTCCCACTCATTTAAATAGTGGTTTTGGCCAGTTGTTTGCACAGCCACCTTCACTTGGTCAGGCAGGTCAGGAATCCCTTGGCGAGGTGGGACTATGATTGGACTGTATCACATCCAGCTGCAGTTTGTCATTCCAATATGTCTATCCTCATTTTCAGCACTATATTTGGAGCTACAAACCCCTATTTTCTACTCAGGACAGTTGTTACCTCTGAGGCGGGATGGGCTTTGGATACGCTCTTTAATTTTCGGGGAGGAGCGTGAGCGGGCTGGCTGTCTGGAGTGACGAGCTGCGGCGGAAAAACATGGAATATTCATTAACACTTAAGGTTTGATAAGAGGAGGGGGGAAAACCACCGCAGTGCCCACTCAAGCCCGTCATGATCGCAGCGACCATTAGAGGGCGCCAGAGCCAAACCAATGAGAGTCAAAAAGCAGCTCATGACACCAGACCAGCCACAGGGAGGGAAAGAGAGGAAGAGATGGAGAGGGGAGTGCTTTTACCGTGAGAGAGGCTGAACGCTCATAACTCAAACTGCCATGAGTCTGAATTTGTTCAAACCAGCAGGTGAAAAAGTGCTGGAAAATATACAAGATTTAATTCTAGTTCATAATGACTTAGATAAATAAAGAAATAACTGTGTTGCCCTATGTTCATAAACTTTAATGTTCCTGTATAGATTTGTGTCGTATTTGACCCGTTCTTGCATTTGTCACACACAGTTACAATATGTCCTTCTGGAGTAACATATTGAAGAACAGCTTTTGGGATACTCCTCCTTAGCTAAACTAAAACAGCTTTTAATTGATATGTTATTCACAAAACTGGTGGCAGTAATTACCCAAAATCCCCTGTGCAGTGCTTGAAGTCCGTAGTAACCAAGTCTGCCTGAAGTAGTGCCATGACGATAAGTGGAAGGATTTGTGAGCGAGAAATAAAACGATCAAAGAGGATTCCCCTCCACCAAAGGCAGGCGTCCACAAAAGCACACAGTCTTAAGAACAAAGCGAGATTAAAGGGAGATTTAACAGTTACAGACCCCTGAAGAGCACCTCCTGTCCCATGCAGTGTTACTGTGAGAGCGTGCGGTGCTTTATACTCACTGGCAGACTGGCTCTGGTGGCGAGGAGAGCCGTTTGGCACTTGGAGGTTGGACTCGACGCTGCGGCTGTTTTTGACCGGCTCCGGGCTCTGGGAGGCCGCCACCGAGGGCCGCGAGAGGTTTGGAAGACTGCGCCGCAACTTTTCTGTAACAACGCAAGATTATTTATATTAGACAGCACAAGTAAGGAGGGAGAAAAGGCGTTCAAACTCATTATCCATCAACATTGTTAGCTTAAAGGGACTAGATGGAATTTGTCATTGTTATACTCGCTACTGCCACCTCAGGTCTGACACGTAACTGCAGTTTCTATATTAAGCTCGTGCATGACGGCACTCCGGACCCGAATTAACACCTTGTTGAGTGACAGTGCAGGATTTTAGAGGCAGTTGTTGTGAATAGGTCTGGGCTCATTCTATACATTAAGACATTGCTGGAGGAAGTATGGGGTGTAAAATACACAATTTTAACTTTTTTAAACTCCGTCTAGTCCCTTTAAGTGGCTAGCAGGGGCTTGTCTACTCTTTTTGTCATTGGGGATGGCCCCAAATTGAGAGGGGTGGTGGTTTGTTATTCCAGGATGGCATTAGAACAGGCCCATGTCTTAAGTCTTTACTTAGTCTTTGCCTTCGGTTACTCCTTCATACTTGGGTTGCATTTATTCAACCCCTTTTCCCTTGATTTGGCCACATACAGCCTCCAGATCCAGGGATGGCCATCACTTGTGGCAGAAACGCTGATTTGTGTGATTTATTTGTGTGTGTGATTTCGCAACACCTTATTTAAAAGGCACTATACTTGTTTTTTTCTAGTAGTAAAAAAAAAAAGTGTTTTGTCCTCCTTTAATATATTGTAAAGGAAAACACTGTGCATCTAATGTTACAGCATTTGTATCAACTTGTATCAGCCTTTATTTGTTATAATTTTGATGATTATGGCTTACAGTCCATTTTCAAAATATTAAAATATGAGATTTTTACAAGCTGAGCCATAATAAATCAAAATTATAACAAATAAAGGCTATACATATCTCACTTTGCATGTAATGAGTCTATATCATATATTAATTTAACAGAGATTAATGCACTTTTAATAATATTCTAATTTTTAGAGTTTCACCTGTATCAGCGGACCTTTAATCGTCACACACTCTCTCTGACACAGTTGATGCAAGAGGAAAGAAACTCTCAATTAATGTAGCTGCTTAAAAAACCATAAGCAAAAACAGAATCGGTCATGAACCAGTGCCGTACCCTCGTTCTTGACCACGTTGGTCTGCATGTCGTGGCCGTGGCCCTGCAGCGAGTGCCTGGGCTGCTGCAGTCGGCTGATCATGGGCTGTGGGGACCCTCTGCCGTGGCTGTAGTCGATGGAGCGGGCCGGGGACCTGGAGCGGGGCGAGTTTCGGGGGGAGACGCGGGGCGAGTGTCGCGGCGAGGGGCTGAAGCGGGACGAGGGCAGGTGAAAGGCCGGGTGCACCGCCTCCTCCTCGTCCTCCAGGCTGTGGGCATCCAGCTCCTGGTCGCTGAAGGTGCTGCGCCTCAGAGAGTGACAGGACGACCCCGAGCTGCGGCGAGAGGCGGTGGCCGCGTACTCCTGCCTCAGACCTGGACGTACAGAAGCGTCACTGCAGCGTTCTGACTTACAACTCTCCAATGGCTGAACTTCTCTATCTTTAATGATATTTATGCTCATCGGTGCAGTCCATATGAAGACACTGGAGATTTATTTTAATCATTTTTATCACATTCGGTCAACACAGACTTAAAAAGCACTAAACTGGGAGTAAAACAAGGCGTTAACGTGGAAAAATCACGACTAAAAAGTGAATTCCTGCGGGACACTCACTCTCCTCCTGCATGCGGGCGAGGATCTGCACATCTGTGACGTCGTTGAGTTTGTAGGTTGTGGAGGAGCCCACGGAGTCCTCGTCCATCTCTGACGTGCTCAGCTCACTGTCCACAGACGACTGCGGGCTCACGGCCGGAGGGTTCCTGTCCGCCGACGAGTTACGCTGGTAGACTGCAGGAAGTAGATTTAAATCTCACACGTTACACAACTATCCGAGGGTTGAGAGTGTTAAAGGAGGACCAGGGATGTAACACTCGCATCTAGTCTGAACTTCACAAGTTTTTGATACTTCCCTGGAATGTTAATGAATTATTAACATAATTTGTGTCCCCTGTATATTAGATTTAGTTCATGAACACAGATGGACCACACACACTGTAGTAAATACAGAAGAAAAACTGATTTATTTGATCTTTTTAAGTTAAATTATGTGGACCCACCACCTGCAGGAGGAGCCATAGGGGACTGGTGCTATGTGATTTGGGCAGCTCCCACAGCTGCCCCCACGACCCGGCAACGGACAAGTGGAAGAAGATGGATGTTAAATTATTTACATAGTATCTCAATATACTGGCGCAGACTGTGACTGTGGATCAGCTGTCCGCTCTCGTCTCTGAGGGGGGCGTATAGGTCACATCACAGCTGACCCCTCTCACCCTGGACACAGACGGTTTAACCCTCTCCCCTCAAACAGGAGGCTGCGCTCCATCCAGAACCAGAATCTCCGACACAACAGCTTTCCCCACGGCCGTCGGACTCATGAACACTAAATACACCCGTCACCTGCCATGTGCACTGTGTGGTTTTTAACATTCACATCGGCTGCTTCTTGTACATTTGTAAATCCACCCGTTCGTTTGCCGGGACATGTGTATTTCGTAAATTCTTTGGAAAAGCACTATTTACCATTTTCATTCATTTGCCCTTCTAGTCATCATCATTATTCTAAGTCTATGTTTCCTGTCACACCATTGCACCAAAGGAAATGATTAGTTTGTGAAACTTTTAACTGGCGATTTATTCTAATAAAATGATTCTGATTACAAACATCAGCCTGAGCTTTGCCACTTTAACAAACAGGCTTTACTTGATGACGTGTAGTGTTTTAATTGCTGACCCTACACAGAGTCACATATCAAAGTGTCATCATCACCACCTGAGTTTGTGGGCAGGAGCTGCTGTCTGACGATGGGCACCCTGGCGGGCGTGGAGGAGGGCGAGTTGAAGCCACTGCTGTACGGGCTGTTGGCTGCGTTGGTGCTGTAGGGGCTCCCGTATCCCACCTGACTGTACGGGCTGCCGTACAGGCTCCTGCGCTTCAGGGCTGCAACCAGAGGAAGAACAACAGAGTATCAGGACACGAGCCCAACAGTAGTTTAACAGAACGAATAACGTTTGTGGAGTCCCTCCCTCTCTCCAACATCTGTCACTTGTGCATTTTCTGCCGGATGCACTCTCTCCCTCCCTCGCTCTCAGTGTCCATGAATCAATGTGGTCAGTTCTCTAAAGTGCAGTCTATGAGGCCTTGACATCGAGCTGTTCCTACTTTATGAGCTGACAGACCACTCAACACAGCGGCCCATTCAGCCTCACTCACAAAGCCGTCCTCTATGAAGCCCAGTGTTTCTCCGACACCAGACTGTGGGACTGTTTGAGGAGTTTGATTCACTTTGTCCATCTGTGCTTTGTCTGTGTGTGACGGGACGTATTTACGCAGCTGGAGGGAAACGGCTTTCGACATCAGCAAACTCGTCGAGAATGTCATTAACGTGTGGCAAATAGCACAACTATTGACACTTTTGATCATTCCCCGTCAACCTTGGGATATTATCTGATCAGTAGGAGGTCCCGGGTCCCAAAAAGTTGAAAACCCCTCAAAATTAGCTACAAAATAATTTGTTTCTAATATATTTGCGTACAGTGCCAATTCATTCAACGAGATACAACTCCAAACTGAAATATAACCTAAACTTAAAGTCCATTAAATGCAAAACAGCTGGAATATTTCTTGATTCAGATGGCCGACAGTTTAGAGAATAACCAATTCTCTTCTCCCAGAATAAACAAAATGTCCAGCTGAATCGATTTAGTGAACTTGGCCATCCGGGATATTTGAAATAACCTAAACTTATTAAATCCAACTCCTCCTGAATTTGTTAAATAAATGCTAATTGATATACTTTCGTTTCCGTGGATCCAAAAGTGATGAAAAATGAGGGCCGTGACTTAAAAAAAACCCTTGTATTATTATTTATTTATTTATTTTCTTGCATAGAACACATCTGACACTGTTGCATCTAAATGTTTATTATGTTGTGACATTGACGCCTCGTGGACAGCGGTCGACTCTTGTTGCTGCATGTGTTGGTGGGAAAGGCCTTTAAGCCTCTGCTCCACTTTCTCCCTGTTGTGTATCAGCGCTGGCTCTGATGCATTATTCACTGAAAAGGTCCAGTGCAAAGATCTACTGTACGGATAAAGATCTACCGCTACATGCACAACTCTCCGTCTTATTTTTGACAAACGGTGCAAAACCGACAGATTCTTAAAATATGACAAGAATCCTCCCTCAAGAAAAAAAACAAACTAGTGGGAACGATTAGGTTTCAGATGACGCAACAGCAGACGTCTATATTGTATAACAGATTTGCGACAGGAAAAATGAACATTGGGTGCAACGTGGGCTGCACAAGACAGACACATTGTTAATATTGGGTGAAGCAATATCGCAATATATCACAGCATCACCGAGGACTGACCGAGATCGACTTTTTTTTCGCGTTCAAAAAAGACAAACTGCATGATAACTACAAAATTTGTTAAAAGTTCTGTTTTAAGCTGGTTTTGGTCCTGCCTTCTTTATTAAAAACACAATATACATACGTTTGTGTTTGGGCGCTTTGTTGAAACGGTTGAGTGATATAAAGCAAGACTATTGTTATATATATATATATTTTTTTTAATCTTTTGGTTTTCTTTTTTTCTGGCTTTTGTGCCTGTTGTGTAGCTCGAAATAAAAATATCAATCAAAATTATTGACAGATATCGAGTATTGTGAGTTTTTGCTATATCATGCAAATGTGCGGTTTTTGAGTTTATAGCAAGATTGTGGACTTATTTACTTTATAAATGGTTTAATGTTATCAATATTTTGAGATAATTCTTATTAAAGTACACAGTAATTGATATGAGCAAGAGAGCATATCAAATAAAGCCAAGTGAGTCTCCATGATCACAGCAACTGGACAAATCAAATTTAAGTCTTTTATGTTTATTTTAGCTTCTTTCATTCATTTGAAATAAATGTAGAGTAATCTGATGTCGCAATTATATCAATCCAAAAATCAGCGGCCATATCGTTTTTGTAATTTTGATCATGTTTAACTGGAAACCACAGTGACATTACTTTAAATACCCGCCATCTGAAATGAGACTTAAAGGTTTTTGGATTTGGCTGTAAAAATGTGTGGCTACTTTTACAACAACAAAAGAAAAAAATCTGTGCGGTCAGAGGCGTTTGAAGAAGAATTTAAAAACAAGGGTAAAGTTAGAGAAAACAAAGCCGTGATTGAAAGAGAAAAGAACAGCTTTAAGCAGTGACTGAACTTGGAGCATAAGACGAGACAAAGATGAACAGTGTTGCTTTTGAAAACAACATGAAAGAACTGCGCGTGACATGTGAGAAAGGAGGAACGAGGTTCACTCTGCAGCGCTTGTAAGTTTGAGTGAATGTGTTTTGACCCTTATGGCGCGCCGTAGAGCAACAAACCAGGACAGCTGTCAAAACTGAGCAGGAACTTTGCTGAACTCGTCTGCTCTTGTAACAAATGGGTCGTCTCAAACTGACGCTTATATAACGTCAGCTACAGGGTGTGAGGCCCGAGAGTGTTTAACTCTGGGAAAGCCTTTAGTGAGTCAGTGACTAAAAGGTACATCCCAGTCTTTATTGAATCTTCTGTAGACAAACTCGGTAATGCTGAGCGTTTGGGCGTGGCGGGTCAAAGGACCAAGAACATTTATGAAGGCTTTACTCATCTCTTCACAAATGACAGAGCAGACAAAGAATATAAAGAATTGTCCCAACTTGGCTGTAAACACTGCTAAAGTGGCGCTAGCCCACAGTTAGCTTTGCTGTTAGCTTCTTCTTTGTGATTCCATTAGTGTGTATTACCTACAAATGTTGCATTTGTGGTTTTTTCTAGGTTTTATGCCCTTGCTGTGATTGGATAAAGCTAGT
The DNA here is from genome assembly GCA_021464625.1 of Proterorhinus semilunaris. Taxonomy (NCBI): domain Eukaryota; kingdom Metazoa; phylum Chordata; class Actinopteri; order Gobiiformes; family Gobiidae; genus Proterorhinus; species Proterorhinus semilunaris. The sequence goes on along the minus strand of CM038351.1, from coordinate 12,506,554 downwards.
TTTAGCCAATCAGATGTTACTGCCTCGATAAAAAGTTTGTCCTCTTTATGAACGATTTAAACGGGAGCCATTCCAGACAGAGATCACTGACTGACTGAGCTAATGTTATTTACCTTGTGATATCAATCTGGCCTTTGCCAGGCTAAATCAATGTGACATTACGATGAAATCATTTATTCTTACATTTCTACACACATTAATGGCACGACTATAAATTTGGTTTTATTTAAATTAAGGGTTAACTTATTAGATTCAAACCACTTCTTTAACAATAATAATTATTTTTCCACTATATCTATCAATGCTTCTAGATTTTTACCACAACTAAGCCTGTTGGTGTCATCAGCTAAATTGTTTATTTTCGTGGATGCGACGGTGGCGCAGTTGGTAGAGGGGGTCGTCTCATGATCGGAAGGTCGGGGGTTCGAATCCCACCTCCTGAAGGTGCATGCTGTCGTTGTGTCCTTGGGCAAGACACTTCATACACCTGCGTACACTGGTGTATGAATGGGTGAGTGGATCCTTGCTGTAAAGCGCTTTGAGTGCCTAATGGAAAAGCGCTATACAAGTTGAGACAATTTACCAATATACATAAGAAACAAAAACGGACCCAACACTGACCCCTGTGTATCAAAAGCTTTGGTTAGGTCTAGGAACACACCAACAGCATATTGTTTATTGGCTATAGCATTTGATATTTTTTTCTACGAGGTCCACTAAAGCAAAGGTAGTGGTCCTATCGGGTCTAAAACCATACTGCTGTTCAAAAAGAATATTTTGCTTATCTACTTATTAAAAATGTAAATGTAATGTTGTTTTTCACACGAGGAGCATACAATATTTATGAGAGTCTGACTGAATGTCCTACAATAGAGACAGGAGTGATGACAGAACAGAGCCCGGTCTATGGGTCACATGAGCGTGCCTCTGTCAGAACGGGACGGGCCCGGCTGAGTTTAGACCAGGAATTGAGACCTCGCTCTTCACTGAGGGAGGGACTAAAATTAGGGACGCACAAATCTGGAAAATGACAAGCACAAAAACTCCTCATGACGAGGCCGCTTCCAAAACAACACGTGACTATTTGTATAAAGCCACGTATTGTGAAAGAGAGGAAAGTGATGATGTATATGAAGAGAAATACAACTGTGATGGAGATTTTCTTATCAAAATCCACCCAGATCACCAGTCTCCAACATATATCAAAAAATACATTTAGTATCCTCTTAGTATTTACATAATAAAACGATGATTCCAAACACATTATGTCCCAATTGGACTTTCAATATAAAGTCACAGCCTCTCAAATGGTCTCCTTTTGTCAGTAATTTCACTGTTTTCTACCTGGATCCTTGAAGAGCACCATCGTTCCTACTCTTTCAAGTTTAAACAACTTTCTTAAACTTCTAACGTGGTAGGTCAGCATTAGGTGAATATTTGGCCACATCATTGTAGTATTCTAAATGTTTGCACAGTTCTCCTCCTGCGTCATCAGCAAACATCACACATGATACTGCATCGCACTGAAGGGGCCACATAGAGCCTCACTATTGCAACATGATTTCAACCGTGTCACCACAGGCAAAAATAAAAGCTCCACTTGGCTCTGTAACGTCGTGTATCCTGCTATGACATAACTTCCACATGAACTCAGCCAAGTCTTCTATGTGCAGCATCTCTAAGCAAATCTTCCGAGCACACAGTGATGTTTGATCTGGCAACGGCATTTTATTTGACTATGGGATTTGTTTAAAGAGCTCTTGCAATATTCAAGACAGGGTTGAAATATAATATAACTATTTAGTCATTTCAAGCATCCCAGTACAATGTTTTGTGACCCTGAGTCTGGGTCATCATCAGTGGTGTTTCATTTTATTGGCATCTGGTGAAGTCATCACAATGGCGTCTCCAGTCAGTGACTCACCGTTACCAGACCACAGTTAGTTACTGTCGGAGTCCACTTGGTACAGCACAGTTAAGACCTCAGCATTTCATTCAAAAGGTCCGGGCATTTCCTAGTGATACTAAAGGCTAATAATCCACTTTACTATGCACTACGTTTGGCTTTTTAGAAAATAATTGGCCTCTTGGGGATCCTCTCAGAGTAAGCTATTGTCCAAACTCATTCCTAATTTTCCGAACGCATTTCTAACATTCCAAAGCACGTTCAGAGTCTCTTTTTCCGCACAGAAAGACTCCACTTGGCCCAAAATAGATACAAGTAAAGGTCGCACAAAGCACTAAATTCCACATCACAATAAAGAAAAATATAGGAGGCTTTGTCCCTGTGGTTATGACATTTACAGCAGTTTGTTGATAGTAGACACACTGACACATATTTAAAAGTCCCTTCATTTGTGTGTACCTGACATGGAGAGATCCAGTCTGTGGATGAGGGAGCGTTTGGCCGTCTCCATGTCAGGACTGGGGTTGTCCAGAGCTTGGCGACACCACACGATGGGACTCAGGGCCTTCTGCAGGGGACTGTTGAGTTTGGCTTCATATAACCTGAAAAACACGGAGACGGGAGCAGCAAAGTGAGAGAGTGAACAAAGTCTGCAGGAATATGATTCAGAGGATAAGAAGAGACACAAGGTCCCGCTGGATCAAAGTATCTGATACGGAATATTAATATGGACCTTTTCTCACATTTTCCACCCAGTATTACAAGACTTCTGATTTACATATTCCCTGTTATGACATATAATACAAAGGAGCATCTGTAATACCGCTCCACACAGGTGAAGCTGGAACTGCGCCGTTTCATGCCTGTTTATTGTCTGCCCATCATTTCAAAGACAAAGAACCGAGCAATATTTAGTGGCCAAACTACACTTGAGCCTCTGAGTTTGCCTATTATTACTTAATACAAAAAACAGAACCTTTTCTCATTAAAACAGTAACTATTCCATTTTCTTCCACTTTATTGAAGGCTGGGCCTACAATGAATAATACAAAACAATGTCAACTTTACTTCTTTATAATGACCATAATTATTTTACTATATATTATTAGGCCACATTCTAGGCTAGGTTTTATGTTCTCAAAAGTTATGCTGTTGCTTAATTATTTGTCAGATGTTTTGATGAACAGACAATGAAACGTGTTTATAAAATGACTAAGGAGACTCTTTTGAACAGCTGATTTTCACGTGTATGCGGTTTCACTTTCCTTTCTGTTGCTGAAGCAGAGCGGAGCGCGTTAGCTTTTTGTTTACGTCCTGAGCCAGTTGTGGCGGCCATTTCCGAACATTTGGACAACTTTTTGGGGAATTATGCCGTTTGTTACCTTGACCTGGACATTTACAGCAAAGGATTATCTCCAAGATGTTGTTTATATTCGACGTAGCCGATATCGGCGCCTTTTGCTGCAACTTCCTGTGGACAGGGTTTGCATAACGGATGTCCATCGACAACAACAACACCTTGGTCATCTTTTGGATCCTAAAGAGGTCCCACTCTGCTGACTGGGTGGATACAACACTGGAGGAGAGCGTCCTTCTGCCTCGCTCAACTACCGATGAGTTTACGCTCTGTTTATGGCTTGCAGTAAAAAAAAATGTCAGCAGTAAACCGTGGCTTCTGAAATTTTTACCGCGGCCTTTTATAATCGTGGTAATCGTAAAACCGGTTCATCTTGACATCCCTATGTGTAATTGACATTTTTATGATCCAATGGCTGTATGACAGGTTAGCATGGCACCTTTACTTTCCAAATATACTTATTTCAAGAACACTTTACTCACTTTACTCATTTCTGCAGTATCTTTTCTAAATGACTAAGTAAATCCACACTTTCATTTGAACTATTACTGATGAGGACCACACAACTTAGACTCCTGCTGCAGTGAGTTTCTGCCAAAGTCGGTGGGTGCAGGCGGCGCTTACTCAGCTCCATTGATTACTACTGTCAGAGCTCTCAGATGTTGATGAAAGAGCGAGGTATGATGCGAAGCCACGGATGTGACCAAAGCTTTTTCCTCTTATTTGTCAGCGATGAGAGAAGTTCACAAGTTTGTGTTCATGCCTCGGAAAGAGCTGAGCCAGCAGCTGCCAGATCTCATGTAAACAGAAGAACATGACGGACAGAGGAGGGAACACAAGCAAAACTACAACGTGTCAAAACAGCGGCTCGTTTATGTGACTGGGCATTACTGTCTGAGGAAAGAGACAAAGCTGTGATGTTAAAATTCAATTCTCTTTCTGTTTTTGTGCTTGATTATACATCCATAATTATGCTGTGTAAACACTGCGGCTTTAGAGTGTAGTTTCCACGGATTGGCAGAGAGCAAAATCTGGTCAAACGCTAATACAGGGATTACTGGAGTCGGTGGCAGGAGCTGGCAAAAGCCCTGGACTACGGCGTAATCCTAGATACAGATCTGATCCAGGGGGCGGGCGGCAGGGCGCGGGCACAAAGGACGATAAAGGACCGGGCACTTTGTTTGGCATGAGCGAGCAATGTTCGTCAGTCGCCTGAGTTTGAGGTTCAGCCACTGGAACGATGTATGAGGAGTCGACAACGTCTCCGCTACAGAGAAAGAATTAACTGCTTGGAGAGGATCACAAACACAAAAGAAGTTCCTATAAAACAGAATTAGAAATGATAACCTTTAAGTTGACCGCAATTGTTTCTCATATGATGCAGAGCTTCTTCAAACATCCAGTGATTTGGCAAAGGCCTCAGTACCAAGATGCCCTTCGAAACCTGACCTTTAGGTATCTAGTCTAGACAATGCAAACTTTTTAAAGGCTACTTAGATTTTGTCAGTAGATACAGGATTTAGATGCAAAGTTTCCCCTTCTCTTCGAAGAAAAAGACTTTGACTCGCATTCGCCAAGAGTTCTTCTTAAGTAATGAACACAAGAGCTACATCTCTGAGTTCCTTTCCGTCGTTAATGGCCTGTCAGGAGTCCTAAAAGAGCCCAATTGAACAAACCCTCTGTAGAAGGGCCGATAACATGCAGCTAATCCCGGAACAATGACCGCTCATCAACGTAAGCCGCCCAGCGTAGCATGTATAACGCCCTCCTGTAAACTCCACCAAAGTAGATACGTCTGCGCCTTTTACTCAGGACTGGCTTCAATGTAAACACAGCAGCTCAAATCCATTCTGTGTGAGGTTTAGGGATTATGCTTTTGAAGGAAATCTGTAAAAAGCCAAACTAATGCTGTACAGCTCAGCAAAAGAAATCAGCAAATGTACTCAAGCGGTGTTTCTCAAATGCGTCTCGGCAAACCACAGCAATATTAGGCTTTCTCTGTGCAGGAGAGAATAGAAAGTCCTGCTCTGTGAATCTCCATTAAAACAGTTTCCTGATATCAATGAAAGAAGGGCTTTTGATGTCTGTTCAAAAGATGCTGTCAAGGCTCTTTCTCTGGCTGAAGCTGCAGAGCATTTGTAGTTCTGTGCCAACCTGCGTCTCTCTGTTATAAAGGGGCTCCACTTTACCAGAGGAGAATAACCACAGAGCTACTGCCTCTCCCACATGTGTGCCAGGCAGGAAAACTACTTTCAGTTCTAACTGTAATCACCGACTTCCTGCCGCCAGTGGCAGCCATGACAAACCAGGCAATCTGTCACAACAAACAGAGGCAGTGTTCAACATGATAAGGGCCACGGGGACCTGAACAGCTGAAGGGCGGCACAATAAGCACACGATAAGAGATCACATACAGCTATGGACAGAAGTTTTAGAGGAATGCCCAATGTTGATGGGGAGCCAAAGTGGCAGCAGTGTTTTAGCAGCTGTGCCCAGGCTGTGCACGCAGCCCTGAGCACTTAGACAAGGCTGTGAACGGAAGACACCTCCCGAGACAAGCCTCACTCACCAGCTGTCCTCGTCCTCGTTCAGACAGTCCATGTCCTCCAAGTCTAAGATCTCTACTTCATCTAAGATCGATGTCTCGCCTTCATCTTTGAACCCTCCCGTTGTCTCGGAGTATAGCGAGTTCCTGCTGGACAGAGGGGTGGCCCCTGTGGCCCCTTCACTGTCGTAGGCTCTCCTGAAGCTGATCCCATCGTAAGACAGTCTGGGGCTCAAGCAGCGGCTGTTCTCCACCAGCCCGCCGAACCCCACCCCAGTGTAGCCGGCCAGCCCGGCTGCTAGCCCCGCTGACAGGGGCGAGTCATAGCCGGCGCTCAGGGGTCTGTGTGCCCCTGACATCCCTCCGGATGAAGACAACATCGTAGACCTGCTTCGGAGCTGCTCGTTTTGTTGTTCGAGCTTCTTCACCAAGTCCTGGAGCTTCCGCACCTCCAAGTCCGCGTTGATATTCGAGTTGATATCCTCCATAGTGGCTTCCCTCAGCCTGCCCAAAATATGCGGCGCTCCGAGGTATTCCCCCGGTTTTCTCTGCCCAAAGTCCTTTGTCTTCTGTCTGTTCCGTCTTCTTTACGTCTTCAGGGAAGACACGGCGCAGTTGAGTTCACTTAAAACGCTAAACACCGTCATCTTCTCCGGTGCTCCGAGCTCAGGGTCGAAGCCATTTTCATAACACTCGTCACCAACTGAGAAACAGAGACCAACAGGCGGACCGTGCACGTCACCGCGGTACCGCGGAGGCGCGCACGTAACCCACACCTATATTTACGCGCACACGTCACGAGCCTATTTGCCCGTTTACCATTTTCAGAAGCCAGTTTATTAAACAATGACTGTAAAATGTTCTCCCTTATTCTTGCCAAAAGGTTAAAAACTGGACTTGAAGATATAATAGATGAGGAACAATCAGGATTTATGCCGGGTAGAAATATTCATAATAATATCAGGCTTATACTGGACATGATTGACTATAATTACCTGATACCAACTGAGAGTTTCATACTATTTATTGACTATTATAAAGCCTTTGACACTGTCGAACACATTTTTTTGTTCAAGGTAATGGAATTTTTAGGTTTTGGTCCAAATTTCTTGAAAGCAGTTCAAACACTGTACAATGGCTGCAACAGCTCAATAAAATTACATTATGGTACTACGCAAAGATTTCAACTTCACCGTGGTTTGAAACAGGGTTGCCCGTGCTCTCCCTTTTTATTCCTTTTAGTAGCACAAATGTTGGCTTCATATATCAAAATGGATCATTTTAGAGGTATTTCAACTTTAGGTACTGAATTTAAAATTTGTCAACTAGCCGACGACACTTCATTGTTTCTAAAGGATAAAGAAGAAGTCTCAAAAGCTGTGCAATGTGTTAGTCAATTTTCTCATGTCTCTGGCCTAAAAATAAATCTGAAAAAATCTGTTCTCTTCCCACTCAAAGAGTGCAGACTGACCCATGTCGATGGAATTGAAGTCAAAGAAACTGTTACCTATTTAGGCATCACAATTTGTAAAGATGAAAAGTTACGAACCAAACTTAATTTTGACCCAATTGTAAGCAATACTCAAAATAGATTCAATTTATGGTTATCACGTGATTTATCTTTACATGGGAGAGTGCTCTTGTCTAAAGCTGAGGGCATATCTAGATCAGTTTATGCCTCACTCTCCTTGGAAATGCCCATCGAAATATCAAAATCACTGAACTCGCATATGTATAACTTTATTTGGAGGAATAAACCACATTATCTCAGGAAGGAAATTTTAACAAACAGTAAAAATAAAGGTGGTTTAGAAGTGTTGGATTATGATTCATTAAACAAAAGCTTTAAAGTCAACTGGATTATTAAATTAATAAAAAACAAAAAAACAAGTATATGGAACATTTTCCCTGATTCTATTTTCAAGAATGTGGGAGGAATTGAATTTCTTCTCAAATGCAACTATTCTGTTAATAAACTACCTATTAAACTGGCAAACTTTCACAGACAAGCATTCTTGGCATGGACTTTAGCATTTAAACATAATTTTTCACCCCACAGATATTATATCTGGAATAATCAAGATATTCAGTTTAAACATAAATCTCTTTTTATTCAAAGGTGGTTTGATTGTAATATCTTTCTTGTAAAGCAACTAACCAATGAGAATGGTATATTACTATCTTATGATGAATTTCTCCAAAAATACGAACTGCCTGTCACGCCTAAGGAATATGCTGTGGTGTTTGATGCCATCCCGCAAGGTGCTCTACTGCTTCTCAAAGACTGCTCCAAAGACACTACTTGTAATACCAACATAGGACAATGGAGAGATGGTATTTTTCTGGGGGACATAGACATTCTCAACAAAAGATGCAGAAACAAGGACATACGGAATATTATTGTTGGAAACACTACTCCTCCATCTCAACATGTCTGGGTGTCTCTATATGGCAGTGTCAATTGGAAGAAAGCATGGAATGTCACAAACACATACTGCCTAACCAACAAGATAAAGGAGGTGTCTTTTAAGATTCTTCACAGAATATACACTGCAAAACATGTTCTGGAACGGTTTAAACTGAATATTAACTTTTCGTGCGTTTTCTGTGGACTACACAAGGAAACAATTATTCACTTGTTTTTTGAATGCATGTACTGTAAAATATTTTGGATTGATGTTCAAAACTATCTCTACCGGAAAATTGGACAATTAATTATTTTAAATGCCAAAGATGTATGTATCTATTTTGATCGAAAAATTGATATAGATGTGAAATTTGTTATTCAGCTTTATATTTTAATGGGGAAATATCACTTACATAAAATGAAATGGGCTGACAAAAAACCAAACTTCTATACTTTTCTTGCAGACATGAACCTTTATATTTCTACTATTACTTCAATACAAAACAAAAAAGCAGGTAAAACAATGTATATTCTAGAAAAGTACAGTCTTACTCCTGGCTCCTCTTAATATTTTTGGTATGAATGTTGTTTTTTTAATGAATTATCTTCCTCTGGTTTAAAAAAAAAAAAAAAAAAAAAAAAGTGGCCGTACCACGTGGCTGATTCAGAAAATGATTTGCGGATTTGGAGCGCGATTCAAAATAAAAGCGATCGTGAAACGCAATGGATTCCCCTCACATTTCTATATAAAAATGAATAAATTAAAAAAAAAAAAAAAAAAAAAAAAAAAAAAAAGAGCCGAGTGTGTCGTCTCACCGCCGCATTGAGTTCATTGGAACAACCTCCGGAGCGAGCGGCTGAGTCATGGCACGTGTCAAATCATAATAAAATGTCAATCTATGCTTACAAACACTACTGTTTTATGAATAAAAGCGGTTTATAAACTGAAAAAAATAAAAAAAAAAATAAAAAAAAAATAAATAAAAAATTTCAGAAGCCAGTTTGGGACTGGTTGATTAAAGCCGTTTTACTCAACCTAATATTTTTAAGTGCAAAAATACCTTACAAATAAACTGTAATAAACATGCAAGCTGTGTAAATAAAAGTACTATACAACAGCAAATAAAAAAATGCATTTATTTTAGACAAAGGTCTTTGTTGTCGATATTACACTTTTTCAAGTTACATAATACATGTAAATGAACAGTTACTGGTGTCAAGTTAAGAGAGTTCTAGCGATTCTTCAGATTCTAGTTTGTCCTCTGCATTTCGACCCTCTGTGGCCTCCGTGTGCTCCTTGGTCATTAAACCCTTATCCTCCTCCTGCCCCTGGCTGGACATAGTCGTCTCCAGAGCATCTTGGTCAGCACTCACATTCTGAGAATCAGCTCCTTCGTCATCCTCATCTTCAACATCCATCTCAAAAACCCGGACGTGCCTTAGGTTTGCGCTCAGCTGCCAAGAAAGAAATGACACAAGACGCAATTATTTTAATTCTTTGAGTGGCAAATAAATTACAGTCAGAACCCTAAATTTGGATCATCTTACATAACTATTATATATATATATATATATATATATATATATATATATATTTCTATATATAAACACTATCAGCGGGACTAATTCTTACTTTATCATAGACAAAGAAGTACAGATTTTCCATGGCACACTTAAAGGAAACACCATATAGTTTGAAGTCAGAAAGGGAAGACGCACCACACAGGACACTTTACGAATGCCATTCACAGCAACAAACTGAGCCTTCATGTTTTCTAGCTCCCGCCACTGATTACCCAACACAATCCCTTGGCACGGGATGGCACCGGTTTGCTGGTCCAACCTAGAAACATGACACATTAGTAAAACCCTTTTCCTAGTTGACACTAAACCTTTTATTTTAACCAATCAAACCAAGTAAGCATAAGCAAACACTAAAAGAAAGTTGTACAATACATTGCATTAATTGCGACATGCACACCTCTTGTTGGGCTCCCACATAAATTCAGTCACACAGCTCAGTGTCGAGGAGAGAGGGAGCTGAGCCAGGATGCGTCTCCCGTTTTCTTCCTCTGGTCCTCGCAAAACCACGGTTAACATTTCATCGTCATAGAAACGTGCGTCCAGGCAACTGTACACACCACAACTAAGACAGACAATATGGTACTTAAAGAGTTGCTATCGGGAATGATTTTACATTGGGTTGCGCTTACTGTGATTTGGCATTGTCATTGTCCAGTATGTGGCTAAGATCAATGGACATCACGCTGCTAGGAACATGTCTGCGAAAATAATTCAAATAAAAAGGACCTAAGTAATTGCAGTCTTTTCTCTTTTGTGAACTGCTAATCACAACCATTCAAAGTGCAATTATGGTTTAATTGCAATTATATTTATGAAAAAAAATACATTCAAAAAAATGATTTACTTATTTTTACTACCTGCGTGTGTCTGTGACTTTCCGTAGCAGGTAGAGTTTGGAGGGTGAAATTTCTGGCATGCTGAAAACGACATTGTGCACCTTGGCTTTTTTGTCGTTCCACCTTTGATTCAAAGAACAGAGTTAGTTGAAATAAAAGTTAATTTACATGTAGTAAAAATAATACTCTGGCATGTTTGTAACGGACTTACAAAGATGGAAGCTCAAATAGACGTGGGGTGTTTTCTGAACTGTCAGACAGGGACAATGGGTTAAGTTAGTATATAGTGTAGAGTGGTATAGTTGGAGGTCAAAACACTTGTAATTTGCGCCTGTCATTTGGTCAAAATCACTTTTATATAGGAAATCAGGGGAATGGACACAGGGCCTTGTATGGATTACAATTCCCATAATTCAGATTATTTTAAATTGAATAACTGTATATGTTGCATCTTGGATATCATTTATCCATAAATTGTAATATCACTATAAAAAAAACATTCTCTTACCTTTCTGGCACAGTATAAAGTGGCAAAAAGGCCGCCTGGTGTACGGACTTCCCAATAACTTCCTGCACAGAAACACATTTGTGGTTGTATGAGCTCATATTAGCTTGTGGCTTGTCCTATATTGTGATTTATGCAAGTTTATTCTTACCGCAGGTTTCTGTAGACACTGCTCAATCACTCCCTCCATCATCTTCTTCACAAAATGCAGAGACTTTTGGGGATATGAGGGAAAGAGCAAAGGGCTTTCTGGAGAATCAAATGATTCAATGTTAGGATTTTTATTTATATATTTCAAGTCAGTAGTTACTTGCTGGTCACTGGGGTTTGAATTGCAGTAACATCACTAGCCAGCAGGGGGCAGTATGTCGATGTTACATAGAAACAGGAAAGTTTAGCACAGCGATTTTATCTGACGGGCCTTCTCCAGAGATTGCCCGTCAACTAACAATTCTAGTTGATAGAATTGTTTGAAATGTTATTGAAATGCACCAGGATTTGCTTCAAGTAGACCTAATGTGAACATGACCTAAATTCCATTTTTATATAGCTAACCTTTTAAATGAGCACTCTCTTGTAGAAACTTAAGCCACTGGTTTCCCTTTGTGTTTGGTGGAGATACAAGATCCTCCTCTTCATCCTTCAGGTACTGCGGCACCAAGAAAATATTATTTAGACAATAATTAAGAGGAATACATTATTAAAGCTGTCCTGGCATACCTGTCCCACTCTTTCAACGTTAAAATACTTCCCTTTTCGATCAAAGAGTTCTTTATTCTGTAAAAGATACAACAAAAGTGCATCCATAAGAGGTTTAACAAGTTTTCTTGCTGATAATATGACAAAAGAACCAGTATAACTTTAGCAATATACAAACCTCACTGAAATGCTCCGACAGAAAGTCCGAAACAAACGCTATATCCTTCTGAGTCATCTGTGGGAATAAAAAAAAGTGTATTCTTTTTTATTCATTTAAATTAAACTAAGTCATGTTAAGAATTACTTGAAGTGTTTACAGTAGTCTCTGAGAAAACACAAACCTTGTTGAGTTCAGGGGGCACATGCTCATCACACATTCTCAGCATAGCTGTAGATAAAACAAAAAAAGTGTGACCAAACATGCAAAGTTACTGCGTCTGACCTTTTTTGTTACAATTTAAACATAATGTTAAAGTTAATAGTTGCATTTGTTGATCATTACAGTGCCTTACCTACATAAAGCCATCGGAAAAATGCTTTGAAGTTTTTCATACTTTTATCAATGACTCTACGAAACAAAAATATATAATACAAGTTCATGTTTAATTAAGAAAATGCATTACATCAAAGTATATTTGATGTAGTGAATTTTTTTTTTTTTTACTCACTGTAGAAGTTCATTGGCCTTTAGCGAAAAGGAACCTACAGCTGTAATTGCACCTAAAAAGAAAAAATACCACCAACAACATAATAATTATGTTATATTAAGTTTACACAACTTTACTTTAATGTGAGTAATTTGACACCTTCTACAGCCGCCGAGTCCAAACCAAGAGGCTCAAACTTCTGTTTCCAAAGTGACATTCCCTTGACTTCACCGAGATGATACAGCAGCGCCTCAGAGCCACTACAGACAACAAAAATAAAAAGATTTTGAGTGCTGTCAGTGTTTTTCACAAGTATTTGTTATGGTTATTTTAAAACAAAAATATTCAAAAATAAGTAGTTACAATTATTGTACAAAGTTTAAATCCAAAGAGCATTAAAAGTCCTAAATTAAAAAGCGATCAACAAAGATCAGCAGGTCATACCTTAGTAAATGGCTGATGACAAGCTTCTGAATACTAGAGTAGGATGATTCAATGGACATGCCCAGCTTCTTTAGGCCCTACCATTAAAAAAAAAAACCACACAAATGAGTTGCAAACAAATATAGCATATGACGATCCAATGTTTTGAATTTGATTTAACCTTCACGGTGAGTTGGTTCATAAGGAGTGCTTGTAATTCAGGGCTGTATAAAAAAAAAAAACAATACCATTGTGGTGAAAAATATCACAACTTTGTTTTAAATTGCAAAACAACAAGCTATTTGGATACCACCTACTAGGGCTGGGACAATCCACTTTTGTCACGATCCGATACAAATCACGATACTCAGGGGCCGATCCGATACGTATTGCGATACAGTAAGTAATTATAATAAGTAATATTTTGTTATTTGTTATGTTAAAATATGTTTACCTTGAATTGCGTAAAAAGCCATGTGTCCAAAGTTTATAAACCACATGCATTTGACATTTACTGAAGTCTTTAGTTTGAAAAGTGCATTAACACAAAATGTAACAGTGCTGTGTAAATGTTACTGGAAAACAGAGGAGTGTATGATAAAAAATGCCTCCAAACACAAGTATTGAGAGTATTGCGATACTTGATAAAGTATCGATACTTGGTATTGCAGCACAAAGTATTGCAATCCAAGTCCGAGTCGATATTTTGTCCCAGCCCTACCACCTACAGGGCACTTTGAGCATTACAACATCTATTTCACCTTGACTGTCCCCACAGCAAAAGCTCAAGAAACTCATCATGAACTTGAGTGCTTGTGTTCTTCTCCTACAGGACAAAAAAATGTGATGACAGATGTGCTTCATGTACTCACCACCACGCAATATGCAGCCAAGACGTCTCACCTGGACAAACTTTGTGAGCCGATGATCCATCTGCATCAGGATGTCGTCCCAGGCCTCGCACATGCAGGTGAGAGAAAGGTGCAGATACTGCAGCAGCGTCGAGATGTGGGTGAACTTACGGGCCATACGCGTCACCTCGGGGAGACAGTCAGACAGCAGCCCTGTGTCCAGCTACAGAGAGAATGATTCTCAGTTGAGTGTATGTAACAAAATAAGAACAATATTTAAAATGTTAAAACCCTCACCTGACAGAAGCAGATCTGGGTGTCGCTGTCAACTGACCTAACTTCTGTGATGATGGACAGAGACTTCAGATCACTGGACAGACTGAGGCTGCGGCAGGTTCCTGAAATCTGAAATTAAACAATGTCTGTTAAGAAAATTAAAGTGCCCCTTGATTTATAGAACTGAAAAGTACGTACTCCAGTGACAGTGGCAATCTTGTACATCCCGTAGGCATAAAGCTCCACAGAGCCGCTGCCTCCTCCAAGAACAAGTACGTTAAGCCTAAACTCAGATAACAGTTGTTATTAATATTTGTTGTTATTATTATTAATTATAAATTAAATGTATGTAATGCTTTGTTGTATCTGGTAAAAAAGAGACACCGTTTACCTGACTTCTCCCAGAAGATTTGTGATTTCATCTGACTTTTCTTCGCTGTTCCATAGACACAAACATTTATTTAATCTGCACCATAAATCATCATTGCCAAAATATCAAATATTACATATTGAGTATTACCTGAAGATTTTTGATGTAGTGCTGTAGCTAGACAAACAAACAAACACATAACAAACAATGACATGTTTTATTTCAAGTAATTTGTTAAATTTGATAAACAAATGCATTGTGTAAACTATTGTTACCTCTTTGGAAGTGATGGCAACTTGGGCAGGAATAGAACAGATTCATCCTCAGAGTTGTAAAAGGCAGTCAGTGCACTACAATCATAATTACAATGTCAATTGATATAATATAAGGAAAGGAACTAGTGTTGACAATGGCTCTTACCTGTTCTCCTCTGTCACTTCCATCCAGTGCATGCAGGTCACAGGACTTTGTATCGGAAACACGTGGAGGATCTCTGCCTTTTCAACACCACAAAAGACCACCTGCTTTGTGTCCCCAAGACTGAAGGCCAGAACTGTAAGAAAAAAACATTATTTAGTGAGGTTAAGAGCCCTGAAAGCTGGCAAACTGATATGAATTCTGTCTTACTTTTTCCATCGGGTCTCCAAGCCAGTGCGGTGATGTCCTTTCCTGTGTACTCACTTGGTGGCAAACTCCAAACTCGCTGAAAACTGTCCAAGCGATGGAGGAGCAGCTATTGACACAAATCAATGAAGTATAATGAGACAGACAAAAAAATAATGCCGATGCTTTTAAGTAAATAGACGGGCCAGACCTCTCCACTAGTGTTGGCAAGGGCGATAAGATCCCGTTTAGGAGACCATGCCATAAACGACACGGTGTTTGGGAGCTGCTTTTCTCCCACTTGCCGAAAAGCAGGCATGTTTTAGGCTGCAAAATGACACGACATCAGTTAGTTTATGTTGCCTCTCACATTGTTAAGCATCAGAAACATTATTCGTTGTTATTATTGCAAGCAATCTTCTATAAAGGTAGGCAATATCATGTGTATATTTTGTTTTTGTCAACCCGCGTGAAAAATACCATCCATCCATCCATTTTTCATGTAAAATATCGGTATAATTATCAAAGAGGCGATTTTGTTGTTGACAGGTAAAAAACGTATAACAGACAGCACAGCGCTAGTTAGCATAAGATGCAGTTAGCATAAGATGCAGTTAACGTCTGGACACAAAGTGCGTGTTACGAGCTGCCTGCATTGAGTAATTAAGACTTACACGGACAATCAGAACAAGCAGATGAGTTATTTTTTTTTTTTATCCTCTTGAATGATTGTTCTTTTTCATTTTTGTTGTTTTTACGCGGACGGCGCCATGTTTTTCTCTGACCAATCACCGCGCGGCTACGGAAACCCAGGAGTGACATACGGCGGAAAAAACAAATCGTAGTGTAAGTAGGCAGCATGGATCGTTGATGTATTATAATATCGGCATGGATCTATTATAATTATTATTATGGTAAATGGTCTCAACTTATATAGCGCGTTCCCACCTACATTAGGCACTCAAAGCGCTTTACAGCAAGGAACCTGTTATAATATCGGTGGGTAGATAATAATGCTAATATATTGCAAATAAACCTGCTAATAATTTATTACAAACTCAAATCAACCTCCAGTTTCACGACAATATGGTGCACAGGGTAAGAATGACCACTATCTTAGGCATAAACAAAATACACTCATGACTCACAAATTCTTGATCAAAGCTATTACTGTGTACAGAGTTATGATATATTGCATTCTAAGTTCTAAAATCTGCTAATACCCCTGGTTGCCATTATTGGTTCTTGTCTTGTAAAAAAAAAAAGTTTAAAAACCCCTTTACTGTGATTATTAGATATATTTATTGGCTACTTGTACTTGAACCATGTGTAATGTTAATGTGTGATGTCAATGTCCTCAGTGAACAAATGCCAATGACTACAGTTGAAATTCCTTCCGGTCTTATCAGTGGCACTTAACTGTAATCAGTAGATTGACCAAAGAACCAGAATAGCTCAGAGCATACAAAATGTGATAGCGGCCTAGAAATAGACCCAGTGAGGCAGAGGCTTCATGTCCTGCCTCTAAGCCTGTGTTTTGGCATTAGCCAGAGCTGTCTTTGTTCAGGGACCCCTGACAAAAAGGTAAAATCCAGTGGCAGCTGGCAAGTGTCCTTCTCAACATTCACAGGATGCAGACTACAGTGCCTCTCAAAAGTACTAATACACCTTGAACTTTTGCACATTTGTCATGTTTACAACCATAAACATAAAGATTTAATTTTGAATTTTTTACTGAAAGTTCACACACAAGTAACAGACAACTGTGAAGTGAAAGCAAAATGATACATGATTCTGTTATTTTGCAAAAAAAAGAAAACCGAAAAGTGGGGCACTTGGTTGCATTTCTTACCAGTGCTCTTCTTGTTCGGTCTGTTAGTTTAGGTGGACGGCCGTGTCTTGGTAAGTTCGCAGTGGTGATATACTCTTTCCATTTCCGAATGATGGATTGAACAGTGAGATGTTCAAATCTTGGGAAATCTTTGTATAACTTAACGCTGCTTTAAACTTCTCCACAGCTTTATCCCTGACCTCTCTGGTGAGCTCCTTGTTGTCATGTTGTTGTTTAGTGACCATTAAACTCTGACCATAGCTCTGAGGACCTCACAGAACAGCTGGAATTATACTGAGAGTAGATTACACACAGGTGGCCTCTATTTAATGGTTAGGGCAAGGTGTGAACTTTCTGCAGTCATTGGGAATGTTATAAAGGTAATTTAATGGACTCAGAAAAATGCTGTACGAATACTTATGCACGCCCCACTTTTCACTTTTCTATTTTTTGAAGAAAAAAAAACAGAATCATGTATCATTTTGCTTTTACTTCACAGTTGTCTGTTACTTGTGTGTGAACTTTCTAAATAAAATCTTTACGTTTAGGGTTGTAAACATGACAAAATGTGCAAAAGTTCAAGGTGTATTTGTACTTTCGAGAGGCACTTATAAGAAAACAATCCAATCAATATCCCATCCTTATGGACAGTAAGTGGGTGGTCTAGGGTCATTGGGTCAACACTACTGAGCACATGCTTATGTGACAAGCTTCTGTAACTAACTACATAATCATATTACACGTCTTAATTAATAAAACAAAGCAATTTTTTTTAAACGTCTATCTAAATAACCAGTCAGTATAAGTGGTGGTTCACATCATTGATGGCTGGTGAATTAGAACTTAATTTTACCAAATAAAACCACCTTTGATTTTAAGTCAAAATGTAATTGATGTTAGTTAATAACGTTTGGGTGAAAATACTACAAAACTGGACAATATCACCACATTTAATGTTATGGAAATATCTGTGTCAAGAAGCTAGCAAAAAACAAAAACAAATGGTTAGTTAGAAATGTTCAAAAGTTCTGATTTTTCTAATTTAGTTTTTGTTTTATTTATCTGTGTTTTGATTGTGATTTATCATTGTTGTAAGTCTTGTTTTAACAAAATTTGATGAAAAAAAAAGTAACACAAAAAAGGTTCAGTCAAATATCGCAATAATAACATTATTGCATTATTATACATTATTATAGACGGTTATTGAATACTGCAATTTTTTTCCTCATTACATCCTTATTACTCGTAATACCAAAATGTCTGCTATGGCTGTGCCTCCCCAGGACTACCTTAACGTCTGTCTTCTTGCCAATATTCAGGCTGTGAAACCTGAGCCAGGGCCAAATATAGCCGCACACAGTGAGAAGTTAGGGACCGAGACAGATGGGACAGCGGGCCACTGCAGAGGCACCGCGCAATTGGACCCTCTAAGCCTCCTGAGCGTCCCACCAACGAGCTGCTCTTCTAGTCAACGACGTGTGGGTTTGGCCCCTTTTTCATTTTAACAAGACAAAGAAAAATACAAGGAACAAGAGGATATCCTGTTCATATTGCTGCAGGTACGATTTTAATGATTTGTTGGTGTCTGTTAGGCTTATATGGAAGCCTGTATGCTTACATTTGACTTGTAGTACACACACTTATGACAAAGCACTTAATTATTATCTCAGTGTGAAGCATTCATATCATGTTATATATATGTTATTAAAATGCTACTATATAAAGTTCATATGCTGTTTATCCTTGTATAAAAACCATCGTAGCTTATACAACTGTTTGGGAACTTATAGATGAATGACATTGACAACAAAGCGAGAGCCCTCCGACAAATTAATTTTTAATCACCACTGCAGTGTTATTGTCCCTGGACATACAGTAAGAGCCCATTTGAAGAACATAGAATTGGTTTACTTCCTGAAAGCCGTTAGCACACTAGGTCTTTGTGGATTGTACCTGTATCTTGTTCAAAGACAGGTCCAGGGTTGCGTCGCGCTGCTGCTGCTGTGAAACTTTGCTCAAGGGATTAAAAATACCAACAGCTGGTCTTCAGGACGCCATGAGGCTCTGTATCACACATATCAACACCAGCACTTTCAGACACCGCCACAAGCTCAAGAATCAACAGTGTAACTGGCCATGGATAAAATGGAGTTGATATTAGACTGTAAATATAAGGTTAATTACTAACTGATGGTCCAGGAACGTCTGTGCCATCAATGCGTCCGAACACTTGACACTTTTGACCAATCATGACTTAAGCATAAAGGATGACCTCCACAGTACATCCATTTAGTTTAATTATATGTATAATGTATTAAAGTATCCTACATCATATGAATTATTCCTAAGATTAAGATTCTTTATTTTGTTATTATACATACATTTCAGCTCTAGATTTCTTTGTCATGTTGTTCACAACTAACTAACTAACTTAATAATAGACCTAACAGACTCAGCAGTAAATACTATAAGCTTCCTATAAGCATGGTAGCAGCTTTTATTCATTTATTCATTGGAGGCTGTAGAGTCGCCTGTTTATCCCTGGGCTAATGTCGAGTGACACTGAAAGGAAATCTTTAACTCTCACATTACGTCTTTGGCAGTTTTATTGTCATTTTGTTGAGAGTGTAACCCCATCTCGTGTTTACGGGGAATCGTCTTAATTGTGAGACTATGCAGTACATACATCTCTTAAAGTAATATTTTGTGGTGATTTTATTTTAACTCATGAGGCACAAAGATATAAAAATACATTGTGACAGACGCGTAGTGAAATTACGGCTGGACTTGTCTCTGAGCAAAGTGAACGCCTTCATTAATGCCTCTGATCTGAGTTGGGACGGCACTGAGTCACACTGCAGCTTTAGCCCATACTGTGCCCTATATTCTCAGAATGACTCCTGTCTATTACTGTCTGTTTTATACTGAGTCTAAACTGTAGTGTCTAAATGCGGTGCATGTATTTCAGTATGCAGGACGGGAGTTGGAACCAGCCACTCCCCATGTCAATGCTGCTGAAGGACCAAGCAGCAGGACACTCGGAGGGAGATGGAGGGGTGTTCTCAGAGGCTTCCTCTTATGGGGAGCTTTACATGGAGCCCACACCAGAGCTGGACTCTGGAGATGGGGCCTTTGCTGACCTCGCGTCATTTCTGAGTGCAGAGGAGATACACCGCAGCATAGATCTGGCCCGGGAGGCCTTTGGAGACACGTTTGAGGACCCTGGACCTAACCCTCAGGAGCCGGCCCTCCCAGAGCCCACACAGACTGTAGACACCTCCAGCCCACATCAGACCAAAGCCCTTTGTCCCGATGACAGTGCAGTCAAAAGCCTTTCCCAGCAGACCGCCCCAGTCAGGCCAATGAAGGGGACTATTGAGTCCCCAGGAGAGAAGGTGGTCCGGCACAAGCCTATGCAGCCTGTTTACAGACAGGACAAACCCCGGCTGGTCCATGAGGGTCTGGAGCTGAGTGAGCGCTCGGGCTCTGCCTCAGAGTTCTGCAGCCGTGCTGCCACTTTCATCGAGGAGCTGTCCTCTATCTTTAAAAGCACAGCCCACATGGAGCAACTGCAGGAGGAGGACTCCTCTTCTCCCGACAGTGGATACCTGTCCCCCAGGAGTCAGCGGCCCACCCCCCAGGGCTCAGCCTCTGTTCCTTCTTTGCCCCCAGCCCCTCAGGAGGTCCCTTACAATCAGACTGCTGGAGGCCCTCAGTCTGGCTCCCTCGGGCCAGTAGCTGCTGCTGTTCGATACCAACAGTCTGGAGCTCCAGTCTCCAGTGGACCACTGTCTCCTCCACATTTCCTCCACAAACTCAAGAGCCAAGAGGTGGCCGAGGGCAGCCCCATCCGACTGGAGTGCAGGGTCATCGGGAACCCCCTGCCCCTCGTCAGGTAAGGCCAGAAGTCTGAATGTGTAATCACAACACAAAAGTGTTAGATACATTGGTGTACTGAATATACTTGATCCTCCTGCAGCTCTTAAATATGTTTAAATTAAAACAAGGACATTAAATGTCTGGTGTGGTAGCAGCAGACTGGCTGCAGATAAAGTGTCAGAGGTGACACAGAGCCATGTGTTGACAGATCTGCACCTGGTTTATGAATGCAGTATGAGTCTGTTTACCTGTGCCACACACGGCTCTGGGCCGTTGAAGGTGGCAGCTCCTGAGTATTTGCGACAGTTCCTCTGGAAACTAAAAATACACTCCTCTCTTGTTTCTTACAGTGCACCTCTCAGTCAACACCGGCGTGTTTACTTGTGAAACTGCGCTTATTAATAATCTGTATATATATTTCAGTTTCTTGGAAGCTTCTATTGTTAATTTTTGGATAGTGCTCCTCATTAAATTATTAGGTTGAAAATGATATGATGATTGATCTGAGCTATTTTCGGTTCATGTGAAAGATTGAGTCTCCTCTTTTTATTTTTGTCCGTTTGAACCTTACTCCTTTCATGCATATAGTGCTATTGTGTTTTTTGACATTTACACACCTTGCTGCCACTGTCTCTGTACACTGCTATGAGCATGCATTGAGAGTGTATGTGTAACACTCTCACTGCAGCTTTGTAGTTTCATGGTGGATCTGCTGCTGTCTTTTCACGGTGTCGCAGGATTCACCTCTTGCTTTGATTAATTACTGTAACACCTTATAAGCCTGTATAGAGGATATGAGTTTCCAGGTGCTGTGTCCTCCCCATTGGCCCGTGCAGGTCCTCCTCTGCATGCGCCTGTATAAATAGTCCCCGGCCAACAGGAGCCAGGGCAGGCATGCAGTCAATGTAATGACCGGGCGTTTTCAGTCACTTGGCTCCATATCTGCTCACACCTCCTTGGGAACATGAAGGTAGTATGTAGCATGTTTCACCTCCGAGAAACAGGAGAGGCCAGACTTTGTGGCGGTGCAGGCTTTATATAACACATGGAATAAACAGACGCCCAATAAAGTCGATGAGAGTGTAGTAGCATTTATAACGGACGCCTCTGTTTACTGTGGAAATGTCAGCAATGCTATATGAAACTCAGTCAAAGGTAGTGAGTTAGTTCTGTGCTGTATATTTGAAAACATGGATAAATGCTTAATATTCACAAGAGTTAGGTTTGTTGCTCAAGTAGTGACTTGTTTTAATTTAGCTCATATATTCGTCAACACTAGATGGCAGCAAATGCATATAGACGAACACCTGTAGCTTCTCACTGTACATCATGGAAAGGTTTTCTAGTTTTAGATGTATGAACTTTGAAAATTCGGTATTGTACGGTCTATGCAGCGCTAGATTTTTAAACTGACTCTGTGATGCACCATGAGACCCTTTGAGTGGACTCTGCTGTAGTCTGCTGTAGTGGTCTAAACCTGGCTCCAAATGCTGCTATTCCCATTGTATTAAAGGCCTTATAACTGATTTTCCGTAAGCCACTAAATTAAAATGTTAGTTGTAGTCTAAACTCAGTCCTAACTTTCCAAACACATTCGCAGCATCGCAATTCTTCACAGGAACGATTTTGTAGGGACATTTCATAACTTGCACTTGCACTGTTCAGCGTCACTGTCACAGAAACGCATGAAAACTGGCCTGCAAGTTTATTAAATGTATATCAATGCTTTATATTTAGATGCACAGTGTTTTTCCCACTAATATCTGAATATCATTTTTTAATGATTAGTTTAGAAAAGTTTACAATGTCCTAAGACCTGGCAAAACTCTCTAAATTGGTAAACTTCCTTTGATTTTCAGACTTGCCCTGCATTGTTTATAGCCTGAAACACCTGCACCGTTGCTTTATTACATTAAATTGATTCATGGCAAGTGGCCAATGGGCACGCTCCTCTGATGATGTTTTTTCCCACTGTTGTGTATTGCTTATGAAATCGTATCATATTTTCTCGCTTTTTGTAAATAGTTGCATTTCCTGGTTTGCTGCTCGGTTCCCACGGAGATGCCGGCCTTTAGATGCGTTGCCAGAGCGACCCGGTGATGCACCCTCTCACCTCTCGGCTCGCTCACAGTCACGCTTTGGCGCTGAGGCTGCAAGAAGTGGCATTCCTGATGGCGTGCTGGGGCAGGGCGCGGCCTCTGTGGTCAGAGCCAATTTGTCTCACTCCCGAAAATCTTGGACCACTCTCCCTAAGACCTCATTCTTCCTGCAAGTGCTTTATGCAACTTTTTTTTTTTCTTTTTTACTATAATTACGCTCTTCTGGTGCTGGTTTGATGTGCAAGTATGCGTTGAATATGGGTCTAATTTGGGCATTTTTCAAGGCTGAGGTCATTTCTTCTTAGACAGGCTGGTTTTGAGGTTGGCACGAGGCACTTGGGAATGTGTGCACAAAGCTTTTAAGTTGTTAAAGAGATCATAGATGGATATGAGAGTCTGTGGGAGGTCTAGGCAGGCAGGCACACCCCCTCAATGACACGCTCGCTCGCTGCCTGACGAGTGATTTTGCACCACTCGAATGCGCAGACAGACACAATCCTCCTTCAATTGTGGCGCGCTCAACATGTTATTTTAGGCATTTTGTGTGATGCGTCCTCTATGTTATTACCCAAACTGCCTGCTGTGCAAACAAGGGCAGCTCCGAACTTGAATTAAAAAGCAATGGGAAGTTAGGCAGCAGATTTTTTTTCCCCAAGTCAAATGTACTGCGAAAACCCACACAGGAAATTTCGAGAAAATGAGAGGCTGCCCGGTTTTGCAACAAAGACATCTCCGCAGCTCCGCGTCTCCTACAGAAAGGAAGGAAAGGAATTTGCGCTCAAATATATGATCCTCGTTTAAATGTAAACCCGACCCTCGCAGGTTGAGATAATATTGACCGTGAGAGAGACAGACCTACAGCGCCTATACTGTCCCGCTGCTGCCACAGATTACGAACCTTTGGAACTAAACAACAAGGCTGTAGCACACAATATGAGACGCAAGTTTTGCACTATTCAATAACTGTCTTCAAAATTCTGAAAACAATATCATTGCGTTGCTTTACTCAACCTTTCATCACAATATGGTCCTTTAAAAAATACACAGTCAGGCATCTGGTTCCCACCGGGATGGGGCCTTTCTGTGTGGAGTTTGCATGTGTGTGTTTGTGTGTCTGTGTCTGTGTGCCTCCGGGTACTCCGGTTTGCCCCTACAGCCAAAACCATGTACAATAGGTTCCCCTCTGGGGCCAGGACTCCCCTGAAAAAGAGATTCTTAATCAGTTTCCTGGATAAAAAAAAAGTATTCTTAACCTCTTAACCCCGAGTACGTTTCCTCCAGTTCAGCTTTACCCAAATCTAAAAGATGACAGCCTATAGGCCAGAGTAACGGCTAATTTGAAAAGTAAGACCTACAAAACTCATCTAAACGGATCATTTTCCCCATATTGTTGCTGCGTTGTCTTCACTTTTTGGACTTTTGTTTAAATTGCTTTTTTATTGCTTTTTCATCACATTTTTGCCACATTTTCATCGCTTTTTGTCACTTTTCTGTTGTGCTTTTGTCGCTCTTTTGTTGCATTTTCATCCTTGTTTTTGTCTCATTTTGTTGCTCTTTTTATACTTTTTTCAAGAAGGTTTTCGATTTGGGTAATGCCAAACTGGAGAAAATGTGCTCAATTCAGACAGGGAGGTAAGAGGTTAATCTCAGTGGGACTTTCCTGGTTAAATGGTCAAATAAAAAAAAATAATGATCAAAATCATGACTAAAATTGAACTTTTGAACGTTATTTAGTTACAGAGTGTTTATGTTTTAGACAAATTGTAAATCTGAGATGTAAAACCTCCTGGATTTATGCAATATTATATCGTCTATCGTCGTATATCGTGTATCGTCTATGGATACTGTGTGTAGCAATAACGATATTTTCCCGATGTATTGTTCTGTCACAAGCATGTCAAAGTTCATTAAAGTTTAAATGTTTTTGCGTCATATGGTCCACTTCTGTGCACCAAAGAGGCGCCCTTGACTATAATAACCCGAATAGAAAAGGCTTATAATGCACTTTACCGCTTGATAAAACACTGCAGCTGCATTATTTTTTCACTCCAACCATCTCCACTTATGGCCTCTCTCCAACCACCACCAATGGCTCTACATTTACAAAGGCAAAGTGAAGTGTCTTGCCCAAGGACCCGGTCTAACAGAACTAGTGTTGGCTGGGATTCTAAACCGCTAACCTTCCAGTTTTAATACATTGAAAATAAACTAATTATGTTTATATTATTTCGCTCTTATGGTAAAAACTCAGTTGTAGAAGGGAGGTAGCGATCCATCCGACTTTGAAATGCTATGTCTATGATTTTATTTTTAGCCTTTGTATCATCTCCGCTGATAATGGGATTGATTTTTTCTCCCCTCATTTAGTAGATAATGTGTGCAGCAGTAGCCCGTCCTCCCAGTTGTATTAAACAGCGGTGGAATGAGGTCATTGCAGGTGACCCAGTCCTGACTCATGACGTGGTGCTTCTGAAATGCTGCTTGGATCGGAGCAGGAAAAGCCATAATTTTCAGTTCCCCCTCCTGGGCTCATTTGATCTCTGCGGGAGGAAGAGGAGCGATCTTTATACCTGCTTCTCTCTCCGGCGGCTGCCAACATGATGTCATTTTATATTTATGCTGGGAATAAGAAGCGTCTGCTCTAAAACTGCTCAAATTGGTCGGCTTAACATTCCCGGGGGCTGAAAACATTTAGCGAGGCGGATATTTAGCAAGTTTAATGCGAGAGAGTGAGAGTTTGACTTATGGCTGTAAACACTGAACTACAGTAACAATAGTTTTCAACGTCAAAGTAAGACATGAGACAATGGTATACATTACAGTAGTTTAATGATAGGAGACGTACATGCCTGTGTCTGGGTTGATACTTACTGTGACGCAGCAATTTTATTTTATTTCTATTCATTGTATCATCACTTGTTTGCACATTTACCTTGTTTTTCTCTGATTGCACATTTTCTGACAAACTGTGTCTCACTGAAAGCTGCAATAACAAGTTAATTTCTCCATTGTTTGATCAATTGGTTGTTTTCAGGCTCTAGAATGTGATGATGTCACAGGACCCAGTGGGGGGCAGGAGCCAGTTTTTCCTATTAACTGCATGACACTTTCACAAGTTGTATCGTATCTAAAAAGAAAATGTATGAATTACAAAAATGATCATTAATATCAGTCACCGAGTCCATGATCTCTCTGTACAACACCAAACATTTCCTCAAAAACAAAATAGTTTTACCAATCCATAATATTATAGGCCTTTAGAACTCTGTGATGTCACCTGAAACCCAGCAATAAAGTCATACCCCGCCCATATTATGCTAGCTATTTCTATTTATTTTTTTTACTCATAGATATCAACATTTGCATTGGAATAATACTTGGTATGATTTTATTCAATATGTGATCAGATATATTATAGCTGTTTTGATTGATCCTTGATGTCGTGTGTTACTGTAAATCTATTGGCAACACATACAATACTGTATTAGCCTCACACGCACGCTGAAGGCTGCCAACATACAGTCATTCCATATTTATGCTGGCAATAAGTGTCTCAAATCAGCATACAGTACAATGTGAAAGAGTGAGATGAGATATTGTAAAAGTTGGACTTAGGACAACATTTGTTCATATTATATTGTTCACACTACACAGTGTCGGTGGTACTTTGGAAATATGGAAATTCTTCTTCTTCCTCCCACCCTCCCCGCATAACCCAGAGACACATCAAGGCCCTCCAGTCAGAAACAGAGGCCATTACACATGTGTGTCAAGCTAAAAAAATTTCCCAGCAAGCAATTCTCCCATAGAAAGTAACATACATTTAGTTGTTTTTGTTCTTATACACCTTTTACAGTAACATGTTGGTTGACTCTGGTGACTCACAATCTCTGTCCCACTCCCAGGATGGGAAGCACCTCATATTCCATCTTTGGTGTATGAATTCTTTTGTTGTGTAGACACTAGGGCTGCAAGGTTTATTGACTGCTGCAATAACCTAACCTCAAAAGGCTGAGTTTTTTTTTCTTTTTCATTTGAGTGATAGATGTTCACTGAATTGTAGAGCTTTGCAATCTCAGGTTCAGCTGCAACAGATAAAAGGTCTGCGTTTCCTTAAAGCAGTTTTTAAAGTGTTTAGATAGACGCTATGTGATTCCATACCCCAGAGATACCCTGTGGAGCAGGGTGTGGGGGAATTTGAGCAAGAATATGTTATTTGACAGTCTAAAAGTTACTTTACTCATCATTTTAGCAGTTTATGCATTTAAATGTATCAAATATAAGAATTTCAAATCAGATTGTAATTATAAACCTATTCATTATACTTTAGTGTCTCCTCTTCCCGCTTCTCCTTCTCTGAGGGCTGACAGGATGTTGTCATTTCATATTTATGTTGGGAATAATGTGTCTCAACTGGTTTGTTGGAGCTGGATTCTGAAAACATTGAGTGAAACAGATATTTAGCACGTTAATGTAAAAGAGTGACTTTGACATCCTGCTAAATCAAAGCTGAAGTACGTATGTTTTCACTGTAAATGTTAGACCAGGCTTGTGGGCTATAGACAGTGTTTAGTCATGGCACAGCATCTCAAATATGTGAAACATCCTTGTATGTAATATCTGAAAAACATTTTAATAAGTAATTTGGTGAGCTGAACTTTCCTGGAAGCTACAACATGTAAGTCCAGAGTCCAGACAGATATTTAACATGTGAACGTGAAAGAGTCAGTTTGACGTATTGCTGTATCAGTGAACTAAACAGTTTTCAGTCAGTAAAAGACATGGGACAAGCGTCAGTGCTTTCGTCAGTGCAGCGTTAATGGATCCAGTGACGGCCGGAGCTGCCTAACGCCTAAGTCTCGAGTTTTGAGCTTTGACCTTTGCTGGACTGGAGGCCGAGTGTGAAGTTTCGCTCGACAAGGGGAAACTTTCTCTGCTCAGTCTAGCAGCTCCTGTCACTGACCCGAGAACCATAGAAACCCCCTGTTTTCTCTGTGTGTGAAACTACACACAACGTGGACAAGAAAGCGGAAGTAAATGCAATACATCTTTTATTATTAATAAGCAGATCATTGTTTCTTGGATTGATTCGGTTTTTGTGCAAATGGACAACATTTTTGCACCTTTGGTGTTGTTCAAAGGACATAATCTAATACTCCACCAAATAATTGTATCTATTCATCTTATTAGAGTTTGAGAACCATTCAATGCGACTCAGAAATTGTGAATGCTTAGATTTGTTGTGGTGTTTGTGGCATAAAAAATATTACATTGGGCATTGAAAGCATTACAATGTTACTTACTTCCTGTGTAAACCCTGTAAAAATATAGTTTTACAAAGAAAATAATAGGAGGAAAATGCAAATAAATGTACAGATGATATATATTTAGCCCAAATTATATTGTTTATCTGTCATTTTATTGAACGATAAGTCCATATATAGTAATTATGATGACAGCCCTAGTATGTTGTGAAGATACATGTTATGCCATTTGCTTCTGTAAATGCCATAAAGGCATCAGTCTTGACCTAATGCAAAAGACAGTTGGACAGCTAATATCCGGGTGGAAGCGGTCAAAGAGGAAGTGTGTTCAGTGGGAATGAAGGGGAAATGGGATTTGTGGAGGGTTATAGAAGTGGATCAGTGACAGTTAAAGAAGTGAAATAGCAGATTTAATTTGAGGCACGTCGACTGTGGACAAAGGCAGCAGTCATGCACAGCAGGAGCCCCGAAATCCAAGACAAGTTCAACACCGAGATGTCCTGAGTCCAGTCCATAAATCTTCACTGTGGACACTGGGTCAGCGGTTCTGTTAGACCCCACTGAACGCAAACTCACTCCATCTCCAAAAGCCATGAAAAACTATTAGTGCTTTTACAACAGCTCTTCTAATGTTGCACCAAACCATTTAGGCCACGGAGACTGTGTTTCAACCTGGCCATTGTTCAAAGTAAGGCACTTTTACAACTTCCACCGCCGTCTCTGCATGTAATGTCATATGGAGCTGAAAAAAGGGCAGGGACTACAGTCATGTTCTGTGATTGCTTACAATAATAAGAACTGTACATGAAGGTGCAACACAATCAGCCAGATCCCGAAAATATGGATCAGTGCTTGATCCAAATGATGTTTATTTGTATTTGTAAAGTCCGGTTATGGACGATAAACTTTGTCCTTAGCATTTGACCCATCTTCAACCAATCCAATCCAGCTTTATTTATAATGCACTTTAAAAACAACATGGTTGACCAAAGTGCAGTACACACATCATAAAAGTGATGCAAAAAGAATGCAAAATAAAATCTATACAATAAATTGAACAATAAGAACAGCAGAAAATGAACTTAACGACAATTAATCAATGCAAGTTAAAAGCTGAAGAAAAAAGGTATGTTTTCAGCACCTCGGGGCGACCTATTAGGAGAAGTGGGCAGAGTGCAGTGGGCAATGGTGGGGAAGTGTCCAGGCACTCATACACAGATCTTTAGCCAAGATTATAGATAAATAACCTATTGTTGGAACATTATCCCACTGTACATGTTTTTGGTTGCTTTAACATTGTTTCACTTCTCATTTTAATCTGGATCATTTTAGGTATTAATTTAGTTTTGACAAGCTAAAACAAGTATAGAACTTGGAGTCTGCTTATTTTAATAATTGTATTATTATTTATTATTTTATATAACATATTTTATAATATTTAATATATATGTAAAATATGTATATCTCATATTTTCAAAATTTTAATAAGTGAACCATTTTTTAAACTAGAAGTAGGTTTGGTAATGGCAGCCCTGACCCGTCCTCTCAGAAGAGGCCTGACTTAAAACAGGCTTCTCACTTGTGTGTTTAACCAGTTGTACATTTGACTACGAGAGAGAGAGAAGAAGCTTCTGAAGATATAAGTGAAACGTCCTCAACTCAACCCAGTCCAGTCAACGTTATTTGAAAATATAATAATATTTTCCTGACACTCCTCGCGCGTTGCTGCTGTGGCCTTCTATCTTTAACCCTCCATTTTTATGAATTTCTTTGAGAATGACTTCACTTACAGGACAATGCAATGCAGTCCTATTTCCCTCTTTACTCGTTACTTGTCATTGTGTCCAGTTGTCTGGTGAGTCATGTGACCAGGCTGCACAGCTGAACAGTGAGCTGGGCACATGCTGCGCCACCTGTTCCGTGACTGTGTTCTCCATAAACCACAGCCACTACACACAGCTTACACTAATCCACCTTTTGAGAAGATATTTTGGGCCATTATTCTCCTTCGCTCTTCAGATTCTTGTTCCGCTGCCAAAGGAGCTTGCGTTTGATGTCCGGCCCGATCCAATAAGGCTTCTATGGCTTTAATGACGTGGAAGAATTTCAAGAGCGTTGGCAACTCTTTTTGACTCTTTCACAAGTGGTTCAATGGTCTGGTTCGAATCACAGATGTTCGTAACGAGAGGATAGAAATATAACAGTGTACCTGTGTCTGTTTAAAATTACCACTGAAAAAAAGAATTCTCAAATTGCAGAATAGACACTTTAATGATGCATATGGAGTGGCAGTAGATCATCATACGTCTAGTCGATCCTCGGGGCTAGATCCTCAACAAAACTTGCTTCCAGTGTCTGTGCACTGTGTGCTTTGAGTGTAAATGTGACCACATAAAGAGCTCCATACCAAACACTGAGCTGTTAATTCCACGTTGAACTGTCGACCTGTCAAGTGAAAAACCCCATCCCAATAACCCAGTAATCAACAATCACTTTGATAGGCCTGCATCATAGTTTTAGTGTAGATAATTTTTTTGCATTTTCTTTGGTCCTGATCTTTTTTTCTTCTTGTTGTTTTAACACAATTTGACAAGAAAACAAATTCCTCACAATTTTAGTCTGGTTTTAAAGTGATGGTCTGTAAGATTATAAAATGAGTAGAGAAATAATTTCTTGTGCATGTGATTGACAGGCCAGTTCACAGGAAATCTCATCTTATTGGTCAACGTTTTGGCACTGGGAATTCTGATTAGTTGCTGAGATCAGGAAAGGGAGGGAAAAAATAAAATATTGTAATATTACATTTCGACAAAGCCGTTCAATTATGCTCATTCTATTAAATTTGTGAAACATTTACACATACTCACTTTAATGGAACGTATCTAAGTAACTTGTTTACCTTAATAAATCCTTTTCGTACTCCCTCTGGGGGTAATACCAGCGTTAATGGAATGATTGGGGGGTCTTTCATCTCCCCCTGGTGTCTCTGGCCAGAAAACCACAATTGCAACTTTCATTCCACCGGGTCCGAGCACCAATACACACTAATAGAATCACGAAGAAGAAGCTAACAGGCTAACGGGCAAAGCTAATTTGCGAGCTAGCACCACTTAAACAGTATTTACAGCCCAGTTTGAGTAAAAAAAATCTCCATTGTGTAATTGGATGTACAATATCCCTCTCTCTCTTTGTCTTTTTTGTCAGCGTAGTATTTACTCTCACAGACAATTAATGAGTAAAAAAACGCAACATGCTACGACACCTGCAGTGGCGCTTATGGCCTCTAGGGGCATGAGTTACTTAGTTCTGCTTTAATATAATATTACGGTGATACTGCTATCGCATTCAAGACAGCTGTCAAATATTGCAATTTTTTACCATGCAGCCCCAATTTGATCACAGTTTGATTCAAATGATCATTTATTTATATCTTAGAATTAGAGGTATTTACATAAAATAAATGACATATTATATGGTTTATGTAAACAAGTTACAATTTGACCTAATAATCGGATGGTTGTTGAGATTTATTCGTTCCCATCTTTACACAAAAACAATGGATATGGGACTGTGCAATGAAATGTTGAAAGGATTCCCCGCCAAAGGCTTCCCGAATACTGCCAACTCCAAACAAGAGAAATCTGAGGACAATTTGATCCGTGTATTCTCTGTGGACCTCTGTATTTAATCTAAAATCGTGTGCACGACCCGAGCAGAGATGTTTGTTTTTATGAGGTCAAAAGGGATCTATAAAAATGCCCTGGAGTCCTGCTTCCCATGTCCATGTGACAGGATAACAGCTGCGCACGTCCTAAACTGTCTTCTGCATAAACTGGCGACGTGCATCTCTCTCTGTGTTAGACTTTTATTCGACCTTTAAAAATTTCCCTATAATTTTCCAAACCTGAGCCAACCTGAGACTTGGGATTTACAGCAGGAAGAGCGGGAGACGGGCGGACGAGGACGGTCCAGACTGACTCATGTGTCTTCGCTTATGGAAGAGGGGATGAATTTGTGCTGAGCAGGACAGGGCGCAGAGTTCAAACGGGCCGGGAAAGACAACTCGGCCAATAAACCGTGATTTCACTCATATAAAAGTGCTTTATGGAGTCATGCTGATATTAGAAGAGAGGTCAGTTCAGCGAAGCATAAATACACAGCTGTAGAATCTGATATGAAACCCAGGGTTGTAACGATTCACGAATATGCACCCACACATTGATACAGATAGTTTACACATTCTTTCCTTTTCCTTCTGTCTATTTAGAGTTGACGGGGCAGAATTTCCAAGTGACTAAAGTGTTTGGATGATTTGGCCTGTGATTTTCCCCTCAGCTCGAGGACCTTTTGATCTTTCTGTTGTGGAATTTCACATCATTTTTGCATCAAACAATTTCACGTGAGCTCCAACCATACCAGCGTTATCCCTGCGTTGATGCTGTTGCCTTCCCACACTGAGAGTCTGTCCGTCATATCTTCTGCAGATGTTGTGTGTTTGTGTTTTGTGGCAGAGCCGTGGGTGGCAGCTGGAAGTGGGATCAATCATTATTTAGTCTGTGCATCCCCCGCAAGCCAAAATATGCCACATGTGCATTAAAACATCTCAAACCTTTAGCCTGCTGTTGTTGTGTATCACTAAATAACATTGCAGATGTAGCTATGCACGAGGGCTCAAAGGGAAATTGCAATCGAATCAAAATTGCACTTTGAATGGTCGTAATTTGTCCCATAAGATGCAATTATGGCGGTATTAAGCGAGGCGAGGCAACTTTATTTATACCGCGCATTTCGTACACAAGGCAACTCAATGCGCCTTACAAAAGAAGATATGCGAAATTAGAATCAGGTTAAAGTTAAGGCAAAGCACATACGTACATAAAAATGGGGAATACACAGTACACAAGGTCACGTGTTGGAATATTTTCTTGGGTAGGGGAGGGGCGCCCGACTGTCGACTGGAGGGTGGGGGCGGGGGAGTTGAGAAAAGGTCTTAAACGCAGACGCTGAAGGATTGGCGCGTGGTTAGGTTGTGGTTAATTAATGTGTTAGAGAATAAAATAAAATAGCTATTTATCACACTGGGTCATGCTGTATAGTCGTACTATCCCTGTGGGTCAAGCTGTACAGACGTACTATCTCCGTCGTAGCCTTGACTGTGGTGCTCAGGCGCCTACCCTCAGCCACTGAAGGTTTTTGCTTGCATATCAGTATGACGCTCGACAGAGGGTATTTATCCCTCTTCTGTGGAAGCTTAGGCAGACTTGAATGGTAAGACTAGTGCAATGTCTCCAGTTCATGTCTCCAGGTAAATAAACTTCTCCTGCATAAGACGTCCAGACTCCTGCCCATTTTTCATCTATCCACCATTGTTTATTCTCTAACAGAATGTGTTATGCATAGATATCACAGAGCTACCTGAGCCTGTCCCCACAAATGCACACTTTTTGTTAGTTGTCGATCCCAGACTTAATTTAAATATAATGTTCCATCCCCATACAAATGAATAGGGAAGCCAGGGCCAATACTAAAGTATGGCGAGGTATGTTTTGTCCTTTTCATGGCATTCTGTGGTT
The DNA here is from genome assembly GCA_021464625.1 of Proterorhinus semilunaris. Lineage (NCBI taxonomy): Eukaryota > Metazoa > Chordata > Actinopteri > Gobiiformes > Gobiidae > Proterorhinus > Proterorhinus semilunaris. The sequence goes on along the minus strand of CM038351.1, from coordinate 12,472,899 downwards.
TCTTTATCTGTAACATATTATAAGATGATCGTGGCCATCTGACCCCACAGAAAGCAAATACTTTACTGAATTTGAGTTAGCACTTAGCGCACTTAGAGTACACTTTAATATGCTACTTTGTATCTAAAGTAAAATCTCAGAAGGTCTGTACATTTATTAGCCTCTTGACTCCCACCCACCTGAACCGAGCACATTTTCTCCAGTTTGGCTTTACCCAAATAAAAGACATGCCAAAATGACGACAAGGTGGCAACAACTGGAGGAAAAAGATCAATTCATATTTGTCTTGTGCTTTCAAATGAGGTGTTCATTATACTCCTGGATGTGTTTGCAATTAGTCCTTCGGTGTATGATCAAACATAAGTATTCGGTGACTCGGTCCATAGTAGTTTACCGCAGTGGATAATTGCTTTTCCCAGAAGATCGTGATGTATTCTGCAGCTTATAGCAGCACCGGCTCAACACTGTTTTGTGGTTTGTCCCCATCTGCAGTTACTCAGTGGCAGGGTGATTGATAATTGTGGTTAGAAAAAGGCTTAGGAAATCTCCAGGTTGGTGATATTTACTGTAAGGGGGTGATGTAAGTGCAGGTGTGGGCACATGTTGAATGCAGGAGCCTCATAAAGCGGCGATGTTAAAGGAAACGCTGATTACATCTTTAACAAGACCCGTAATTCTCACCAAAACACGCCCTGATTCAAAAATTTTGTGTAAATCTGAAGTTACCGGAACACGTTTGGGTTGATGTGACTGAACTGGGGGAACAGGCTAAAATATGTTCTGATTACATATAACGCATTTGACGGTTGTATGGCGTCTGCTGCGTCGTTTAAACCTTGAAGTAGCACAGATGCTAAAAACAATTAGCCTGGTGGAGGCTAATTTTGTAAATCTAACTGCTCACTAAAAGCTGAGCAAAAATTGATAAGTTAAAATTACTGCAATTAAGAATTTTACCTTAATTTGAGTAATTTTCACTTGCCAAGTAAAATGTATCCTTTACTTTTACTTACTTTAAGTGCAAAAACAGTTACTGAGCCAATGAACCACAGCTTAGCATTTGAAGCCACACCACATTCACCCAATAAATAGAGTTAAATACAAGCATTTATTATATTACAGATATTTATATTGCTGAAAAACACCTAAAACAATGACCAAACGAACATGTGTGTTTGCTGTGAGCGGCTCAGCTCTCCTCAGACCTGACAGTAACTTGGGAGCGGGACGTCTCCGGCTCGTCTCCATGGAAATGTTGACTAAACGCAGCCATCCATTCTTTGATTACCAAAAATAGCATTGTCTGTGTCCAGAGTGTCATTAGAAGCATGTTTTCTACTGTGGGCAACATATAATAAAAAATGTTACAGAGTGTGCCTTTAAAATTAACTTAATCACTTTTTTCAATTTGAAAATGGGACAGAAAATGTTACATCCACCAAAATAACCAACAGTTCACATGTAGGCTATGGTTCACACTGCTTGACCACAGAGATAACTTCAATCAAATTGCCGCTGACTTAACCCCTAATAACCTCATGGGACATCTGTTTAGTGTGACCTCACTTTATTCATCGAACATGTTTAATTTCAGGCTACTTTTCTCCTCCCGCCTGTGGTGCTTTCTGGCTGCTTTTATTTGACATTTTGAAGCTTCTCAGCCTGACGTCATGAGGAGGACAAAGTCTGTTTACGCTGGTTTCATGGCATCTCCAAGTAGGGGAAAAGAAATGGACAATTACCATGACAACGTGTATTTATTTGTATTTTTTCGGGCGACCTTTCGATGAACTCTTACAAACAGTGACAGCATGCAGTCAGCGGGTGTCTCTGGCTACGTGTCTCTGTGCACCTGTTTCCAAAAAGCTGATAATTGTTGACTCATGGGAAGTTGATGCCATAGTTGTTGTCGTTTATAGTTTAAGGAAGATGAAACACTTAGGAACATCCAATAAAACGACTTCCTACTTTTGTTAAATAGACACACTCTGGGGAATATGCAGTGCTTTTCATGCAGCTTTTACAACAAATATAAACTCATTTAATTTAATTCACTGAGCTTTATTCTAAGAGTTTCAAATTAATAATTCGTTCTCCTTGAGCATTATGTCCGGGGCGGGGCCAGATCGAATGTCAATGTCCCCATGAAATCTGCTGCCAACAATACAATAACATTACTACAACAGAACTAACCCAAACCTCCCTAATCCACATGTTTACAGTTTTGTTTTGGTTCTGAATCTGAAAAAAAGAGCCTGGTTTGACACAGATTTGTAAGTGGGACTAAAGACTTCCACTTCTTTGGATGGACATTGCTCTAGAACAGTCCCAGGGATGAAGTGCCCCCATCTGCAGACAGGGCTAAAGACTGTGGCGCTAACGTCTAGTCCTCGCTGGAGCTTCAGGACCGCGAGGGGAAACGTCTTTGACATTATGGGCCTGATTTCTGTGCACTGAGTGTCGACTTCAACAGTGTCTGTGTGCACCTGTTTCCTCAATGCTTGGTTTTGGTGTTCCTGATAATTGTTGACTCATGATTCGAGAAGTCGATGCCATCTGTTTTGTCGTTTATGGTTAAGGGAAGATCAGACAACAGACAATGTAATCATTAGGAACATCCAGTAAATTGACTTCCTCTTTTCGTTTTATAGACCTAGGGAAGTTTAAATGATTTTCACAAGGCCATCACATCACCAGCTGTAACATTCACTTTCCATATGAAGATATAGTCACTAGTATTTTGGGATGTTGGTCCCTTAGGTGAGCAACATTTTGTTTGACGACACAGACTGAATTGTTTAAAATTTTCCGTATATATTTATCTGTTATTGTTTATTGTTACCATTGTGTGGCTCGTGATTCCGTAAATGACATTTCCGTTTTACATGCTATCTGCACAGCAACAACTGTGTAACACCCGCCGGTCTACGCCTGTCTGTATGCTTCTCCTGCCGAAACAAATGGTTAAGACCCTTAAAAAGCACCACCTGCCCCGTCTCAGTGCTCAGCTCTGGGGTCAGTGTGACGAAAATACCCTCCTCTGTCTGATCCTGATCCGATCTCCTGCTGCGAAGTGGAAACCATAACACACTTAGGCATGTGAATTTGCTACAACTAGACCTGCCTTGTAACAGAAATGAAAAGGTTAACATTTGTACTTTGGCAACTACCCAAATAGAGACTTCATGTAGTGGAATTTTTAGAGTGTACTTTATTGTCCCCTTAGGGAAATAAGGTACCTTATAATTGACCCGTCCCTCAATGCCAGTAGGACAGACTGCCTGGAGCAATGGGAAGCCGGATTGCTGCATTCAGTCTGGACACAGTTCAGATCTTGAGCTAGGATTGTAGTAAACTGGAGGATTATCTTATTGTTTTGGGTTTATAGTGGAAACTGGCAGTATGAAAATGTGGTCCAAACAGATGGCCCACACAGGGAATCAAACCTGGGAGGGGCCTTTATTTAAAGGAACAGGCCACCGTTTTTACATACTTACATAACTTATTTGGTCTCGTTTACCACCTGTAAACGCGTGTAACGTCGTAAATGTAAACATGTCTCCATTACCAGTGACACAGGGGCATTAGTGTGTTTAAAGCATCCACTTCACACGGGAGAGTCGCTGTACTGGCAAATACGGCTTTTGTTTACAAAAACTACCTATATATGGGGCTATTTATGACGTGACCTCGCACCAAAAGGGAAACTCACGTGCACTTCTGTTCTCGCGAGGGCCGTTTCTGTGCCTGGCGCATCTTCTGGCGCCGGAGCTGGCGGATCTGGCCACAGTGTCAGTCAGACTCACTGTGAGTGGTAGTTTGGGGCAAACCCGGACCGGATCAGGACTGAACCCGGACTGTAGTTAATGTGAGCCGGGGGTTAGCCTCTCCCAGCAAAGGTATAGCTCCAAACTGGGGTGAAAACGGTTCCACGTTTTCCCTATTTAAATACAGTTACATGAAAAGTTACACGATCCACGTCTAGTAACATAAAACTAAACATGTCGATTTTTTAAGGGGTACAGTATTTATTTGACAAGGAAATTGCACAACAAATGTGTTGCACAGACCAGAGATAGCTACAAGCTAATTTTCATCTGTAGTCCCTGGGCAGAGGCAAAGTGACAGCAGGTTTATACCGTGGCCAATGGGCATTCTTACTTAAGTCCATTCACAATGTAAAATACAGATAAAGCGATGTAAGGTGAAATAATACCATAGGAGCACTTCGACATCCGCGCAGTAATATCTCACTTTACTGCGCGGATGTAGAAGTGCTCCTATGTTATTACGCCTTACAATATACAATACAATATATATTTTGTTACACATGAATATAATGCATTAAGCTTTGTCATTAACATAAACAACACTTTTACAAATTATTTGACTCTTGAGCACCATTTTTGACGCACCCATCTCAGGAAAACCTCAAAATAATTAAGATGCTCCTCCGACTTGTGCACACACTCCACTGTCCAGTGGCCACTCAGCCATCTGTCCGGCCCGTGCCAGGTGCTGCCAAGTCAAAGCGCTCGATTTGGATCCTGACTTATGCCAGCTATTTTAGTCCTGGCTCCTTTTTTAAGTGGTCTATTAGGTGAAGCTCGATGGTTTTATTCATGCTGTAATGCCCCCACACGTCCTCTTTAATGCCTGACGTTTTGGCGTCATAGATCACAGTTTGGGTCTAGGATTTGCTGCGGTACTTTTGATGGTCAGGATGCTTTGAAACTGCCTCCAAAACAGAAATCTTTGAGATTATGCACATATTTCTATATTTAGATTTGCTTTACCACACACGTACCGATATATTTTAAGATGCTTTGATCAACTTCTTTTTATCCCAGTGATGTTGATCTTGTTGTGCTGCCGATGTTACTGGCTTTTACTCAAGTTTAGGTTGATTTTAATGCTAATTCAGTCTAAGGTTAGCCCTCTTTTGAACTGGATTCTTTCTAGTTCTGGTTTCTCTTTTGTGATACATTTTGCTGTAAACCGTTGAGCTGTCCTTGGTTTTACAACTGTGTTAATCCTGATTACGCAGGGGTTTTGTTAGTTCCTGTACACGGCTATACAATGCGTAACAATACCGTATTTGTCCCTTTCAATATGCCATTGGTGTCATGTTAAACGCGCTATACAAATAAAATTCCCTTCCCTAAATCATTATGCAAATATGCAACAGCCAAACCTGATCCATTTCTAATCTTCTCCCTTTTTCCCAGTAAGTTTCTCTGAATGAATGAGCCGTTGAGTTTGGATCTTTTTGGCCTTGCGTCCGGTGAGGAATGTAGCTGCTGCGAATTGCTCCCGCCCACTGCTCCTCTCACCCGCTGTCTGTCTGTCTGTCTCACTGTGACTCAGTGGGGTTGTCCTGCCGCCGGGAGAGAACAGGAGCATTGTGAACACTATAGTGATACGAATATTGTTGTGGTTTTATTACGAGGAGCAACGAGCATCGATTTAGGTAAGTTTTTTTATAGTCGGCCATGTTCAATTGCAGTGTGACTTGTGTCTGGACAGGTGGATGTTGCAATAGGTGCAGGTTAGTAAAGTAGAGGAGGGTGAATGAATAATGCAGTAAAGTTTTCTCATATTCATGCAAGTATTTGTAATGTTCATCAAAAGGGCATTTTAGTTTGTCTGATGTTCAATTGAATTATGTTTTAAAAAGGTTTATGTGCAGATTTTGCAGTAAGGTTAATGAATCAATCTGCAATGCTTTTTTAATCATTTTGTTGGTAGCACTTTACTTAACATGTGGTAACAGGAAGGACATTGCATAGTACCTAAAGGTATAATCACATTAAAAAAAAAAAGACACACACCTAATTGGTTCCATGGTAGTATGCTTAACCATAAAACCTAACCCATAACCTTAAAGAAGTGAACAGGAAACATGGTTCATAATTTGTTGGAATGAGAATGTAATTTGGAAACAGGGCTGCAAAATACATTATCCTTGTTATTGCTACTTACTCTGCTATTGCCATTCTTGTACCATGTCATTACTGTGTTACAATAAAGGACACACATTCTGTATTGTGTCGCACGGATACTCTCTCTTTTATGTAGATGTCTTTAATCATTTGATATGTGCCAAGATACTTTACAGTCAAAATGTTTGTCCGCTTCAAAGGTTAATTCAAACATTACTGTTTCATTGTAGTTTGAAATGATGTTAGTGTATTATATTAGTCTTGACATAAACCATACGATTCACTGTCGCCGTATTCAGAATTGTGCTGACATACTGCCTCTTTCACTGTCAGTGTGATGGCCTAAACTTAAGCATCTTCATGTGTGGTGAGTCTACCCTTTGCTCAGCTGCTGCTCTCGTCTGTCACTGTCTCTAAAATACCCACTGACGACCCCTTTACATACCTCTTTTTCCTGAAAGCTCAAAAACACTGGTTACAGCGGTGACACCGGCACTTAGCGAGTCCTACTGTACGCGCACTGACAGACCAGACAATTTAGACGCCCCTCCCCGTTTAGTTCAAACTCCTCATAGAAAAATCCACTAAGTCATCGGACCATCCGGTTTGGACTGCTGTGTGCAGCTGTCTTAAATATTCACCTGATCTTTGCCCTCACATTAACAGGACTCCATTACAATATGGAACACACTTGTCTTTGAGGATGATTTATATCTTATGGACATTTTTATCAACATTTCAACTGTCACATGGGGAATTTGTACGAATAGTGCTGTACTGTAGAACTGGGTGAGATGCCAGGAGTGCAGCACCTAGAAGCTCATACATTGTTTCTAATGTGGGCACAGCTTCTGAACTAAGTGCTACTACTATCACGCTATTTCATAATTTCTTTTTTCACATGTAGATCAGGTGTGTCCAAATGTTTTTCATTGAGGGCTGCATATTGAAACATATAATGTGGAGGCCCTCAGATCGGGGGTCAGTGCAGTTAAAATCTTAACTGGATGCATTTAGCAGAGGCTTTCCTGTGTCCCTCACCTTTAATTAAGCTTGAAACAATAATGACAGCTTTCTCATAATAAAAGGTTAGTTTTTGAGGTTATAAGTATGTGTTGTATTTATATTTTTTGTCAGCAGTTTTAGCACAATTTTTGCCTACAAAGAATCAAGCAGCATAAGTCACAGTGCACAGACTTTGGGCTTCGTTAGGGTTTTATTCACTTGCTGTGGTATCGGACTGGTCCTCGATATCGGCGACTACTCTGAACTCAGGTATCGGATCGGATGGGAAAACTGGTAATGGAGTTGAAAATACAGTATATTTCCCAACTCTACTTGCAGCAGGACCATCCTTCAGTCTCTGGATTTGCTTTTATCATTTTCCCAATTGAGCGACTGATGAAAGAATGAATTACGCACCACAATTGTGACGTAACAAATACTGTATCACTTGTGCTTCAGGGCTGTCCTAGTTAAATTTAACCTGTATGATGTCTTTGAATCCTATACTTGCGTTGCATGTAAATGGATACCAGTGTTTCCTAACAAGTGTTCAACCATTTACTAGTCTGTTAAAATTAGACTGTCCAACCTCTCCGTGATGACAAATGGTTGAAAGTGCCTGCAGACTTTGCTTGTTAGCTCTTCTATTAGCCGCTCACTCGTAGACATAGAACTTGCCTCCTGCTAACGTGGCTTGAATTTGCACCATGAGCCACAAATGAATCATATCAAATTAGCACGACTGAAATAACACATTGTGACGTGTCCTGGATAGAGAAAGTTCGTCTTTAAAGGCAGTAGATGGAGGCTTCTTCTTCAAAAGATTAGATTCAGCGCCGAATAATATCAAACCTCAAAGGGCCCTTACCAGATTGTATGTAGCTGACAGCATAGAAATCACAGAAATGGGCACAGTTTGTAAACTGTAAAATTTTTGTCCGTTTCATGGCATTTATAGAATTATTGTGTTTTTTTTATCATTAACATATTTTAAGATAATGCATAGTGGCCATTGGATATGTATCTGGCCCCACAACAAGCAGAAACTTGAGTTGGCATTTATCTCAGAGGAAAATACATTAATTAATGATCACTAACAAGGCTTTGACCTCACCTTTACGTGGGCAAAACTATGAACCGTTCATAATTTGCCCCATCAGTAGAAGTGGGGGAACATAGAGGGTATTAAGATTAGTCACCAGCCCACTATCCTTAAGGTTAGTGGCTAGGGCAGGGTCAGGGTTAAGCTGATTGATACACGCCTGGCTAACGGACTCTGAAAAGTTCCCTGGACTAGCCGACTTGCTAATTGTCTGCATACGTTAGGATCAAACGCCGCTTCTCCTTTTTATTTCTATGTTGACAACTTCCTTTCCATGTTTTAACGTAAATTAAAAATAAACGTATTTGCGATGTTTGGTGGCTAATGCTAACGGCAGTAGGAAAAATACATTGAGCAGGCTAACGGACTCTGAAACGTTTCTGGACTAGCCGACTTGCTAACTGTCCACATACATTAGGATCAAACGCCACTTCTCCTTTTTATTTCTTGTGCTGACAGTGTCTCCTTTTTTGTTGAAAATTTCAGAACCTTTGGGGTCTAGAAATGTTATAGTAGTCTTTTGTTTTTTTCAGAAGAGTAATTTTAGCTTTAAACTGGCATGATCCACTGGGTTTTAAAGCATTGTCTTCTTGTTACAAGTTTGTGTAAACATACATTAAATTTAAAGTGTTTGTTGAGTTTCAAGGAAAGGATAAGGTTTTGATTCACTGGATTAAATCTGGCTTCTTGAAACCTCAGAGACATCGGCCTAAATACTTGAAAACTGTTCCTTTTCATGCCAATTAATGATTACAGCTAAACTTTCTTCTTGATGTATAACCGTCAGTAATTGTGTTTATATTCACTCAACATTACGTCTTTTGTTGATGTTTTGAGACTGCGATTCTTAGCAACTGGATTTGTGAATTATGTGTTTAGACGGTTAATGGGTCTATCACATCAGTGTTTATTTCTGGCAGCCTGCTCTGTTCTGGTCGCCTCACAATGGGACGCTCTTATCCCTTATTAGTGTATTATGCAATTATGGCCGCCGTTCTATAACCATGAGGCAGGTAAATGGCACATTATGTGTAATTAAGGGAAAACTGCAGTGGAAAAACTAAATACGTTGTGACTACCGTGGGGACTTAGATGCTACTTTGAGGCTAAAGCTTACGTTGTTTGTTCTCCGGTGCTCATGAGAAAGTCGAAACCTGATCTGTTTTATATCTTCAGTTGCTATAACATGTGGGCAGTTTGGTTGGTTTGTTGTAGTTTGTAATTAGGGCGGAGACAGCCAAGATGCCGTGCCCGCTCCTTGACCAATTGTACGCCGCTTGACTTTTGAGGTCCATATAATGTGGAAATAAAAAGAGGGAAGAGATTCGGCCATTTTTAGGAAGAGTCAACAACATCTCTCGATTTTTCTACCCCACGGACGTGAGAAGTACCGAGTAATTGTAGTAATATAGTTCTATGACCGGGTAACTTCTCTGGCCTTCCTGTATTGCCTCTTTCTCTTCTCAAACGTTGGCTGCGTTCGGGTGTGTGCGGTGAAACTGAGCTTTTTGCTTCACAAAATTTTCCATCAACAGCAGCAAATAACAAACAGGGTCAGGCGAGGAGAGCGAGGCTGGAGCACGCACGTCCTTGTCGTCCGTGGCAATGATAGGCTTCGGTTTTAGGGTTTTTTGTGGCTTTTACTGAGGAATTTGGTCAAGCATCTGATGAAGAGGAATCGCCATGAGAACTAGACTCCTCCTGGTGGGATCCAATGCATCATCTGCCCACAATTGTTTCTAATTGGTCTCTCACATGCGAGATGCTTTCAGAGAGAAGGGGACAGGCGGCTGATGTTAGTGTGGCGGGGTTAGTTATTCAATCATTATTGTTATGTGCACTAATATAGTGTGGGCTTAAGCTTAGCTTGAGTTGCCCACTGTATTTCTAGCATGGAATGAAATCTTGTATTGCGCTTTTTGCATATTCAAGTTTAAATCATGTAGTGGGCTATTGTACTGTGTCCCCATATGCCACTTTGTGAAAGCCTAATCTCGTCGGACCTCGGAAACTAAGCAAGGGCAGGCTGGTTAGTACCTGAATGGGAGACTGTGTGGGAATACTAAGCAGTTTGTGTGAGTGAGTGGTGATGGTCGACTCTGAGCCTCCATCAGTTTGTCCCAAGGGCAGCTGTGACCACATAAATATCATATTGTATCACAATACCTCAAGGAGCAATACCAAGTATCAATAGTTTATCAAGTATAGCAATACAGTACTTTCAATACTTGTGTTTGGAGGCATTTTCATCATGCACTTTGTTACATTTTGTATTATTGTACTTTTCTATCACTTCAACACTTCAATAAATGTCAAATCATATTACTCATCATAAGTACTTACTGTATCGCATTACGTATCGGATCGGCCCCTGAGTATCGAACCGTGACCTCGTGGTTAGCACACTTGCCTCACAGAAAGAAAATGAAGGGCCATGTGGGACCTTTCAGTGTAGTTTAGTTTATTTCACAATTTCACACATACAATCAGGGATTCAACTTATAAACCATCATGTGATGCTACTGTGAAAAACACCCAAAAGGTTTCAAGCTTATCAAACAGGTTCTCATGTTCTTCCTGTGGCTCCGCTTTCCCTACCACTAAAAACATGTCCAGGTTCCCCTCTAGCCTGGCTAGCGCCAGACTGCTGTGTGCGCTCGAATCCTTTCGAACTTCACAGCAGCCTGGGGAACATGGCCAAAATCTTCGCATGGATTTGGGGACCAATCACAGAACGAGGAGGGACGGCAAGACGATGACACACTATTCGACATACAAGCTTGTAGTTTGTTTACGGATAAAAAAAAAAGAAGAAGTTTATTTACCTTTATTTATTTAGCAGACATCTTTCGATCAAGCTTTAGACCGTGTTCTAAATAGTTTAGCTCAAAAATGTACAGCTGGTACATAATACGTCATCTGATACGATGATAGGATTGGCTTTGGCTGCGTGCAGACCCATGATAGACATCCGTAGCGCCCAATAAACGGCTATGGACAATCGTAAACCACACTTCTCCTACGAGAAAATGAATTGGTGGTCCCCAGACTAAATATCATTTGTGATTTTAGTCTGGCGTTAGCCAGGCTAGTTCCCCTCTAGGCCTAAGGTGAATGTGAATGTGAGTGCAGCTCAACAGATTGATATTAGTCCATGGCTTGAAACTGTATGAGTCTGGTGTATGTTCATTACGAACCGGCATACTCTGCACCCCATTTTACAATACACTTATCTATCCAATCTATAAACTATGAAGTTGCAAGACATTTTTTGTGCGCACAACCATCCATTCATTTATTTCATCATTATTTGTTACTCAGCTACTTTACCTTTAAAATGTATCAGAAATGTGTTGTATTGCTCTGTGCTCGGCTTTTGGGAACCTTTGAAGAGATGAGTGAGGGCAGTTCTCAGCTTGTACTTGTTGGCTTTATTACATTGTATTGTGTTATAAGGAAATGGGTGGCTTTAGCAAATTCAGCCAAGAAATGTTCTCTGACTGGGTTTCCTCTAAATGACCTATTGATGGTGAGTTCCTTCTCTGTCTGGACTCTGAGGCTGACGTTTTTCAAACCTTTTGACCCTGTAATATACATTCAGTTTTCTGTATAGATATGGTAATGAAAAACAGGCCTTATTCAGGTTTATTGAAGCTGATTTGGATACCTTAGCAATGTAGCATTGATAATATATTGTATTCGAAATAAATGAAAAAAGGCCATTTAACATTAATCTTTTTTTTTGAGCGATCACAATCATATTTTACTGTGAACTTGTATATATAAGTTATTATTATTTCAGCTGCAACTTCATAATCAGCACATTCCTCACAGAGGTTGAGTAAACAGTTTCTAAATGAGTCTGTGCAGTAATTTGTCCCTAATGGTTGATCGTTACCTGATTAATAATGGGTTTTATTGAGGTGCTTGTCAGGAAGAGTCTGTTCTTCTCGGTTTATGCTCCTTCAAACCACAGAGAAACAGGACCTGGCTTTTGTCAAACTGTGCCAGTTTACTTCCCCACTTTTCAGCTCCTACTGCGCTGGGCCTGCATTATGTTCACTGAAGGAAGCCTGGTAAAGCTATGAGCCGCAAAGGGAATGGAAAAGTGCTCAAAAACCATAGTGAAACAAAAACTGGCTCGTATGAAAGTGCTGAAAGCAGATATAAACTTTGAGTTTTGAGTTGAGTTGAACTGTTGCATGGATATAATGCAAGTGCCATATATTGGATATCTTAGGTTCAGGGGAAAACTTTCAGTTTTAGTTACATATCTCCAACTACAAAGATATCACAAATCTATCCAATTGCCTTTGCTCTGCCCAATCCCTTCAGATCTTATAAGCTAAGAGATCTGAAGGGTAGGGCCTGGTTGGTACTTGGATGGGAGACCACTGGTGAACTCCAGGAAGCCTGGGTGAATGTACCGTAGTGTGTGAGTAGTTGGTGGCGTTTGGAGGGGCCGATGGCACACTTTGGCTGCCTCACTTTAGTCAGCTACCCATCACCAAGTACGGTATGAAAGAATGCACGGAAATGTAAAGTAATATTGAGTATCTGGAAAACGCTATATAAGTCTAATGCATTAGTAGATGTAAAATAAAAATTACGCCACATTAATCAAGCAGGACACAACTATCAGTTTTTCACTTTCATGTATAAGCTGTAATATAACAAAGGCAGAATGTTATTTTACAGCAGTCGATCACGACATATTAAACTGACAGGCCATGGATTTCAAGTCGCAAAAGCTAAATCGGGCATACTTACAGCACTTGTTGCCTGTTCATTAAGCATCATTGTCCCATTTAACTAATAAATTAAATAAAAATCCACATCCAATATTTCCTCAGAGTTGTGTTACGTAAAAAAAAGTTCTGAACTGGTGAGTCAGGACTCAAAAGTTTTCATTTTCAGTATAGGTTGCAAGCCTTTCTCAGGGAACATTTAGCTACTTTGAAATGTATTTACAGTCAAAAAGACTACCTGGTGCTGAGCAGCTTTAATCATGACTCCTATCATAGTCTCATTAAGTCCTCAAATCTTTGTGCTAAAACAGTATTTTACAATCTATATGATTCTTTCCTTTTTTAAGTCACAGTTTCATGGATGGTGGGTCGCGACGCTTTACCAGTTGAGAACCAGTGGCTTAAAAACATTAATTTTAATCAAAGGCCCACAACCCACTGGCGTTGATCAACAAGCGCTGTCTTAGAGAGCTGTGCTGGGAGCCTGGGACTAAAACTTTCGAATGTTTCCATCTCAAAACCGAAACAGGCATCGAAACCATCAACAGTATTTGCTTTTGCTACAAACAGCTTCTCATCACCACTGACGTATAGTTTTCCAGCGCCACAGAGTTATGTTGTTTCCCATACGGCCCAAAACACAGTGCCAGCGGCAAAGGACTTTTTTGTTTAGCCGTTTAAAATCCGTGCAGGCATACCCGTGTGTCTTTCAAATCAGGGAAACAATTCTTCCAAGTTGAATTTACAGTGAAGGAATTTGTTTAGCATTAGCCACATAAGACTCTCGTCCAACTACAGCCCTATAACCATTGCCCCCTTCAATTGATATAACAAGAGGAGCTCTGAGCTTCCCAGGATTATGCGCAGCAGACATGGCAGCCTCCCAGTCCAGTTGTTTTCCTTTTCCTCTCGTCTGGCTCTAACTCATACAAAAGGATGTCAAAAACCACACGGACATATTGGTTTGTTCAAATAATAAACTTCTTTGCTTTGATTTTTTTGAAACACTGGTCACTGTCAAACTGAGGTATTTGGTTTGTGGGGCATAACACACTCGACTTCTTCCAAAATAAAGCTCCACATAGGATATTACAGTGTGTAAGAAGGCTACTTGGAAAGGAAAATTGCCCTGTTCCATAAACCTGCTTATTTATTAACCTCTTAACCCCCCACCTGAACCGAGCACATGTTCTCCAGTTTGGCTTTACCCAAATCTAAAAGCTTTTGAAAAATTGCAACAAAATGAGACGAAAACAAGAATGAAGATGCAACAAAAAAGTGGCAAAAACTTGACAAATGTGACGGAAAGGTGACAAAAAAGTGTGATGAAGACTCAATGTAAAAGCCACAAAGGAGCAACAGAAAAGTGTAAGATAAAAAAAGACACAAAAGAGCAGCAAGAATAACAGAAAAGTGACGAAAAAGTGATAAAAACCCACCAAAGAGCAAAGAGATGAAAACGCGGGGGGAAAAGTGTGACACAAATGCAACAAAAAAGCAATGACAAAACAATGCGAGGAAAAAGATCAGTTGAAATTAATTACAAATTAGTAGGTCTTGGCTTTCAAATGAGGTGTTACTCTGGTATATAGGCTGTAAACTCCAGTTGAGAAGGTTTGAGATTTAGGTAAAGCCGAACTGGAGAAAATGCTCTTGGTTAAGGCGGGGGTTAAGAGGTTAAAACAATCAACCTGTACGTGAGGCACACCGTGGTCTATTGAGAAATACATGAAACGGAAAACAGGAGCTTAAACTAAATCCATAGCATTGCTCGGATTAGAGCTTCACTAAAACATTCATGATTCCCTTTAGTGAGTCCGTGAGTCTCGTTATAAATGTGCTCAGCATTAGTCTGCAGCACAAACAGCTGACTGGCACTCGTCCGACGCGAAGTTTTCAGTGTTTGTGTAAAAGCTCCCAGTCGTCCATCGTATTGGAAGAGCAGCGAGAAATAATTATGTGAGCTGACAGTTCATAAGCAACCCCTTACAAACGATGGCTTGAAAACGTTACAGCTGCCGATTAAAGTTTGGCAGCTTCGCCTCACAGCAAAAATGTCCTGGTTTCTATTCTCAAGGATGTCCTTTCTTTTTGGGGTTTACATATCCTATTCCCCCATGTGCCTGTGTGTGTTTCCCCTACTTCTAAAAACATGTACAATAGGGTCTCCTTTGCCGCCCCCCCCACCTGAACTGACCCTTTACCCAAATCTAAAAGCTTCATTTGAAAGCTAAGACCCACAAAACTGATATAAACGTTTTTGTGGCGTTGTTTCCGCGTTGTCGCCACTCTTTTGTCATATTTTTATGCTTTTCTTTTTTGCGTTTTTGACACTTTTTATTTGATTATTATTATTTTGTTTTACTTTTTTGGGGGGGCGTTTTTGGAACTTTTTTTTCCTGCTTTTTTGTGATGTTTTCATCCTTATTTGCTTCTCGTTTATCGTTGCTATTTTGACACGTTTTTTCCAAAAAGCTTTTGGACTTGGAGAAAATGAGCTCGGTTCAGGTGGGGGTTAAGGGGTTAAGAAAGGCCGCAAGATATTATAGTGAGATCGAGTCCTTTCTGCACTATACTGTCCTCTTCAGTAAAGCCTACACGCTACAAAAGAGTCAGTTCAAAGTATCAACCAGCGCCCCTCCTGTTGCCTGTAGTTTCCAGAATGTCTCTGTCCAGACTCCCAGCCCTTGTTTGTTTCTCTGTCTGGGATTCTGTGTTTTTTTTTTAAAGTCTCGACAGGGGCTGGATAAGGTCTCGTGCCCCGGACCGTTTCCGACCACTCAGCACACGTCGCCGTCTGGCTGCGTGATGGAGCTCGTCCCGTTATCCGCGTTTTCACTTTTCAACACTCGATAAGGAAGCGCAGGAAATGCCACGGGGCGACCGCGCACTGTGCCGGAGGGGTTAGCGGTAAAAGCCTAACCTCTCACCCCTGCTGATCAGACACGGGTGACGCAGAGCTCAGTCTGTCTGTGCCGGGACACTTAGTCACGCCGCTCAGTCTATCTCAAACCGTGGCACTCATGGTCTTCTGTTTGTTTGTGTCATGTATTGATAAAGATAGTCATGGTTTAGTCTTGTTAACAAAATATAGAACTCCTTGGTGATTTGCTTGGATTTTCACTGACTTGCCAGAAATATTCTATAGCATTTAGGTGTTGGAATGTAATCTAAGGAATCTGAGGGAATAAGGTTTTCCTGGTTGGAGGCGGGACTGACAGGACAGCTGCTCTTTATGGGAGTTTTGGGAATCTCTGCCCCACTTCTTGTCAGTGGAAAAAGTCAAGAGGGGAACAAGGAAACATGCAGTACAGGTGTTGTGTGGCATAACTATGTTTGAAAAGCAGAAGTGTAAACATGCAGTTACAGTGGTGCAAAATAATACAATATAAGTCATAAATGTAGACCACACATTTAGACAGATCTACATGTAAATATCGTACAAGTGGATAAATGTATTTGCAATAACACCATTATTTGTATTCTATATTTGCTTTGTTTTCTTTCTTTAGACTAATACCTTTTGACACGGTCCCTGGTCAAATAAATTAATATCAACCCAGCATGTGAACGTGTTTTTCCTTTTCTACTATTGGCTTTTCTCTAATTAAGCTGGTACAGACGTTACTCTTACTTCGTGTACGTAGTTTGTTGAAGTTGCTCAATCTCCTCCTGCCTTGAGACAATTATTACTCATCTCGAAGCAAAGATATTACTTCAACTCTCAAGCGTCAGTGAAACTTCCCAAGCGCAAGTAGTTGTCGCTTTGCTTTCTACAAAGTGCCCCCTCTGCTCTACGCTGACGGTAGACTCCTGATTCTGAAGATCACTTGTATTTGATCTTTTATTTGATGTGGTTAGAAAGCTCCAGGGTCCATTGGAAGGGCTGTCGTTTTGGTATCAGACAGATAGCGATCACGAGAAGGGCATCTCTTCTCTCTCCCCATAATTCTTTTCCCGTCAATACCTCAGGGGGTGCTGACGATTGACACATACAACACAAATAAAATATGCAGGAAAAAGCCACGGCGCTGTCTCAGCTTGAATGACATGAGCTGAATTGGCAGGCGTCCATAGCACCCAGCAAAGGTCTGGTAAAATATCGTCATTGCCCTTGCGTGTTTATTTGACAGAGACGTAATTCTTAGTAATGACACGGTGAGACCTGAGAAAAGGCGGAGAGGTTTCACTGTTACGGGAAAGCCTGTTTCTGTTGGCAAGAAGTTAGCCAAACCCTGGGCCACAAGACAATGGAAGAAAATAATAGTGATAATTAAGATTTGTACGTCTGGAACCTTTGGCTCTACTCAATCAACAAATATATGTTGTGAAATTGCCCTTGACTGTAATTTATGTTGGGGAAAACCATTGAAGAGGAGGCTGGCCTTTAACATATCTGAAGCAGTCACACCTATTAAGCATGTTAGTGTCATTCATTATTGTAGAAAAGTGTCTAAAGACCAGCCAAGTTAACCGTTTAACTCCACCAAGTGCATTTTCTCCAGTTCGGCTTACAGCCTATAGGCCAGTGTAACGCCCCATTTGAAAGCTAAGACAAAACTGACCTCAATGTATATTTTTCCTCTCCGTGTTGTTGTCACTTTTTTGTTGCCTTTTTGTCACATTTTTGTCAATTTTTTGTAATTTTTTCATCACATTTTTGTCAAATTTTTGTCACTTTTTTGTCACATTTTGGTTACATTTTTGTCGTGTTTTCGTCAAATTTTTCTCACATTTTTGTCGTGTTTTCGTCACATTTTTTGTCACATTTTTGTCGTGTTTTCGTCACTTTTTCATCACTTTTTTGTAACTTTTTCGTCATAATTTTGTCATATTTTTGTTGTATTTTCGTCACTTTTGTGTCAAATTTTTGTCATTTTTTTTCACTTTTTTTCTCATGTTTTCGTCACATTTTCGTCACTTTTTCATCGCTTTTTTGTCAAGTTTTTTGCTGCTCTTTTGTTGCTCTTTTCCAAGAAGCTTTTAGATTTGGGTAAAGCCAAACTGATGAAAATGTGCTCGATTCAGGTGGGGGTTAAGAGGATCTGTATTTTATTTCATGCACTTATAGTCTCTTTGTAACATGCGTAAAACATGCTGCTCTATGTTTGCCCTATCACAGGTCCGTCTCCTCTTTTTTGCAGGTGGTTCTGTGAAGGCCGTGAGCTGCACACTTCACCGGACATCCAGATTTTGAGAGATGGAGACCTTCACACGCTGGTGATCTCCGAGGCCTTCGAGGACGACACAGGCCGCTACACCTGTGTGGCCTCCAACAGCCTGGGCGCAGACAACACCTCCGCAGAGGTCTATATCGAAGGTATGGGGGGTTTCATGCAGTATACTTAAAACTTAAATCCTAAATTGTTCCATTGTTTTATTATTTCCTTTAAATCCACTAGTCCCAGACATATTTCCACCGCATTGTCATTGTTATGCCCATAGCTTTTGATTGTGAATGTCTAAAATGTAACCTTGTCCCGTTTGCAGGAGCTTCGTCGTCAGATTCGGAGGGAGAGGGCGGGTCCAAGTCCAAATCCGGAGCCATGCCTCAGTACGTGTGCCTCGGTTTGACCTTGTGACCTTTTGACCCTTGAACACATGAACAGGTCAAACTCAGCGGGTCGGCTGCCTGTTCACATTTAACTAGAGCCTCTAAAAGCCCCTTAAGACCCGTAAAATTCATCCAGTGCCCCAGTTTGCCTAATGACAGCTCACAGGGGGTTAATATGGTCAGAAATCGCCCTGCTCCTGTTTCCATATGGGATAGTTCAACCGTTTCCCTATTTCCCCCCTTTCGACAGGTGATCTTTGTCTCTCACTGAAAGCAAAAACAACTTAACTGTAAAGACAGAAAACTGGCATGTGCTTTGTGTAAAATGTATACAAATCCATCCCTTTGAAATGATTTACTTTCGCTATTGTACAAAACTCCGTCCGCCCAGTGCTCTGTTTGCCAAATATTTAGATGCTCGCTTATCTGGCTACAAATTCCTGGACAACTTCCTAGTTCGCTTTTGGTTTACATTCACAAGCCAAGACCCGACTGATATCATCTTAATGGCTGCTGACAATTTACTTTGATACAAGCATCCTCTTGAACATTAAAACAAAGACTAGGGCTGTTCTTTCCTCAGAGTTCAGAAGAAGACGACCTCCATGTCCCTGACGATACGCTCCTCCTCGCCCAAAACCTCAGACGTCCTGCCATGCCGCACCACTCTGGTCCAGTCTATGTCCCAGCCTCCTCCCAGGGTAAGAAACGTACCACTAATATATGTACCTTAAAGACCCTGTGCCCGATTTGATCCCATTTTAAACTAACTTGTGTTCATAGTAGAGTGAAATTTGTCACATAATAAATTGCATTTGCAGATGTTAATGAAAATAAAATTGTTAATAAGAAGCAGATGTGCAGGTTTATAGTTGTAAACACTGCCGTGACACTCCATTGAAAGATGTGAAATGTCAAAAGCTCGACATGTATTAGAAAATATATGATTGAGTTATGAACCAACAGTTTAAACCTGACTGTTTCCTTTTTGCTCAGGTTTGAAAATCTGAATGACTTTATCCAGAAGTGTCCACATAACGACAATAATAGAGTTTATTTTTGCTTCAGATGCAGAGCCCTGTGTCGTCACTGTTTGCTGTTGATGTATCAGGACCCCCTGTAATCACCAAGGTATGTCGGTGTTGATGTTGTTATCCAAAGATTCCCTCGACCAAGCTCTTCATTACGGAAAGTTCAGAGATTACTTCAAAATAATCTTCAGCAAAGGGTATGACAGTTAGCCATTGATCATGTGATTGAATGTAGCCATGTTTTTGTCCTGATACGTTAAGCCGGGTAATTGGTAAACATTTTACTGTTGCCTTATTAATGATTTTAACCCCCGCCTTAAAGGGACATTTCAGGATTTTTGACATTGGGCCTCATTTCCTAGTTATCCAGAGTGTTGTTGATTTCTGGAGATATTTTTTTCTTAAATTCATGCAGTTCTTATATTTGAAGAGTTTAGTGACGCTAGGCTAACGCATTTCTATGGTATCAGCTACCCTGCATTAAAAACAGTCTGACCCACTCCACAGTGCACCTGAGGTAAATCCCTTATAACACCAGACTGGCCATATAAATGTCTGTGTTAATAGAATCATTTTTGAAATATAACTGACCTTGTATCACATGAATTACCGCATTTTGAGGGACTATTTTCTCGCAGATCACTCCGCCGCTGCGTTAGCTTACAGCCACGAAGCTGCTCAAATATAAGTTATTTTAAATGCAAAATGGTTAAAATGATTCTAGCGTTAGTCTGGCGTTATAAGTGATTTGCCTCAGGTGCACTGTGGAGTGGGCCAGACTGTTTTTAATGCAGTGTTGCTGATTAGATAGAAATGCGTTAGCCTAGCACTAGCTCTTCAAATAATAAGAACTGCATGAATTTAAGAAAAAAATATCTCCAGACATCAACAACACTCTGGATAACTAGGAAATGAGGCAAAAATCAAAAATCCTGAAATATCCCTTTAACCGAGTGCATTTTCGGCTTTACCCAAATCTAAAATCCCTTCGACTAAAGTTTACAGCCTATAGGCCAGTGACAGCTCATTTGAAAGCCAAAACCTACAAAACGGATCAAAGATTTTTCCTCGCCGCATTTTCGTTACGTTTTCATTGTATTTTTGGTGTTTTTTGTTGTAATTTTTACGCTTTTTCATAACTTTTTTGTTCTGTTGCGTCGTGTTTTTGTCGCTATTTTGACACTTTGTCCAAGAAGCTTTTAGATTTGGGTGAAGTCGAACGGGAGAAAATGTGCTTGTTTCATGCGGGGGTTAGTGGTACTTGGTCCTTCCCTGCTTAGCGTGGTCCTTTATGTCCTTAAAAAGACCTGCTCTGCCCCTTTCTTATTCTTACTAAATGAATATGCGTGTGACCTGACGAATTACAATGTACTAATTTGTAATAAAAAAATTAAAAAAATAACCCGCCGGGCTACAATCATACAGACAAGGGCCATGGAATACTTTCAGCGCCACATATAACACATTTTAATGGGTTTAGTACCAGTTATAGTTTATAGACATGCACGCACATAATTTGGGTTCTCGTAACAGCATGTAGCTCTGTGGCTTACAGCAGTGGGGGTCACATAAAGCATCGGTCTGTCGCTCACTCTTTTTCTCTCGCCCTCGCGTTCTGCCCGTGGCCATGACCGCGACAGAGCTTCAAACAGCTCTCATTCCCCCCCCCCCCCCCCCACTAACCCCCAAAACAAACCGCAAGGGTTGTCTCTCTTTTCGCTTTCATCCAGCCCCGTCAGGCCCTAAATCATTTTCCAGCTCATTACCGAAAGAACATTTGTTTGTCTTCACCCTTCGCCCGCCTCCTTTAAGAAACCATCGCACGCTTTAATCATCTGTACGAGAGGGGGTTCGAGCTGCAAGTGAGGTCACCCACGCACACATGAGAGCAGCAAAGCCAGACTGAGGGGTCTGAGTGCGGCCCGTTGATGGATGTCCCGCCAGGATGTATTCTATTTTATGTCTGGTTGCTGTAACGTAAAGGAGCCATGGCAAAGCTGAAAGACTTTATTCTATCCCAGCTTAATTCTAAGTCCCAGCTCAGGATAATGTAAAAGTTAACCATAGTAAGTCATACTGCTTAGGAGGCAGGGTTAAATTAGCACAATGACCCTTGAAAGAAATAATCATTGACTAAAGCAAGTCTGCTCATTAAAATGTTTCTCAAATAGAAAAGAATAATGTTTTTTTTTGTTCAGATGTTGCAGGACGCCCAGGCCTCCGAGGGCAAAGTGGTGGTTCTGGAGTGCAGGGTCCGAGGCAGCCCCCCTGTGCAGGTCCGATGGTACCGAGAGGGAGAGGAGATCCTGGACTCACCAGACTTTCGCGTCCTCCAAAAAAGTAAGCGCTTCCTCTGGATAACCTTATTAGAGGCATATGAGAGCAGATTTAGGTCAGGCTAGAATTTAAATCGATTGTTTTATGTTATTACTGTCCTCACTGGCATAAAAAAAAATTAAAAATAAAAAAACTGGCACAAAGCTGAAATCAGTCAATCCCATACATACACCGAACTTCACTTATTCTTATTCACTATAGCAGGGCTCCTACTTTTTGGGATAATTGCGCCTATGTTTTTCAGTTTGGTGCACCAGGACACATAAAGAATCTATATAATAAAGTAGGCCCAGGGACTGCAGGTGGAAATTAGCACAAGTGCTATAACCTGGTACAATGCATCTCTCCTTTCTGAGGCTAATGTAGATTGTACACTGTCCCTGTTCAAAAATAAATAAATAAAGGGATCTATGCTAATACACACTGCTGTTTGCTATAGAAGTTATGCAGATGACATTCCCACGTCAGTATATCGCAACAGAAGTCAAATGAGTGTCAGCTTTGAGTTCTCATTTGCTTTGACACTCAGTCCAGGAAGTTGGGGGTTCTGTTTACAATGAAAAGAATACAATACAACTTCTATAACCATACATGCGACACAGTAATAAATTAACACATTAATAAAGTCGCAGATACAAAAACAATATAATGAAAATATTTAGTTGCACCTGATCATTTTAGGGGCCGCATATGGGGTCCTAAAGTTTTGATTTTCTTCAGTCTGATATGCATGATAGAAAGTTTGCTATAGAGTAAATTGGCTCCTAACCTTTTTTTTTCTCCTCAGAGCCCAGATCTGCAGCTGAACCAGGTACGTCAACACCTCCTTCTCCTCCGGGGCAATTGCAGTAAATTAAAACACACACGTCCCTCCCACCCTCTCCCAAATGTTGTCGCTGCCGTGTGGAAACACGGATGAATTCGATGAAAGTTTTATTGTCTGCCTTTCACTGAGTTATGACAACGGTAAGTCACACCTAAACTGGTCAGCGCGTTACATCATAAGACAGATGGCGGGAGCGAGTGAGGCAACTCGGCCAATTAACAATGACTTATTTTGATTTATGCCCCACCTGTTTGTCCCGGGTCAATTCAGGTGTTGGATTTTGTAAAGTTGAGTCACCCGGTCGTCCCAAAACATCTGTGACTCAAAATCCTGACTGAAAAGCTCATGACGAATCTATCAGCGGTCTGGTTCTTACATAAGTCAAAATCGTTTTCCAGTTTTAGGCCATTTTTCTTGGTGGTCGGGGAAGTGGGCGTTGAGGCTAGGACAAGGGATAGGATTAAGTTCATTATTTTGTTCCCCTGCCATCCTGTAATAAACATGTTTGTGCGAAGCTCGTAGTCATGGAGGAGTTTTCCATCGTAGAAATGAGCAGTCATCTGTTCTGACATGAATGAGAAAACGTCTTGAATAGAAGGCGATACGTTTTTAATTGTAACCTCTTAACCCCCGCCCGAACCGAGCACATTTTCTCCAGTTCCACTTTACCCAAATTTTGAAAGCTGCTTGAAAAGAGTGTCACTATAGCAACAAAGACGAGGACGAGAACGCAACAAGAACGTGACGAAACCACGACAAAAAAGCAATGGAAAAAAACGAGACAAAACCCCCCCCCAAAGAAACAAAAATGCATCAAAAAAGCGATGGGAAAAAGAAAAGCCACAAAACAAAAGCCTGACAAAATGCAACAAAAAAACTATGAAAAAGCAACAAAAATGTGATGAAAATGTGCCAAAAAAGCAACAAAAACCTAAGAAAACACATTTGAATAACATTGAATAATCAGACCGCTGCTGCTACTTATTATTTTGGTTTCTTTTGAGTCTATTTCTTATACAACTTGTACAAATGAGGAGTGTGAATAAAAAATAACAGTGTTACATTGATTACGTCATGTTTAAAAAATAGTCCGTTTTTTCCACGACATTGCGAGAGTCTGGTAAAGTAATTTGGAAGCACTTTTAATTACTGCGACAAGTGAATGCCTCTACAATCTACCGCTAAAGCTTTTGATTTCCAAATGACATGTTGTCTACGGCTGTGTTTACCTGCCGCTGTGACTCACTGTGATTAACGTTCACATGACCTCACGGTTGAGTATTCATGGGAAAATAATTATGAGTTTTTGATAATTGGATATACGTACGCAGCACTATGAGGAGATTAGATGTTTCTTTTTTTTCTAAACCATAATAAAGCCAGATTATTGAATTACAGAATTTGGAAACAATGTGTCATGAGTATTGCCTTTGGTTAAACTGTAGGTTGCATTCACGTGACGTCGTAACAGCTTAAATTTGCCCAAAAATTGGTCAAGATATAATTGATTCGACCTTATTTGTGGGTAATGTCTATAATTACTAGGCCTTTCCACATAAAAGCTAAACTGGTCTAAAGTTGAGCGTCTTCAGCACAAACCAGCAGCAAAAAGTGGTGACGTTATTCAGTCTCATGTAACTTAGTGATCGTTTACACGTAAATCTGTATCAATGATGGGATTTGTCTGTTTTCAGAGGAGATCTGTACGCTGGTCATAGCTGAGGCCTTTCCCGAAGATGGAGGTGTCTTCTCGTGCTCGGCCTCCAACCCCTTTGGCTGTGTCAACTGTTCAGCCCGGCTCACAGTCACACCAGGTCAGCCGCACTAAAGGCTAAATACAGGGTTAAAAAAGTGTGTATGTACTAAGACCAAATCTGACTCACGCAAAAGACCAAAGCCTGCACTCTGTTATGGTGCACATGAGTTATTTAGTCAAAGGAAAGGAGAGAATTACATTATACCTATTTGGAGCTTAACGCTGCACAGACATTTGCTTTTTTTTTTTTTAAGTGGGTAATTTCAAACAGTCACTTCTTGATCTAAAAAGACATTCATAACAATAGTCTGGTACCACATCTGGAATGCATTAGGAGGCTCTTTTGGAGATATGTTAATCTTAATTGGGCAATTTCCTTACTTCCTCCTTTTAACTCCGGTCAGGATTTCTATGTTGTGTTGCCAATGTTTGAAAATTTGGTCCTCAGCTGCTGTTGGGACAACCTGTCAGGAGCAGTAGGTAAACGCAATGCATAACACTTGAGTCAGGATCACAGAGAGAGCTACAGCTGGAGTATTAGTCTATTGTCATGCTTTATTTTGACGGTACAATATCAAAACATAGGTAGAACTTATCAACTTTAATCAAAATAGGCTTGTGCAAGGATTGTTGTGGCTAACTTCCTGTAGGCTAACAACCATAGCTATCATAGAAATGCCTATAGCTAGCTCAGCCTGTTCCTACAAATGCGTAATTCTGCTGGCAAACAGTTTACTGGACCTGTTTGAATTGAGCGGTCTATCCCGATACATGTGAATGGTGTAGCCATGCCCTATATTAAAGTATAGCGAGGTATAGCGTGGTATGACAATATCATTTCCGTGGTTTCGATCATTAACATATTATAAGTTGATGCTGGGATTGGATGTGTATCCGACCCCACAAAAATCAGAAACTGAGCGATGATTCAACATTTGGCTCAGAGGCCAGTTGTGTACATTTTACAGTTATATAGTGATATACGACCCATCAATGTATTCCCATTAATTAAATTGTCAATAGATCATTGTTCTCAGGTGGCTCCTCTGTGGGGAGTGTTTAAAATCTGCCACGACATATTTAGCCCTGTTTACACTGCGCTGGACACACATACAGTAACTGTGTGCATGTGTGTGCCAGAGTGGAGCCCATTACTGGAGCAGGGGCTGAATAAACAGAATCAGTGAATGGGCCCAGCTGCTGCGCCATGATTCAGCTGGACGTGTGGAATTGTCTGCAGTTCCTGAAAAAGCTGGGAAATTGTTTCCAGTCCTGTAAAACAAAAGAAAAAGAAGAAAGGCTTGGAACAATCTGATGATGTTTAAAAGGACATCAGAAGATTGTGCCATTGGCTTTTAATGTTAATTATTTATACCACAAAAACAAATCTCCTATCTGACTTCTTTCGATTTTACCAATACGCCCGGCGATTCAATCTTTTTCTCTCTGTCTTCTCCTCAATTTTTCCCATCCCTCTTTCTTTGAGGTGTTTACGTTCTCTCCATGTCTGGGTGGGTTTTCCCAGACGTTCTCATTTCACCCAAGAATTCAAAACATGTACAATAGACTTATCCTCCAGCTAGATACAAAGATAAAGCTGGACGTGCCAGTAGATCAAGAGAGATTGGATAAGTACTGATGTAACAACGGCCAAAACAAGCGTCCCATCATGACTTCTCCTTGTGTGACGCTTATGTCGCACCATCTCCTCTGTCCTGCAGCCGAGGACTCCTACAGTAACGGTAACGGGATGTCCACTGAGAGCTCGGGTCTGGAGGACTCTGCCCCGTTCCCCCCTCCGCCCCCTCCCACAGAGATCACACTACTGGAGCTACCCCCCAAAGCCCTGCCCCAGCCCGGCCTGGTCAAAGAGTTCGACCTGTGGCCCGCCGTGCCCTCCCTGCCCCCAGTGCAGGCGTCCTCAGACTGGGAGCAGAACGGTCAGCCCCAGAGCCCGCCTCCAACTCAGAGGTAGGTACAGTAGTAAGACTGTTGGAGCGTCAAACCCGCTAAAAAGAGAACGTAGTACTCTTATGACTTACTACAGAAAAGGAAACTATTTGAACACATGGTTTTATCTTTGTGAATGAACGGAGGCAAAACCTATAGTGTTACTATAGTGAATTTTGAATGATAGAATTTGTCCTGAAAATCTATATCCATCTTTACTAGATCAGTCTGGCATTCCCAAATCCGAGAAAGTAATGTGTTCAGGTAAAGTACATTTTGTCAATATAAAGCTTTTAAACCAGCTCCCAGATCTTAGAAAAAGATCACATAAACAAAGCATGTACAGATGACTACTTTGAAACCCTTTTTTGTTTTCCAAGTCATCTTTACAAGGTTTAAAAAGTGGTAGGTTTTTTTTTTTTTTCATTTTAATAATAATAAACTATTATGGATGGAAGCTACAAGTTTGAAATTAAAATGCCGCTTATCTCAGCAGTTTAAGTGTGGCCTGAAAGTTGGTTCATTATAAGATATTTTCAAATAAAAGTATGATTATGTTCAAACCGATACCTTCCCTCTTCTCCTCCGATAGAGAGCCAGCCGCGCCCCTCCCGCCTCCCCCTTCACCTCCTCCTCAGCCAGAACCTGCTACAGAGACCCAGGCTCCCGTCCCATCGGTGCCAGACCAGCCCCCCTCCCCAAAACTGTCTCCATCTCCAGCCAAGGACGCGCCGCTGCCCCTCAAGCCCAAACCCAAACTGTGAGTACAGCCGTATCAGGTCCCGTGTGGTCAGTGCCCCGGGGACAGAGAGGGGGGGCACTAAAATGATGTGGTTATTTAACTTTTCTGCAAACTCCCAGTGGTACAGTAAATAACGTTATTGTTTCTGCTCTGAGAAACATTTTCCATACTTTTACTCAGAGTTAGTTAGAGCTCTTAACCAGCATTTTCTTCCTCTTCTACACAGAACTGCACTAAACACGGTTGCAATTTCATCATTAACCACTCATTTATTGTTGATAGTAGTTGTCAGTAGTGTGGATCAACAGACGATGATGCTCTTCCCTTCCATCCAGTCTTCAGCATCTTTTGTAATATACGTAGCTTATTGTTAATATCAATGACATCAAACATGATTCCTTTCAAAAAATGCTATGGATTTTGTGTTTGGGTGATTTTTAGAGTTTGTATTACGTATCAGTGCACCAACATATCGGTGGTGCAGGTCTTTCATCTGACTGAGGTTTGCAGATTTTTTGTCTCGCTAAAAGGAAATCTGGATTTGACTCATTCTGTGTGATTACAGCGATGTTTTGATTCTGATTTACTATTTTTTTAACGTCATATTTTGCCTTTTTTGCAGAGAAAACCAAAACAAAGTGCTTTCGATTTTTCGGAAGGACCCTACTTTGCTGAAATGATTCAATAACATATCGCAATGATGTTGTTTTTTCAAGACGGATATCAAATATTGCTTTCATAGTGCATTCTCATAAGCTGACACACTTTTTAACGACCTCACCTCTTCGGGACACTCTCTCAGTCTGTGCATTCGTGGTTTGCAGAAACTTTCAATAACTCTGGTTGTCTATTTGTCTGCTGTAATAAATACGTTTATGTGTGTGTTCAGTGAAATGGTCAAAGGGGAATCACCACTGTTGATCCCCGATACAAAGCATTCCTCTCTGTCGGGGGTGTATGTGTTGTGTGCCCATCCCGTGTACCAGCTGCTGTCTGTCTGCTGTAAACAGATCTGCGCCTATTGTTCCTGTGACCTCTGCATGTCCCAAGCAGGGCTGTCAGCACCTCTCTGTGGCTCTAATGAATCCCCTCTCTGTGTCATGAATGGACTTCACTCAGCGCTCCAGTGTTTTGCAGTTGAAGCATTTTTGGAAATGTTTTTTGATCTCATGTATCAGCATCGTGTTTTTGTCCCCTTTGTGCTTTAATTGATCAGTTGTTGACAGTAGCTTCAGATGACGATGAGCGTCGCCAGTAGTTACAGCCGTCATTACTGAATTTGCATGATTGCAATTTACTAATTGACTTCAAGAAAGACTTGTCAGACTTGCACTCGCAACTGTAGGAAAAAGAAATGAATCTAGGTGTAGGTGGACCACATTAAAATCTGCAGCATGTCTTTGTAAACCCTTCAGCTGACTAGACAAGATCCAGCAACAAAAAGTTTCAAAAAGTTGTCATCTATACTAGGTGTTTAAGTTGAGTCTCTTGAACTCAATTAACAGCATTTTACCTGATTTTTTCCATTTTTAAACCATTTTACTCAACAATCCACTTTGCCCCCTTGCAGAATACTATGTTCACCGACATTTGTGGAATAAAAAGAGACTGCTGCTGTAATTGTGAACCCAGAAGTTGCCCCGATGCTTAAAACAAACAGCCAGGTGTTGGCTAAACATTACCATATTGTCATAAACTCTTCATCAAGATGTTAGAAATTAGTTTGGACCAAAAACTAACAATTCAAACTTAAAAACCTCTCTTTTTCTGTTTGAAAACGCAAAATATATCGTGTGAACGACCAATGTCTTAAACTCAAAGCCAGATGACCAATTTTTGAAACCTTTAGTTGCTGCGATGTACTGCATGTTCACTGCAGACCCGAGCTTGCGCAAGAGTGTTGACTTCACTTGTTGATTCTGTGCTTCCAGAGCTGAGGGTAGAGTGGAGGAGGCACAAAATGTCAGGTAAATATGCTCTTGGGAGGGCCGTGCTTGGTTTTACGTTACACTATTCCCTTTATTAGCGCTCTTTAAATAGAGCGATGGACTTTTCCACTGCAGCGTGTTCGTATGGTGCTAAAAACAACGGGCTTCAAACTGTGTAGCAATGAATGAAACTCAAACCGCACTCCCTGGACCCGGCCTTTCACATTGTAACGTTGTCTGTCGTTCGAGAGGTCGTGCTTGTGCCACCGTGGTCCTCAGGTCACATGTCCAACTAAAGACTCGGAGGGATTGTCGATCAGCCTTCGTGACCCTCGCCTCAGTGACGGATTGTTTTAGTGAGCGCTGTAGCTCGAGGCATGAGTTCCTAGACATTTAAGTCGTCTCGAGGCAGGAAATATTTCAGGAGTCGAGGGTGCGCTGCCCGAGCTGATAACTTTAAAATAACCAGGGGGGACGGCGTGTTTGTTTTCGTAGAGGAAAAGTGTCTGTGTACACAAAATCAGGCTAAACGATAAGAATAACATGGAGAGGGGTGCGAGGGATTAGGGTCTGTTTGAACAACATGCTGCTGATATGAGCGCCCTGTGTTGCTTGGCCAGTGGGACAGTGAAGAGATGGGGGTATTATTTTGAAAACGGGCACCGGTATTTCTGGGTTTGTTGGCGCACATCAGGAATGCTGCTGGAGAGAGTGAGCAGAGGCTGAGTTTTGAGAGAAAGCAGATTTTTATTTAGGATATTATTACGGTCTTTCTGGCTCTACAGGAATAATACTTCAATTGATTTAGCTAGTAGACATTTTATTGTTCTTATTTTACTTCTCAACCAGAGGAGCACAAGGATCTTCTGACCGGCTGCTCCTTCAAAAGTTATGAATTAGTTTACGATGTTTTTCCGGCAATCTTTTAGCTTCGTGCAAAGGCTGTGTAGGTTTCCTTTGCCACCAAAAACATGTATAATAGGTTCCTCTTTTAGGCCAGGACTCCCCTGACATAGAGATTCTGAAATCACAGTGGAGCTCTCCTTGTTCAGTAAAGGTCAAATGAATAAGAAAAAAAAATCAATGTATTGGCCAGGACAGTAAATGGGCGTGATATTCTACTCATACTGTGTGTTTTAGACCGGTGATTCTCAAATGGTGGGCCGGGACCCAAAAGTATGTCGTGGAATCTTTTTGAGTAGGTCGCAAGTCTTTCTCAGAGAAGATTTCTTCAAAATGTATCAACAGCAATAGTACATAAAACACTTAAATGACATTTGCTGAGTTGTTTTGATCATGATTTCCAGTTTTAGGATTATTTAATGTTTCTCAATACTAATTTGTGTGAAAATACTGTATTTTGCATTATATGTCACAAATGTATTTCTTATCTGGGGCAAATTTTGTCATCAAAGAGTAACCCCACACCAGTTGGGAACCACAGTTTTAGACCAGTGGTTCCCAACCTTTTTTGTCTCGCATACCCCTTGAGTCTTTCATTCATCATCATAGATTATTTCATTTATGCTTGGATGCAGTTAGGTTAATATTTTTTTCTGATTTAGAAATGGTTTACATACATGGCATAATTTACAACAATTGAGGTCTATTTTAGGCCCTCTGTCGGCCCGGTGTAGACCTGATTTGATCGTAATCTTGGTTTGGTGGCACTTGGAAGGTCAGGTACTTTATGAGGTGTTATTTGGTGGAAAAGGTTTGAGAGAGTTTGAGGAGTATAATCTTTAGAAACCCATTTTAAGAACGTTTTGAGAGAAAAAATGCCCGAGTGCTCTGGTTCGATTGCGTTTTGCTATAGCAGCCACAGAATCACAGCCTGCAGGTGGTCCAGTCGTTTGGCTAAAGCCCAGTTAATGTTTGGCTTGCGTTGTTTAGGCCATAAACAGTACTGTTCAGGTGAGGACAAGAATGCGGCCAGATTTACAGATTAGGCAGAGGCCATAAACGCTCTTTTGTTAGCGAGTATTCCCACTTGTACTCAGTGTCCTACAGTCTCTCCTGTTACATACCAAAGGGCTCACACAACGTCTTCCCAAATAGAGACGGTTACAAAGCGCATGATTTATTCAAACATCTCCACTTGTTTTGGCATTACACGGATGGATGCAGTGAATAATGTACAATAGTAACATTTGTTGGCAAAGTGGTGCTGCTAAGTGCTTGACAAATGCCTCAGAGCAGATGCGTTAGACCGTTCGCGTGTTATTTAAGTTGTCACCGTGATAAAAAGCGTGAATGATTTAGAAACGTGTAAGGCGATAGTATGAGGTGATGAGGTTCGAGCTGAATTTTTAGCTTGTTGTTATCCAGAAGATTACGATAAAGTCACGATTGCTCAAGGGGCTATTTATATGCGGCGTGTAATGGTGAACTATTGGGCCACCGGTGGATCTGTTTGACATATGAAGTATCCTGTCTCGCCCATGACGTGTCTCTTAAGTTTGTTGATAATTCTGCTGAGTTCTAAAGCAGTAGTCTGACACGTTCTTAGAAAGAGGAGTCAAATCCGGGGGTTTCACATGTTTTACCAATGACAAGGGCGGGAGTAGGCGTCTTTTAATCCTAGTTTAGACCTGCCTTTTATGACTTGTTTCAATATTCACAAAATATTGTTATCACACACACGCACAACTAAATATTGCATTAACCCTTGGTCCTCCATTTACATTATTTCTTTGTCATTACACTTACATAAACTGTCGACAAATCCCTAATTTACTCCTAATTTCACATTGTACCGTATTTTCCGGACTATAAGTCGCTCCGGGGTATATATTTTTTCCGCGCCAGCCAAAAAATGCGTAATAAAGAAGAAAAAAGCGTATATAACTCGCACCGGAGTCGCTTTTTTGTTTTCTTCATTGCAGTAAGAGTAACCTCCGCTTTTCGCCAGACCCTCACATGTTCCTCGCTCACTCCACACACTTTCTTTCTGCTGCTCGAATACCGTTTTCTAAAATCTTCAATACAGGAGTAGCAGATACTGGTACACAAGCCTAGAGCGCCCTCTAGCCGGCAGTCAGTGTGAAAATAACGAACATGTGAAATTATATATTTTGATATATAAGTCGCACCTGAGTATAAGTCGCACCTGAGTATAAGTCGCACCTGAGTATAAGTCGCACCTGAGTATAAGTCGCACCTGAGTATAAGTCGCACCCCCAGCCAAACTATGAAAAAAAGGGCGACTTACAGGAAAATACGGTATTGACATTGATTTTTTTTTTATTTGTTTCATTTCAATGTAACGTAACATTCCTGTCTTTTATTCTCTATCCAAGCCTTTTTTAAATGTCGCGTCCTCTGATATAAAGCATTATTGCAATTAATTGAGCTGTTGTGATTTCCTTCTTCGTTTTATTAGATCTGACTTTGTTTAGTTTGTTGTTCAGACTAGGATCAGACCTGCTTTAGTCCTGACTTAGGTTTGGTTTAGTTGCAGTTTATCTATTGTATTGTCCCTGTTTTGATAACCTCTTTTCCTCACTAAACCAAGTGCATTTTCTCCAATTCAGCTTTTCCAAAACATCTAAAAGGTTACAGCCTACAGGCCAGTGTAACGCCTGCTTTGAGCTAAGCTAAGACAAAACACATAACGAATCTTTTTCCTCGCGTTGTTGCCGTAGTCACTTTTTTGGCATTTCATTTCATTGCTTTTTCGTCACGTTTTTGTAAGTAAGTAAGTTCCTTATTGTCATTGTACAAGCGTACAACGAAACAGTGTTCAGGTGTTAGTCCTGAGCTGCTGCGGCTGAGCCGCGCTGCCACTCTTTTGTCGCTCTTTTGTTGTGTTTTCATCATCATTTTCGTCTTAATTTTTTCACGAAGCTTTTAGATTTGGGTAATGGCAAACTGGAGAAAATGAAAGAGGTTAAAACATTTCTGTGACTTTTTTCCGAGAAAGCATGTTGACACAAAGTCCAACAACTAGCGGTTTGCGTATATCTTAGTTTTCTGACCAGAGACCAGGCTGCGTAGATTGCAGCGTGACCACACTGATACAGCGGTGATAACAGGCCTCTATATAACATCATAGTGTTATCGTGTCTACATGTCACAAACTGCAGCAGCGACAATTACCCCTCGAACCGCTCCGCAGCATCATCTCTCTCCAGGCATCTACAGTGACGGGCCAAATCGCTCTGTTGCACGGATTTGGTTTAACAACATGCTTTTTATGTGCAAGGCGAGAGCTTAAGAAATGTTCATTTTTACTCTTATGGGAAGATTAGCGCTGATGAAAAACAGACTCAGCGCTTTACACAGCGTGGTTCGGCTTTTGCACACTACATTGGATTTCATGTCGTGGCATGAAAGCTGAAGTAATGCACATACTGTGTAATGATTTTAGGCCAATGATGGATGTCACGGATTGAGAGAACATGCTTACATTGCATTACATTACGTTGCTTTAATCCAGTCCGCCTGGCATTCCTTTCTATATAACTAGAAAAGAAATCTATACTTTGATCTCCATGTTTAGCTTTGAATCAGGTCCAATTTGTTTGATTTCTAAAGTGTGTGTGCTTCTGCTTCAGTATAGTTTACACAATGTGGTTGAAACTGAAGCTGTTTGTTATGTATAAACACAAGAGCGTGGCAATCCATGTAAAATATTGTTGCTAACACATTATTATCAGCTTTTTTTTTTATATTGATCTTTTATCCTCACCTTAGCTCTCTTGAAGCTTCCTGACTTGCCGTGTTGTCGTCACATTTTTGACAGTTTTATTTTGCTTTTTTGACACTTTTTCATTGCTTTTGTCACTTTTCTGTTGCGTTTTTTTCAAGAAGCTTTGTCCAAGAAGTGGTTGACTGCAGGTGGATATCGAAAATGTGTTTGTTTGCTATAACCTTATGCAAATGTGTTACAATTCAGACCAAGTGGCTCCAGAGGGAAACC
Organism: Proterorhinus semilunaris; assembly: GCA_021464625.1. Taxonomy (NCBI): domain Eukaryota; kingdom Metazoa; phylum Chordata; class Actinopteri; order Gobiiformes; family Gobiidae; genus Proterorhinus; species Proterorhinus semilunaris. The sequence goes on along the minus strand of CM038351.1, from coordinate 12,439,057 downwards.
AAAGTGCGTATAATTTTAGCGGTATCGGAAATTCAAGCGCCAGGAGGAATCTTACTCTGAATGTGCAAACTCCGCACAGAAACGCCCCACCTGGCACGCGAGGCCAGCGCGATAGCCACTGCGCCACACTGCCGCCCAACAGATTCAGATTCACTTTAATAGCCATTTGCTGTGCAAAACCACACTGGAAAAAAAATGTGGAAGGAGCTCAAAGTGCAATGTCAACACATAAAAACAAACAAATGCCACATAAAAAGCTTATGGATAAAATGCTGTACAAGAAAAGTCCATAGAAAAAAGTTTAAGTGCCCTGTTGTTGTTGTATCCAAGAACAGAGTATTTGCACTGGACGCTTCAAAGGTGTAAAGCGGAGTTCTCCAGCCCTGTGCAAGTAGCTCCCCAAAGACTTTCTATATCTCGTCATATATAAAAGTATATATATGACAAAGTATATGAAAGTATATGCCATCTTGGCTCGGGGTAGGTGTAGGTCGCCGAGTTGCACGACTGTCATCAAAGTCGCCCTTTTTGTTACATAAAAGGAGCCAATGGGATATAAACGGTTGGAGATTCCTGGTGTAAAGGGAAGGAGTATCGACAACAGGCTATTAGGTGATTACACAAATTCAAGAATGAAATGGCTGTTTGCTCTTTGCAAAATGAGTTGAAATCGATCCTTGACTTTGCATACTTTGGACAAACTTTATAAACTCTATTGTGTTAGACTCCACCATTAAAAGCCACAAATTCTCCAATTTCCATATTAAACAAACTGCGTGCCCATTATGTAAGGTCTGGGCCCGTTTTGCTTGGCATCAGAGCTTTGCCCGAATAGTTTTGGTTAATAATAACAGCCCTGGCCTTTCACATGAGTGATTGCAGAGCGCGAACACTGAGAGACACAGCGGCAAACAGGAGCTTACAACAACACGCCTATAGTTGGTGACTTTTAAATCCCACCGCAGACGTCTATAGAGCGGCGATAACGTTGAGCAATGGCCTAATCCTGTTTGTAGCTCGCAGCTTGACCTTATATATTTCTGTCCCCAGAGACTGACATGATTGCCATACCGGGAAGATTAACTGATTTGCGCAGCATTGCCAAAACCTCCACAGCCAACGGGAGAGTCGGTCGTCAACGGAAACGGGACACAAACGCAAAGAAACAAAGTCTTTTATTGACCCAAAACTTCATCACTCTCTCATCACGGAGGGATGATTTTCAGGCAGGAAACCACAGACAGTGACTGATCATAACTTCTTTGTCTTTGGGAAAGTTGGGAGCATCAAGGTTCTTCTCTTGGGTTTTCCCTCCGGTGCTCGCCATAGCAACGCTAACGCAATGCTAATTTTTGTGGTTTTATGACAAAAGACCCTCTCCGATCTATACAGGATTGGGAAGATCGCTTTACATTTCGGTGCGTAGGGATTTCGGGCGGCACGCTGGCACTGGGGTTATGCAAGACTCTCGCCCCATAGCAACAGAGCGCGGGGTTTTACTCTTCTCTTCTTTTTTGTTTTATTATGTTTCATTAGGTATTCATTCTCATAAATTACAATACAGAAAAACTAAGACGCAACTCAGTACTTGCACACACAGCGAACTTGGATATTGATTTTACATCAGACTTCTTTATTTTCCACAAAAAAATTAGGCCATTGTGCCTTTATTTGCATTTGACAATGTATTTATTATTTATAAACCTCTTAACCCTTAACACTTTAACCGAGTGCATTTTCTCCAGTTCGGCATTACCCAAATCTAAAAGCTGGACTGGAGCTTACAGACTAAAGACCAGTGTAACACCTGATTTGAAAGCTAAGACCTACAAAACTCATCTACGCTTCTTCCTTGATTGTCACGTTTTCTGCTTTTTTGGTTGTTTTCATCACGTTTTCCCTTTTTTTCACATGTTTTGGCCACATTTGTGTGGATTCATCACAGTTACATAAAACTAAAAAAACGACATGCTACAACAACAAAAAGGAATGAAAACATGGCAAAAATGTGGCAAAAAAAAAAGCAAGGAAAACGTGAAAAAAATAAAAAATAAAAAACAGGAAGAAGATAGATTAGTTTTTTTGGGTAAAACTGGAGAAAATATGCTGGGTTAAGGTGGGGGTTAGGGATTAATCTAGTTTAATCGCATGAACAATTAATAATTTCAACACTCTCATAAAGAGTATGCGGATGATCTCACAGCACGGCAACAGAAGTCAAATGAGTGTCAAGTTATATAATTTGTTTGTTTGTTGTTTTATTGTAGTTATCATTATTTTACTTGTATACTTGTTTTTGTCAGTCATTGCGAAACTTCTTCCAGTCTACCAGTACAGGATTCTGAGCGATTCGGTCTCATATCATGTTACACAATGCTTTCCTGCTCGTTGCTGAGTAAGGCCTTGTATCCGTCACATATTTCCCCCGTGAGTCAGTGCTTCCTTCAGCGTCAGTCTGTTTGTGTTTACGAGGCCCTGGGACTCCATAATGAACTATTAACAATCACTTTCTTGTCGAGGTGCTGCCTGTGGTTTTGGGGGAAGCTGTGAACACGAATGTGTGAGGAAACACATATGCGGGCGGCACACTGAGGCCTTTGCTGCTGGACTCTGCATCAACCTTAAAGTGCGCATGACAATGAAAATATGACTTATTTAGATGAGTGACAATCCGTTGTAAGTCAATATTTATAATTGTATTTCAGTGAAGCAGCAAATTCAGTGAAGAAATGTTGGGCAGAAAAGTTATTTTTATTTACATTTTGAATCTGCGTGACAGGAAGTGACATAGATAAAGGTAAATATCCACAGCAGTTTGACTCATTTGCCATTGGCGTAACATGGTTGGCACGGCGACAGTTTAAAATAGTTTGCCTCTATCTATGTCACTTCCTGTCAGTGTCCAATAAGGAAGTGAAACTATAAACATCACAAAAATGGTCAAACTAAAGAAAACTGGGTTATTTTTTTTAGCAATATAATTGTGTTAACGATGCTTTAGCAAAAATTCACCAAATAATCTGAGCATGTTAGTTGGATATAGTAGGTTTGGTCAGGACTGCCTCACTGGGGAATTGGCCTATTAACATCTTTTAGGTTGATGGAGGAAACCCGCCCTGGCACGGGGGAACATGGATTGGAAAAGATCCCTATGGAGGTGGACAAGCGCTTTGGAAATTGGGATTACTCTTTATCATGCTTTCATAAAGGCATTCGCTCCTGGCATAAAACGTAGGACGTAATTGCTGCTTTGAGGCAAAAATGCTAACAAATCAGTCAACGACCGTGCCTCTCATGTACAAATGTTTGGGTAGTTATGATTTGCTGGATACAGACTTTGAGCGGAGTGACTGGTAGGGGATCCAGATGAGGGTCAATGGGTTTATCTGGCCAGATTTGTTTCCACCATAATAAAAACAGGCAACGGTAACTTAGTGAAAGCAGAAAGGTGTATTATTTTACATCACGCTCCAGAGTGAGATGTGGGCAGTCCTTAGAAGGGCATTGGGACGAAGAGGATTGGTCAGGACTCCAAACCAACAAACCGCCGGATTGGTCCGTGCAGCCGGAGTGACCCACGAGCAATGGAGAAGCTTTCCAAATAAGGAGCGGAGTATTTAGATTCGACCTTCGCACATGCACGGGAGACGGTGGCGGGCAGCAGCCGAGGGACTGACTGTATGGAAACTTAAGAGCGAGATTTTAAAACAACCCAGTGTGGTGCCTGGTATGTTAAACACCAGGAATCACACGAGCTAAAAACACCCTCATAACATCACATTGTTTCCGGGTGAAGTCAATCAAACTTGATGCTAGAACATGGTGTCCGGGCTTTCACATCAGCACATTTTGCTTTCCAAGAATCCTCTTTAAAGGACTACAGTGAGCCTTCGTATCGATCCAACTAATGATCAAATTGAATGAGTTGATAGAGTAGCTTTAAAGAACACAGTACGATGTGAAACTTTAGGCATCACGGATCAACATTTATTTTAATGTGAACAATGTAGCAAGGGGAAGATAAGCAGCTTGGCATGAAGTTATAGATGAGACAATCCCATAACATATAAAAAATAAATCTGGTTTTATTTCCATCTTTCCCAATAACTTAAATGGGAAAAAAAGCCATAGCAAAAATCTGGGTACATTCAGAGTGAATACCCCCCAATGTCGCAAGTATCGCCGCTTTAACCTCTTAACTCCCGACTTAACCGAGCTAATCTTATCCAAATCTAAAAGCTTCTCAACAGGAGCTTATAGGCCAGTGTAACGCCTCATTTGAAAGCTAAGACCAATGAAACCCATCGAAAACTGATCTTTTTCCTTGTGTTGTTGCAGCGTTGTCGTAACTTTTTCACCGCGTTTTTGTTACTTTTTTTGTTGCTCTTTTGTGGCTGTTTATTGTCAAGTGTTACCACATTTTTGTTGCGCTTTCTTCTTGTTTTTGTCGCTATCCTTGACACTTTTAGATTTGGGTAATGCCAACCTGAAGAAACTGTGCTCGGTTCAGGCGGGGGTTTAAACGCTTTTCTAGGCAGCCAACAGTCTTTCAATTCCAGTCTTAGGGGAACGTCCTCACAAGAGTCTTCCAGAACAAGAGATTTCTGTCTATCCACAGATTTTCAACGATGTTCAGATATTCAGCCTTTAGATAGAAGTTCATTAGTTGCTGAAAATGCTTCTTGTGGTGAGATTTAAATGTTCGTGACACACACAGTTTACACAAAACCATCCACAAGCGTGCACGTTCAGACTGTTACTTGATCCAAAGTAACACCCGTTTCTTGTTCACATGTACATTTTCTTATATTATGGCATATTTGTTGGAAATCTCAAACTTGTGTCTGTCCTGTTACGGCAATACTAAAACATAAGTCATTTACTCAGTACTCAAGTTGTATTTTCATCAAGTATTCTCAACCCTTACTTAACAGACTACAACTTTATCTAGATTTGCATGTGAAAACGGAAAAACTTCAAATCCTGTGAGTCAACGCCGGACCCCCCCCCCATCTCCTCCCAATGTTAGTTTGACCTATGCGCCGAATAGACTCGCTCCAATAGACTCCCACCTTCCCCTCAACGCGCCTGACTCACCGACCCGCTCTAAAAATAGCAGCATTACTGGCAAAAATAGAAAGCAATAATTCTCCGCAAAGTCTGATTTCATGGACCAAAAATGGAGAGGAAATTTGAGCATAATCATATTGAGTTTTAGGTACAGTTTGTTATGATTGTTCTAATGGCCCCTTGATGACAGAGCCTTTTGACTTAAAAACAACTCAGTGTTGCCCAGAGAGGCACCTCCGCTGTGAGGTCGCATCCGGTGCAGGCTCCACTGTCAAAAGGATAGTGGAGTTTACAAAAGGTGAATCGGACCTTTTGTAAACGGTGGCGCAGATGGTAGAGCGGGTTGTCTCATGATCGGAAGGTCAGGGGTTCGAATCCCGCCTCCTGAAGGTGCACATTGTCGTTGTGTCCTTGGGCAAGACACTTCACCCTCCTTGCCTCCAGTGTCAGCGTACACTGGCGTATGAATGAGAGAGTGAATGGGCCCCCTATGAGAGACCAACAGGCCCGTTTGGAACCATGAGGCCGTCCTTCCGTGGACCCACCACCTGCAGAAGGAGCCATAGGGGCTGGTGCAATGTGACTTGGGCAGCTCCAATAGCTGCCCCCACGACCCGGCAACGGACAAGTGGGAGAAAATGGATGGATGGATGGATGAATCGGACCAATCAAGGAGTCGATAGTCCCGTGCATTTCCTGTCCTGACAGTGGCGGCGGCTTGAGAGTGGAGCCTGCGGCGGTACTAGGGACCTCACAGTGGAGGCCTGCAGGCAGGACCTCTTGATGCCCAGGCTTTGGTTCTTTTGGTTGTGGAAATGTTATGTAAAGTCGCTTGCTTAGTTATTGTAATCATCATCTTTGCTTCTTGCACGCAATGTCCAGCTCCTTTCGCACCTGTTGTTTACAAACACTGATGGAGGGACTAAAGGTGTTTGCTGTTGTCCGAACCCATTCTGAACTTTCGTAATGAATTTCTTACCTCCCAATTCTTCACTGGGACTCATTTATGAGCACATTTCCCAACTTTCCGGGACAAGGCCGTGGGAACCCAGGGTGCTGAGGGCGCTGCAGCACCCCCTGGTGGATAGTTTGAAAACTGGAGGCAATATTATTAAATAGGAAACATGCACAGAAAAAGTGGTTTTGGTGTAAACTTTATCCCAAAGCACTCCCTAACTAAAATGTCTTCCCACGGCTCTGTTCCGGGAGAAAACTGGAGCTTTACTGTCACTGTAATGCTAACAGCAACCTGCGTGTTCACAATAGATAAAGATGCTTTACATTTAGATCTTTTCGTTTACTGAAGGACTGAACAAAATTAATTTCACTGCTAGAAAACAATTGTGAAGTCTAATCGAACAACTTGTATTCGTGCACACTAGGGTTGTTCCGATGTGATGCCACGCCCCCTCCTGGCAAAAACACGCGCTGGTCTTCTGTGGGCCTTGTAAACCTACACACTTTGCAGGGATTGCACTGTCACGAATATAACTAATATGCACGCTAGTTTAAGTAGCCTGTCAGAAGCCAGAAGACATGATGTGTTAGCCGCTGCTCTATTTCTGACGCGCGGGGCTCTCTCTCTGAAAGCAGCCTGTTTAACACCGCGTGGTCTCGCTTTGCTTTCCATACGGAAACTAAACCGTTTTAAAATGCCGCGATGAATATCACATCGGAGCTGAGCGCGCGTGGGTTTGGATAGTCTCACGAAGGACCGAGAGAGGAGAGAAAGAGGCGCGGTGCAGGAGAGGCTACGAGCACACGGACCGGGCGGCGCGTGGAGCAGCTTCAAAAACGTAGACTACGATGCAAATGTCTAAATATTGTCCCGTTCACTCACTGTTTCTTAAACATTACGTTAAATTTGAGCAAATGCAAATAATAAGCTCCGATTTACATTTGTGTTAGTGTGATAAGAGCTTTGTTATTGAGGAGCTGATGACGCGCTGAATAAGTCGTTCTCCTCTGAGACTTTTACGCACGAGTTTTAACACATTTCTGTTGCAAAATTCGTGTTCCATGACTCTGTTCAGATCATGTTTAGTTTAGATCCATTTATCTGCAATCTCACATTTTTCCTAACATAAATAATATGCAGCCTATATATGTAAGAATCTTTCAAACAAATGCTTATAACGAGAAATGGACGATATCATCTTTCTATTATGAAACCATCTGCCAATTAAAGGGACATCGCCCAACCCTAGTGCACATGTGTTTACACCTTACCTATTCAACAGTGTGTTAACCTAATATTTTGTCATAATGTTGACTCACTTCCCCTTCGTAAGAATCAATTGGTAATGACAAACTGCCCGGTGTTTGTCAGAGCTTTAGCTTATCGCTCTTTACAAATTGCAGCTGATACAATTTAGGAGAATGTCCAAAACAAAGTAAAGCAACTGCATGTGTAACGTAATGGCATTAGATATGCACTCAAACTGTCTGGTTGGTTTCATATATGGTAACAGCTATCGCTAACTTTATCTTTATGTAATAGACTTAAGTTACTTTGTCTTGAATCACTTTTGTATTAGCTTCATACTTGTTGTTGTTTATGTTTTCTTGTAGCGTATTTTCCGGACTTTAAGTCACTCCGGAGTATAAGTCGCACCAGCTTTGGCAACTACCTCGGCGTGGAGGCGTAACTGCCCCGTTGACAAGCCTCTCCCGGCAGCGCGTTGTTCAAGCTCTCTTTAAAAAATAGCGACTTTTTCCACTTTGTTCGTGGCGGTCGTGTGATCCTTGTATTGCTGGCGCTTTTTCGTCATATACGATTAAACATTATAATTGACATTAAGAAAACAACCCTCTGAGTAACTTGATAGCACCATTTGCAGACAGTTTGCGTACATACTTGGAGCTGTAAATGTCCATATATGTTTGTGTAGCCCCCAAATAAAACATGGAGCTTTAGCCAAACAGCCCCAAAACTTGAGGCTTGAATGTAGGTCTTTACAAATTGGCGCATGACGTCAAGCACACGCCGCACTCCACTGACACGGCCGCATGGTGCATGTATAGGTAGTAAAAGTTAATAATACACAGAGAGGTCCTGAGCATGTTTCACATCGCATATTTATTGAAACCACATTTATGTGGTGGAGCCGTCTGTGCACACACGCAGCAGACACTTGAACTCTGGGGCCATTAATCATAGTTTTTCAAAAGTCCTGGCTACATGCTTCATAAATCTATCACTGGCCGTGCTGCTTGTTTGACTTGTGAATAACAGTGAGGGGATGTAGAGAATGGTAGATAATGTTTCTGTGTGGCCATGAGGTTAGCACACGGCACAGCAGACATTGGATTTGGACTTGGACTCTGGTTTCAAAGAGTTCTTTACATTGGGCAGATGGAGGAGTGACGTCACCAGCACATATTGGTGAAGTCTGGGATTCCTTACGGTTTCAGTTGTCAGCCACATGATTACTGTGTTGTGATTATTGCTATGGGCCAAAGACACTTCTCTCAGTATAAAAAATGTCAACCCATTTGGCCAGATTCTTTACTATTTTGAGAATGTATGTGAGATTTGATGAGAGTTTTGACTGAAGTGGCTCTCGTGTCTGGGTTGCTGCAGTCCCCTGCTCCTGACAGACCGGGAGCATTGAACCATTGATCAAATGCAGGGGTCAAATTTCTCGACAGGGGCAGTACATTTTCATTAGGACAATAGAATTAGCCTTACTCCTGAACTAAACACCATGTCTAGTCCAGGTTTGGGCATCGTATTACTGCAAGATCAGTGCCTAGGTAAAGGTTTCTCATCTAGTGAAACTTATAGACCCACTTTTTCATTGCATTTTTGTCTCTTTTTTTGTTGCTTTTCCAGCATGTTTTTGTCGCTCTTTTGCAGCGTTTTTGTTGTTATTCGTCTTTTTCATCTCTTTTTTCATTGCTTTTCTGTCGTGTTTTTTGTCACTCTTTACTCATGTGTTTTTGTTGCTTTTTTATTGCTTCTTTATTTCCACTTTTTTGCTTTCAGATTTGGGCAAAGCCAAACTAGAGAAAATGTGCTTGGTTCATGTGGGGGTGAAGAGGTTAATCAATTTGCAAAGCCATGACCCAAAAAATATTAATATCAACTTGTAATAAAGACATTTTGTAGAATAAACCTGAAAGAATAGAATGTCCAAATTCTGTATTTCCTCGCAGAACTTTTATTAATTAATGCATCGATCACAATCGTCACCCTGATCAAACAATTTGTCAAGTCAAAGGCGTACTTTTTTGTGTTGTCATCTTCACGCCGGGTTTTGTCTTAGACCGTTAAATAGCGATGGACAGAGTGTGACCCATAAAAGGGTTTTTGGAGCCAGCTCCACTATATAGAATAGGGCGAACAAAAAGTTTAAATAATGAAAGGAAAAATATATGACGCTGTTGCGCATGTTCAGACAAACACGTGGAGGTCAGAAGGACAAGCCTGTGTTCAATAATGTAAATAAAGTCCATGTAGAGCCAGGAACGTCCGGAGCCAGCCGCCATTTCCTTATGGTTACAGGAAGAAGTCGGCCACAATAAGTCCATTCTTAATTTGACAGTCTATGGGTTTTGTCGGCTTCACTTACACCTCTTTGTGTCTTTGCATAAAGGTGAACAAAGGTTTGTTCATTGACCTCTTAACCTCCACCTGAACTGAGCACATTTTCTCCAGTTCGGCTTTACCCAAATCTAAAAGCTTCTCGAAAAAGATGTCAAAAGGAAACCAATGTTGAAAATGCAACAAAACAGGGATGGAAAAGGCCATTTATTGCTCTTATATTATAAGAGCAATAAAAAAGTGACAAAAAAGCTATGAAAATGTGATGAAAACTCAATAAAATGTCTAAAAAAAAGTGACAACTCTGGGCTACATATATATAGGCTGTAACCTTTTTGGATTTGGGTAAAGCTGAACTGGAGAAAACGCACTTGGTTAAGGCGGAGGTTTTAAACCATATCAAAACTTTTAATTTACTTATTTTTCCCTTGCTTAAAAGAGCTGGAATTATTTTTGGCTCCTAACTCCCTCTGGGAAGTTCCTCGGTCTGACTCCAGCAGTAACCCACAATCTTAAATGCACTCTAGGCTTTTATTGTGAAAAAATCCAAACACACACACAAAAAAATTGGGAGGCTGCATTTATTGTGAAGGGGCGGTCTCAGACCGAGAGTGAGTCAGAGTGGAGTGAGAGAGTCTGTCACTGTCTGGCTGCTGCTGCGGCGCTATATATGCAGCCGACACCTGGACCTCCACAACACACTGTGAGGAATAGCAGCAGCAGCAGAAGCAACAAGCGAGAAACAAGCAAGGTAAAACTTCAGGACTTAACTCTACTGAACAAATAACTCCGACTAGGAACTTTTGTAGACTTTAAATGCTTACAGTTGTGTGCAATATATTTTTGGGCAGTTCTGCATCAGTGTGTTTAATTCTGCATGATCTTGGTCTCTTCTGCTTTCATTACATTCAAATGCCCTGGCATATATGTCACATAGTCCTCATTTAATCCTAATTTAGTCCTGGTTAAGTCCCAATTCAGTCTCTTTTTAGAGTTGTTGATTGTAGTCCTATAAAGATAAAAAACTTTGAGACATCTTCCCCTTGAATTTCCAACTTTGTGTGCACTTTTTTCCAAGCTCGCAGAAGTATGTTTGACGCCAGACTCCACAATTAGGTTTACAGTTCCTTGAAAGGTAGAGCCAAGATGTTGCGGCTTATGCCTCCCTGCCTGACGTGTTTGTATAGTCCGGCGCTGGAGTCAGATGGATTAGTTTCACAATAGCCCCCTTGCCTTTATCGTTAGTCGTCTCCTTCAGCTCTCGCCGGCTCTTCCTTCCCCTCCTCGCTCCTGCTGCTAATCCCATCTGATGCCGATGTCTTTCCCACTGCAATCTGGGGAAGAATGTCTGCGGCATTCCAAGGGGGAAAAAATGAGCCGCTCTCCAGGTCGGATAGAGCTGAGAGTGATGGATATGTGGGACCTACTCTGCCTGTGCTGTAGTGTAGCCTTGAAAAGTAATGCTTGATTACACCGGTATATGAAACAGGATCTTGCTCCGAGTGCCGAGTGGGAATTGGACAAAAGGTAAAGGCTAAAATCTTGGTTGGGAGGGAGAAGTCCGCGATTTGGAGCAGCCCTGAACTGTGCGGCGTGACCTAGAATGAGGAGAGAGAAGGAGCCCTGTGAAAGTTCGAACAGGGCAGAGAAAGGAAAACAGTCTGGTTCTGTTTTATGTGGTGTGTGTGCAATTAGAGGCAGAGACGTGAAGGGGGTGGGGTCCCGCTGAAGGACAAGGATATGTTTGGGACAGAAAAAATGAGAATGGGACAGAGATAGAAGGAGGAAAGGTTTGACTCTCCAGTAGAAGAGAAGGAGGAGGCAGGGATTTTCTAAACATACTCCTTTGGTCAGATACCACCACGTGACACTAAATACTGTATGACTGGGTGATTTTCTCAACTCTTTATGTTTACGTACAATGCATTAACTTATGTCTGTTAACTTTATAAACTCAACATGTGCAAACTATGAAATCTATGAAAAACAGCACAAGCTTAAGGCAGATTAGTATTAATTTGACAAAATCGGTCCAAGGTGTCGCTGTATCAGGCTGTTTTGTTGGAAAGCTTCACACATCAGTATTTGTGAATGGCTAAAGATCTGTCATGTGGGCTCGAAGTCACAAGTTCCTGCTAGTGATGTTTAGCAGCTTTATACTGTTCTAGGGAAACACGCTGCAAGTGTAGATTACAACTGTTATTAGTCACTCCAGCATTTATTACTTTCTTATGGGAGTCAATTTACTCTTACTCTCAAGTTCATAACCCTTCCCTCTGCTTTTCTTTTCCTTTTCTTTGTGACCAACAGGACCACAGTAGATGATATGCTGCTCTATTGTTTCAGTTTTGTATCTTTGAACATTGTCACCATCAACTAGTGACACCAGGCGACTCACTCTGCCCCCCCCCGTCTCCTCCTGGGGGAAGCGCATTTCCAGTCGGCCATGACAAAAAAAATTGGAAACACCGACAGCGAGCGTTACTCACAGTCTATCGGGTCGCACGAGTCACTCGAACATAAGCCGCGGTGAATCGCTCCGGGGCTGTTGACGAGTTCAGAGTGATGTCATGCGATTGGTGGTGATGCAACATTAGACCGTGGGGTAGTCAAGAGCACAGGCCAAGGGTTCTCAAAGTCTGGCGCGAGTACCGGTGGTGGTACACAGGCAGTGAGTTCAGAAAGTAGTCAGATCCCTCGATTTACCCCTTTCTGTCATTATGTTGAAGTCCAATAGTGACTTTCCAACCTTAAATGGACAGTTGTTATCCTTAAATTGACACTCAGGCTTGTATAGAGGCTAACCATATATATTATAGTAAGGGTATGAAAGAGTGGAATCTACCAACTAAACTTGTTCAAAAACAGCACAACTATGAAGAGCAATGAAAAGGATCAGCAGTTGTTGTTAGGTCTGAATACTTATGTTGCTTTCTATATGTATCTTTCTTTCTAACAGTTTAGTATCAGAAAGGTGCTATATAATACAATATTAAGATTTACAGAGATCTAAAAACTTTCTGAACCTGCATTGTGAAGTTTTTATTTAGATTCAGTCTAAATCGTGGTAAAAGATCTCTGCTGATCTCGATTCTGTTCTGGATTATTATTAGTCCTGGTTTTGTTTGGATTGAGAGACAATAGTGTTTGTGTGTCAGTGATAAGCCTTAAAGCCTTGGACTGTTTGAGACTTGGTTTTGTCCTGGCTCTGCGTAATGTCGTCCTGATCCTCTTTTGTCCAGATTCGGTTCTAGATTATTCTCTTAAATTCCTGGTTTAGACATGCTTAAATCTGTTAATTGATTTTGTCTCACGCTAGTCTAGTCTTTTAATGGCTGCACGATTTGAAGTGAAATTGCAATGGGAACCGTCACTATTTGTAAATCGCAAGGACAGCATCAACGTGAAGTACAGTATCCTCAGTATCCTTGCTCTCTCTTGGCAAATTTATACCTGCTGAGCTTATTCCTCAAACTTGTTCAGATATGCCTGTGATTCTAAATTCAGATGCATACACTGTGAACTGAATCTGTATTTAAAAAAAGAAACTCCCAACCAGATATATTTCCAAAAAAGTACATAGTGTGTTTTCCAAACTATAGCCTTTTGCGCTTTAAACTATGGCATTTCTGGCTCAAGGTACATTGACTTCTATGTGGCCAATTATTTACTACTGGAAGGTCACACAGTTAATAATTGCATTGTTGAAGTTGTCTCACTAAATAGCGCATTATTTCCCCGTTCACTCAGGACAATGTTGTTGTTTGCAGAAAGATAGCGCTCATTACTAGAGATATGGCTTCCTGTTTTCCCTTTCACACACTTCCTGAAACCAGTTGTGGCTAAAAAAGACCAAAACAATGAAAAGTGGTGCAATGTGGAGAACGCAAAAGTAGGAAACACAAATGAGGGGCACCGCAATTTCACATTTATGGAGGAACAAACTGTGACTTGACTTTGACTATTTTTCCCTGGATGAGTCCTGGCACTAATCGGGCGTTTTTGTTTTGTCGGAAGCACGAATAAGTGGCACAGTGTAAACAAAATCGTTTAGACCTTCATTAGAACAAGATGTCGCCGGTAAAGACCCACTTTGTCTGGCCCGTCCCCTCCGAAAACACGCGCCGTTTTAAGTTCAAGTCTGTTCTTCTCGGCTAATCTTCGCTTTACGTCCCTCCCATCCCTGCATTAAAAGATTTTACAGACAGGATCTTGCCCAAGGAAAGTATTTTTTAAAGACGGAAAGACAAAACGCTTGACTGGGAACCACGGATTTCTCTCCTTTTGATCGGAGGAAACGTCTAATTGTGTTTTGTAATCGGAATCATCTGGTACAGTCCTATAAAGCACGCCCCATTTGGCTGTTCATTCATGTTTCCGCGGCAACTGCTGGACCCGGTTGATCCTGGTTTGGACTTTGTAAATTTGCTCATTCCCGCTTTTAAAATGTGCGGGGCTATTTTCGCTGCACTAATGAAAGAAGCAGCGATGTCTGAATAGTGCAGTGTCGCAGTCGGTCTGACAGAGGAGCTGGAGCGGAGCCTTTGTGGGCCAGTTGGACTCGGACCAGGGCCCAAAAACACAGGGCGGTCACTATGGAGACCGAGGAACACTTCCCCTTTTTTTTTATTCAGTCCCGCTGGGAGCACAAAGAAATACAGAGGGATGGAAGAAACGGGTTTTTGTCCGGGTTTAGAGGATTTCGCACCGGTTTAATCCTTAGTCCAGTTTTAGTCCTGGATGTGAACTGGTTTGAGCCTACATTTGCAGTTCTAAATAACGTTTTATTAACTGATCAAGTAACCTCTTACCCTCCGCCTTGACCGAGTGCAATCTAAAAGCTTCTCGATGGGGGCTTACTATTGGGCAGTGTACAACTCATATGAAAGCAAAGACCCACAAAACTGATCTTAACGGATCTTTTTCACATTCTTTTTCATCTCATTTTTGCCACTTTTTTGTTGCTTGTCTGTCACTTTTTTGTTTTGCATTTTTGTCACATTTTCCATGTTTAAAAAAAAAAATATTTTAGCTTTTTTGTGATTTTTTGTCATTTTTTAAAATATTTTTTGTAGTTTTTATTGTGTGTTTTTGTCACAATTTTTATGTTTTTTGTTTTGTTTTCTTGACACATTTTTGTTAAGTTTTAAAAAAATTTTTTTTTAGCTTTTATTGTGTTTTTTTTTGCTCTTCTGTTACTTTTTTGTTGCGTTTTCATACTCGTTTTCGTCGCTATTTTGTCGCTTTTCTCAAGAAGCTTTTAGATTTGGGTGATGCCAAAATGTGCTCGGTTCAGTTGAGGGTTAAGAGGTGAACCACTTTTACTTCCTGATACCAAAGGCCAAGATACTGTAGCTATAGCAACACATTTTCAACACAACTAGAGTTAGCCCACAGTCATTTAAGTTTATTACTTTGAAACCAAGACATTTTCTGTCCCCGTGCTATAAACAGTCCGGTTCTTCTCGCCCGAGGCCTTGGCGTTTTGGGGGATGTGAGGGGCGAGGCGTTAGGGGTCATGTGGACAGACACGATGACTTTTGACCCTTGATACTTTGGCAGATTCAAATGGGCCGTAAAATCATTCAGGCGCGCGCAGCATAGATAAGACAAGCTGGAATAAACTGCAGTATCAGCCATGTCCATATAGTAAACCTCAACCTGCAGGAATAAAGGTTGATGATTCTTGCAGGTTGATGTCGCTGCTGTTTTGCGGTTTTAAACGGTCAAAAACTATGCTATTGTTTTAACAATGGAGTGTGTAGGTGTTTGAATTATCCGGAAGAAATGCAGACGGTTGCTTCTGGAAGAGCAACCATGAGAGTTAATACAGATGTTACTGATTTGGCAGATGGTAAAAAAAGAGAACAAGGCATATGCTGATTAAGACACTAATTCTGTGTGTGCAGTCTGTTTTTCATTCACAAATGTGTTTACAATATTGGCCTATGGTGGCAAATGCAATATCACAAGTAAATCACAATAAATAAATCGATGACTGCAGCTTGTAACCCTAATTCTTGTAAAATTACACACCGAGGGTCGCCCGATTTACACAGACAACACCTAAAAAGAAATTTAAAAAATGTAGTGTTATCAGTGGCCCATTTCCAGACTGTGGGTCTCCGTGTTCTTTCATCAGTCAGTCATAGGTTTTCATGGGGAAACAACATTGTACAATCAGACATGCATTTAACAACTCCTTCAATATTGAAACTTTTCTTGCAAAACTGTCCGAGCAGCGTCTTTACACCCGTCCCGGTGTGAAGGTGTCGCACTCGGAGGTCTCCGGGTTCGTTCATGCTCCAGTGTCTGGGATGTAACACGGAGGAAATGAAGTGTGTTTCCCCTCACGCAGCCAGACGCCTCGGCTCGACACGGCCAAAAAAGGAATCGAATCCTCTCTGCAGGACGTCCCGAGCTGCCAAAACCCATTCCCATTCCTGCTCGTCTGTGGGGGCCCGACCACGAGAGTCCGGGGAGATGAGAGGGGAATGTACACAAAGAGGAGGAGAAAGCTGGCAGATTGGTGTTGGGGGAATTTGTGGGAAAAGAAGGGGGTTGTGGGCAAGTCTGGGGATGTGTTTGAGTCGGGGATGAACAATTTCTCTCAAAAATTTAGTTATTGCAATGATGGGTGACGCAATCTATCTCTTTCCTTGTAACTCTATCCGTAACGCTTGTACAGTGACAGCTCTTCAAAGTCCTAATGTTTTCATCCAGGATTTTGAACCGGTGCATGTGGTTTTCCTCAACAAAAAAAAACAACAAAAAAACATTTGTCAGTGCTATCGGCTCGTGTTGTGAATTTGTTACACGGGACTCATGTTGTTTGGGTCGTGTGCAGGGGAGCTGGACCACAGAGGAGAGAGGGGGGGGGGGGGGGGGGGGGGCATTCTTAGCATGAAAAATAGTACGACTGATTATTCCGCATCTGGAAAGCATTTGGGCTTCGGTTCTTCCTCGTTACTATCCTCGTTACAGGCCGGCCCATCAAGGACTCGTCCCTGCTCACTTCTGCTGCCTCCTCCTCACTTTTTAAGTCCCTCGCTCTGGGTAAATGTGTTGCACAAGATGAGATGACAAATATATGTGACTTGTCCCGTTGCGATGTTGTGATTCTGAAGTCATTCCCAAGAAGATGGTGCAAGTTTCTAAATAAATGCGTGGTTGCTTCCAAGTAAAAAATCAGTGGCAGTGGTTTTGAGTCGGATGTCTTTCCATATATTCATTTGACTAGGACCATTGAAGCTTGTATACAGTCCACTCCCTTGATTAGCTTTTTTTCGGTTCCTTTGACGTAACATCAGATATGACTCTCCAGCAAAACTGCAGTAAAGTATCACCACAGTGGACGTCTTTCTTTCGTCTCCCGTGCTGACGCTGTACTGCTCTCCTCTGACAGTTTGATGGACAGGCCTATCAGATACCCTCACGCCCATCTGGAGTCTTCCATGTTTGGCCTTGACTGCGGCAGCGGAGAGCGGGATCTGGAGTCATCCCTAAAGTAGAAGCAGCTGGAGGGTTTCGCAATGCTTTTTTTTTTTTTCTTACTAATGTGTTACGAGGCAGGTCACCTTTCTTTAAAACATGATACTTTTTAGTGTGTGTGTCTGATGAGCGCTGTCCAACCCAGGAATCCATCCCACTGACATTTTGTGGCTTGATTTCATTCAACATTTTTGTTCATCTGTTATTTTTGAAAGCAGGCACATCATTGAGCTCTTTTTTTCTTTTTTCTTTTTTTTTGAGCAATGTTGTAAAGTTGTCCCCTGATCAAAAACCTGGAGTAGTATTTGGGATCGGTCGTTCCTCCTTCTATTACTAATACTCTGATCTGCATTTCCTGAATTGTGTTGCCTTATAGATGAGACACAAAACTGTCCCGCCACAGTTTTCTTTTCTGAACAGTTCTTGACTGACGGTGAAAGCTTGCATTCAATGTTCTACTAACTGTCATCGACATCGGCTTCATCTCCAATGTGCGTAAAAAAAGGGAGAAAATGGGTGAAAATTGTGGCAAAAGGGAAAAAATATGAATGAAAAAAAATCAGGAATAAATTGTGTGGAAAAAAATGGGGGGAAATTCGGGGTTGGAAATTGGAACATTTTGTAAAAAGGGGTATCTACTCCTTATTATTGTTAAATATAACTTTTAAGCCTCATGCATGTCACTTTGATATAATTAAACGGGAGCTTGATATACAATGCTAGTAATTCAAAAGAATACTAGCATCACCAACCACTGGGCGCCGTTCTTTTGTGTCCCCCGTCACTAATGTCCTCTGTCCTCTGCAGGAACGCGTCCCAGATCAAGCAGCTGCAGAACCAGATCTTATTGGAGCTACAGGAGGCAGCGCAGTGGCAACAGCAGCAACCAGACCAGCCGAACCAGGACGTCCTGCCTCCACCTCAGATACCCCCGCCCGCTCCACCGGCCCCGCCTTTCGAAGCCCCTCTCCCTGCTCCCCCCTCACCTCCGCTCCCCCCGCCCCCGTCGTTTCAAGAGCTGGAGAGTAGCACCGCCTCCTCCATCATGCAGGCCAGCACCTTCAACTACGCCCGTCCCAAGCAGTTCATCGCCGCCCAGAGCTCGGGCGTCTCCCCTTACTCCCCCCCCACCTCCTCGCCCTCCTCCACCCTGTCCTCGCCCCTCTCCCCCTCCTCCACACACAAGGCCTTCAGTAGAATCGCCCTCCCGCCTTTCACCAAGGCGCCCAGCTTGGAGTCGCCCGGGTCGCCGTCGTTCCCTCCTCCACCCCCGCCGTTCCTGAGTCCCACCAACCTGCCCTCTCCGGCGCAGGACTTCCCCCCTCCGCCTCCGCCGCCTCCACCCCCCGTGTCCGCCCCGCAGTCCGAGACCTCCTCTTCTCCCTTCTCCTCTGTCCCGGCGTCTCCCGCCTCCAGCTACCTGTCCTCGGTGCTGCCCACGCCGCCGCCCGTGCCCGGCAGCCCCATCTTCAACGCCCTGGGACTGCCCAAAGGCAACGGCACTGTGTAAGTTTTACCACAACGACAATACAGCGTAGTGGGGTTGCACACTCCAAATATCGATAATGAATTCTGGGGGTCGTAGCCTGAAGATTTGGGGAGAACCCCTGACGTAGAAAATACAGGAGTAGCATAAAAACGATCTAGTTCATTGTTCCACAACAAGACAATCCGAGGCGTTCTATCGCATCAGCACATTTTGACCTGGGACATTAATATCTGCTTTTTGTTTTGTAATGAGATAATTAATTAGATTAACCAAGACGATTCGTGCAAAGTTGTAGCTAGTTTCAGATAACAGAGGTTTGTAGAAGAATGTGTGTTTAAAAATTGTACACAGGACAGATCTGAGAATCATAAAGTAGACCATGTTATTTGTTTAGTCAAGAGAGCAAAGTCTAGTATGAAAAAAAACAACAACATGTTTCCACCATAAAACCAGTGTTATTAGTTTATCTATCGGGAGCTTTCAGTCCAAGTATTTGTGACCTTTACATGTCAGAGCAGCTTGTTCTTTCTGATATTAGGCTTATCTGAATATAAATGTTCCCTTAGCCAAATCAGTTAAATGCTCTACTTTCATTTTCTCTCAGAGGCAGTAAACAAAAAGGTGTCAATCTGCATAAAACAGCCAAACATCCAATCTCACAATGCTTAAAGTTATAATCTATATTATATAATATATCATTGTTGTATCTTTTTCAGTACATTTATCAAAATGATACAGATAATCTACTGAATTTTAATGTCAAGTCACAATCAATGACTTTGGAAAATCATTCATTTGTTGGTAACACGTTATCAAAACTACACCTTATTTAGCCTTAAAGGGACTATACAGAGTTTAAAAATGTTAAAACTATGTATTTTCCTCCCCCTACACGTTCCAGCCATGTCCTAATGTGTAGAATGAGCCCAGACCTATTCACCATAACTGCCTTTAAAATCCTGCACTGTCACTCATGATTAATTAAGTGTTACTTCATAATTTATTAAGGCTAAAGGTGTAGTTATTAAGTGTTACCCATTTGTTTACAAAAATCTATTGCATGTTTTCCACTATTGGTGTGATTTATTGCACGGTGCTACACATTTCCATAACGAG
Organism: Proterorhinus semilunaris; assembly: GCA_021464625.1. NCBI lineage: Eukaryota > Metazoa > Chordata > Actinopteri > Gobiiformes > Gobiidae > Proterorhinus > Proterorhinus semilunaris. Next base: position 12,419,345 of record CM038351.1, on the reverse strand, counting down.
TTCAATACCTTTTTCAGTCCCTCCAGTTTGTCTCATTTTACAGCCAACAGTGGCTCCTTAGCAGAGCTTTGGATACACAGTCTGTCACGTTACATAATGTAGTTTATGCGTGGCGTCGGAATAAGGAGGGTCGAAATGTTTAAACGACAATAACGCACGTTTACGACAAGGGGCTGAGTTTAGGTCCTCACCGGTAAATACAGAGACCCGGTGCAAGACCACAGGGGAAGACATGTGTTTTAGCTGATAGTAAGTTATTGCAAATACAAATTAGGGTTATGAACACTCAATCAGGAGAATCTCATGGACTGTGAGCGGTTGTTTTCCACGTTTTTAGTGTGAATGTGCAAACCTCATTTCATCCTTGACCAATTGAAATAATAATATAATTTTTTTCTCCTCGATAGCATCCTTTTGAACCCAAGTTAGCCTTTTATGCTCTTATCCTCTGGCATTCCACTTTTATGCCCTTTGCCAGGCATTTTTCAACAGCTCAGTGCCGCACTCCCCTCTCACCGCTGCATTCCTGGGTTTAGATAAGGAGACACTGCCTCAGCTGGACATGACCAGATAAGGCTAACGATCCTCTTTTCCCTGCAAATGACAAATGCATGATTTTTGTTTTGTGTTTTTTTTTCTTCAGGAAAGCGTTCCCCAAAAAGTCAGTGTCCAGGACTCCCCGTACTGTATCGGACTCGGACATCCAGGGGTCCAAGGACGCGGTGATACAGGACCTGGAGAGGAAACTGAGATTCAAGGAGGAGAGGGTTAGCAATGGACAACAAGTGAGTACAAGTAGAGGTCAACGAGTTTATGGGAAGAAACTAGCAAAGTGCACTCCTATAATTGATAGTGAGTGCTTTATGCTTCTTTCCTTTTGACTTTTCCCTGCTAATGTTGCTATAGTGAATCATCAACTGCCCAGGTTGCTTTAACTTTGGGACCTGCTCTGCCATCTGAGCCACTGTCGCCCCAAAATGTAATAATATTTCCACTTTGCTGTGTAATAGAACCACATTCTGTAATAATGTGGCAAAAGCCCATTGTGATGTCCCGACAGCGTGCTACATCCACAAAGCTGGAGGTTTGTTTTAATGGGGAGTGTGTGGAGGAGGGGCTTAGGGATAGAGGCGCGTGCTGAAGCCAGAAGATAGGCCAAGGGGAACTTTAAATTTGGGACGACTGTGGCGCAGATGGTAGATCGGAAGGTTGGGTGTTTGAATACTGCCTTGTGAAGGGGCACATTGTCGTTGTGTCCTTGGGCGAGACACTTCACCCACCTTGGTAAAAATGGTAAATGGACTTGTATAGCGCTTTTCTCTAAAGTAGAAAAACAAGTTTCTACCTTCAACTTGTATTTCTACCTGATACAAGTTGAAAATGTGGCCAAATCACGACAAAAAAGCTACGAAAAAATCTACAAAAACGCAGTAACAACAAGACAAAAAAGTTAGGATCAGTTTCGTAGGACTTAGCTTTCAATTGGGGCGTTACACTGCTGCTCTCCAGTGGAGAAACTTTTAGATTTGGGTAATGCCAAACTGGAGAAAATGCCCTCGGTTAAGGCGGGGCTTAAGTGGTAAATGAGAGTGAATGGGTGAGTGGATACTTGCTGTAATAGGTGGAAATGCGCTATAGAAGTTGAGACCGTTTACCATAAACCGTTTTAGATCAACAAAGTGTAAGATGGTGATCAAGATGTGGTTGAAATCATTACCAAAGACCTCCCAAAAGACATAAATGAATATATAGCGGGTTATAGACTGGTTTCTACCATCGCTGTGCACTGGGAGGTAAATGATTTGCTCTGCCATGTCAGGAAAAGTCAAAAGCAAAGATTCAACACACTTGTCTTTAATACATCTAGCACCTCATTAGTACCTTCACTTTCCGTGGTATTTATTAAAAAAAACATAAGAATCCCTTTAACTCGCGTGGATTTTGAGATCATCTTCCTCATCTGCAAGTCTTGTGTAACATCCATAACCGATTAACAGGGACCTCCTCCATTCCATCTTTGTTTTTTGAGACATTTCTAACTTTCGAACATCTAAATGTGTTGATGCGGTGATGATTTCACACTGTGTGCCTGGCCGCTCTCACCCACTAACCCGCTGCTTCCAGAAGTTAACGTATGAGGAGAAGATGGCACGCAGACTGCTGGGAGCCGACAACGCCGCCACAGTCCTGAGCACAGAGCCAGAGGAGGAGCCGGCCACTCAGGTACTTTATAGGACCAGCTGTGATTAAGATGCACGGAGGTATCGCACCGAAAACTATCTGATTTCCTGTGTCGCCGATGATACAAGAACATGTCACCTAATCAGTGGCCTAAACCAGGCAGATTATAATGTATGTTTCAGTCGCAACACAGAGAAATCAGATGGAGCCACTTTAAACACACTCTTCTTCTTTTTTTTTGCCACTTTCCCATCAGAGCACACGCGCCCCGCCATTTTGTCTTGTTGTGTTTGAAAGCTGGATGTAAACGTTGTAAAGTGTTCCAGGCACTCTCCATAGATAGTTTTGCTTACGGAAACTTTAAATAGCCGTCGAGAAGTGTTGCCTTCAGTGGTGACGTGGCTTTAAGTAGATTGTTTGTAACTTTTTTTTTTTTTACTTTATTATTTGTAAAAGGCCAATAAAACATAAATTGTACATAGTGGGGAGACATGGTAGACAGAGCAGATTCATTTTAATGTTGGTCTGAACTGGTTCTAGTTTAGGCCTGGATTAGAATTGGATGCTAATCTACAAAAACTCAAAACTGGGTGAAAGTACCCCTCACCGCTAGATTGACTAAAGAGTGATGAAAAAGTAACAAAAAAGCCACGAAAGAGCGACAAAAATGCCATGAAAAGTGACCAAAGCATGACAAAAAAAACCCGACAAACATGACAAAAAAACCCGACAAAAACATGACAAAAAAATATGAAAACACGACAAAAGAAAATTAAAAAACACGGTAAAAGAGGGCTGGAAAAGCAACAAAAAAATAATTAAGCCACGAAAGAGCGACAAAAAGGTGACAAAAATGCGATGAAAAGTGACCACAACATGACAAAAAAAAACAATGAAAACTTGACAAAAAAACTATGAAAACACGACAAAAACACTTAAAAAATGCGACAAAAAAGCGCCGACAACGTGTTGCGCTCAAATGAGGCAGCACACAAGTCAAGAAACTTGTCGAATTGGCTAAAGCCGAACTGGAGAAAATGCGTTCTGTAAGAGGTTAAAATAATGACCAAAGTAAGCAAAAGTGTTTTGGGGAAAAAAGACCCATGTCTGCTATTTGTCAGCTGGATCGGACTATACTGAAAGTGCAGATCATAATAATAATAATAATAATAATTATATATCGAACTTGTATAGCGCTTTTTTGGACACTCAAACCGCTTTACATGGGGAATAAACATCTCGATTGCCCATAGATATACGTATTCGCAATCCGATGAATTGCACAGCCCAACCCAAAATAGACCCAGGACGACGCCCCCTTTAACAAAACTGAGGGTAAATGCCCCGTGTTTACCAATTAAGTCTATTGTAACCACTATAGAGCAGCCAGAGAATGATCCTGCCTGCTTTGTGGCACTGAAACGTTGCATGTGGCTGCGACTGCACTGCTGCCAGATGCCGAAGGATATTGCCTGTCTTTGTGTTTTGGAGTTTTATTGTGATGTTGTGCATGTGTTTTGCTAATTGCGAGTTTAAAAGCCACGTTGTTTGGACACTCTCCCACCGCACTTATAAAAACGCCTCCGAGAGCGGCACAGTTTGGCAGCTGTAAACGGCGGCAAAACGTCTCCTTTTCTCTCAACAGGACCACGAAGAAGCTGAGTCTTATCCCCAAAAGGTTATTTTTGTTTCCGTCTAAAATGTGTTGTCCACTTTGTCCAGAACGTGCACACAAAATCACACTTTTAAATGGTTGATATTCGTGTGATGCGTTCATAGATAATGGTTGCACATGTATAGGACTTGAGTTTGTGTTCAGTATATTTTGAAGCATGTCAGAAAGCCTAAAGGTGCACTTTTGCTTTCCTGTCACTGCCACGTAAAGCATGTCAGCAGCTGATATTGAAATAGCCCATTGTGGTCTCCGGCGAAAAGTAAAAACGAGCGCCATCAAAGCGGAATACGCGCCACAGCAGCTGCTCCCTCGACCCGGGACGCTGGAGTTTTAAGATTTAAGATTGACTGTGGGCATGTGCGTGGTGCCTTCAAGGACTGCAGCTGTGTCTGAACCCTGTGATTATCAGAGGGATGTGTCATCGAGTGGCAGAGCACAGATGTTCCGCCTCTCTCTGCAGTGATGACAGGTGAATGAGGGAGTAGCAGGGAGTGGCACCAGGGGAGAGAGGGGATTTTAGCCACGCTCAGCATAATATCATACGCAAAATACAGTTATTTTCCATGGCTTTGGCTTTTTAGTTGTGTTTAACTCAATGTAGTATTACTGCCTTTAAAAATGAGTCTGTCAATGTGGTGAGGCAACAAGCTGAGTAACAAATGGACTTTGATAAGTTGCTGCAAGCAGTTTTACACTTAGCTTCTGACGGTGTTGCATACATAAATTGGTTTTCAATCCAACACATTTTTTGTTTTTAGTTTATTAAGTTCTAGCTGTTGAAGTTACGGCGTTACGGTTCAAATTCTTTCTGTGCACAGCCGATGAAGTGGCTCTAGTTTTTAGAAACGGCTCTTGACCTTAAGTGTGACGTCGATTCAGAAAGGACTTTTACAGGGTTTCCAGCAGGCATTTAATCCAAATTGATTTGAAAATAATGGTGTTGCTCGATCATTTACGCCATGAATTCATTGAAAAAAAGAAAAGTGGTGCCTCAAAAAACTAAATTATAAGTGCATATGACAGGTTTTGATGCTTTAGAAAAATATTACTTATTTATAACATAAGTTGCAAGTTCATCAGTCGCATAATTATCATTTTATTTCAGTGAAGTAGAAGAAATGACAGAAGTGACAGTTTGACTCACTCATTTCCCATGGACTTAACATGGCAACAGTTTAAAATTGCCTTCATTTATGTCACTTCCTGTCGGTGTCTAATAAGAAAGTGAAACTATAAACATCACAAATATGGCCAAACTAAAGAAAGCTGGGTACAATCTTTAGCAAACTTTTTAAATAAAAGCAAACTTATATAATTGTGTTAACGATGTTTTGCTGCATAATCTACTGTCAGTAAATCTTAAAGTATTTATTTCCATAGATTTGTTGCATTTGGGGATTGTAAAATGAAGTATTTGGGTCTTTAAAATAGCTACCTGTATAAACCCTGTTAGTGCCAGTTACTGTTGAGTTACCAAAAATATCTAGATGTCACTTAATCATTGTTAATGCTAATACATTGATTTGACTGATAACGACTCAGGGTTTAAGTAAGTGTAAATTAGATTGTTTTTCTTCTTTTTTTACTTTATTCACTTGCACTCTGCTGTCTGATCATCACCACCTCCTCCCCCCTCCCAGTCTCACCATCCTCCGCTCCTAAATCCCTCCTGCGTCTCTGTGTCTTCAGGAGTACAAAGTGTCGAGCTTCGAGCAGCGCCTGATCAGCGAGATCGAGTTTCGTCTGGAGCGCTCCCCGGTGGAGGAGTCGGACGACGACGTTCAACACGACGAGGACTGTCCCGGGGGAGAGGCGCCGTTGATCCACCAGAAGCTGAAGCACTGCAAAGTGTTCGAGGGGATGCCCGTCACCTTCTCCTGCAAGGTCACCGGAGACCCCAAACCCAAGGTGACTGTTTATGCACAATGTCAGACAATAAGACGCCATTATTAATGCTATATATGAACAGCAAACATATAACACACAGTACGAAACAAGAGGCTTCATTTAAAGTTTTTAGTACTGGACTGTTTTAGTTTTATTCGCTGACAGGAATGAGACTTTATTGGCGTCAGAGCAAGAAACCTTTTTTTTTTCTTTAAATATCTGCCATGTCTCGTTTGATGCAACTACAGCCACTACATCACGAAAAAAACCTGAACCTGTGACAGCGCTCTCTCGGGTGTAATCACTTGTGCGTCAGAGCTGGTGACTGGTGCTGACGGCGCTTGTTTTCGCTGCAGGGCGTAGGTTTTTTTTTTTGTCAGAGGGCGTAGAGTCGGGCCGTGTGCCGCGTGTTGTGATAAGAGAGGCCCATGGCTCTGTCTGTTGTAATGACACACTGATGACAGGAGACAGGAAATGGAGAAAAAACTCAGACGGCACATAACTCATTCGCTGAGGGAGGGGGTACGGTAACTGCAAAAAATAAAATTAAGTTGTAATTCAAATTAATATAGGGTCAAATCGGATTACGAGTGACCATTTCTACGTTACGGCACGAAACAAGGCATCCTCTGAAACGGTGCAGGGCCTCCTGGGTTTGTCCCTGTTTCAGAGCGTGGTGTCCTGCACTGGTCAGCTCCACCATGTCCTCTTCGTCCTGCGCAGCTCCCTCTGCTCCACGACAGTCTTTCACCGTCTTCTGGCAAGAGCGGAGCAGGCGAATATAATCCGTCTTATTCTCCAGTGAACACACATTAGTCAGAGCGATAGTAAGGTTAGACGACTTGTGTGGCTTAGCTGCGAGTCTTGCCCGGATACCTCCTCGTTTGGCCCCCCTTTTTTTGTTCCCTGTAGTGTGACACTCACTCTTATCGACCCGGTTCTGTTGGGCAGGTGTACTGGTTCAAAGACGGTAAGCAGATCTCAAAGCGGAGCGAGCACTACAGGATCAGCAGAGACGCAGACGGGACCTGCTCCCTGCACACGGCCGCCGCCTCCCTGGACGACGACGGCAACTACACCATCATGGCCGGGAACCCGAAGGTGAGCGGCTTCACTCAAATTGATGTTTGACTTTGATTGTAGATTGGGTTTGTTTGCCTTTAAGCTCTTAGTCCTATTTGTTTATTTTTCAAGAAGCTATGGAGACGGGACGGTTGATTTCTCTTCATACACAAAGCGGCGTTCAACTTTATTACATTTCACTGCTTTATAAACTGAAGCCGGGTTGAATTGCACTGGGGGGGGGGAAAAAACTAAATGGCACAGACAGACAGGATGACACAGGAGGGGAGGTCAGTGTTCATCACAGAGACAAATGATGAGCATTAAGATAACGGCCCGAACGGGAAATGGGAGTAAAGGGAGACCAGGAAGTAACCAAAGCCCTGATGAGGTCACAGTTCATTGCGAAGACAGATCACATTTAGACTCGGGCCAAATCATTAAAAACACATGAGCAAGACAGGGCTCATTCTTGACTAGAAAAAAAAAAAGATAAATCGTAACATTGACCTAGTTGGAGCCTGCTAGTTAATTATAGTCCATGTTCGCCATGAAAGACAATTATTTTCCTTTAAGGCTTGAATGAGCCTGCTCTAAGGCTCCACAGCCCTCTCTTTGTCCGACCCGGTTTGGTTTTGGACTAAAAACGTGTTTGTTTCTGGTCCCAGGGCAGAGTGAGCTGCACAGGACGGATGATGGTGCAGGCGGTGAACCAGAGGGGACGCAGCCAGCGCTCCACACCGGGAAGCATGCGCAGGTGAGGGTCCACAGCCACATTAGTGTCGGTGTTGAATTATGACATTTGTGCTGTTGTGACACTTAGTGATAAAATAATGTAAGATTGCATACCCTCTATTTACACCAGAGCTCATACTATTTGTGTGGCCATGAGACTGTTTTCTGGACATAGAAAATATACAATGACAGGCCCCCATTCACCATTACACCCATTAAATAGCAGATGATTTTAGCAGCGCTTTACTCTTATGATAGACTTCACCAGTTTAATTTATAATCATAGTTTTAATCTGTCTTTCATGAGCTTCTGTAGACCACATTCATTTGTCCAAACCTAAATACACTGATGTGTTATTAAAAACCACCCTAGACTCTTCCATAAACATGTGTAATGCATTTCTGCTCTGTGTCGTGACCAACCGCATCAAGTGAGAAATCCAAGAAAACATAAAAACATCTATTTGATATTATGAAGGAAGAAAGCTTACAGTTTATGTTTTGTACAAAGGTTACACTGTATGCTGTGTGTGGTGTACCTAGCGGCGCTTGTGACTCCAATTTTACACTCTGGGCTTGTTCAGGTCGAGGTCGCGGTCCCGGGACAGTGGGGATGAGCACGACAACATTCAGGAGCGTCACTTCAGGCCTCACTTCCTGCAGGCGCCCGGAGACCTCATCGTGCAGGAGGGACGCCTCTGCCGGATGGACTGCAAGGTACGAAACATTAAGACGTCACTCATTTGTCTACAAGCCTTTTCTGTGGAACGACATGTCTTTGCCTTTAGTGTAAGTGGGCAATTTAAGTGCATTTGACAGGTTTTGTGTGGTATGTTTTAGCAAATTGGGGAATAAAGTCTTTTTTTATCTTCTGGATCTAAAACATAAGCATAACATGAGAACAACTATTTGGCTGAACCGGAGTTCTTGGCCCATTGATACAGTATAGTTTCGTGGCATCTGTCATAGAAATTCTACTTCTTCGTATCAAATGAAATGACATCAGAACAAATGATTCAACCAGGGAAAACATGAAAAGATGTCTGTACTTGTCCCCTGTTGAATCGAGCTGCAATTGTATTCAAAGCTTCATACTAAAACTGTATTAAAGCACAACATGCAAACCCTCTTTTTTCTTTGTAGAGTGTAGCCCTATTATCGACTAGATATCTTTCTTAATTACTACTCCTACCAGTGAAGCACCCGCAACTCGGACCGCAAAAAAATGACAGAACATATTGTACCCGACCCGCTTCCCGCCCCGCACGTCTTAGTACTAGACTAGTACTATATAAATTACAAAGGTTAAATTGGCACCTTTATTTCAAATGACCCGACCCGAATATCATTAAAAATATTTTGGGATGACTCGTAACCGCGGGTGACCACAGGCACCCGCTCATTACGGATTAACCCGCGCATCACTGACTCCTACCATGTAAAAGAGGGTCATTTTTACTTTGTGATCAAATATGTCTGTGCTCAAACAACCATTTCTGCATCTATATACGTCTGCACTCACTCGACCTTATGTATAAGTGAGCACTGGAAATCCCTATTCTCTACTATTATCCTTGGAGTCACTCATTCTGAAATGGCAAGCTCAAACCTTTATGTGACAACTTTTTTTGTTATGTGTGACCACAACCACCGAACTTGGTTTTATTCCCCTTTTCCCGTCTCCTCTGCCATTTCATTGAAGTCGATCTTTGGACTGAGAAACTGCAGTCTTGATACGGGTTACACTAACACTGCGAGGCATGACTGTAAAAGGAGCGGAGCGGCTCGTGCCAAGAAATCTAAATCACAATTATAGAGAAGTCAATGGAGGAACGCCTTTTAATCCACTTTGCTTTCATTCAGGGAGGCTCCATGAAACGCTATCCTTTCTGTGAATCCAGTTTGAGGCAATAAAACCTATAGAGAGCAAATGTTTCTTCAATTTGCTGTGTTTTGCATGGACGCAGTACAAAAGTGTCTGCTTTCGTAGCTTAAGTGAGATTGAATATTATTTTTTTTTAGACATCTTCTCTCCGTTTTGTCCCGGTTTGCCCCGTCTTTACTCCACTGTGAACTCTTTAAAAAGGCAGCTCGCTGAAACAAGGCAGCAATTAGTTCGCTGTAAAAGACCAAAAAAAGCGGCTTGTGAAAATAAACGCTGTTGCTTCCTGTGAGCTCCAGGCAAGAAGGTTTTAGTTTTGGGTAAAGCCGAACTGGAGAAAATGTACTCGGGTAAGTCGGGCAGTAAGAGGTTAAGCCAGGGGTTTACACCGACTGGAAACATGGCCAGAATTTTATAAAAACATCAACAAAATGCATTATCCATCATAATCCCACGGTCACCATTCTATTTCCACAGTGCAGAAACTTAGTAACATAAAATTACTGAAATTAAGAATATTTGACATTAATTTTAGACCTTTTCACTGCCAGTTTTTTACATTTTAACCTCTTAACCAAGGACATTTTCTCCAATTCAGCTTTACCCAAATCTAAGAACTTCTCAACTGAAGAGCAACAGTGTAACACCTCATTTGAAAGCCAAGACCTACAAAAGTGATCGTAACTTTTTGTCACGTTGTCGCCGCATTTTTGTCACATTTTTGTGTTTTCGTCTCTTTTTTTGTCGTGTTTTTGTCATGTTTTTCGTTTTTTTTTATCCTAATTTTTGTCGCAATTTTGACATTTATTTTCTAAGCTTTCGGATTTGGGTAAAGCCAAATTGGACAAAATGTGCTTGATTCAGGTGTGTGTTAAGAGGTTAAGTAAGGGAAAAAAAACATCTTATTTCAAGTAAATTGATATTATCTAATTTCAAGAGCAAATAGATGTGTTTTTCTTAATTTAAGTGCAAAAATATTAGTTCCACTGCCAGATTCACTTACCGACTCAAATCGAGGACAAATATTGTTCTTCTTACGGCACTGTCCAGTAAAGTACAACCTGTTTGGCTTGTATCAGTATCCAACATATTGCAGGAGAATAAAGAAAAACACATGTTCTGTTTATAGTCAATATTTCCTTCACTTGTTGCTGCCCAACTTGTACGGAGCTAAAAATGTCCGGAGTGCATTGGGCCGCTTCCAGTAGAGCTCTGATTCTGTGCGCTCAATCAAATATGAGCTGCTTTCACTTTGAACTCCAGCATGTTTCTGACGGACGCCAAATCCCACGGACGACCAGACAAACACAGACAAAACACATTAGCTGCTGTGGTCGTTTTCCCAAGGTTTGCGTTGCGGTGGTCGATGGAAAGTAGAAGAAGTATTTTAAACATGAACTCGAGGACAGAATGTAAAAGCGTCCTGTGGAAACAGTGGCACATTAAATCTCAACTAATTCTTTACTGTCAGTGACGTCTCGCCTCTGCACTTCCACTGTCCTCTCCAGGTCATAGTGAAAATGCAAAAACGTGCCAAATCACTGCGTAATTGTTTTGTTGCGGCAATTCTGAATAAATAAAATATGTTTTACACCTAGATATTGCCTGTCAAGATACCCAAAGCCATACTTGCAGTATTCATTCCACACTCATACTCGTGGTGACGAACTACTGGTTTATCAATGAGACCTTTTCCTGCTTCATCAGTGACATCACCTGGAGTCAGGAAAGTAGCGGAAAGAAGATTCAACTGAAAATAGCAATCATATGTAGAGTTCGACCAATATATCGGCTGGCTGATATATCGGGCCGATATTTGCCGATTTTACAGTATCAGTTATCAGCCGATGTAGCACCCATACAAGCTGCTATCTCTAAAGTCACTTATTTTCACTAAACCTCAGTGAATATGGACATGCTGCATACCAAACAGCAAGGAGAATTCAATCGCTGAGTTAGTTTTAACCTCCGCAATTGTATTTTTGATTGCCGCGCAAAATGCAGCAGATAGCAACAGTATGCTAATGCTAACGGAAGCATGCTAATGCTAACGGCAATTAAGCGGGGACAGAAACTATGATTGAATCACCTAAAGTAATAGAATTAAATTGGCCTCTGCTGGAGTGGCCAAGTAGTATTTTACAGGATTATAGACCAGAAGTTTGGAAAAAAATATTGGTCAAAAATATCGGCATCAGCCAATAAAAATCCCCAAAAATCGACATCGGCCTTACAAAAAACCATATCGGTCGACCTCTAATCATACGTGTAAAGTTACAGCTTTAAAATGTTACCCTGTTGAATGTTTATGTGAGAGAACAGTAGGAACAACATTATCTGATATTTCCAACAACAGTTAAACATTTGTTTATCGTTACTATGGCAACAGCTCCTGCCTCCGGTTAAGCTCTCCCCACCACCTTCAATGTTTACAATCTATGAAAAGATTTATACAGAAAAGATAAATGAATATAAAACATGTTTAGTACAAGTTCATTGTAATTCCCAAACAATCCCTATAGAAAAAGGCCTCCATTTCCCTTCGATAAACAGTTACAAACAGTTACACTGATTGCTTGTTTTCCCTTTCTGCAGGTGAGTGGTTTGCCGACGCCGGACCTGGTGTGGCAACTGAACGGTCAGACGATCCGCCCGGATTCGGCCCATAAGATGCTGGTGAGAGAGAACGGTGTGCACTCCCTGGTCATCGAACCCGTGACCAGCCGAGACGCAGGGATCTACACCTGCATCGCTAGCAACAGAGCGGGACAGAACTCCTTCAACCTGGAGCTCATCGTGGCAGGTGCAAATGACAAATTCAGAAATTCAGAAATGAAAATAGGTGGCAGGTGACGGCGTGTTAATCGATTTCAGGCGAAGGCTTTACCTGAACCAGTGCTAAAAAAAAAAATTAAATTACCTTTTTATTGAAGAACCCTTGAGCCTTGAAAAAACAATAATGATTTAAATTATATTTTTTAAATTAAATGTTTGTGTCCACAGCCAAAGAGATGCACAAAGCCCCCTCGTTTGTGGAGAAGCTGCAGAACACGAGTGTGGCAGAGGGTCACCCGGTCCGTCTCGAGTGCCGCGTCACCGGAGTCCCATATCCTCAAATCTTCTGGAAACGAGAGAACGAGTCCTTCACCCACAACACGGAAAGAATCAGGTACAAACTCAACACTATTTAGAAGAGAAAAATGATTGAACACTGTTTGAACACTATGCCATAGTATGGGCGGCACGGTAGCGCAGCGGTTAGCGCTCATGCTTAGAAGGTCCTGGGTTCGATTCCCACCTGGACGGGGCCTTTTTGTGTGGAGTTTGCATGTTCTCCCCGTTTCTGCGTAGGTTTCCGCCGGGTACTCTGGTTTCCCCTACCACAAAAAATATGTACAATAGGTTCCCCTCTGGGGCCAGGACTCCCCTGAAAAAGAGATTCTTAATCAGTTTCCTGGATAAAAGAAAAAGGTCAAGTAAAAAGTAAAATAAATAATGTTACATTCAGGGAAGGACTAATCGGAGTATTACTACTACTTTACTGCTATTACCTTTCATCATTTATTTCCCGAAACGCACAATAATGAACACAAGGCAACAGCAGGAGAAACACTTAAAAGTAAATCAGAAGTGTAAGGATTTAATAAATATTTATAATGGTTTTGTGTGTTTGTCCCAGCATGCACCAGGATAACTGCGGGTACCTGTGCATGATCATCCAGCCGGCTCTGAAGGAGGACGCGGGCTGGTACACAGTGTCCGCCAAGAACGATGCGGGAATCGTCTCCAGCACAGCGCGCCTCGACGTCAACGGTGAGTACTGGACTTGTATGCGCTAATACGAGTCTAATCGAACTGAGGGGTTAAGACTATTTTTACGGTCAAAAAACTACTTTGAAGGTGGTCAAAACAAAAGATCACCTGGCTATTGGTTTACAGTACAGTACAGTAATAAAATGTAATTGGTTTTAACCCTCCTCCAACCCAAAGTAGCTGTTGTCGGTGCCAGCTGCAAGCACAATGTACATAGTTGAGGAGAAATAAATACTTATATTACTTATTAATATTTACTTTGTTTTACATGTTATGTGGAGGTAGTTATTCTGATTTAGTGATATAGAAACTAATTAAAAGCCAGCCACACACAATGTATTTTCTTGCACTTAATAACCCAGTAATAGGTTTGGGAATACCATGGCAACTCGGAATAATGTATTATGTTATTACATAGAAAGTGCTAACTGTAAAATTGTCTTGGAAAATTACCATTTTTATTCTGGGTAAGAGTTATTTATTCATATTTCCTATATACAATAGTTGTGTTTCCATGTAATTACCATGTTATTACCTTTTTAGTTGCTTGAAGATAGATTGGTCAGTAGGCTTTATTAGACAGTATTGCAGCAAAGAGTTTAAATAGTGTGAGAGACATTGAGCAATTTGTCGAGTCCGGGACTCACAACTAAACACTGAGGCCGCCAAAGATGAACCCTTTTGCCATCGGCCACGATTATTGATAAACTGTTATGAACTAGTCCTAAACTTGTATTAAATGTGCCTGCAGCTCAGTGGCAGCAGCCCAACCTCCCGAAGCCCAAGAAAGTGCGCCCCTCGACGAGCCGCTACGCCGCCCTGACGGAGAGAGGCCTCGACGTGAAGGCCGCCTTTTTCCCCGAGTCCTCTCCACTGCCCCCTGGTGGTCTGATCGAGAGCGACGACCTGTAGAGCTGCCACACCATGAAAGACACCAGAAACTCCTTAAAAAAAGACACACACAAAAAAGACAAAAAACTGCCCCGCGCCCTGCACTCGCTCCTCAGATACTTTTACTGCGACGAGAGGCGAATGGTGAAGTAATTTTGTCAAAACGGACTGCGAAGAACGACAAAGTGAATCGCGGCAAATGGGGTTTCAAATGTTTATACTGATGATATATAGTATTTTATTTTAGAGTCTCCCTAAGCCTTACTCTTAACTGGACCTTATTAAGCAACTAGGAAAGGTTGCCCCTTAAAGTGCCTTTCCGATTTCAAATATTACAGCAGCAGGTTTATACTGTGCCATTTGCAAAACTTTTTCATATCTAGATCACCAGCAACTTTTAACTTTTAACATGGATTCATAACACAGACGAGGAAGGAAAGCAAATATTGTGTAGCATTTGAAAGTTGTAGCATACACCAGCATATAGTAGTGTCAGCATTAGGTCACACAGTAGCATTTGATAAAGGAGGCAGGGCCTTAAAAAGTACCAGGATTTATACGTAGTACTTAGAAGAAAGCGATAAGTGCTCGGAGAACGGAATATTGCAAGGGTTTTTTAAGGTTGCGTTAAGTATTTGGTCGGGTCAAGCGGAAAGAAGTGGCATGTTTTTGCAACGGACGTCGAAAGCTAATATTTGACAATGGTATGTTGGAAATATGTGGGAGAAGGGTGCAAAACGATGACTCCCCCCTCCCTGTTTTTCTCGGTGTGAACTGACACTCGACGAGGGCTGCCGTGAACGTTTGCCTGTCACGTCACCAGTTTATTTTTGTATGTAAAAAAAAAAAGAAGAAAAAAAAAAAAGATAACTTACTTTCCCATAAAAAGTAACTTGTATCCGCTCGCTTTTGTTCACAATCATTTCTGTATTTTTGTAACTATATGTACTGCCTCACTAATAATGCAAATATGTCTTCTTTCATGGACACGCAGTGGTGCCAAACGACTTCGCCCTTGTTTCCAGACAGCGTTGTGGCTCTATGAATGGGGTGAAAGTGGAAACGATTATATGGTCCTGTGCTTAAAGGTTTAACGGGTTTCAAAAGAGTTTGGAAAAGACGAAGCCAGGTGTAAGAATGTATTAAAGTACACACAAACGAGTTAAAACTTCAGCGCAGTGTCGTATACATGTCTATCTATTTTGGTCAAAGTTACACATTTGCACATTTTTATGCCATCGACGCCTGTACATTGATTGTCGTCCTGATGTTATTTTAGGGATATGAAAGTTAATAAAGGCTTCAGAGACAGACTGTCCTGTTTTTGTGAAATCAAACAATAGGAAGAGTAAAACAAAACAGCAGGTAGACACTGTACAATAGTCCAGATGATTATATTGCTATGGCAGTAATACAAAACATGCTCCGAATGATGACTGTTTATCAAAAGAAAGCATTTGGAAGGACCTAATGTTTGGCTGCCTGTAGTTAAAGCAGCCGCCATCGCTATGCAAACGAGGCGGCGTTGTCCTGCTCCCTGCAAGGATACAAGTCTGAGACGAGGTGAGCCCACTGACGGTAAAGACACTTGTTCTTCAGCTATTTATCTTTAATAAAACACCTGTAAAAGAAATGAATGCTTGGATTTTATTCAGTTTATTGGGTGAAAAGTTACACAGTGTGGCTTTAAAGTACATATGTCACATTAGACACAATTTGCTAAAACATACTTAACACAATTATATTTTTGTGATGTTTATAGTTTCACTTCCTTGTCGGACACTGTCAGACGTGACATAGATCGAGGCAAACAATTTTACACTGTTGCCGTGCCAACCATGTTATGTCAATACACACAATGGGCTAGCTCCAAACCGTTGACCACGGATAAAGTTGCGTTTTTTGCTGTGTTTATCTGAATCTACTGCTGAAATAAGAGATAAAAGGCCAACAACTGTTTTACACCAAAACAGTATAATACACCTCACCATTTCTCCAGAAAAAATATATTTTAATATTTAAAATAAACCATTGTGTATGGGAAAATAAAAGTGATAATTCATGTCAGAAAAGCATTAGTAAATGTAATATTATAAGAGCCTGTAGTCGGCTCTAAAACAGGTTTAAATCAGCAAAATCCCATTATAGTGAATAGGGCTAAAGCTCTGTTGGAACTGGAAGTAGAGCGATGACATCACTTAACGTATGGGAAAGAAATGAGAGAGTCAAACTTCTGTGGAACATTACCGCTATCTATAAATAAAGATAACGCTTCTGCCCAACATTTCTTAATTAAATTGCTGCTTCACTAAAAGGATAACTTACAACAGACATTATCGATCAAAATAAATCATATTTTCAAAAGCATCAAAACCCGTCATATGTACTTTAAGCCTTAAAGTGGGTTTTAGATGCAGATGTTCAATAATGTGCATAAACATACAATTAAAACTCAAAGTGCTTCTCCATTCTTTCGCTTTTCATTACTCGGCACACTCTTTGACTGTCCAGTATTATTGGGTTTTATAGTACAATACTTCAACAGGTGATTTGATCCAGTTCAACAGAATAATTCACTGTCCTAGTTTTCTGACTTGTTTGTAAAATTAAAAGACGGACTCCGTGACCTCATCAGTCCACACTCTCCGTCCCGGAGCCATAACCGGACCAAAACATTCCCCAATCTAAAAATATGCCCCCGGCCCACGCTCCTGCGCTACCTTTAATTTCCTCCAGCTGTGGCCGACACGCTGGGCCCCTCGAGGTGGGACAGGCCCACGGTGAGGGGCTCTCCTCTGGGAACAAAACCAAAACAACCAATACTCCACGGTCACAAAATAAGAACGCGTTAAATGGGCCGAAACAGTCTGGACAAAAAGAATATGCATTATAGAGTTTTAGACAATAAAAAAAAGACAATAAAATGTACAGTTATTCGTAATGGGAGTGGAAGTTACTCTTTGGGCAAATGGGACGTAGAAATTGACAAAGGTCCTTTACATTGCGAGATGAAGCCCTCCGTCCACCACCAGCACCTGTCCCGTGACGTAAGGAGACTCCAACAGGAAAAGTGCTGCTTGAGCCACTTCCTCGGGCTCCCCAAACCTGCCCAGTGGGACATAGCGCAACTTGTCCTCAGTCACCGCGGCCGTCATCTCAGTGCGGATGAAACCTGAGGAAATGATCCACGATAAATGGTGTTTAAAACCCATTCTCAAACCCGATTTCGTTGTGTGGGCCCATACCTGGAGCGAGGAGGTTGACTCGGATGTTGCGAGAGGCGACTTCTTTGGCCAGAGACCGAGTGAAGCCCTCCAGTCCGGCTTTACTGGCGCTGTACACGCTCTGACCCGCGTTACCTTTGAGGCCCACGACTGAACCTGTAGAGGAACACGCGTGCAAATGAGTGTCAATGCAACAATGGCGAGAGATTGTGTCATTGAAAGTAACTCTGGGACACCTGGCACATTCAATGATGAGGATTTTACAATGTTACATTCTGGAGATATCAAAATCCACGGGCTGTTTATGAAAAGTCAATCCAAAAACTCTATTGATAAACATGAAAAAAATGTATATACGGATCGATTTATCTGTAAACATGTCATAAAAAGGGGTGGGGGTATGTTTTGCTGGTTAATGTCGAGAAAAGAGAAGCAACGCACACCAGAAGTAGTCTTCGAGGTGCAGATGTAGGGGAAAATCTTCATAAATCAAAAAACAACATTGCACACTCATGAGCCGATGTCCAAATTTGTAATGATTGTGATTACGTTTCGGCATTAGCCTTCATCAGATCTTTCTTTTTTCTTCTTTAAACCAAAATGTGGTTATTGTCACTATAATATATATATATATATATATATATATATATATATATATATATATATATATATATATAGCACTAATTATGAAAAATTAAGTAACAAAACACAAAATGCATCTATTTTATTCATCAAAATTAAGATTTTATCCCCATAAAGATTTACTCACAGTGCCCCGAGTTCCTATTTTTACTTAAGAATACAGATACTTCATAAATTACTCAAGTAGAAGTAAAAAGTACTGTATGAAGAAAGTAAGCAAAAGTACAGTTACTTCAAAAGGCTACTTAAGTTCAAGTACTTCAATACTTTGGTTATAAAAGTGTTTCTCAAACCGTGTGTGAGGCATTTTCATGTATGTGTTACAGGTTTTGACTGGATGCAGCCCAGGTTTTGACCTTGTATAGTGTTGTTATACATCTAGTGGTGCCCAGAGAGCCATATTGTTTCCTCACTGTACTAAACTGGTGTAATAAAATGTACTTGCTTCTCAACTTTGTACTGGACATCCCATAATAAACTCCCCGAGTCTGTGCTGCCCTCTTGTGTTCAATATAAATACATTGAACTGTTCACTGTCAGTAACAGCCAGTACCTATATTGATTATAGCTGCATCGTTGGTCTGTAGCATGCTCCTCAGCGCCGCCCTGCAGGTCAACATGGAGCCCAGCAGGTTTGTGTGGAGCACCGAGACCATGTCCTCGGGGCGGGTCCTCAGTAACAAAGCATCTCTGGAGAAAACAGGAACACAAAACATGACACCCCTATAGGAACTCTGCTGCTGTATCAGTCATGTCAACGTTCACACTTACAAATTGATACCAGCTGCATTCACCAGGAAGGTAATATTCCCACAGTTTTTCTGAATTTGTTGAAATGCTTTCTGTATGTCTTGCTCCTTGGACACATCACAGCGAAAAGAAGCATGTCCATCTGAGAAAACAAAACACTTTTTATTAACAAACTTTTAAGCTATATACAAGACATGCAGCAAACTCATATTGTGCCGTGTCTTGCCCTTTTCAGTTCAATTGTAAATAATTTGGCTACAATCTATCAACCCAGAACCCCCCCATCACCAAAACATGTCCTGGTGTCAGTGATTTTCTTGTACTGCACGTGTTTGTAGAGGTACCTCCAGGTAAAGAGGCCACAGTCTCCTGAGCAGTGTCTCTGGTCCGGGACAGGACCACCACTCTGCATCCCTTCTTAGCCAGGAGCTGGGACACAGCCTTCCCAATGCCCCGAGAGCCTCCGCTGACCACCGCCAACCGGGACATGACCCTAAAGGACAAAAGTGTACATTAGTTACAATCCAATAATAAAAGGGACATGTTTTTGTAAAGGTCCTACATTATACTGGTATTTCTCCCAAGATTACTCCGCCCAAGATTTCCCCCAAAAAAGAATAAAATACTCAAAAAACATCTATACTGGAAGTTGGCATATCTCAACTGTCTCACAAATTGTTTTAAAATTGATAACCCAACGCAAAAACAGCCTGTCAGTGTCTAGCTGAGCATTAGTTTGGTATTGCTAGTTCCTGCTACACCCCGGACATGTTATGGCTGTAAAAAGTCTTCCCTCCGCTGTTGAGTAAAGTAGCACTAAAAAGAAAAAAGTAAAACTAAAAACTAAAAACAATAGGTGTAGTCTAGCAGGTATCACATTGAAGTGGAGGCAATTTTACCATTGAAATGATAAAAACGAGCCTGACGAAGCCGTCTGGACTTAAAACAAACACAGACTAGCACCATCTGATGACATCAACAAGTGGAAAAAATTCCTTTGGAGCTCTTAAGGAGTCACAAGATGTAGATTTGAAACTCCAAATAAATGACTAAATCTAACACTGACAGTAGTCAATGGTCAACATGAAGCGAATTTCTCATACAAATACAACCACAGAATAAATATTTGCTAAAACAAACCGAGTGAGGATGTGGAGTATTTGCTATTGTAAAAGAGGGAGGCTATTGTTATTAGCTTCATGAAATTTAGCTGCTCTTTACGGCGAAATAAAGGTACATTAACAGGTTATATCAAGCGATGCTCCTTTGGTCTTTTCCCTACCCGAAGTGTCCAAGTCAGTCCTTCAGATAAAACGTATAATCAAGTTTTACAGCTTGAGAACAGAGATTGAGAAGAACATGTAGATACAAGTTGGCGCCGCCATGTTTGACTTATTTTGTTGTTACTCCACGTCGACCGCTAGGGGGAGCTCGCGGATGGCAGTGATAAGTGGATGAAGCACATATGGTACATTTCAGGTTTTTCTGATTATTACAGTTTTATATGGTGAAAGGGGCGGTGTATTGATCGAAGTTTTACATTAGTGGAGTGACAATTTATTTAAATGTAATAATAATGTTGTTATGACAAGTTAAAAGTTTCAAAGTTCAACACTAGCGTTGACTTTGTCAATTTCAATACATTTGGGACATAGTTAAGTGAAACAAACAGTAGAGGGCAAACCGTACAACATACAATACAATTGCACTTGGGGGTGGGGGCTCATAAGCTTTTTGCTTCAGCCCACTCCTTTTGAGCACAATGTGTACAGCTCAAATAAACAAATAAACTAAACTAAACTAAACTACAATAGCGACTGACTGTAATACATTTACTCAAGTACATATTTGAGTAACTTTCTGAAGTAATTGTACTTTTGCAAGTAGTTTTTTCATACAGTACTTTTTACTTCTACTTGAGTCATATTAAAGTGAAATATCTTACTTGAGTGAAATAAAAAAGTAACGAGAGCCAAAGTTAAAATTTTTCATTTTGAAGTGTAAAATATATGTATTTTGTGCTTTGTGACCACTTCATAATTATGTCTTTTTATGAAAAAAAAATATATATTTCCGTTGAAAATATAAAAATGTCATGTTTTGTTTATCATTTTATGTCACAACTAACTCGTAACTCAGTTTAAAGTTTCATGCTGACACAGTTACTCAGTACAGTACTCAAGTACTTTTTTTTTTTTTACTTCTATTTGATTTAAATTATTTTAAAGTATTCAACCCACCTCTGCCGTAATACCATTTTTCCATTGACAATGGTTGAACATGTTTTGATACTTAATTAATACTCTAACTTTTTATAATAATGTTAAACTATGTAAACTAAAGTTAAATAGTGCAATTTCATTGGGCAATAGTTGAGAACTGTAAGCAAAAGTACGTATATAGAGTATGCAGTCTTGCAATTATTAAAATGTTAAACAGTGGAGTCACTCTATCTACTGTAATACATTTGTTATGCTTAAGTGTCCTCCTGGGCCCACTTCCTTAAGACATCTATTTATATAAAGAGCACATGGAGCCCAGATTTCCCCATAGTGTCTCCAAAATAGCACATCGATGTCCGTTACACTCGTGTATTCCCCTGACTGTGTCTTATGTCATTGCTCCCAGTGGAAATATCTCTCTGCAAAGTGCTCATTTATTCAGAGTGAAGGATGGTATAAAACTAGGTGGGCCTGAGTGACTGTGTGCACCTGGTCAATCCATCAGAGCAAACGGAATTGATCTGCAAAGGTTAAATCACTTTCACAACCCGTGTCTAACCGGACCTGTGACCTGCTCAAATGTAAATCTTACTTTAGCCCCTTCAAAACACCATATGGGGCCAAATTGTTCCGGAGAGTGTAGGGAGAGGTTTTCCTCATTTTCCTGGACAGAAAGCACTCCCTGACCTTTACACAACTTACTGGTGTGCAGAAAAAGAGGGGAAAGTAGTCACTGTTCAGCAAAGTTCAGATGTATAAATGATATTCATGGATACAACCAGCAACTTTACTTTTAATTACTCAAAGTAATTACTGCTTACTTTATCGCTTATATAGTATATATATATATAAGTTGTTGTCCTATTTGTATGTTGTAAGCAAAGACATTTGTGGGAACATGACTGTGCATCTAATTAGATAGAATTTGTATCAATTGTATGAACTTGCAGGTTCGTGTCCTTGCATTCATGTGAAAGTGATGATGAAAAGTGACCCTGCAAGTTATGAAACGTGCCTAATAGAGTCTTCCCTGTTAAGAATTGGAACATTGTTGGGAAAATTAGGAATACGTTTGGACACCAACTAACATTTAAATTCAGTGGTTTCCTCTTTCATTGTTTGGAATCAATTAAACAAATAGGTATAGGGCTTTTAAGTAATACATTGTCACAGTCATGAAACTACACTTTAGTTTATAACTAGTTTTATCACGGTGGCATTGTTTCGATAAACTTCAGCAATGTCAAAAGACTTATGTCCATCAAGTGTTGCATTTAACTTTCACCAAGATCTTGTATTGAGGGGAGAGTGTGACCACTGTGTAAAGCCTTCACCAGCACACCCCAAAGATTCACAATAGGCTTAAGATCTGGGCTCTGTGGCGGCCGATCCATGTGTGACAATAATGTCTCCTGCTCCCTGTTCCACTCTTTCACAATGCGAGCCAAATGATTCCTGGCTTTGTCATCTTGGAATAAGCCTGTGCCATCAGGGAAGAAGAAACCCATTGATGGAATAACCTGATCATTCTTAGGACATATAGTGTTGCTGAACCTCTGACCACCTGCATCAACCCCAGATCATAACACGTGCTCAACAGTTACTCGACACTGAGGTACTAAGCCACTTTTCACTGAGCTAAATTCAAGAAGCTATTTTGAAATAACACTGTTCTAAAAGTAAATATTTTGACTACACGCTCACTGCTTCATTGTCACCGGGGACCTCGCTCTATCTTGAACCAGGGCCTTCTCCAGGAGTATGGCGCTTATTTTTGGGTGATCCAGAGGACGCACTAATCCACGTACAGAGGAGGTGACACCACACGTACCACTACTGTGCTTCATAATATTATGTTTCTTGTGCACAGCCTCCGGACGGGACATGGCATTTTACATATGCTCTTTTTCTTCATGCATGGCCGCACCTCATATCTCTCACATTTACACAGAGCACATGTGTGACCCTGGGCTCTGCGTTTCCACCATACCGACTCTGTGTAATGTATTCACTTGGACTTTTTTACGCTTTCGAGAGAGAGAGAGTGAACAAGACATGGCCAATCTTGTCAAAAACAAAAGGCCCGAAGGAGATTTAACTACTGGAAGCAACGTTATTACATCTCGGCTCGAGGCACAAATCTCTACGTCCCTGGAAATAACGCTTCACCCAAACCAGTGAACTAGGACTCAGGTATGACAGTCAGGGATTGAGAAATTACGACCCGGTATCTTCCTGCTGCATCAGGGTGTGGTGACAGCAGCTCCGGTGATTGGACCTTTCATCCCCAGCTCCAGACTGTCATTGTGCCTTTGGGCAAGACACTTGTGCGTATGTGGTTGGAGCCGATGGCGCAGCTTGACCTCTTAACCCTCACCTGAATTGAAGCTTCTTGAAAAAAACGAGTGACATGAAAGCGACAAAAAGGAAACTAGGATGAAAACACAACGAAAATATGTGACGAAAACGCAAGAAAAACTTCACAAAAAAGAGAAGTGACTAAAGTGCAACAAAAGAGCGACAGAAATGTGACAGAAAAGTGACGTAAATGCAACAAAAAAAGCAATAAACGTGTCAAAAAAGTAACAACACGAGGAAAAAGATCAATTTAGATGAGTTTTGTGGGTCTTAGCTTTCAAATGAGGCATTACTCTGGTCTATAAGGCTGTACACTTTTAGACTTGGAGACAATGCACTCGGTTAAGGTGGGGGTTAAGAGGTTAACCAACGCAGAGTATGAAAGAAATGAAATATGGATACATTTGTAAAGTGACATCTGTAAAGCGCTATAGAAGAGGAACGCATTGTTTCTATTGTTATGTGATGAACGATTGGGTTACTATAGCGATGAACAGGACTTGGCTATTGTAGAAAGACCGAGGCCTGGCGAGTTTCCTGTTGGATCTCTCTACATCTATTTTAGTTTGAACACACAGCCATATCCACCATTCGCCGGACTAATTACCGTCATTAAGCCCGAGGTTATCACAGACTGCAGATATATCCTCACACTCAATCTGACACAGTGATTTCTTATCTCGTGTTCGTTTGTAAAGTGGGAGTAAAGTCGCCGCCGCGCCCCAGAGTTCACTCCCGAAGAAACTGTTGACCGTGAAAACCCGGACTTTGTGAAACAGTAACTGATAAAGCTCCAAACAAACAGCAGCGCGATTGTTTTCCACTGCTGTATACGTGGATGTTCATGTTCTTCTCAACTTTACAGCGAGTAACTTCTTGCTGTTTGTTTTGAGGACTTCAGAGGTCGAGAATGAGTTGTTTTCTTACTCTCAGACTCTACTTGTATTGCATTATTCATTCACTCATATTCTATCCTACTCCTACTATTGTAGCCACAGCTGCCCTGAGGGTCCATTGACAAAGGCACGGCTGCAAATCTGCGCCTTTGGTCCCAAACAACCAACACCAACCACACTCATACAGAGGCGAGGTGGGTGGAGTGTCTTGCCCAAGGACACAATGTCAGTCAGCACCTGCGGGAGCCAGGATTTAAACCACAAACCACCGGACTCGCTCTACCATATGAGCCACTGTCGCACATGCAGAGGTTTGGTCCACATACAGTGGGAAGAGAAAGTGGAATTTCTCACATTTCTGCCTAAATTGGTCACTAAATGTGGTCTGATCTTTATTAAAATCACAAGAATGAGTAAACAGTGTCTGCCTGAACTAATACCACCCAAACATTAACATTTGATCATATTTGTATTGGCTCTAACATGTAAACATTCATAGGACAGCGTGGAATAAGTAAGTACACCGCCTGAATCTCACTGAACTGCAGCAGTTTTGTAAAGAGGAATCGGCCAAGTTTCATCCTGATCGTTGTGAGCGTCTAATCTGCAACTGCAAAAGAAGGGTCAGCCAGATATTTAATACAGAGGATCAATTAATTATTCCTTGCTGTTGTGAATGTCTCAGGTCTTTCTACAAAATATCTTAGAAAAAAAGATATACATTCTATTGATGAAAGCACGTTGTCCGGGCCCTGAGGCAATAAAACAGCCCCACATCATGATGCTTTCTGCTCCAGACTTCACAGTGAGAAAAGGGCTTTGATGTTGATGTTGTGCTGATCCATCATTTTTCCTCCACACATGAGGTTGTGTGTTCCTCTCAAAATATTCAACTTTGGTTTGCGAAAGAGCTCTTGGATGCTCAACAGCACTACTGGAAAAATATACTGTGGAGTAAAAGTTGATTTTTTGGGGGGGGAGGAACTCACAACGTCATGAGGAAAAATGGAACAGCACACCAACATCCAAACCTTATCCCCGCTGTGAAGTCTGGGGCAGGAAAATCATGGTGTGGGGCTGTTTTGTTGCCTCAGGGCCGGGACAACGTGTCATCAATAGAAAAATGAATTCACAAGTTTATCAAGATGTTTGGCAGAGAAACCTGAGACATTCACAACATGCATGGAATAAGTAAGTGATCCCTTGTATTAAATATCTGGCTGACCCTTCTTTTGCAGAAATAACTGCTTTTCTGTGGTTGCAGATTAAACGCTCACAATAATCATGATGAATCTTAGACCGTTCCTCTTTACAAAACTGCTGCAGTTCAGCGAGATTCAGGCAGTGTACTTAAGTTATTCCACGCTCTGCTGTGAATGTTTACATGTTGTGTGGCCAATAAAAGTGATCAAATGTTAATGTTTGGGTGGTATTAGTTCAGGCAGACACTGTTTACTCATTCTTGTGATTTTGATGAAGATCAGACCACATTTAGACAGAAATGTGAGAAACTCACTTTTTCTTAACACTGTATGGGGTAGATGGTTAAAATGGCTGAAGTTGGCAGCCAAACCCGACATGGAGGTGCTGCAGGAGTAAAAGATGAGCAAATTAGGTTGTGAAAGTTCCACACAGCTTTGAACAATACAAATTAAGTTTTGGTGTAAGAGGACAGAGACTGATTATTTACTGTGATAAAAGAATCCTCGGGAGGTGTTCCAGGCATGTCCTATTGGGAGGAGGCCTCGTGGACACGCTGGTGGGACGATGTCTCTGAGCTGGCCTGGTGTCGCCTCGGGGTCCCCCCAGAACAGCTGGAGGAGGTGTGCGTGGATCGGGAAGTCTGGGCATCTCTGCTGAGACTGCTGCCCCCGCGACCCGCCCCGGATAAAGAGGAAGAAAATGGATGGATGGATGGATTGCTGGATAAAGGAACAACTGGCTTGTCTATCCCTGTCCTGTTTAGCTACACTCCTGTTTGCCCTGATGCATCAGTGTTAGCGTGCTCTCTGAGGGATGCCCCCACAGTGACCTCCCCGGTGCCTGTCAGGTCGCATCAGCGCGTCCCGGGACGAGTAGGCGGTGCTCACTCACCTCTCAGCGCTCGGTCCTCGCGACATTCTCTTCTCCATGTGCCATAACAACAGAAACATACAGCAGCCTACATGTGATGGTAGCGGCTTATTTTTGGATGAATAGAGCTTATGACGAATGGTGAAGCGAATGACTCACTGCACCACTGCGACAGAGACACAAAAAAAAGACATTTGATATTAGTCTGTGTTTTGATCATATTTCTGGATGAGTAAAATCAAAGTATTGGTCAGGTATGGCTTTAAACCTCTGTGGGGTTTATTAAACGTGTGGGCTAAAGTACCTTCTCTATTTCCGTATGGTCCACTGAATAGACTCAATGTTGAGTTCCACGAAAAAGGTCACACTCTTTGATTAAAATGTAAAAGAAGTGTTGCATTGATTTTTTCCACCAAGATCTTGTATTGATGATGGGAGAGTACGAGTATTGTGGTTGTTCAGATAGTCAGCTGATCTCATTCTTAGAGCACGTAGTTTTGCTGAACCTAAACCTGACCAACTGCAGGAACCCCAGATCATAACAGTTTGTTAAATCCAGGTGGCGACTGTTTATGGTGGTCAGGCAGCGTATGATATATAGCAGTGATCCTCAAACCTTTCTCAGAGCAGCGAGAAGCTCATAAAATGTTTGACCTTCCAAGTCTCACCAGGCCCAGATCAAGATCAAATCAAGACAAAACACAGTCTGAGACAAAGTCTAAACTCGGTGGCAGCACTGTGAACTAAACTAGAAAAAACACAGACCGTGAGCATTCATGAAATCACTTCTATTTGAAATGAGCAGTCTGGAAATAACAACCTACTCTCTAAATTAACCTCTTAACCCCCACCTGAATTGAGCAAATTTTTCTTCTGTTTGACTTTAAACAAATCTCAAAGCTTCTTGAAAAAAATGTCAAAACGGCGACAAAAAACGAGATGAGCATGAGGCTAAAATAGTCACAAAGAACAAAAAACAGACAAGTGACAAAAAGCAATGAAACAAAATGTCAAAAAAGTGACAATGCGAGGGAAAAGATCCTTCTAGATGCGTTACTCTGGCATATAGGCTGTAACCTTTAAGATTTGGGTAAAGCTGAAGTGGAGACTTATAGAACAACCACTGATCTGGAGGCCAAAATTTGTAGTATTTGTTTGTCTACTTTTTGTGTTGTTTTTAGTTAGTAACTTCTGTGTGTGTGCAGATGTTGACCTCGTGGCGACCCATACGCAAGAACACAGTCCAACACAAGAGTCCCGAGTCTGGTATTTTTTTATTTTTTTATTGTTTTCATATTTTTAGAGAATTTTACAAAATGTGCTATTCCCTCAAGTACTTCAAAAACGTTTTCACATGAAGGACTTGTGCCAAATAAGTCAAATAGTTTCACAATTTTTAGACAACGAACTACAGAACAAAAAAAAAATCAAGTAAGTCACCTTGGCATGAGAAGAAGAAACGGTTCAGAACGGTCGCGTGGAAAACGTGAAATGTGCAGCGAATGCCGAAAAAAAGTTCAGCCTCAATAGAAATGTTAGTGCACTTTTTTTTCTGAATCGAAGGCTTCATAGTGAAATGCGAAGACACGGTTTTTCGAGCCTGAGGTCATGTGGTGATTGCCAGGAAACTAAAAAGAAAAGACGACAAAAAAAACAATATCACAATAAGTTCAGATAGAAAAGCAGTGATTTGTACCATCCGCGCTCCAAATGCCACGCGGTTCGTTTACACAGTGGTCCCCTTAATAATGAACAAACAAACGCTGGCCTGTGGATTGAAAGTTTGAAATGTCAAAAAAAATTGATTCACAACGGGATTTTCTTCATCAGACTGAAATGACGGATTTAAATTCTATAAGCACCATCAATACATTAGGACATTGTAAGAAGGTCTCGGAAGTTAAATGTGACTTGAAACCGATTACAAGCAAAGAGACTGCAACCATTTACCCCAGGGGTGCCCAAAGTGGTGCCTTTAATGTATCGTGAATGTATTGGGACTAGATTTATAAGGAGCCTTCACTTTGATTCATTGGTCAATTTCTTTGTTACATTTTTAACCTCTTAACCCCCACATTTTCTCCAGTTCCGCTTTACACAAATCTAAAAGCTTCTCGACTGGGGTTTACAGCTTGTAGGCCAGTGTAGCGCCTCGTTTGAAAGCTAAGACCTACAAAACTGAGCCGTGTTGTCGTAACCTTTTCGTCCCATTTTTCTGGTCGCTATTTTGACGCTTTTTTCTAGAAGCTTTTAGATTTGGATAAAGTCAAACTGGAGAAAATGTGCTCGGTTAGGAGGTTAATTAACAAGGAAAGTCTCACTGAGATCAGGGGTGTCCTGTCCCAGAGGGGATCCTATTGAACATATTTTTAGTGGTAGGGGAAACCGAGGCACCTGGAGGAATCCTAATAGGTCAGTTTTAGAGTGACGTCACACACAACAATAAGCTACTTCCAGGTTCAAACTGTTGAGAAACCCACGGACAAACACAACAGAAAACTGCAATTTTATCTGAATCTCACCATTTCTCCAGGCAAAATGAAGACATATTTATATTTAAAATAAGCATTCATTGTGTATGGAAAGAATAACTTGATGATTAATGTCAGAAAAGACTTACTAAAAGGTAAATGTGATACTTCTGTGTGAGAAGATGTTTAAAACGAGCCTTGTAGTCACCTCTATAGCAGGTTAAAATCAGCAAAATCCCATTATAGTGAATTAGGCTAAAGCTTGGACCTGGAAGTAGAGCGACGACATCACTTAACAATCCCATAGTTACTACAGAAACCAAAGCGGTATGTCCTAAATACCATGATAATAAACAGATATTTAGACCAAGATCGGCAGTTTCATTTCCATTTTCTTAAAGCCCAATAAGGAAAACCCTGTGAGCACCCCTGTTTACACAGTGCAATAACCTTTGCAGATAATAAAATATCCTGCTTGTGGGAGGTTTTATTATGCTTATAAAACGTGCTAACCCTGTAGCATGTTCTGAAATGGTTCTCTTTTTAAAGTATTTCAGTGTTCTCTCAAATGTTTACGCGCTTTTAGACATTTATGGCAATCTCTCGACAAAAGGAGGACCATATGATGATATAAATTGCATATTCTACCTATTTTCCTACATATCAAAAACACATGCTTTATAGATTGTGTGTTTTGGACAGTTGCACGTAACGTTTGTGCATGTGCGATCATAGACACTTAAATCTTCTATACCTCTCAATATATAAACTATTCAACCTATTCAATATTTACCTTTAAGCACCACAACTACACGCGCCCTCAAATCACAGAAAGAAAACACAAATTCAAGTCATTAACACATTTCAATTTTGTTTGTAAAGATAAAAATGTACAACCCAAAATATTCAAAAGGGGTCTAAGTATATATATTTTTTTCAAAGTTCAACACAGCTCTTCCAATTGAGTGATAGTGATATGTCCCTATAGGCAAATAACATGTGCTCTTTTTATAGCTTTTATTGCCTCGGGTCACTATAGGAATGAATGAAGAGTCTTGTGTAGGATTACAAGCAGCACTGTTTGTCGATATGGAAAAAAAGACGCAACATTGACCACATGCCTGATATTTGCAGGAAAACGGATGCACTGTGTATTCTGACGCCTTGCTAGCAAAATCGGCAAACATTTATCGGCAATTTGAGTTATCAATTTGACACTATATGTCCAGACAAGCACATAATTCAACCGCTTTTAACGCATCAGCAAAATGAGGATTATGAGCAGGAAGGAGATAGATATTAGGGTGTTCCCGTTCTGCAGTGGCCACTATAGAGTTGTCAGTAATGATCAAAAAAGGGCCACAAGGAACAGCGGAAAACCAACAACAGGCGTGGAGAAAAGGATATCACGTGTCGTCCAATTACAAATCAGAACTACACTTCGTGAGAGTAAATACTACGCTGACGGCAAAGACAAAGGGTGAGAGGGATATTGTACATTGTGCCACAACCCAATTACACAACGGAGATTTTTTTTTTACTCAAAATTGGCTGTAAATACTGCTAAAGTGGCGCTAGCCTGCAGTTAGCTTTACCCGTTAGCCTGTTAGCTTCTTCTTTGTGATTCCATTAGTGTGTATTGCGCCACCGGCTCTGTGCAGGGAAAATTGCAAATGTGGTTTTCTGCCCAGAGACACCCGGGGGAGATGAAAGACCCATTAACACTTGTATTACCCCCAGAGGGACGACGAAAAGGATTTATAAGGTAAACAAGTTACTAGTACTGCTTTAACATCGCGCCCAGCCTTGTGTTACGACACACAGCAGCACTCGCAGAACAAACTACATACTTTCTCCCACTGTGAGTTAAACACCGTCCAGCTCCCGAATACATTGATGGTCCCACTCGTTCGCCAGTATTAAAGAGCGCCCGGCAAACTCCACGCCGTAGACACGTGATCAAATATTCCAGTCTACCACGGCGTGTAGGAGGTAAAGCTTAGGAAGGGATCACGGCTGTGCATAACATCGCCATGGGAGTCTGTCCAGCCACTTACTGCGCCGAGTATGAAGTCTTGGTGGCTATAATTCTGAATAAATGACCATTACAATTGTTGTCAGTAAAATCAATACTTGATTTAACCATGCTCACTTCATTTCTGGAAACACAGATCGGTAAAGTTAATGAAATACTACATACCCAACTTCTCCTGATGGTTTATAAAGGAAAGATGTCAGAATACACAGTGCAATAACGTTTGTGCAAACATGGGACTGTACATTCGATACAGTATGTGGTCTTCATGCTTTGCTCATTTAGGTTTTAAGTGACAGTATTAAGAATTTTGTTAAGTAGATTTAGAGCAGCTACTCTGGTCATTTAATACAAAAAACATGTACAAAATAAGCAACGTCAGACTGCACAGTTTTGGAGTGTAAAGTTCGCTTCATTTCCCGCGTGCTTCTCCACCGATCAATAGGTTTCTGCCTTGGCGGAGAGTACCGTCTTTATGCACCAACCGGGGACAAGAGAGGCAAATAACTGAAGAAAAGCCCCGTGGTTATGTTTATGTGCAATGTTCACGTGGCTGTGAATTGCAGCTAGCGTGTGAAACATGCTAGTTCTCTTTAGATGGTCCTTGGGGCGAGTAATGCCTTTGAAAACTGGCACAAAAAGTGACTATAATGTCGGTTTGTTCTGGCGCGATGCGTCCCACTGCTGACAGCAACAGAAGTGCACTGAAACATAGCGTTAAAGGCATTGCCAGCATATCCCCATGTCACTAGAAAAGGTCGATCTATCAAATAAATTAAGGTGTATAGCTATGTCTATAAGTATAACGGGATTTTAAGATCTAACTATGTACAATAAAGTGAGGAACAGTAAAAGGCACACATTTAAACAGCTGTTACAAAGGTATAAATAAACAAAAACAAGAGTTCGAGAGTAGTGTGCGCTCCTCCGTCTGTGCTTTGATTCATAGGAAAAGGTTCTTCTCTGCAGCGTTTTCATAATGTGCCACTAGAGGGCTCTTCACAAGCAAAAGTCTGATAAGAGTTCATCGATTCAGGCACAGAACAAGAGCGAAAAACGTCATCGTCATCAGGGTAATAAATGCTTTTAAGGGTTGCTCTTATGAAATAAAAGCAGGGGTTCATATAAAGCTTTTTTCTTTAAACCTCTGCATTCAGGAAAAATAGTAAAACATCTTTACTTGAGGACATTAAATATGATTAATTTTATGACCTTTGCAAGAACTTGTCTTTTTTTTTCTTCAATGAAGATATTTCAAAACCCCCTATTACCCCGTTATAATGACATTTCCCCTCTCTGCCTCTGTCCCACGCGTAAAAGTATTTTAAATGATGTCCACGAAGCTGCCGGGGAACAGGCCCGTGCGCCCGTTCCTTTGCAGCGTGCCTTTGAACCAGCCGTCCTCCCGCTTGCGGTGCACGAACACGATGTCGCCCTCCTTCAGCTCCAGCTCCGCCTCGCTCTGGGGCGGGTACGACACCACCACGCGGTACCTGCCCCGGGACAGAGCCAAACACACAGTGAGCCACAACAAAGGGCTGACATCAGGCGGGTAGAGTTACGGTTTCAGTGCGCGGACGACAAAGACACGAAACCAGCGCTTGTGCAGAACTGGAAGCTTCAACAATGACCTGCGCTCCCGAATCATTCAAGTAGAGCCAATATTACCTTTCAGTCAGTAACTTTCTGAAGGCGAACACACTTTCTTATGTTGAATAGGGATTAACAATCTAATTTAGAGGCATCAAGGTATCTGTTATTTCAGATAAAAGATAAGTCAACTTATACGTAAAAATGACTTCGATTTCCTACATTTTTGATAAAGAAAAATATAATGGATAGAGCCAGGTTTAAATTGATCATCTTATTTTGATACAAAGATTTTTCAGAGGCGATTTTGGATCTCGTTTAGTTTTTAAATAAGATAGAATAAGTATCTGTCAAAATTCATATTTTTGGGGGGTTAAAAGCTCAAGAAATAAGCTGCAGAATTACATATTGAAAAAGCCCTCTAGGGAAAATATTCAAAATATTGTCAAGTACTAAAGTACTGTTATGTATGCACATACAAGTGTGTATCTTGAGGATTTTCTCAGCTACCGTCTTAAATAACCATATTTAGATGACAGAAACTTGTCGGGAAGATTCTGTGTGTCACGTGGATATGTCAGTATTTGTGAATGGATATATTGTAAGTGGGAAACACGGTGGAGGGATTTCCTGACAAAATCTGACGCACACAAAACTTCATAAAATAAACATAGTAAAGGGTGAGTTGGGACTATTTTTACTTTGACATTAAACATGTAGAAGTAAAAATAGTCAAGCGGTATTTTGCAGAGATCGTCATACGATTTCCCTGAGAAATGCAGCTCAATGCTTTTAACGAGTGAATAAATAAATACAATAAAAATGAGCATGTTTAAACGGATAATTCTACTTTTAGATGGTGAGTGACCGCACCTCTCGCAGATGATGGGGCGCACGTCGTGCTGCTGCGATGACAGGGAGGAGCAGGGCTGCCGGGGCGGGGGAGCGATGGGGGCGCAGACCTCCAGCGGGGCAGCTTTTCTGTGGGACATCTCTGGGACCGATGAAGCGGCGGCAGACTCGGGCTCCACGGCTCCGCTCGGGACAGGGGTGGTGTCTGGACCCACAGCCCCCTGAAGGAGCTCCCCTGCAGCGGCCTGCTCTGCCTCCAGCGTGGGTGACGGCGGCGGAGAGGGGCGCGACTTCTTCTTATTGGACAGCAGCTTCAGGAGACTCTTCTTTTCTCTCTGAAAAAAGACGAGATATGAAGAGACTGGTCGATGGATTACATTTGATAGTTTGGGGATGACGTCAGAGAAGCCAGATTGAGACGGTTTGGACGCCCACGGTGGAGGGATAGTGATCGTCAGAGCTGCACAATATTCAATATCCATATTGCAAGAGACCACAATACATCACAGAATCATCTAGCTCTTCAAACTAACTGAAAGTCAAATAACTCCACATGCGTTCATTCAGAAATCAATACCCTCATTGAGAATCTACAATGTAATGGTCTTGAAATAACAGATAAAAAAAGCATTTCCAAACCTTTAAGCAGTACTGGATACAGTATATATAATGATCAAGAGAGCATTGAGAAACAACAGCCCTCCTGAATACAAATGTGTATAAGGTATTTGAGTTCAGAGCTGCCAGGAAACAGGAAGCCCAGAGGAACACAGAGACTTATGGATGTAGTGAAAGAAGAGGGTTTGATTAAACCAGTCCATGAACCGGGAAGAACCAGGTTGACTTTTGATGCTTGTATTTCCAAGGCTGTTAGTATTTGCCTAATGGTTATCTTGACATTCCCAAGATTTAACTTTTATTTTGCAAGAGCACATTCCTACACTCTTAGCCTCTTAAGTTACAGATAAACCTGGCTTATCAATAATTTATGCAAGTGTTAATCTACCGCAATGAAAAATGACCTTTAACTAAACTGTAAATGTTTTAAATGGTCTAGTTGGACGAAGCTGTGAAACACGTTTTACTGCACTGTTGCCTCACCTTGCCGTCCTTGTCCAGTCTGCAGGCCAGGACACCGTTGTTGGTCGCGGAGTTGGGAACAGCGTTGAGGGCGATGGGTCTCAGGGCGTCCCCGTCCAGAGACGCGGCGCTAACGTTGGGAGGAGTGAGAGAGGCAGCGGCGCAGCCCATACCCACCCCGACCCGACTGCAGCCCAGAGAGGAGGGGGGCGGAGGGCACACGGCCAGGTGAGGGAGGTACGCAACTGACTGCACTGTCCCGGACTGGATTGGGGTCACGGCTGCGGTGGGCCGGTCCTGACTGTGAGCAGCCGCTGCAAATAGAAAGACAGTGCTCTTAACTGTTTATAGACCGATCAGCTTTTAACCTCTTAACTGAGTGCATTTTCTCCAGTTCAGCTTTACCCAAATCTAAACACCTGTAGTAACGTCTCATTTGAAAGCTGAGACCTACAAAACTCAAACAAAATCTTTTTCCAGGAATTGTTGCTTCGTTGTCGTCGCTTTTTGAATGAAAAAAATGTCATTGCCAATTTTTGTCACTTTTTTGTTGTGTTTTTGTCGCTTTTTTGTCACTTTCATTTACATTCTCGACTCATAGTTATTTTGACTTTAGCTCTTAGATTTGGGTAAAGCCAAACTGTAGAAAATGTGCTCGGTTCAGGTGGGGATTTGTTTTTTGTAACATTTTTGTCACTTTTTGTTACGTTTTGTCACTTTTTTGTCATTTTTTTGTTACATTTTTGTCACATTTTTGTAACATTTTTGTAACATTTTTGTCATTTTCATTTACATTCTTGTTGTCTAATTTTCATTGCTATTTTGACTTTTTTTCAAGAAGCTCTTAGATTTGGGTAAAGCCAAACAGGAGGAAATGTGCTCGGTTCAGGTGGGGATTAAGAGGTGAATACCTGTCCGGACAGCGTTGCGGGCCTGGTTCACGGTCATCTGCGAGGTGACGTGCATGGGGAGCTTGGGTTGCTGCCCCGTGGCCGTTTGGGACGAGGAGACAATGAGTGTGGGCTGGGGAGCGCAGGGGGCGGAGCTGGTGGACACTGCCAGAGGTTTAGTGAAGTCGGGACCGGTGACAATGGCCCCCAGAGGAGACGGAGAGGGGCTGACGATGGTGACTCCTCTCCCCGCCTGAGTGCACAGAGCCAGGGGCACTTTGGGCTGGGTGCTGCCTGACGCCGTCCTGAGTCAGCAGAGGAGGCGAAGGAGAGGTTAGAGTTAGCATCTACAGCGAACTTAAAAACGCGAATTATTTTGAGGCTTGATGAGAGTAGACCGGACAGGTTAGAGTGGGTTCACGGTAAAAATGACTGTCCCACCTGCTGACGGGGCTCATGTAGTTCCCTGGGAAGACGCCGATCTTTCCCGTGTGCATCGAGGTGCCTTTGAACCAGCCGTCCTGACAGCGCTCCAACACCAGGAACATCTCGCCCTTCCTCAGCTCCAGCTCGTCCTCTTTACGGGGCGTGTACGGGAACATGGCCACGTAACTGAAACACCAAAGGGACAATAATACTGGATTAGATACTGAAATATGAACCCACTTTTCTTTGATAAATAGAATACAATAAAAGGTCAAAGAAAGTATTGTCAGCGAGGTCAACATGTTAAAATAGGCAATTCACTGTACTGTTTTGTGACAGATGATTAGTACAAAACTCATCATAGGCACCACCCTCTGATCCATGCTGCTAAATAAAGTACACATACAACTTTGTACCAGTAGGGGGACTCAAGAGGCAGCAAAGATTTATGAAGTTTTGTGATCGGGCATTTTACAACACTTAAGTTGCTCTTACAACCTGGAACGATCCGCTGAGTGGCTTCCAGCTTGACAAATGGGCAGCGTATTTTCAGAGCGGTCCAGCGTTTTGTCTATGAAGCCGTTTGATCTATAGTTATCCGGCTGACAAGCTGTTCTTCTGCCTGATCCCGGTGAGGCCGCGCTGTCTGTGGCCCCTGACCCAGAGAATCACAGGAACAAACGGGGGTCATCTCTACAGCGGAGCACAGCGACCGGGGAGACGAGATGGAAGTATTTTCATCTGGAATGTTATGTCATGTTATGTTCATGTACAAATCCATTAAAATGTGTTAAATTTAAATGCATGTTGATGTCTTATACAGTACAATGTTCGGATTTTCGGATGTATTGACATTTCCTGTTTTGCGTGCTGCAAGTCTGGACGATACTGACAAAAAAAAATGACTTTTTGAGGCGGTTTCTTGTTAGGACTTGGCTCTTTTGTATCACGTGAGAAGAGATATTTGGATATAGCCAAAGCATACACTGGAGATAGAAGTCGTCTCAAAGATAAGGCGTTTATTGCCATTCTTCCTAGTTATAAAGAAGTAAAACCAGCTGGCGACTTCAGAGAGAGAAGAAGCGAAGTCCAGACCTCCGCTGACAGTTCCCTTCTATCCTAGTCTTGCACTCCTCTGCGCAGAGAGGATGACTGCCCATCTGTGAGTCAGTTGTTTGTGGTGAGGTGTTTGTATTTTATCTGTACTTCACTTTATGTGCAGAATGATTATGTTGTTGTTTATCAGCTAATCCCACTGACACGGTCCTCATGTTCTGTAGCGTGTAAGCAAAGCATGAGTCAGACACTTTTTTTGTTGGTTTCTTGACATTGCAGGTATGTGGGTTCCCTAGGAATGGGAACCTCTGGGTACCTCCCGAATTGATACGATACATGGCTCACGATAACGATAACCTTACGATACGCTGATACTGGGATAATCAATATATTGCACAAAAATAACCCACGATACATCTCGATTTTTTAAGAAACCTTTTTTTTAAAGGGACTAGATGCAAGTTGGTCATTTTTATACTCACTACTGCCACCTCAGGTCTTGCGCGTAACTGCAGTTTCTATATTAAGCTCGTGCATGACGGCAAATCATTAAAAGCAATATATTTGTGTGACAGTGTTTGGTCCAAGTGCTTAACATTATCTGATGGCAGCACGACTGAATTTGTAATCATTTTTGGCCTCTATTGCAGCCTCACTAATATGAATGATGTCAACAAAAGTATTGATATCAGAATAAAAAGTATCGGTATCGTATCCTCCCACAAAATATCGCAATCGCAAGGGGGGCTTCAAGGAAAAAGGGTTGGGAACCACTGTCTTAGAAGGCAATCAATATAATCAAAATGCATTGTTAATCCACCTGTTTTTTTATTTTTATTTTTTTACGCCATATCCACACATGTTATTATGGTTAAGGTGCCCTTTATTCACCCCTTAGATAAATAAATTTCCCGAATCAATGTGGCTGGGGAAACCTGTCTGAAGCTGAAGGATTAGCCCATTGGGAATGTTTTAAGTTGACGTAAACATAAGCAATAATTCTGGTCTGATCACCCGGTTCAATGCACCTGTAAGATGGACCGACTACTTCACCAAATCTCAAACGTAGAACTGTGTATAAATGTATTAAACGCCTGAACAAGTGAAATCCCTCCTCAATGTAACCACTGTGTCCGGGGCGCTGGGAACACGAAGACCACACAGTCCACAGCGGGGGGCCGGGGGAGGGCTGGATCTAATTCCTGTCAGGTGTGAGGCGTCCCGGGATAGTAATGAGGCCGAGGGGGTCGAGAGTCAGAGGTGAAGGAGAGGAGCACAGTGGGGCCCAGGAGAAAGAGAGAGACGGGATACGACCCTGTCACCTGTGCACAGGTTCACAGAGCACAGACGCATGAAGCAGGAGAGAGCGGAGAGGGGGGACAAGGCGGGAGGCGAGGAGCTCTGTCAATTAGCTGCAAAATTGAGGAGTCCTTTTAAAATTTAAGTGCAGTTGTTTTTGTTTTACTACAGTATAAAAGATCAGCATCAGGTTCTGTTTCAGGGGGAAAGGTGCAAACGTAAAGTGGTAGTTAGCAGTCTCGGAGCAAGAAGGTCCTAGGATCAATTCCATGAGAGGCCTTTCTGTGTGCTCTCCCCAATTCAAGGTGGGTTTCCATCTGTGTGTCCCGATTTCCACCATTTCACAAACCAAAACATACAAAAAAACCTCCAGCTGGGTGGTCCTGACCAAACCCAACTCTCAGTAGATGGGTCGCACTGAACAGTCAAAATCAAAGCCCATGTGATAACAATGATCTTCAAATGTTCAGCCAAATATATTTCAGTGCTGGCCCATAGTCCCAAATGAACAAGTCGCACAGTCCTTTTCACGGCGGCATCAGGAGATTTAACCTCTTACCACCATCTCCAGTTCAGCTTTACCCAAATCTAAAAAGTGTCCTGGAAAAAATGAGGCGTTGCGCTGACCAAGAGGGCGTGAGCTCCATTCAAGAAGCTTTTAGATTTGGGTTGAACCGAATTGGAGAAAACGTGCTCTGTTCAGGTGGAGGTGTCTTATTGAGCACGACAGTAACAATATGCTATTATGCTACCAGTACAAACCGCACCACTGTAGCTCCCACTGTGGAAGTAGCGACAATGAGCTGTAAGAAAATCAGAGCTCCCGACTTAAGCACATGGTAATTGGCTGCTGCACTCCCTTCAGAGGCGCTGTGTGTCTGCTCCAGCGCCTGTGGGCCCACCGTGCACAGAGCCCGACACCTCGCTGCAGTGGCGTTTATGCCGAGTCCATATTCAAGATGTGATGTTTTCATTACTCACACTGTGGGCCTTTGTCTCCCGCTCGGGTCGCTGGTGCTGGGGGAGGGCCTCTGTCCAGTGGCCAATGAGAAGGCGGCTCCTCCGGCAGACGACAGCGGGGGCGGCGGGGGCGGAGGAGGCAGAGCATCCTGGGGGAAAGAAATATGACAAAATAAACTCAAGTGTGTTTGTTTAAACGGAAAGTAAACATTTGCATTGGATCGGGTGGCGTTTTTAATCAGTCAACCTTACTTTAAAACAGACCTGCCCGCAAGCTTATGTGCTCATGAGGTAAGTTTCCATCCAACATGTTAACTGGGTTTTATTATTAATGATTTCCTAATGCTCGCTCACTCCTACAGCGATGCTTCAGTAGTTCAGTCTGTATTTTACCACTGACTGCATTTTATCCCCCACAAATATTAGCAAAAAAGTTTAAATTTTGCGGACCAAATAATGTTAAAGATTAGGCCACAATTTGTAAATTAGTAGTTCTAGGAATACTTTTGGATTCATGTGATGAATTTGGGGAACAGGTTAAAAACAGTTGCCGGAACACTCTCACTAAAAACCTTTATGTCATCACTTTGCCAGATCATCCAAAATAGTTACCGGATCATTTACCGTGAAAAACTGAAAAATGGAGGAATGTGTTCTCCCACACGGCGATCAAATTAAGCACCGAGTAAACTCCGCTTTTGTTTTGAGTGAATCGATCAGGGCAGCGCGATATTGAAGTAACTCGGGATATATGCGATACGGCTGTGCAATAGTGTAATAACAATATTATTGTGATATTTCACTAAACCATTTCAACACACATTCTAATTAAACACAAAGGAAGTAACTAGTTTCTCAGTAAAAAACAGTTACTTACAAAAAAATACTACACCAGGACCAAACAAGACTATAATTCAAAGCTGGGGTCCCCGTTTTTTCCTAGCCTGGCTATCACCAGACAAAATATCACAAGTTATATTTAGTCTGGGGACCACCAATTAATTTTCTCGTAGGAGAGGTGTGGTTTACGATTGTCCATAGACGTTTATTGG
Organism: Proterorhinus semilunaris; assembly: GCA_021464625.1. Taxonomy (NCBI): domain Eukaryota; kingdom Metazoa; phylum Chordata; class Actinopteri; order Gobiiformes; family Gobiidae; genus Proterorhinus; species Proterorhinus semilunaris. Next base: position 12,379,343 of record CM038351.1, on the reverse strand, counting down.
GCGCTACTAATGTCCATCATATGTGTCTGCACGCAGCCATAGCCAATCGCATCAATTGTATCCAGTGATGTATAACGTACATAAGCTTTCGAGCTTTCGAGGCGGCTCTTTTGGCGTGCGTCAAGAGGGTTCGTGGTGCGTTGGGGCGAGCAAAGCCGTTCAACATTTAGGCTAAAATGAGCCTTCATCATTTTAAAAGTTACTCATCTACCGTTCCTCAGCCAAGAGCAGCGTTGATTAGAAGTCCCGTCTCACTGTTGCGTTTACTGCTAGAGACGCCTCTAGTGCCTGTGGGCGGCTCTACATCGGCCGCATCGTCATATCGCAGGGTTCAAAGCGTGGGTAAAAAGTAGCGGCGTATAGGCCGGAAATTACGGTAACTATTTAGAACATGGTCTAAAACTTGATCGAAAGATGGCGTTGCGTCGGCTGCTGTTATTTTGGATCCGTAAATAAACGTTTTCTTTTTTTATCTGTAAACAAACTACAAGCTTCTGAATGTCGAATAGCGCGCCATCGTCTTGCCGTCCCTCCTCGTTCTGTGATTGGTCCCCAAATCCATGCGAAGATTTCGGCCATGGTCCCCAGACTGCTGTGAAGTTCGAAATGATTCGAGCGCACACGGCAGCCTGGGTATTCCCACAGGCTTGATTTTTCTTGTTCAAAATGTGAAGTTTTTTGTTTCGGTCCAAACGTGTTTTTAGCTCGCACAATCCCTTCTGCACATCCAAACTGTTCAAGCAAAATAAATGTGCACTCATTTAGATTCTTTTATCTTCCATCGCTCAATACACATTTGGGTGAGGACGATGTTTTTTGCTGTGTTTACGACATACTCGGAGGTGGCAAAAATAAAATGACCCTTACAACAACAAAAAGTCAGGCAATTTAACTACATTAGGGCATTTTTCACTAAAACTGAACTTCCACACATTTATACGTTCAATGCATTGTTTGTTTTTGGAGTTTGCAAGAATCGTGTCGATCTCAATCAGATGAAGACTTTAGTGATGTTGCGATACATTGTGGCTTCTTGCAATAGGGATATTGCATCACCTAATGTCACAATGCGCTATTTTTTTGCGACATATTGTGCAGCCCTAGAATAAATATCAATAGGTACTTTATTTATAAAGTTTATAAGTAAAAATTCCCCCCAAAAGAGTCTCTCCTCAGACCTCACTTTGCTGGGAGCGGGACGTCACCAGCTCGTTTGGCATCGCTGGCATGTTTATGATTCAAGCTTTAGTTCAGTTGCTCTTCTGATGGAAGTAATATATAACCTTATAACCTGGCGGAGTGGCTTCAGATATTAACAAGAGGAAAGGGTTGCCATGAGAACAGTGGGATTGCGGCCTTTTAAACTCTCACACTAATTAATCTTCATATTCCCGGAAAAAAAAGCAGCAACTCGATCCGTCCAAAACAATGGCGCGCGGCGTAAAGTGAGGAAGCCAGTCTGTTTACGGCAACAAAAGACGGGGAGAGAAAGAGGCTCATCTGTTATCTGGGCTGGCCCCTTCAGTCTCAGAGCTGTGGTTTTGGCAGACTCCAATGACTTGTCCCCGACTTCCCCTCTATACGGACAATCTCCCTGTGTTTGTTTGCTGCTAGGAAACCACCGAGCCGAGTTGTTTGAGCCATTTCTGAAAATTTAATTGGTGCCATATGAAGCAAAAAATAAAATAAAGCACATAATGGCAGATCTAGCTCGACTTTCCTCGTTATCCCCTGTTGAACGAGCGCAAAGTTAAAGAAGCGGTGTGTGTTTTTTGGCCGCAGGCACATTTTTGTGCCATTGGTTTTGTTTTCAATCAGACGGATTAGCTTGTAGCCGGCGCTCCAAGCAAGCATGAAGCGTAAGACAACACTATGCGGCTTAAAGTTAGCGCAGAGGACAGCGACGACACCTTTTCCGAGCCGACATAATATTTAACGCTATAGAAGGCTGCGTAAAAGGGCACAAATCTGTCAGATGTAACTTGAGCCTGAACCAAGGAGTAACAGGTCTGATATAAACCGCAAAAAGAATCACAGAAAAGAAATGATTAACTCATGATTAACTAAATAAATCAAGAGAAAGCCAGGCTTGAACCAGGAGCAGCACTAAACCCCGTCTCAAGTAGGTCCATCGTTTTTTTGTGTGTGACAAAAACTAAATCTATCAGTGGGATTAGCCCGTTGTTAGTGGTTTGACCTCCGACCCCACGGCTTAACCAAGCATTCTCTCCTCTTCAGCTTTACCCAAATGTAAAAGCTTCTTGACTGGAGTTTGTGGCCAGTGAAACGCCTCATTTGAAAGCCAAGACATGCATGACTTTTTTTGTTACATTTTTGTTTTCGTCAGGTTTTATTTTGTTATTGTTGCTTTTCTGGCACGTTTTTGTGGCTCTTTTTTTCTACTTTTTCTTCTTTTGATATAATTTCATCCTCGTTTTCGTCGCCGTGTTGACGCTTTGTTCAAGAAGTCTTAAGAGTTGGGTAAAGCCAAACTGGAGAAAATGTGCTCATATGTGCACTAGGGTTGGGCCATATCGTATCGCATATCGTTATCGTGATATGTTTTGATATCGTTGTAATTTTTTATATCGTTGTGGACACAATATAATTTATGTTACGCTCTGCTCCATCAGAGCAGCATAAACAGAGACTGTAGAACATGGGGACACGTGCTGAAAAAGTAAAAATGAAATGAAGGATGTAAACCGCTTGAGTAGATCATATTTGGAAGACAATTATGCCGTAAAAAAAAAAAAAAGAATAAAATATCACTGAATGAATCTTCCCAATAGGCGTAAGGCGGGGATTTTGAAGTAATTCGTCCATTGTCAATTATATCGTCAAATATATCGTTATCGTGATATTTATTTTTTCATATCATGATATAGATTTTAGGCCACATCGCCCTGCCCTAATGTGCAGTAATAATGCATAAGCTTACAATCAGGCCTAAAACATGCTTGGGTACCTGGGCACTGACATTTTACATTTCATGATTTGAAATAATGTGTACAAGGATTAAACAGGAGCTATATCCACATGAAGACAAAATGCTAATAATTTCAGAAACTTTCTCTGTAAACACGAAGTCATCTCAGTAAATGTGTGTGTCAGCACGGATTGACCCATGTCTCCGGGACCTGGTTTGAAAATGCCTCGTTTGCAGAGCCCAAAACACCAGTGGATAATACGCTTGATTGATACAATATTTTTGCATTTAGTCCTGAGCTTGACTGCCTGGAGCTCCCCCCGCAGGCAGCAGTGGGAATGACTTTTCCTATGATGCAATATAACCCGCAAAGTGCAAATCGAAGCGCTATAATGGCAGAAAGGAACTCCCGAAGTGAACAGGATTACTCAAAACTGTGTGAATGAAGTAAAATAAAGCTCCAAGTATGTTTTTGATGAAAGATCGATGTTGCAACAAGGTTTAAAGCTCTAATAAGTCGATTTTTTAAGCTATCATAGAGCATAAGAGAAAGCAGGACAACACCAAGAACAAGATCAAATCCTAAACACAAGGGCAGGACACCATCGTTGTCTCTTCTATGACAAAGAGGAAGGAGCATCAGACTCTCTCTCAGACAGCCTTTAGTGTTGTTGTTATGTGTAAGTCTACGGTCAGAAATGTGCCCCAGTATGAATTGTCGATGCGAGTTTCGCTCCAGTGCCGGCGCCCGGGCTGAGATAATTAGGTTGCCTGCGGGCCGGAGAAGTCATCTGTGCAAAAACATCACGTAGGGTTCCCAAGTGAAGCGAGAGCGCAACCTTTTGTGTAGAAATTCCTCGTCATTCAGAAACTCCGCATGCCACAGCGGCACGCACAGGGGCAGGCAGGAGGAAGTGAGCGAGCCCGGGCCAAACAGGGATTTTCTCTGGCATTTTTAGCTGCGGGTTTTTAATGAGTTAAGTCAGGAGGACAAGGAAATTTGAAGGGAAAGAAAGTTATTTTAGTTGAACAGAGAACCGAATGAAACACGATGTATAGTGTTCTCATGCCAACCTTTGACCAATGACACACAGGTTTTGAATTGGTCTACAATCGTGGTCATCTGTAATTTAACATTTTACTCATTTTAATTAGAGATAAGTACATTTGTGCTTTAGTGGTGCATTGAAGTTGGGCGTTTATCTGTTTTATACATAGTTTACACATCATTTGATCTTGGTGTTTTATGAGGTGGTACTTGGTGTAAAAACTTTAGATACACAAGAATTTGTTAGCACATAAAATAGATTAGTTCCGTTTTTCCCATTAGTAGAGGCGACTTTGGCGTCCCCCCGACAGTGAAGACAATCACCAGAATAAACCATATTTTGCCACAGTCAGAGTCAATCAATAAAACGTTCTCGCGCAAAGTGTTTCTTCCAGCTTCCTTAAATCCCGTGGAGCCGATTTCTTCATGTAATCAAAAGTGTCTGAGCGTCTGCGAAGTTGAAGAGGCTTTTTTTATTTTACAACCGGCAGCACTTACCCGAATGCCCGGGGACGGTGTCTGACAGCGTGCAGTCATTAAAACCATTATTTGCTTCAATAATTAAAGAGGAGCTACTCGGCAACACACTGTCGCCAATGGGTTTTTAGGCTTCGAGAGATCGTGGTCCGGGACAGTAGTTGTGTGAGGATGTCAGACTGGTATACAACAGGTACGAGGTAAACAACAGGAGTAAACTCTTTCGTACCACTGGGATGGAAGTGTAGCTCGTCTCCGAGGGAAAGGTGAAGACCGTTGCCGTGGTGACGGGACTGCTCGGGGGCGGGGTCACGATGAGGCCAGCTGTGCAAATGTGAACCTGTGAAAACACCAGAGATCAATGGTATAATCAGAGCTTGATTATAAACTATTGAAGGCAACATGTTTTAATGCAGAAATATTTGACCAGTTTTGATCCCGCCTCCTGTGGTATTGAAATTACGGTGAATACTGTACGACACATCGAGAAAACCTTTGTACAGGAATGTCTCCCGGGACTGGGAAATAATGAGGATTCTCGAGTTTCCCAGATGAGATAACCTTTGACCTTGCAACATGGAAGAAGAAAGCATTGATTTCCCTTTTTAGGCTTATAATGCTTTTAGCTGATTGAAGCTTGCACATAATTCAGTTTGGTCAAAATGTATATTTCACAGTAATGCCATGAAAAATGGTACAAATGTGCTGAACTTTTCCAAGCAAAGAACGGGACAGCAGTTTGTAAAACACGTTCCACTTTGCTAAAATCACAAAAACACTTCCACAATGCACTTGTAATTTACCGGACATATTCCAAGATGACAATGGTAGGATTCATCGGGCTCACCTTGTGAAAGAGTGGATCAGGGAGCATGGATTGGCCTCCACAGAGTCCAGATCTTAACCCCATTAAGAAGCTTTGGGATGCGCTGGAGAGTTGGAGTTCAGTGGCATAAAACGGTCTTCAATAATATTGTTTAACGCACTATATTCTTGCCTTAAAGGGACTAGATGCAAGTTGGTCATTTTTATACTCACTACTGCCACCTCAGGTCTTACACGTAACTGCAGTTTTTATATTAAGCTCGTGCATGACGGCACTTTGGACCCGAATTAACATCTTTTTGAGTGACAGTGCAGGATTTTAGAGGCAGTTGCGGTGAATATGTCGGGCTCATTCCACACATTAGGACATGGCTGGAACATGTAGGGGGAGAAAAATACATAATTTTAACATTTTTAAACTCTGTATAGTCCCTTTAATGTATCAAACTTAAAATATTGTTATCATGACATGCCTATTAACAGATGAACTTGCCAAGCCAATTGCTCAGGAAATATTAAAGGAACAGGCCACCGTTTTTTCATACTAAGATATGTTCTTACCTAAGTTTAGACGAGTTGATGCGCACCTGTCTGGTCTTTATGCGTGTGCTGAGTCACGCACAAAGACCAAAGATGTTGTTAGCATTTGGCGTCTCCCAGCATATTCCTATTGCTCCAAACAGGGGGTGAAGTTGGACGCTACCACGCTCTTCCACGGGCACAAAGACCAGACAGGTGTACATCAACTCGTCTAAGGCTCAGGTAAGAACAGTGTGGAAAAACGGTGGCCTGTTCCTTTAAGAGTGTTCCACGTATCACGCTAAAGGCTTTAGACATTTATGATCTTGAGTCCACTCCAATCACATTGGCCGTCTAACAGTCCAGGTTGTTACTTAAGTAGCAGAAGTAGCTCTCTGGCGTATCTTTTGCAAAAGTAGCTCACAGGAGTAAAAAAGGCTGGAGATCCCGTTGTAAAGGGTAGAACCGTGTGTCCTTAACAGTGTTGTGGAGACGGGAGTGGCTCTGTTTTCCAAGACAAGCAGCTCAGCCCTGAGGCGAATGTGGCTTACCTTTGTTGTTTTTGTCTGAGAAGATGAGCATGAGATGAAGGCAGAGAGGGGGAAGCCAAAGAGACTCTCCAATGTTTTATTAAGCACAATAAGATCCATATCAAACAAAATGCGGTCAACGTGGATCACTTACAGGGGTAAAAAGGAAGCTCCTTTAAATCCGTGAGTGCATGGGCGATCATTAGTCTGGAACCTTTAGACAAGATTATAACCTCTAGAGACGATCTAATGTTTCTTCAACAACAAATGTTTTTTTTTCCTGCACATTCACTTAGATCTTGAAAAGTTAAAACATTTTAGGAAAGGTTCTGGCAAATTTCAGATCTATCAAAAATATGGCATAAGAAATTAATGCATAGATGTCACCAGTGGGCTGCATTTACAGGCAACAGCTAAAAATATCAAAAACAACAGAATGGAGCACTTGTTTTGGCTTCATTTGGTTCCTGCAGACAAAATAGACAAATGGGACTGAAAGAGCAGCAGATTAGTGTACCTTACTATAGTACTTAGGAAACTATAAAAGTGTCTTGGTATAGGTGAATCTAAAAAAAAAAAAAAGATTTAAAGCAGTACTAAGTAACTCGTGGACACTAAAGGCCATAAGCGTTTTTAGTTAGCCATTTAAATACAACTACCTAAAAATAAAAATCCAATCTTTTTAATGGTCAAAAGTCCTGAAAACGGTTTTCAAACGAGAGCGAGAGTGATGCAGCTGAATCTTGTGGTGCTAGTGCCAGAAAGTAAAAAAATGAAATAAAAACTAAACAATGCTACACATAGAGTCATTAATGACACAAGAAGTGACAGAATGAGACAGTGTTAATTTTGACAACATATTTTAATTTAGTTTTAGTCTTAGTCTTTTGACGAAAATGTAATTCAATTTTAGTCGAGATTTAGTCAAAAAAATATCTTCAATTTTAGTCGAGATTTAGTCGACTAAAATTGCAAGTCAATTTAGTCGACTAAATTTAAGACACATTTAGTCGACTTTGTATTTATAATATTCATTATAATCATATTTAATCACGGTCCTCTGCTTCATGGAGCTGCTCCCTCATGAACAAAGCTCAGAGCTGCTCCTTTGGCAGTGAATTTACATGATATGAGGCTCTTTCAGACTGTCAATAGAAGTTTGGATGATTTTAGTCTCTCCTTTTTATTTTTATTGACTCTTATTTTAGTCGACTAAAATATCTGGACATTTTAGTCATAGTTTTAGTCGCATGAAAAAGTTTCAATTTAGTTTTAGTCCAATTTTAGTCGTCAGAAATATCACTTTGACTAAAATTAAGACTAAATATTTTAGTCGACGAAATCCACACTGGAATGAGACAAACTGACATCTTTTCTGATGGGTGTCACCAGTACAAACTTGACCATCATACTTCAGCGTACACTAAGTTTTCCATGTTGTAGGATTTAAGCGACTCTTCATAAAATTGTATAAAAAACGTTACGAGGACCACTGTCATTGGCATATTCCTGTAGCTGCTAAGGCATTACGCCGCGTCTGCCGGACACGACCATCCTGACCTTATGAAATCAAAATGAAAGGATGCGATAGAAACAGGTTGGTTATATGCTTGACCTTCTCCCGTCTGTGCGTCCGACCATTAAAAACCAGCTCAAAGCCGATCAGCATGGGCCGTAAAACAGCTGCCAGTTACTGTAATTCTGGGTTGGTGTGCGCAGGAGCTGAAAGGCTAAGCTGCAGTAATTTTCGCGGACAAGTGGAGTCACGCACCCATGACTTCAAACGCAGCGGCCTGTTCACTAACACAGGGGAATAGGAAGTCGAACGAGAAGAGAGATTTAAAAATACATTGGGAGAAAAAAAAAAAAACAGACAAAAAAAAATAATTAAGGCTTAAGCTTCACCAATGTCAGTGGGTTGATCATGTATTGGTCAATTGTTTCTTTGACTTAGTGCAATTACACGCCGCTGAGCAGGACAGGCAGTCATGTGGTTGGAAGTCCTTTTAACCAGTTCACTGAGCTAAAGCCACAACATGCCTAGTAAAACGTCTATAAAGAGCAAGGCTTTTCAAATCCCGGCCACCGAGCAACTTTCAAGTCCAGCAAGCAAATAGCAAACAGAAATAGCTCAATGGAAGTCGGCATGTTTGTATGTTCAGGGAATGTAGAGGGAAATTTCGAGTGTTTAATACATAACAGAAGTTTTGATTGGCGTACAGTCCTAAACCATGGGCTGGCGGAGACTTATTTTTATACTACAGTAACATATGTTTACACATTTAGATATTCATGAATTCTAAGTTGACCTTTTGAAGAACGCTGGAGCTCACAGTATGCTGCTTTTTCTCAGATGCAGAGTAAATATTGTGTACCGAGTTGGCGTTTGACATAGACCTTTGCTGTGGCTAAGAGCTGTTATTTAAACTACAAGTGAACTTTAAATCTTCTTTTAGATTTCAACTTTTTTTCACAAAGGTTCAATGCAATAAAGGCTGTATTGTTTTGTTAATAGGAGCTAAATAAAGTTACGATGTTGTTCCCTCATCAATAACATACCTGGACTTGTGTTTTGAGTCGCTAGTACAATTTTGAGTAATCTTTGGATCTTTACCTGTGGCTATTCTTAACCTCACCTCTCGACCTAAGCTAAATCCTTTCATCATGAAGTAAAAACCTTCGTCATTGATTGATTGATTGATTGATCCATTACAGCCACATGCGCTGAGCAGGGTCTTTTTTTTTTCTCTTTATTGAAACAGACTCTGCAGCAAAAGAGAGCAAGAGGAGGGAGGGGCTTGTGGTAGCTCACGTGGATCAGGAAATTAAACTACTGGATATTTTGTTTTAGCTCAATACTGTAGCATTTTCTAACCGACAAGGTGTAAGATAGCGATACAGATGCGTTTGACATACAATAATTATCAAATACCTGCAAAAAGCATAATCTTCAAATGAAGTGGCTTTGGTTAACAATGTAACTAAATTCAAACATTAGTCTGTGCAAATGTGGATTCAGTAGTTCAGATCTTAATCCATATAAACGGGAACGTAAATCTGACAACCTGATTAAAGGGAAGGTTATCTAAACTCTGCATGTATAATGTCTATGCGTTACCTGTGAGGGCGCGCTGCAGGACAGCCCCCCTGTGAGCTCCCCGATGCGAGCGGCCGCCGTGGGGTTACTGGAGCTGATGAGGACCGGCCCGCTGATCTCCATGGAGTGCCTCTGCGGGGGCGGGGCCAGCATGGGCTTATGGGACATGGTCAGGGAGGTAAAGGAATGTCGCTTCTTGCTGTTCTTCTTGTCCCGCGGGGCCCCATTGGTCTGGGGTCCCGATGAGGCGCCCTCTCCAGAGTCTCCACTGGAGTCCGGTTTGTCCAGCTCGATCAGCTGCCGCGCCGCTGAGTTGAACTGAGGAGAGAAGGGTCAGGGGCACAGAGAGGGGGGGCATGTTAGATAATAGTCAAGTTCGATTTACACTTAAAGCTGCAACATCCATGAAATGCCAATGTTTGTCCTAATCAAATGTTTTTGTACGGCCTTCTAGTAAAATGATTCAAAATGAGAAGTATCCTGTACGTTCATTATCAGTGCTCTTTTATTCAGGGGTCACCAGGCGAATGGCACAGCTCAATGAAACCTTGGTATCCCATGTGTGTGAGAGAGAAGTACTATGTTTAGTCATTGATTATTAATGTACAAAACCTGCACAACCTTCCTCAAATACAAAGACAAAGGGCTTAATCCTTCTGAACCTCACAAATCATGGAAAAAAAACAGGGCACAACCTCTACAAATATCAAGACGCTACATAATAAATCTGAGCTCGAGTTGTTTCAGGTCTGGGCTGAAGCTGCCGCCCCTGTGACCCTGTCAGACGCTGTAATGTGTGACTGCAGGTGAAAATCAAAGACGCTCCGCTTAAAAGGCTGGGGCTAATCACAGGGCGCTCTCTCCCCCTCTGTCACTGTGCCCCCGGCCGCTCCCGCTCCTTTAAACATAAAAGCTCGGCTCCTCTGCTGTGGATCCGACAGAAACCTGCACACTCGGGTTCACCGCGAACGCAGGATTAGGTGCAGATACAAGGTGAGGAGGCGTAAGCTCATTACACTCGAGAGCACATTTAACGCCACTTGTGGATTAGAGTCTCGCAAAGCCAGAAAGCAACAAAGACAACTGAGGCTATGACAAAACTAAGCTCTTCTCTGGATTTAGGGAAAGCTTGTTAGTGGGTTTTAAAGCATTCTGTGATAAATGTTTACGCGGGTAATAAGATCTAAGCCATAACTTTAAGTGATGAATAATCACTTGAATTGCAGTTTGGATACATACAGGACATTAGGGGTCAAACACAAAGCATTTGAAACATGCCTTCTCATTCAAAGGCATCAAAGAATGGAATAAACTCCCACAGAATCTGAAACTTTCCTTAGACCTGAAAGATTTCTCTCGTAATATAAAAAAAGTGCTGTTGGAAAACCAGTCATGTCAGCACTGATAACTGTAAATGTAAATATGACTTTTATTGATGTTTTATGTAGTAATTTTAGCATGATTCGATGTGGACTGATGGCTGTAACAGGTGAATGTATGAATGAATATTTGTATTTGAGTGTATAAATATATTTTATATTGTACATTTTGTAACTCATCTGCTCGGGGACTACAGATGGAAACTAGCTCAAGCTAAATCTGGTGCAAAGCATCTTTAATTAATGTGTTTGCACATTGTCCCTGTTGAAATAAATTAATCTAAACTAAACTAAACATCAAAAAAGCATCACACCATAATCACATTATTTGTTTCAGAGTTTCAGTTTCATCATGCACCTGAGAGTCACAAGGCTGGCAAGTCGGACTGCACGCTCTTCCTGTTCTTCACAAAGACGCGTAGTCTGGGATTCAGCGTCATCACCACGGGTTTACAGGCGTATAATATGATTAAACAATTGAGAAATGCATTGTCCGTCCAACATGGCAGCTCACCCAAGTCCGAAAACACAAATCTAATAACAAGTATTTCTAATGTTAAGAAGAAATATTGCACGGAAAATGAGCATCTTCTCCCAATTTAACACAAACTGCTAAATACAGCTGAAAGTCTGGACAAAAATTGAAAGTTTAGGAACGTGAAATTGTAAAAGGGAGCAGACTGATGGTAATGCGTGTAGAAGAGACGCTGTATGTGGCTCAGGGGGAGGAACTGTCAAATCATAAATCTTCAACGACGTGTTTAGTGCTTTTAAGAAATATGTGAGCATATCAAAGAGGAGCCGAGCCTTACCTCAACGTATGAGATGGGGAAAATTCCAATTTTATCTCCCAGCATTCCCTCTGCCCAGTTCTCATCCACTCTGCGGATCACGGTCAGGATGTCGTCCTGGAATTCAGACGCACAGAGTTTAGAGGGAAATGACCGATTAAGCAGCACAAATACTGAAGGGAGCTTATAGTATAACATGCTTAGTCCTGAGGGGCGCACACTGGGGAACAGCTGAGTGTTGGAAGGTATATCCAAGTAGACCTTCAAGCAAATTCCAATCCTGGTGGAATGTTTACTAAAGTGGACATTCAAATTATATACTTCAAACTAAATACAAGCCTCCATTTAAGGCAAACGGCAGGCTAACAAATCAATGGTGCCGAGATAAACGTAGTTTGAGTGCAGAGCAGCTCAGAATTGTATGATTTATGGTCTTTGAAAATGCAGAAAGTCCAGGAAGAACAGATTTGAGCGCTTCTGGGGTAGAAGAAGAAACGACCAAAGTGAATCGGATCACTCACTCGTAAAATACTACTGATGAGGGAACATTAGAACATTCTCAAAACATTGAAACAGTGTTAATTTTGACAACATATTTTAATTTAGTTTTAGTCTTTTGACGAAAATGTAATTCAATTTTAGTCGAGTTTTAGTCAAAAATATATCTTCAATTTTAGTCGAGATTTAGTCGACTAAAATTAAGACAAATTTAGTCGACTTTGTATTAATAATATTCATTATAATCATATTTAATCAAGGTCCTCTGCTTCATGGAGCTGCTCCCACATGAACAAAGCTCAGAGCTGTTCCTCTGGCAGTGAATTTACATGATATGAGGCTCTTTCAGACGGTCAATAGAAGTTTGGATGATTTTAGTCTCTCCTTTCCATTTTTATTTAGTCTCATTTTAGTCGACTAAAATATCTGGACATTTTAGTCATAGTTTTAGTCGCATGAAAAACATTTCATTTAGTTTTAGTCCAATTTTAGTCGTCAAAAAAATCCCTTTGACTAAAAATAAAGACTAAATATTTGAGTCGACGAAATTAACACTGCATCGAAAAACGTAAGGCAAGGCAAGGCAAGTTTATTTGTAGAGCACAATTCATACACAAGGCAATTCAAAGTGCTTCACAGTTGCATAAAATTACAAGAAAACAGATCAAATCAATCATTAAAACATCCAACATAAAAATTAATCAATTACAGTAAAAGGCAAGAGTGCAGATAAAATACTTTCAGTTTTCATATGCTCGGGTAAAAAGAGATGTTTTCAGCCTAGATTTGAACATTGTCAGAGTTGAGGCCTGTCTCACATCCTCATGAAGACTGTTCCAGATTTTAGCTGCATGAAACTGAAACGCAGCCTCACCGTGTTTATTATTGACTCTGGGAACCACCAGGAGACCCCTCCCTGAAGTTCTCAGGGCCCGAGATGGTTCATACGGCTCTAACATGTCAGAGTTGGACTTTGGTGCTAAACCATGAAACGACTTGTACACAAGCAGAGCTGTTTTAAATTCTATTCTCTGAGTGACAGGAAGCCAGTGCAGAGACCGGAGCACTGGACGAATATGGTCAAATTTCCTGGTTCTTGTCAGGACTCGAGCAGCAGCGTTCTGGATGTACTGCAGCTCTAACAGCTCGTTTAGAAAGGCCAGTGAGCAGCCGTTACAGTCGTCTAACCTGCTGGAGACAAATGCATGGATGAGTGTCTCTAAGTCTGGTTTTGACACTATTCCTCTGATCTTAATGTTTTTCAGATGGTAAAAAGCTGATGATGTTATTGCTTTGATGTGGCTGTTTAAGTTCAGGTCTTCAGGAGTCCATGATTACTCCTAGATTTCTAACCTGATTTTTTGGTTTTAGTGAGAGAGACTCAAGGTGACTGATAACACTTTGTCTTTGTGTCTGTGGGCCAAAAACAATGATCTCAGTTTTGTCTGAGTTTAGTTGGAGAAAGTTGTTTTGCATCCACAAACTGATCTGTTCGATGCAGTGACAGAGAGCATCTACAGGCCCATGTTCACCTGCCGTCAGTGACACGTAGATCTGAGTGTCATCTGCGTAGTTGTGGTACGACACATTGTTGCTGTTTATTAGCTGACCCAATGGAAGCATGTACAAGTTGAATAAGAGGGGTAATGTATTTGTTCCCTTGAAACACTGAACAGGATCACGCACTCCTTGGTTTATTATGGTGCCTTGTCTCGCCAAAAGGTATATGTGAAGAATGTGAATGGCCCATAGTAAATCAGCGCGAGCGTGAGGGAATGCTCGTCTGTCAGTCTGTGTTTCCAGGTCTTCGCTCTTTCAGCTCAAAGTCATCATTTTCAACTACTTGGGCAGCTTAGGCCAACTACCGTCACCTGGAGATACTTATGTTGGCTTTGAGAGGACCACATTTTGGACAGTCTAGTACCTGAAAGGGCGAATGACGCTTAATTACTCATTCATTATAATTATGGTTTTCTGTCACACGGCAGACAATGACGGCAGCTTTCACACTCTGCGGCGTGGCGGGAAAGTTTTAGCCTCAATTAAACTTTAAGACCCAAAAAACTTGACAGCGAAGCTCGCAGTTCTTGCACCACAGTCTGGCGGTTCTCCCTATCAAATCTAATTACAGCCATTTATCAACACGTCTGGCCCAAATCTAAACACTTTCCGCGGCGTTCGAGCTCCCAACCCTGGCATTTTCACAATAAAACACATCACTTCAGAAAATGAACCTCTCCTTTGACTTAAATGAGAGTTTTATTTTTATTTTTACTACATCGACACGTGGCAGAGATGCGAGGAGAGTTGTGGAGTAATAGGGTTTTATTTTAACGATTGAAAAAAAGGTTTGAAATATCTTTCTTTTGTACAGTTGGTTCCAAGACATTACTTGATTGTAGTATTTTAAAAAGGCACAGTGCGTAACATTTTGGATTCTACCAATGCCAATACAAAACATGGTCCTAATCACCAGCTCAGGACAGAAAATGCTATATTCACAGTGGGTAATCAAAGACTGGATTTGGATGAAGACCGAACCTATTTAAAGCAGTACTAAGTAACTTGTTTACCTTAATAAATCCTTTTCGTAGTCCCTCTGGGGGTAATACAAGTGTTAATGAGAGGGTTGGGGGGGTCTTTCATCTCCCCCGGTGTCTCTGGCTGCTCTGACCCGGAGGCGCAATACACACTAATGGAATCACCAAGAAGAAGCTAACAGGCTAACGGGCAAAGCTAACTGCGGGCTTTTCTTGCACACGTGATTGTGTTGGTGTTTCAGTCGTGTTTATGATAAGTCGTATTAATAAAGTTTGTCCACAAGAGGTCAGTGTTCAAACAGAATGAAACAGCTCAGAGACTTCGAAGCCTATGACACTTTTTTGCTAAAAAAGCCTCAAAGTGTTACAAGGCTTCACTCGCCCATCACTACTAAATGTCCTTTACTAGTGGAACATGCCGACGCGTTTCGGTCACGTTCAATCTTGTTCGGGGCATATAATAAAAAAATAAAAATTTATATCATTAAGCACACCTGAGCCACTTTTTGATTCTTTTTTTATTGTATGCCCTGAAGAAGGTTGAACACGTCGGCATGTCCCACTAATAAAGGATTTTATCCTCTTTCTGTTAAACACAGATCTTTGTTTGGTCATCTGTTTTTTACAAAGATAAACATAAGATAAATGCTTGTATTTTATTCTATTCATTGGGTGAAATGTTATGCAGTGTGGCTTTAAGGAACACTTTCTTGTCCACAAAGGGGAACAAGTTCTCTGCATTTAAGCAATACTTCGATGTTGGACTAAACAGTCATCTCTAAAAATACTGTTAAATTAAAACATTTTGACGGTAATAAACCCCTATGAGAAAGGGGCGCAAAGCGTTTGGACCCATTGAATTTAGTGTACCTTAGAAAACGGCAGACAATCCTTATCCGCTTCTTTGTCTTTGAGCTCAAAGTCGTACAGAGCTTTGCACTGAGGCGGCGGCTGCGGCAGCGGCTTGATGATCTGGACAAAGTTGGTGGGAAAGAACCCGTGGACTCCTCCCATTTCGCCGTGGAACCAGTTCTCGTCCACCTGGCGCCGCAGGATGATGATGTCACCCTTGCTAAACTTGAGGTCGCCTGATTCCTTGCCATCGTAGTTGTAAAGAGCCTTAGCGCACGGCAGCTGAGGTACACCCTGCACAAAACAAAAAGAGAAGGAGAGAGAGTGAGTGAGTGAGACGTAGAATCAAAATGAAGACACGTGTCAAAACAGAGTCCCCGAGCGCCGTAACCACGAACCGAGCAGCAGCGAGACGGGCTTCAAACAACTGAGCGCGCCAACTCGGGCAAAACATGGGCTTTTATGAAGTTTGAGCCGACAAGGGAAAATTTGAAATTGCTGAAAGTTGGAGAACTCATACAAGATTTATCACAGAGAGAAAGCACAATTCAGAACCTACAGGGCCTGGTGTCCTTTAGGGAAGTGGTGAAGTGCATTTGACAGTATGCATTTAAATTAGGACTGCGCTAGGTTCTGTTCGTGAGAAATAAGAGTTGTATCTCATTCAAAAATATAGCACATCTACAGCATATCTATGTCATGTCTTGCGTAGGACAAAAATCGAAGTCATATACACACAGACCTTTGTGACGAGGCGATTAGTCTGTTTCTGTGGGACTTGCACTACAGTGTTGTCCCGTCTCCTGCTATTGTTACTGCTTGGGTTTATTCCACGCTGCCTGTCGAGGGTGGCGCCCCGCTGAGTTTAAATAGCGGAGTCCTGCGCCCTGTTTCCTTTGTTCCTCCACCAAAGGTTTATGTCAATAATTTCATTCACTTCAACTTCACCAACTTTTCAACTCTGGATTTTTTTTTTTTGCCACATCCACGTTATGAAAAACAGCCATTCGATTTTTCCAACATTGTGAAGCCTTAGTTCAATCACAGTCCCCAAAGAAGCGGAGATTAGCCGCATTAGCAGTCGTGTCACTGCCTAATCGAGCGCACAATAAATCACTTGATGTCCTGACACTTCAAAAAGTAAGAGCGCACAATTAAGCCTCTGTGTGATCAGCAAAAGTTTCGGGGTCTTTCTACTTCTGTCGCTGATCGCTCAAAGACGTGTGGTTGTGCGTTGACAGGCGAGGGCTGATGAGCCGCGCCGGGTGTGACTCGCTGACTAACGCCTGCGCTGGCCCCGTAGCTCCGCTCCTTTCATTTGAGGCAGAAGCGTTTTGTTTTTTTGTTTTTTATCTGGGACCCGCGAGTTTGGACCCCTGAAAGGCCCATTCAGCCCCAGGACAGTGACAATCCCCAGCAAAGAGGGACCACGGGCAGGGGGGAGCGGCGAGAGAGAGACGGGCATCAATGTTCTCCATTCAGAGGGGTGTCTATGAAGAAGGCTCTGGTCCAAACAGCCCCCACTGAGCGTCCCGAGCAGAGACATCCTCAGAGTGAGCGGAATCTCAAGCGCCGGCACCTGACTGAGGGACCACTGCAACAAGAACATGTAGCATCTGATTTATAGCGGCCAAAATACTTTTTAAAGTTGTATTTTTTTAGACTTAAACTAAGGAGAAGTGATGGGAAATTAACGTATTTTTAAACGTATTATTTAGTTTAGGGTCTTTTCTGAAATGTTAATGCTCAAAGACGTGTTTAAGATATTCTCTGTGAAGTGGACCTTGATGCACAAAACGTTAATTGCCATCCAAAAATCAATCAGTTCTATACAAGGACCAAACGGTAGAGAGACAAAATATGAATCTCCACAAGAACGAGTCTCATCCTAAAGAGGCGAGCTCTCCAATTTAGTGGAAGTAAAAAAAAAACGGAGCAAATAACATTAAAGGAAGGAGAAGGAAAGGGAAAATTAATCATGGAACAGTGCTGGTTGACAGCAATGGTAATGAAAAGATACAACATATATAATAAATTACTAGGCCCTCATTCCTCACATTAATGCACCACATGTACATTCATACATTCAGACAGACTTTAGCCCCGTTTGCCTTCTGTTGTTTTTTTTCTTTTGTCGTTATTCAAACAAATAATAATAATTTAGTGGAAGTATGAATATTTAATACTGCTTAGCAATGGGTGGACACTTAACATCTTCACAGAGCACAAAAAATAGGGAAAAAATACGATTTTAAGAACGTACAGTCTTTAATTCTTCACCCTTGTTGAGTAACAGTAACTATGCAAGAGCTCGTGAACTTTATCACTTTATCAACCGGTTTTGTATTCCCTTATGATGATCATATCCAACTGCAGAGATGCAAACACTGCACTTTCCACATCTTGTTAAAAAGGTCAAGAACTTTCGTCTGCCGTTCACAGAAAGCCAAAATGTACTGCTGTTGTGCACAAACCCTCAAGAGTCATAACCAAATGCAAAGGCTGATTATGCGCGATTGGCAGGAGGAGGAGGTGAACTCGAGGCTCATCCACTCCACACTGGCAAAAGGTGAAATGGCGCCGTAATGAGGAGGATCCGGGGAGAGACTGGTTAAATAACAGAGGTTTCAGAGCAGTGGTGCAGTGCTGTTGGAGTCTAATGAAGCGTTTACAGTGAGAGAGAAAAGTGGAGCGGGGGCAGTGATGCTGAGCCGGTGTGACATGAGCCCACTGCACACAGCCCCGAGCGGACATGCACAGACTTTCACATCAAATGCCACCTCGGGACGTACAGGCCTGTTCAGGTACTATGCGTTTGTGAAGACAAAAAAGAAAAGAAAAAAGTTAAGATGGAAATGTATTCAAGATAAACAGGGACCGTGATCCCCGAGTCCACAAAACAAGCGAACACCAGAAATAAAGTAAGTAATAAGTATTGTTCTCGGAGGGGAGTGCTCGGCGATGGGAAAGCCGCGTTCTCCGAGCTACAGCGTTCCAGTCGTCAGGTCGGAAACTTTAATGACTGTGAAACAAATGAGAATGATTTAAAGCTGCTAAAAATTTGACAAAACATGGCCACAAGGAGTTTTAAAACACCCGAACAGTGTGGGTAAATTTAATGTTTAACCTCTTCACCCCCATCTGAGCGGAGCACATTTTCTCCAGTTTGGCTTTAGCTAAATCTAAAAGCTTCTTGAACAAAGTGTCAAAATAGCAAAGGAAAAAACTAGGATAAAAGTAGAGGGGAAAAAAAAGAGCGATAAAAACACAATGAAAAAGTCATGAAAAGCAACAAAAAAAAGAGCCACAAAGGAGCAACAAAAACGTGCTGGAAAAGCAACAACAACACATTAAAAAGTGACTAAAATACAACAAAAAAGTGTCAAAAAGCAAAGGGGGAAAAAAGCAACAAAAAGTTAAAAAAAATAAAATGAAAACAAGACCAAAAAGAGATAACGCACCAAAAAAAAAGTTACGATCCATTTTGTAGGTCTTTGCTTTCAAGAAGCTTTTAGATTAGGGCAAAGTCGAACTGGAGAAAATTAGCTTGGTTAAGAGGTTAATACAGGGCAACTGCAAGCCATTTTGGTGCCCTAAGCAGAAATGTTTAGTGGAAATTACGAGCTCCAAACACAAACATATCTGCAAGAGTAAAGAGTAAATAAAGCATTTGGAAGCTCATCACATTAAACCAAAAACTTTATTTATAAAATTGCGCACCACGGGGAAATAACAGTGACCTCCTCTTGGGCCCCCGCACCACAGAATGAGAATCACAAACTCAATCTGCCCGCTGTTCCCCCAAACAGGACTCGTGACAGAGGGGGCGGAGGACGAACCGCTCCGAAGCCGGGCCTCTCTTTTCAGGCCGTCCCGGAGGGGGAGACGTGTGGAGGGGCGGCGATGCAAATGAGCGCCGCACCATTTGTTAGCGCTGACACCTCGAGTTCACAGAATCAATAGGATCCGATTACATGGCGAATATAAAACGCTCGTCCGACGGCCAGTGTGGAAATGGAAGTGGCTGCCGGTGCGGCCGCGCGGTGTTTTATTATCGCGCGGAGACAATGTACAATGTCTAAAGTCAGCGCGGTTATGTAATGGCCTGTGAATGCGGCGGAAAGTGGTTGCACTCGCGGAAGACGTGTTAAGCAAATTAAATCGTACCGATATAATTATAAAACAACACTTCCTACGACGAGGAGCGAACAATAGGCTGACGGCGAGCAACACAGGGGGAGGGAAACAGAAATGTTATTGACTTTGGAGTTGAATTGGTTGCAACATTTATATTTCCCCACTGGTTAAAGGAAACGTGCATGTACAGGCTTTAAGTTCTTGGTTTGGAAACTGTTTTGGTAGATTTTGTGTCACTTTGAGTAATACAAGTAAAGGAGTTCAGAGTTGAAAAGAAATGCATGCTTTTCAACAACTTACAATTATCCTGACATCTGTAAAATTCATTAATGCCGACACATCTGCCCCCTTTCCCCTGAGCATGCTGCACTGAGACTAAATATATTTGTCAGATAGCGAAGGTTGGAGATTGCTGGAGGGCGTGATTTGTGGTTTGTTGTTGGGAGTTGTCGCTGTGGTGAACCTGCATGAGCCCGAGCCATTAGTCCTGACCAAACACTGCCCCGGGGGGACGAAACAAAGGGACAGGAGACTGCAGACCACACATCGCACACCGGATACACACACTGACCCCTGACCTCATCAAACATTCATGCGTACAAATAAATGCAAGTGAAGACGCTGGTCTGGATACATTTTGTATGATAAAGTCCTTCTTTGAACTGTAGTTATATTTAGAGCAGTAATTATAGCATTACAGAGGTTCTAGGTGGGACATTGCCCATTTCAAGGGACTAGTATTATACATATATAGGGCTGGGTACCATTAAACGATACCAGTTTGGTATCTTCCATCTGACTTTTGAGCTTTACAGAGTGGAACAGAGCCCAAACACCACGCACCGTAACTGAAATATGTGCAAGAGTTTAGTTTATGATTGTTTAGTAGTAAAATATCGCAATAACCCTATCCCAGAAAGCGTATATGGAATACTGCAACTCATCAAGTAAATGTAAATATTTTTTTCCCCGTCTTGAAATATCATAATTTTGAAAAATGGTCCGGGATGTAGCCTAAGATGCAGAGTTACTCAGTATCCTAAAAGTATGAGGATATAAGGCATCTCTGCTGTTTCTTTGAGATGGCCAGAAGAAGAAATTAAAGCCACTTGTGTTGCATTACGCTGTGATTGTGTGTGGATTGAGGGTCTGAAGAGGTCACTTAAAAATGCATGTGTGTTCCCCATTTTTGTGTGATAATAAAATAAAGAGCATATAATAAAATAAAGGGCACATAATCGCATATCAATCAAAATACACTTTTTGGGCTTTTAACTATTCTGATGAAAACTGCCCAAGCAATCGATAAATTATTGAATGGGAAATTCCAAAGATGTCATAGAGCTGGCCCTGGGCAAAAAACAAAAAAAACAGATTTTAGAAGACTTTTTTCCCCTAAAAGAAACCTTCAAAAATCCTATAAAAAAAAAATTCAATTTGCGATGCAATTTAATATACCGTTTTGACACAACGCACAGCGGAGTCATTTCTACTGAACAACATCACGATAATTTTAAAAAATATTGTCACCACTTTTGGACGCACACACACACGCCCTTATTTTTTTTTTTCATTCTTTTTTTTATTTTTATTGGTTTATTTGGTCGGGACAGTGCATGTTAATAAACATACATGGGTCTCATGCATGTAAACAAGCCACACATTGTAGCCGTGGGCTAATTTGCGTCCGTTGTCCCCCATGCGCACTCTCGAACACACTCTCATTCATCTTGGCCTATTGTACATGTTTTTAGTGGTAGGGGAAACCGGAGTACCCGGAGGAAAGCTACGCAGACACGGGGAGAACATGCAAACTCCACACTGAAGGGCCCCGTTCAGGTGGGAATCGAACCCCGGACCTTCTAGCTGTGAAGCACGAACTATAACTGCTGTACTACCGTGCGGCCCCATTATGAGAAAATAATGGGGCCGCACGGTAGTTCATTTGAACTGGAAGAGAGAACTTTGAATTTTGTTTCATATGATTTGACCCAGGAATGACAGAAATTAGCAATAAAAGTAGGAATCAGCATGTTGAGCGTTTCCATGGTTACCGCCATAGAATGTTCAGCTGTTTTGCAACTGTTGCCAAGCAATGGGCAAGGCTTCCATGGTCTCAAACATTCCATACCATCACAGTGACTTGTCAGTAAGCAGACAAGTCTATCCTCATTTCACTATTGACTCCATAGCTAGTCAGTTCAGCTAATTCACTCAGAGGACATTTTTGAGATAGCATTTGGAAAAGACCTTTCAAAACATTGAAAAAACAGCTCCACTTGTGTCAAACAAGCTCTGTACACCTCTTAACAATGGAACACATTCTTGATAACTTGTATAAAGCCTTAGAAGAGGGGCAGAAGCAGTGGGCAGAGGACAGACAGACCCACCTGGAGACGGAGAGACTCTGGACAGCCGAGAGACGAAGCTCCCTAGAGAGAGAGGAGGCTTTGAAAGCTAAACTTCAACACCAGCAACAAGCTGCTCTAGAAATGAAACTAGAGGTTGACAAAGCTGCCCTGGAGTGGAGGTTAAAGGAGCAGTTATTGCTAAAACAGCTGAAAGACAAAGAAAATTGCCATATTGCAATTGAAATAAAAGAAAACTCCAGCAGTGTAATCCCCAAGCCTAAAATTACAGATGTGTCAGGAGCGGACAAGCTAAAAATCACACAGATTGAATTAGGCACCCCACCAGACAGTGTTGAACCAGGCAAACACTTCTACCACTGTATCCTGAGGGTCATAAAAACATATTCCTCTCAAGAGCTACTGTATGATCCCTCCATGACCGTGGTAGATGCGTCTATGCCATCAAACATGGAGGATTCTGTGATGGAGGATTCTAATGTCACTTCTGGGGAGGCTACAGATGTCAGTTCATCTGAGCCAAAAGTGACAAGGGCACAAACAGAGGTGGCCAACACAGCACAACAGCGATTTAGCGGAAATTGTGCCGCTGAGGGAGCCGTTTCAGTAACAGTACCAGAAAATCCCGGAAACCTTCCTGAAGTAGAGAATTATAACGTCATTGAAACAGTGCAGGCAAAGCAGACAGCTATCAAAGTAATGGCGGAAGACCAGAATCCACCAGTGGAGTCCAAGGACGTCACAATCTGTCGTGATCAAGTCCAGGTTACCCCACAGGAAGCGGCCAACACTACACAGTTCATGATTGAAGAGCATAGTGACTGCAGTGTCACACCAGGGGGGATTGATTCAGAGTCCCAAGAAGACATTCCTGAAGTTCTGGTCACAGCTTTTGAGGACCAAGAGACTCTAAACATGAAGGACCTGATTGCAGAGATATGTCCTGAGATCACAGGAGACCTCACTGGGGCAGGGAAGCAAGCGGTCAGTGAATCAAATGTGCAGTCTCAAACTCCAAACATCAACAAAAAGAGACGGAGAAAGAAAGGAAATGGCATCCAGAATAGGCTACCCATTGGGGCAAAGACTCCCAAACCAAAGGCTGAGGACGACCCCCGAGATGCACAAATTAAGACCAACACCACAAAGCTCCAAATAGCAGAAAGCTCCACTACCCCACCAGTGGAAAATCTTTCAGAGTCCCAAGATGACTTTCTTGAAGTTCAAGGCGCCGCCATCACATACAAATGTTTTTCAAACATAAAGGATTCTGTGAATGAGCCCCAGGACTCTAATGTGACTTCAGGGGAAGCTACAGAAGAGAGTTCCCCTGAGGCACAAGAAACCAGTAAGATTGAAGTTGAGGTGGGCCAAGCAGAACTTACTGAAGATTTAGACACTGCATTTGAAGACCAAGATCATTTAAACATGAAGGACATGGACCTGATTGAAGATATATTTTCAGGATTCACTGGAAACCTCACTGGGGCAGGAAAGCATGAGGTCAGTGAATCAGATGTGCAGGCTGAAAGTCCAACCATGAAGAAAAAGAAGAGAAAAAAAGGAAATACCATGCAGAATAGGCAACACATTGATGCCACTCCCAAACCAAAGGTAAATATATTACATATGACTCTACCTCCAATCCTTCTGGAAGCACAGTCCAAAAGCGATTGTGCAGTGGAGGACGAAAAAAAGGTGGCAGATACTCCTGCAGACCTTACTGAAGTAGAGAAACAGGATGTATATGAAACAGAGCAGGAAGACCCTGCCAGGTGCAACAAAAGAAAGAAAAACAGAAAAAAGCCTGTGAAGCAGACAGTCGTTGACGTAAAGACAGAAGACCAGGAGCCTTCAGCAGAGGCCCAGGACAACGCTACAGAAGAAGACCAACATTTGAAACACTTGAAGGGCCAGATTGCAGAAATGTTTCTTCCCCGCTGGTGCCAGTAATCCCAAAGACCCTTCTGAAGTCTTAGATGGGGGGTGGTAGAGCACTCTGCTACAAACCTTGTGTGAATACATGTTGAATTTGTCAGCAGAATGAGAAAAATAAAGAAATAAATACATAAAGAAATAAATGCATTTGTGGGTTTTTAACATTTGAAACAAATACACTTTTTTTTTAATGAAGACAAAGACAATTAGGCTGAACACCTATTGGGAAACTCCTTCACACAACAGCTAAGAGCCAACACTTTTTCTGTGTTGAATTATCACAATTTATGCATTTGTCCAGGATGTAGTGTACTGTGTATCCTAAAAGTACAAGAAAGTAGCTGTTTCAATTTGACAAAACTAGTGCATGGGGCTGTTTCAGACCTATACCACTGGAAGCATGTTACACACCATTTGTGTCAAACCCTCGACTGGTCCCATTGTAAAATACAGCAGCCCACAATGAACTGCACCACACAGGTTTCCAATTAAACACACTTCAAAAGACCCCCGTTTCAAATTTCTCCACTTGCCCACATAACCACACTGAAGAATAATAAATTAAGCTCACAGTTAACTTGTGCACCATCAGCAGTCTGGAGGTGGCGCGTTAGACAAAAAGACCTAATGTTCAAGTGCCAGACATGAATCTCACCCCATATGGAGACCCACATGAGAGTGGTGGGGGGTGGGAAACCAGCAGGGCCCAATCTGTGCCAAAGACAGTGTGGTCAGGGGGTGTAAATTTGTCTGCTTTGCCTGCGTCCCGACACGACTAACACCAGGGACCTGTCAGGCATTACACGGCATCTGCCCCAGCACAGATGGCGGCTGGGCATTTGCCGCTCAAATACTTAAGTGCCCCCCACCAATGATGCCTGTACCACGGTCGGGGTAAAACAAGTTCATGATAAGAGTGGGTGATTGCGAAAAAAAGGGACCATCTTGAGACAATTAGGCGAAATGATTTCTAATGGATGTTTTAATGACTGCTGTACAGAGGGATTCTTTCACAGTGCCTGAAAAAGCAACTGGGGTTTTACATACATGAGGCGATTGTCTGTACAGTGAGTAAGTTATGGGCCAATAAACCAAAGACAGTGAAATATTTTACAGATTCTAAAGGTCAATGAATAAAAAACTTGTATTTTAAACCTTGAAAGGAAATAAAAAAATGTCAATTATTTGGAGGGATTAAAGACTGGTTAAATAAAGAGCTTTGGGTCACAATTTAGTCGTATAAAGTTGACCAAAACGTTCATGGGTTGCAATAGTGTCATTCAGAAGTCAGATGCCCATCCCCTCCTGATGGAATTCTTGTCGTGGCATGGGACTGGCCCAAGTATGACCGGGAATCTGCTTGTCGTTATAGAACAGACTACATCAATGTGCAGTATTTCTGTGGGTCTTATTTGTCATAGTTGCAATGCATGCATTACACTTTTAACATGAAGTACTATGGTGGGAATGCGAGTGAAATCACAGCATAGCAACAGCACGACAACAGAAGCAAAACGAGTGGCAAGTTTACATCGTCATGAATTGAGGGTTTTGGTTAGAATGAAAATGATGTCCAAGCATTTGAGCCCATCACCAAATATTCCCAAATGTACCAATTAAGGCACTGGTGCTCAACTGGTGGGCCAGGACCCCAAAAGTCAGTCAGTGGACTATTTTCAGTGGGTCCGCCTTTGACAAAAACAACTGTAGAT
The DNA here is from genome assembly GCA_021464625.1 of Proterorhinus semilunaris. Classification (NCBI taxonomy): domain Eukaryota; kingdom Metazoa; phylum Chordata; class Actinopteri; order Gobiiformes; family Gobiidae; genus Proterorhinus; species Proterorhinus semilunaris. Next base: position 12,353,702 of record CM038351.1, on the reverse strand, counting down.
AAATTATTTTTACAGTTTGTGGAGCTTTAGAATCTTGTATCATCAAGACACTGTGAAAATGGCAACACTACCTTTATTGTAAGCCGATATTACAATGTTCTCTTTGGGTAGGAGCTCGTAAAGATGGGTTGAGGGTGTGTCCCAAAGTTAGACCAGTTGAAAAACACACAATTAAAGTAACCTCTCTCACCAATGGCTAAAATTACGTAATCGAGAACTTTGCACTACTACATTTGAGTACTGAATTATGGCCTCTTCGGCAGGATTATGTCTCCATCCGGACTAAACGAAAGCAAATACCAAAGCGTTTGAGTGAGTGGTTCAGAGTTGACTCGGTGACAGCTGGATAATGCCGTCACACCGAGCAGTCCTGACACAGCTCACTCATCTGGTTGCGCTGTCGTCGTCTGCCTCTGGGGCTGAAACAAAAGAAAAAGTCCATTCTCCGGTTACTGTGGAAACGACACACAGAAACACTTTTGTAGCTATTTATGGGTCTCGAGACAAAGCCAGCAGGAATCTTCGGAAAGAGTCACCGAGGATTTGCTGGTGTCCAAAAGGGAAAAGGAGGAGAAAGAGCTGTTACGGTTAAGTGCAAAAGGTATTCAAGCTTTACACACGACGGCTAGAAAACACAGTCACGTTGAAGTATTCAAGGCCATAGACGAGACCTGAGCGCTTTGACTGAGAATGTGGGGTTTATGAACTTAAGATTACAGTAAACCGAACGAAAGACAACTAAGGAAGTGCCATTACATCAAGTGTGAGCATTTGCCAAAACTAATATTGGCAACAACAGTACAAAAAGCCAGACATTTGTGTACACTCTCAGCCGTACAAGAGTCTTCCATTGTGGAAAAAGTGTTGGACGTTTCTTCTCCCTCATTAAAAAAAGCTTTGTCAGCAAAAATGAATGAGCTATCTTTGGCAGCGCGTCGATTATACGTCAGTCCAGTCAGAGGGGCGGAACCACACATCCATTAGGGACGTAACGATTCACTCAAGCCCCGAGTCGATTCGATTTCCGATTTGAAGTTCCCGATTTCTCCAGATTTTTTTAAACCTTTTTTATTTATTTATTTTTTTTAGAAAAGAATGACTCCTTCATACCAATGTTTCTTTTGTTTTAACATCTAAATTGTTGTCCTTGTAACAAATTGCAACTGTCTCAGTAAGAGAACTTTACATTACAAAAAATTACAAGACATGAAAATGAACTATAATCATTTTTGACAGAGTGCTTGTAAATTTACATGTTTTCAGCATAAATAAACTTATAAAATTATTTTACCAAACCTTTATTTTTGATTTATGCCGTTTTTTTCACACTCGAACGCCTCACTGCCTCCGGTGCAGCCTTTGTAAACATGAGGAGGAAAAATACATGACAGCTCCTGTAGGTATTGGATTATTTGACAAACGGACATTTGATGAGGATTTCAGTAGAATCAGAGCAGGTTGGTCAGATGTTTGTCAGTTTACGATCTTTGGTAAACTTCTGTTAAAATGCTAAACTCTGCGTTAGCCGCTAACGCTAATCTCGTAGCTGCTAACTTTAGCTACGTCTGTTGCTTCCATGCCTCCACGTGTATGTGTTTACATGGTGTGGCGTGTGTTGGGGGTGAGGCGGGGAAGGTGTGGAGCTTGTCTTGAGAAAAAGTTAACGTAATTAGAAACAATGAGCTATGTTCCGGTCTGTTTCGGTCGCGCAAAATGGAGTAGCTGAGGTTGGCTTTAAAATCGATTCTTTAATTTTTTACATCGATTCACATTTTACGCATATTAAATCGATTTTAAAAACGATTTTCAATTAATCGTTACATCCCTAACATCCATCCATCCATTTTCTTCCAACTTGTCCGTTGCCGGGTCGTGGGGTCAGCTGTTGGAGCTGCCCAAATCACATTGCACCAGCCCCTATGGCTCCTCCTGCAGGTGGTGGGTCCACAGAAGGACGGCCTCATGGTTCTAACCGGGCCTGTTGGTCTCTCCGGGGCAGAACCATTACAAGTTAAACCCCCAATAATGGGCACCATTTTTTAAACATACACAATAATAGATGTTTTGTGTGTCTTTGTTAAAACATTTGGTTTCCATAAAAACAAAAACCCCAAAGTAAAAATATATGACAATCAGATACAATCATGGGCAAACCAATTTATTCCAATGAAATTACACAATTAGGCTATTGCTATACTTAAGTCTTGCCGCAGTAAACGCTTCAAGACTAAAATGTTTGGTGGTCCCAAATCAGTACCAGTCTAGTTTTAGGAGTCTGCAGCTGTATTTTGTTGTATTTTCACTTTGCCCACTGCTCTAAGCGGTGCCAACCCGACCCAACGCTGCACTTGTTTGTTTCGTTCACCACAGCAAATGAGTCTGAGGCAGGGATAAGCAGCGGTCTGGGTGCCAGATGGAGCTGAGCATGTGAGAGGAACAGGAAGTTTTCAGAGCCCCGTGTCTCTCCTCCTGTTCAGAAGACTTCAGAGTTGAACGGGTCAGTGCTGGGGCGTCCATAAACTGATGTTGATTACATTTAGAAATATGGCAGGGGAAGTAATGATGGCAACAGCCAAGTGTGGGAGACACATGGAGGGCTGATGTATGACCAGTTCTAAGTTACTTTACATTTTGCACATTTAGGATCATCACTTTTTAAATCCAGATTCCATTTCTTTAATGTTTGAAAACGCCAGTACTGGCCCCAGGAAAAGCTGACTGAAGCCGAATTAGAGTTTCAAAGGAGTGAAGAGAGTCATTAAATTAACATTGTGAACCAACTAAAACTGAAGGAGCAACCATTTTAAAATAATGCAATGTACCCTTTGCTTCCTGGGAATTGGTGAATGCTATGGTTTCATGAACAATTATGGGTTCAATAAACAAGTGAGCGCTCCAATCAGTTCTGAATGTGACAACAGGTGCTCTATGGGAACCGCAGTCAAAAAGATTCCAAAGCACTCATCGTAGAGTACGTTAAGAGTCCTAATCAGAAATAAGACACCAACGCATTTCGACGCAAACACGTTAGCTTTGTGTCCATGATTACAGTATTTTCCGGACTATAAGTCGCTCCGGAGTATAAGACGCACTAGGCAAAAAATGCCTAATGAAGAAAGGAACAACAGGCTGAATATATGCCAACGTAACACATTGATGGTTACATGAAGCATAAACAACTAACTAAATAGGTATCTGGTATGTTAACGTCACATAAACAGATCAGATTACTATAGCACAAAGAACACACCAAACTCTCGATCTCACTCCAAATCACAAAAACCATTGAAATCTTCATCATCGGTGTCACTTCTGAACAATCACCGTGGCAACTATCTGGGCACGGAGGTGCAACTACACCGTTGAAAGGCCTCTCCCAACAGCATGTTTTTCAAGCTCTCATCTGCAAACTGGTTCCTCTAGCTGTGGCTATCTAGCTTTTAGCCCGTGATTGTTTTGTTTACTTCATTGCGGTAACCTCCGCTCTCTCACTCACTCCAAACTTTCTTTCTGCTGCCCAATTAGCCTGCAGTGCCCTCTAGTGGCATGTGAAATGATATATTTGAATAAAAAAAAAATTCACATACAAGTCGCTCCGGAGTATAAGACCCGGTCAAACTATGAAAAAAAGTGTGACTTATAGTCCGGTAAATAAAGGACTCCAAGACAAAGATCCTCGTAATCTTTTTGACTGTGGCTCACAAGGTTTTAATCTTTTAGGTCACTTTTTCCTCCTGTTATGGTTAATTTAATTAATCAATGGGTTTTGTTTATTTGTTTATTTATTTGGATCCCCATTAGCTGTCTCCAAATGGACAGCTACTCTTCCTGGGGTCCGGTTCAAGCAATTACAATATTCACATCATGCAGTTAAATTGAAAAAAACACTTCACATACAAAACCTCTCCTCAGTTATACGCACACATACTGTACATATAAAGAATTTAAATATACTGTATATGAAGATATAGACATACACACACAAACAGACTTAGGCTTCCATCAGAAAATGTCTTTTCAATAGTCTTTTAAAAGAGAGCTTTGTTTCAGCCAGTTTAACAGCCGGTGGCAGTTTGTTCCATAAAGTCACAGCTCTAAATATGACCGACCTACGCACGGCTTCTGTTCTGGGTTTGGGGCGGGTCAAATGACCCTGAGCCGCTTGCCTAGTTGGATAGTTGTGCAGATCTCTCACATAATGTAAAAGGTTGTACAAATTAGTAGGTTTTTGACTATAGCATATATTTGTGAAGAAAGTCATTAAATGACATTTGAGTCTATCTTCTACTCTGAGCCATGAGAGACGGTCATGATGCTCAGCTGAGCTCTGTCCCCACACGAGTGGGCAGCCCAGAGCCAGCCTGGCAGCCTTGTTCTGTGCTGTCTGCAGTTTCGTCATGTGTTTCTTAGCTGCACCTGACCACACCACAGAGCAGTAGTCCAGGTGAGACTAAGGTCTAAGGTCTAATCGCTAAATAAAGACCAGTTCTCAATGACAGTGTCTGCAGTAGCCATGAAGGATGCGACATGGTCATGTTTTAGGGTCATCATTATTGTGATATAAAATGTATGACTCAAGATATTTATATTGTGTGATTATTTGTGATTGCAAATAGAAACATTGATTGAATATTGATGGAAAAAAAAGTGTTATTGTTAATAATGCCTCAAGCGTGCACATTTCTCCTCAGAGTTGACCTCAGCTGAAAGCTTGACACCACCAGCTAGACCTACTTCATTTTGAAAACCCACTGCAAAAATATCAGTGACATTGTCTAGTTGATTGCGGCATTGCGGATATCTTAATGCTGAGTTATACTTGTGACGTAACACATACGCTGCAATTTTCCGCAGTGTCTTTAAAACGCACTTCATCATTAGACGGCAATAGTAAAAAAATATGGATCTTGATATCCATGTTACTCAAAGATTTCAAACTTCTTAAATCTATTTTATTACATTGTAAAAACAGACCAAGAAACAGTACACTATTGGGAAGAAACAAACAGTTAATCTCTCCAACTGCATCCCTATAGGAGCCTGTAACTCAGCGCCGGAGGGTAACCACTGGCTGACCTCTGCAATCTACACTTTTACTGGCAGGTCCGGGCCCTCAGCTGTGGCCCCGGGCCTCCAGGGAGTCTCAGTGCTAGAATCAGGGATCAAAGGCAAACTTCCTCCATTCGAGAGCCCGCACCTTTCAGGCTAGCGCGCTAATGCAAGAGGAAACAGTGAAATTTCCATCTGAGGTGACGTGGCGTGGAGGTGAAGAGGTCTACAAAAACATTGAGCACATGCACGTACAATACAGACATTACAGAGCTGAGTGCATGCT